>CM057933.1:7775535-8975535 GCA_030141595.1 Chydorus sphaericus
GTCCAGCCTTATTCCACAACTGAGCAAGCTAAAGAACCTCTCTTTTCCCGAAGAGATTACCAAGAACGATCTGGAGTTGGCGGCCAAGACCTGGGATGAACTTAGATACCGCTCGGCACCGGTCAGTTTATCTTTTACCCAGGGCCGTGGACGTTGCTCTTTATTGTGGGACGTAGATGAAGGATCTACTGACTCGGATGATGACGAAGAGGAGAGTTTCGAAGATGATGACATGGAAGAAGGTTTTTTCGGATTCTAGAAAGCGATCAAAGTTTACGTGGATATCTTATAAAAAAAACCTTTTTTGTGTGGGGTAATTTCTGCGAACCTTGTCATTTTGTGAGTTGGATACGATCAATATTCGAATAAAGAATTTTTTAAGTTAAATTTCTTTAGAAACTTAAAACTTGTAAGTTCCATGTAAGTTAGCCTATTCTTTTTCATCTATATTTCATATCTGAATATTTTAAAAACAAACTAATATATCTATGATTCGAAAGATAAATTATTATTAAAATATGTACTCATTTTCATTTTGCAATGGATAAGAAGACTACCTACCTTTTTCAAGTAGAGAAAGATATTCGTTTGATTTTTATACCGCTTATTCGCTTAACAATTTCCGCCGATTTTCCCAGCTCCGGAGTTCCCGCGCACTTGAAAATATGATGAAACGAATCAAAACAAAAACCTCAAATATTCGTCTGCTGCTTTGTACCGCTGCGTGAATGATTTAAGTCACCGACTATTTCTAAATTGTTATGTTACCTTAAAAATTTAATATTTGAACGTGTTTGTAGTAGAAAATTTAAAAGTGTTCAGATAAATTCTCATCAGTTATTAAGTTACATCATAGAAATGTTTCCCGCAAGTCGGCTAGTCACGAACAGTGTCAGTTTGATCCCCGCCCATCACCTCTTAATAAGGTATTTTAATGGTTCTTATGTAAGCATCTATACAGTAATTATCATCTTTTATTCACAGAAAGTGCAGCAGTGGCCCCAAGACCAAAATTCAGCAGGCTGGAAAAGCAGTTTCTGGTGGAATCAAGCAATATGTCCTCACCAAGTATGTCAACTATGTTGGCGGTATCAGAAGGTGCTTGAGACTCGCTTCCCCAAGGCCATGAAAGTCTACAGAGTGTTCTCAGTGGGAGTCAAAGATTTCTACCAGGATTCTAAAGATTTTGTCAGAGTCAAAGGACTGGCGAGAGCTGCCCGGAAAAATGGTTTGGAGATCAACTCCCTCTCCTACAAAGATCTAGACACTTTCTACAGAATGCCAAGAGAGATGTTCAGAGTTGCTCCAGTCCTCATTATCGGCGCTCTTCCTCTAGCTCAATATTTAATCTTTCCCCTGGCGTAATTACATTCTAATTTTTTTAAATTCTTCAATTATTAATTGCATTTTACATTTAGATACTGTCTCCCGAAATTACTGCTCTCATCACACTTCTGGTCACTCCAACAGAGACACGACTTTGCCCTACAAGATCACCGGAAAGCTGTCCAATCATTCCGGCCAACTTTCCGCTCAATGCAAGCGAGAATCGCTTCCGTTGAGAACGAAGCTCTGCGTGAAAAGCTGTCGGGAATCCTGGCTAAACTGGCTAGCGGTGTCCGACCGTCAGCGAGATTGTGGCCATCAAGGTCCTCTTTCATGATGAGCCTTTTCATTTAAATCGCCTCTACTCTCCTCATAAAGTATATTTCTCCCAAAAATTAAATTAAAAACTGTCATTTTATGCTCATTTAATCATACAGAAACAATTGCTGAAAGTGCATCACGGTACGTTTCCTTTATTGTTCCAACGACATCGACTATCTAGTCGAGCTCAAGAGATCCTCAACAAAGATTACGCTCTCCGGCGTGAAGGAGTTTCCTCGCTCTCTCTCGATGAGCTGAGATCGGTAAAACTTATTCTATAACACAAATTGATTTAAATATTAAATAATCTCTTAATAGGCCTGTTTTACACGCGGACTTAACCCTACCAGCATGCGAACCGAAGACATGGCAAAGTGGCTCTCCAAATGGCTCTCCGTATCCTCAAATGTCGATTCTTCCACCTACTCGCTTCTTCTTCACTGTCCTATTCTATTAGCTTACAATCACCCTACAAATAGGGTCCTCATTCAATGATTATTGCAGTCATTACATATAACCTAGTCTTTTCGGAAAGAAGCCTTTTTCTTTATTTGTCAAATTCAGACCCACCAAAAAGAAAAAAAGTTCAAGTTAATCCAAAAAACAAAAACACAAGGAAAAGTTAGAGAGAAAAAAAAAATCAAAAGAAATCTTTCCATTTTTTTTTTTGTTGTGAATGAGAATCTTTCCTCATCAATTATGATTGGGGATGTCGGTTTGACATTATGTAATTTTCCATAGCCTCATTGTCAGGGGCCACTATGGGAATGGCAGCTTTAGCTCTGCGGGTAGGCTGCGGTCCTGGATGATGATGATGATGCATCGGCTAAATTAATAACATTTATTCAAATTAAACTAGTCCATAACATAACTTTAAACTGAAATTTACCTGTCGTCCTGGATCATAGTACATGATTCCACCACCGTAGGGGTTATCCTGAGTAGGAGATCCAATAGGGACACCAACTGGAACGTTCGGTGGCGGAGCAGGGCCGGGATAGGGCTGATAAGGACCCGGAGAGAAAGCGGCCTGAGTGGGTGGAGCAGCCGGATATCCCATTCCATAAGCTGGACCACCAGCATTCTGAGCAGCAACTAGAGGTAAGAGGGCTGTCGGTTGAGGAACGTATCCTGGCGGAGGGCTGGCATTGTAAGTTGCGTAATAAGCGGCCGCAGCGCTGCCACCGTAAGGCGGATTACTCGGCACAGCTCCAGAAGAAGAAGCCGTTGGAGCAGCACTGCTGGGCGGAGGCGTCGTGATTCGTTGGCGCTGAGAAGAGTAGCGCTTAGATCGGGCGGGATCCTTGGACGATTGGTCATCGTGAATCCTCACATCGTCCATGCCAGATGACGATATCGCTTCCGCGATTACCTTCCATAGTGCGGCCGCTTCCGTAGCGCTGCTGACCGCGTCCACGGCCACGGTTAGGTCGTTGAGGTTCGGAGCCTCCAACAGCTCCTTCCGATCTCTCCCAGTTGTTGCTGTCTCCACCGCTCTGTCGTTGTTGTCCTCCTCCACCACGAGATTGGAAAGTGCCTCTTCCACCGGATGGACCACCTCGACTTGGACGCTGTTGAGGAGCTCTTTGACCACCATCGTCTCCGCTGGACGGATGATTATTTCGGGGTCGACTGGTAGACTCTCTAGGAGCAGATTCGCATCACCTGAATCTTGAGCATCTCTTCTAGGGCCCTAAAAGTTAATAAAAATTTAGAAATTTGTATAAATTATTAAAAGCACAAAAAACTAACCTTTCCACCGGGCTTATTCCGTTCTTCAAAAGTTCGGCCACCACCACCACGGCGGAATGAAACGGGTCCTTTGGATGACTGATGATCCGACGGTTTCCTCCAGCGTTATTTGCAGCTGCATTATCTCTCCAGTTACCAGACGATGTGTTGGGCCCACTCTCTCTTTCTTCTCTCTGTTGTGGTGGACCAGATAAAGGAGGGAATTCCTCCCTTCTAGGTGCGTCTTGGCGGACAGTTCTAGGCCGGGGAGCAGGATTTTCATCCTGTTCGTTCGGAGTCGACCGGTGCTGTCACCACCTCCTCTTGGTCCTCCACCTCTTGGTGGACCAGTACCACGGCCAACTCCACCACGTCCACCTCCACCTCCACGGGGCCTTGAATAAGCCTCTTCGTCCTCCCAGGTCCGGTCGTATTTGTTGGTACCAACGGCCATAACGTCTACGACGTCGAGCTCTGTAATATTAAATGAATTAAGAGATAAATTCCAATTAGTAAAATAAGATTTAGAATTTTACCTAGGAGCGCCCTCTTCTTGACGGATGTCATAGCCGTACATGTTGACCAATTCGTCGTTGCTCTTTGGGCCTTGCTGATCCGGGTCGAACATGTCATGGCCCCATCGATCACTTCCTTCGCTCCTCATAGCCTTTTTAGGCTTCTCTTCAGTAGCTGGCTCCTCAACACTACTAAATCATAACTTAATTAGTAAAATTATTCATAAATTTTAAAATAGATTAATAGCTTACGGGGCTGATGGTTCCTCGCCTTCTTCACGAGTTCGATCATCGTGCTCGTAGAATCCACCTTTTTTAGGGATGTACTGAGGATTCCTCTTATCTTCATCGTCATCCAAAGGTTTAGCCGGAGCTGCAGCTGCGTCGTCACCTTCACTTTCTTCTCCATCGCCTCTTCTCGTTCTCCTTCAATCTCGACTCCTTCGTCGGAGTGAGCGAGCTCTTCTTCCTCCTCATCGAGACATTCAGAGGCTTCTTCGCCTTCTTCAATGCCGGCATCTCGTTATTAACATCTTCTTGAGGTGCTTCGTGATTATCTGGTTCTACTTGATTTACTTCTTCTTTAACTTGATTGACATCTTCCCTCTTTTTCTTGAGCTTCATTTTTTACTTCTTCTACTGGAGGAGAAACTTTTTCAGGTTCTTCTTCTTTAACTTGATTTGTGTCTGCTTCAACAGTCTTGGACTCAATGATTGGAGTTTCCTCAGTCTTTAAAGCCTCTTTGGCAGGGGCTTCAGTTGCTTTGGGTTCTTCAGCAGCAGGAGGAGCTTCATCAGCAACCTTTTCTATTTAACAGTTGCCTGATCCTCTTGCATGTCTTTGGCAACCTCGAGCTCTTTCTTGGCTTTCTCAACTTTCATCTCTGGCTCTGGGCTGATTCCTCTTTCGCTCTGAGGAGCTCTTCCCTTCATTCTGGCCAATTTCTCCCGGGCCTCCTCAGAGTCCTTGGCTTGTTGAGTGGAAGGAGCAGCAATCTTCTGCCGGTGTGGTTGAATCCTCTGTCTTAACACTCTCCGGAGCAGCTTTGGGCTCAATATTTGCATCATCCTGAGATAATATTATGATAAAATAATTTAAACTGAATAAAATATTAGGTATTTAACAGTACACTTACGAGAGAAGTAATTGTATCTCCATTAAGAGCCCGGTGCCGGCGTATCGACAGCGGCTTCTGCCACATTCAAATCACCACGCCTGCCTTCTTCATCGGCCATTTTTCAATGCGTTGAGTTGTTTATATTTTCGCCGAGGGGCGGGCCTTGATGCAAATCTTGCTAATTATGATGTCTAATCTAATTTTCCACTTGAGCACATTTGTAACAGTATGTTACGAAAATTCAGTGGCACTCCTCTTAGATATGACACGGCTTATGTTTTAGAAAGTTTTCTTCCCCTACTATTTTAATGTATTTCTAGCCTGCCGATGTATATTCACGCCATACATGGAGGCCGGACGTTGCCAAGTCTATTTATTTCCAAACCTCAACTTGGCTTTTTAGAATAAATTTAATAAATCTTAGAATCTTTTTTCATTAGCGTTGGAACGAGCACTGTATTTGTTGAATGGAGAAATGATTGGATGGGATATGCAAATCAAGTGGGAAAATCAATGGGAAATTAATACAGACACTCGGACGCAACCAGTTTTTTTTACTTAGTGTGCAAACAAAAAAAAAGAGGACAGCAGGTAGTTCTGGATGACAAATAATAAGTCAATCGTGAATCAATAACAACAAAAAAGATCGGTGGGTTGGAATGGAGAGAAAAACACTCAAAAGTGACTTTTAAAAGAAACAAGCAGGAATTGATTCTTCTTTCTCTTTCAGAATGTTTTTCAAGGAAATACAAGTTTTTCACTCAACGCTTCTTCTTCCATCTTCAGAAATAAATGACTAGTTCATTTCGGGGGGGGGGGGGGGAATCAATTATTAATATTATGATGCAATCACTTTGTCGCTGCCAACACGACCGGTGTTGTCTTCGTCAACCGAGCCGGAAGTTGTTGTGAACGAACGGGTAATCCTGATGATGACAGCTTCATCTTAGTACTGTCAGAAAATAAAAATAAAGTTATGACATGAACAAATTGCTTTTTTCTATATAAATATCAACCTGTCCAATCCTGAAGCTGCATTTAATTGATTCACAATATAATTTAAATATCAATAATAATGTTTAAAAAAATAAAACAATACCCTGACTAATAAGTGGCCTTCTTCGCTGCTATCAGTTGGCGAAGCTCCGTTACTTAAAGTGGTTCGTGACTATTAAGTAATAAAACTCGGATTACAAAAGGAATTTTGTTGTTTATAAAAAACAGTTTTAATAGTTACCCGATCCGTTTGAGTGGCTACATTGCCAAGAAGCACTTCTAGTCAACGTTTCTTTGCTTCTCGGAATGGATGATCGACCACCTACAGCTTTCAATTCACTCTTCAGAGTACGAATTGTTGTATTCTTCTCTTGTAGTTCTTCTCTTAACAAAACTAGATCTCTTTTCAAATCCCAAAGTGGAGCCGTTCCATCCGGAGTTACTCCATCTTCCGACTCCATCTATTTTAAAAATAATTCTTTTAAATTGTCGAATAATAAAGACATTTATTTAAAAATACCAAAAGATTTTGTAAAGTAATAAGCTGGGCCCTGATATCGGCCAGCTCGTCCGCCATCACAGTGTAGTCCTCCAGGTCGATTACGATGCTGCCGCCGGATGTCGTAGACGACCAACCGAGAAGGTCTGCTCTCATCGCCGAAGCACCGGCGGATGGTGATCCCTGGTGAACCTCTTTTTTCAGACTGTCTTCGATATCGCTGACACTGGCAACGCGTCGACGCACTCTCCTATATAAAACAATAATCGATCAGTTGACAAAAGAAAAACGTCCGACTTGTAACATAGACGGCAAGAGAGTAAAAGAGCCCTTGAGGCATTTCCTTCATTACACAGCGTGAGAAACGAGCCGGAAAAGGGGGGAGAGCCCTATAAGATCTAACCGTGACTCACGGAAAGTTCGCTGCTCCCTCTATGTGGTTCTTTAAAAAAACTGGAAATTCATTCGACTCGAACAAGAAATTCACACAACAGGTGGCTCTCTCTTTTTTAAAATTTGATTTTTAAAATAATTAAGAAAAGTCTATAGAACAAAGACTAATGGCAGACTCGTTACGGCTCGTTACGTAAATAAAAGTTGTAGTATTTACTTGAATGTGAGAAAGCGCAACAGCACAAAAAGTCCAGCTTCCTTTCAGACGGCACCGATCCGGCCGTCTACTACTATTTTAACTTTTTAGAATTCTACCTAATCAAACAGATCCGGATGGATGATTTGATGTGGTCACTTGGACCACCTGCCGGACGTTTGGATCACTAGACTGGAACGTTCTTGACTCCATTATTTTTACCTGCGAGACGATGCTGTTGAATCCGGCTCTTCTTCCGGTAGACTATATGCGAATAGGTCGCCGTAACCGGAACAGATCAGAGCGCCACGAACGGCTCATCATCGGCGATGCAGGTACAGAAGCAGACTAATTTTGAAAAATCATTATTATCATCACTTTAATTCAAATTATAGAAATTACCTGGCCGAGCATGAGCAATCCGGGCTGATCGGCAATCTCATCATCAATCATTGCGTCATCAGATATGGAAGTTGCCGCAGAATCTTCTTCATCTGGATGACCTTCATCCCGGCTTTTTGTTCCATCATCCGGTGAATCTCTCCTATTACATAATAATGAATTAAACTCAAATTTTAAAATTTTAAAAAATTAATAAATTACGGAGAAGTTTGGCCTTCAGAGCTGGATGGTGTATTAAGATGAAGCTCAATATCTTCGATAAAATCTCCATCAGTTGTCGATGATTCAGATTCAGGAAAGTAATTTCAGCTTTATTTGTTGGCTCTGCTAGAAATCTTTCTACATCAAAAGTTGTGACTGGAACAGGTTTCTCTTCTTCTTTAGGTGGTAGAGGATGTTCCGGTCCAATTTGGGAACGGATTTCTTGTTCCAGTGAAGCTACAATAGCTTCTACACTCAATCGTGGTTTCGATTCTGCTATAGGTCGATTTTCAACCGGTTTAACACGGTTTAAAACCTTGGCTGCACGGCTCTTGACCGAGTCCAAGGTGCTGCTAACAGGTGGAGCTACCTTGGGAACAACTGTCGGCTGGATTCTTCGAACTGGAGCCGAAGGTATTCGTGCGGGAGCAGTACGTTTAGCCGAAGGTTGTTGTGGTTTACTATTATTTATATTATTCTTGAGCGATTCTACCGCCCCTAACGGCTTTCTAATAATTCCTTGAAAACCGAATTTGTTTAAAGTTGTAGGTCGATGATGTTCTGAAATTGAACTAGCAGCGGAATGTGTTGAAGATGACGTAATAATGCCGGAATCTCGATTAGAATCCAAACTAGAAGCGACAGATCTATTGGAAGGTGATGGAGAACTGCTGGAACCGACTGGATTGATAACGGTTCTATTGACAGGTGACGGAGTTTTGCCCAAGAGTGACTCGATCTTGGCCGCTACATTGGCTTCCGGTTTGTTGACAATCAGTCTGGGTAGGCTGGAAGGTCGTGGAATGTTGCCATTCGTGTCAATTGGAGCTCCATTTACTGTTGAAGTACTTCCGTTGAGTGTCTGCTTGCTGCTATTCAGCTGGATGCTCAGTGGTCTGACGGAAGGAGGTCTCAATCTGGAACGGAGTTGTGCTACTTCTGGCTCAGCTGATCCGACGAGATATTTGTTTGGAACCGGATACTTCTCCATAGCTGCCTGTATAATTATAAAAGAAGTCGTGAGGTCAATTGTAATTGAAGGTTAGAGTGCAGAATTATGTAACTGAAAACCACTTTGAACGTGGGCGACGACACTGTGATATTGAATGTCACAAGATGGAGCTCGACAAATAGCGTTGGTTGGATCAATATAATATAGAGAGGGGAAGCCTCTTTTAAAAAAGAAAGGTGACTATCACGCATGCGCAGAAAACCCACGCAACTACCGGTCAGTCAATGAATGAAAAATCACGAAATTTTCACGCTCTCATGACATCACCATTATGCTAATTCCCATTGTTATTGTTTTTTTGCAACTTCATGGAATTAATTTTTTCAAAGTTTAACAGAGCAAAAATAATAAATTATATTATTAGTTTTGAAAACTATTGGAGCATGTTGAAATTACTATTTCTGGAACAGAAGCAGACGATGTATGAAATTCACATTATTATTATCAGAAATATATATATCACCTTTCTCATGGCTACCAGGCCTCTTCCCCTGCTCCCGGCTGCCTGCTTCTCCAGGGCTCCAGCCTGGCTCTGTGACGATACACAGTTGCCCATTTGGTTGCTGCTGCTACCCGGCAGACCTGATTAGAACAAAGAATGAATATCACACTAATAAGGTTTCAAGATTATATATTACACCACTGCTGTATAAAGAGAAGTCTTACAAGTGTATCTAACTGTACACAAAAAGTACTGCTGTCATCAACCTCCTCTTATATAGAAATACAATGGGAAACTATAAAATATTCTCTTGTTTTAGATCACAAGAAAATAACAGTACAGTTGCAATGACTTACCAAAACCAGGGTGCATGGCAATATAAAAAAAAATAATCTGACAAAAGAAAGCTTTCCACTTGATAGCGCGTGAGACTTTTAATGGGCCTAACAGATTAAAAGGTGTATCCCGCAGGGCAGACGGACACTACTGCGATTAATGTTAGAAAAAAAAAACAGGTGAGAGCAGAGAGAGAAAGAACTGTCGTAACCACAACAGCAGGGGAGATCAATAATATCTTCAGAGCCCCCTACCGGCATACGAAAAAAAACAAGGGCCTTTAATCTAGTAACCTACAATATATGTATACAGATGTTGTTGGAATCACTCACGCACTGGAATCTCTCACGATGAAGAAGAAACGGGAACTTTTGTGAAGCTCAACTGCTCGTGACCGAGACTGACTCAAGTATGATTTCCATATACGAAAAAGGAAATTATATACACGCTCACGCTAGAACCGGAATCGTTCGAGTGGCACGATTTTCAAAATTCCTACCAAGAAATCGTCTATAAGAAAGTTTTTTACCTCTTTTTTATTCAGACTGAATTGTTACAATCAACACACAAAAATTGACTTTGTTATTTTTAAATCAAGAGAGAGACATTTATTAAAACAAAAATTGCGTGTCTGCCTTGGACGGTCGTTCAACCTTCACTGCCGAGCGGCACCACTTCTTCGCCTCTTTTATTCTGCTGCTGTCTGCTCCGCCTCCGAAGTCGTCCTCCAGTTCCAAGATTTGCCAAGTTGTACAGCTGATTCTTGCTGACGGCGTGAGAGTTTTCTAGATGATAACTGAGCCTTTCGTTCCTCTTGAAACGAGCTGGACAATAGGGGCACGGGAACTGCGGGATTCCAGATACGGCAGAACATTCGTAGCGGTAGTGGCGCAGCATGGTGGACCGGAATGAGTAGGCACGTCCACAGGCCGGACAGTAGCTCAACTCAGAAAGTGTAGCATTGCTCTTTTTGCCTGTTATTTTTAAATGAAAAAATGAGTTTATAATTAGGATAACGGTTGAATGAATTATGCAGATATAACCGGACAATGATGATCCCTGAGATATGCTTTTCGTTTGAAGCGTGAGCCGCAGTCTGGACAGGCGAATTTAGGTTCTACGGCGATGCACTCATTACGTACGTGCCGGTGATACGAATTAGGGTGGGTGTATCTTTTAGAGCAGTGTGGGCATTCCATTGAGAAAGAACCTATCAATAAAGATTTATTACATCTACTACAAAAAAACATTTTTTAGAAGAAGAAAAACAGGTTTTTTCCAACGCCCTATTAGGATTTATAACGAAGTGTATTCCTCTAAGTCTGTACAATTTTATATTTTAAATTATCAAGATTCTTTGTTGGACCAATCAAAAGATCGAGCGCCATGAACAGAGGTAACGTGTCGCTGTAGGAAACCCCTGGTGTATGTCGAATAGGAGCAAGCATCGCAGTTGAAGATGGGCAGGGAGGTGGATACATCGGGGGCGGCTAATTCACCACAACCGGCTCGCAGGTGTCGATATAAATGTTTCTTATGCTTATAGGTCCGAAGGCAGTTGGGGCATCCTACTCGTGGTAAACTTTCCCCACCTAATTTTACAATGAAATAAAAATAATAAAATAAAAAAAAAACTGAAAAAATAAATTTTGCAAAGTTTTGAGGGGAATTTCTAGCGCACCCTAATTATTAATCTAATCGTAATCGAGCTCGGGATGTAATCGGACGACGTGTCGTTTAATGTTGCGTTGATGCCTCGTAATAAAAGTGCAAACAGGTGCGAGCGGGCAGGTGAATTGAGGTAAAGAGCCGCACTGATTGGAGCGCAGGTGGACGAGCATCGACCCCACACGTGAGAAGCGCGTACTACAGATGGGGCAGACGGTGGACGGCGTCGTTGGCACCACCGCCGCCGCCGATAGAGCCGTCGCGATGGCCTCCGTCACACTGCAGTCGGGATCCGGTGAACCTAATTTTGATGACATAATGTCAGAGAGACGTGTTTCTAATAGATAACCCTCCCTCGATTCCTGCGCTCTCCTAGCCTGAGATTTTTAAATAATAAAGAGGGATTTGGGGCCTAACAGGGCGTCGAAAACGAGGGAGGAGGATAAAGACGCCTACCTCTATTTGATGTTGATGCAGTGGCTGAATTATTGGTACTGTTTGTCGTCTTGCTTTTGGTTCCGCTAGATGGACCGCCTCCGTCTATAAATAATTAATTTATTAATTACGTTACACAATTTATATTTTAATTTAAATGTTATACCAAAATTAGGTTTGAGAGTGGTGGAAGAGTTTGGAAGAATGGATATTAAACCAGGGTCTGAGGTACTCCAATCATCTTCACCATCCTAAAAATTAAAATAAAATTAGAATTGAAAAAAATTAATTAAAATTAAATTAATTACTCTTGATGCCCAATCAGGTCCGTTATTATCATCACCGAGCCTATCCTCTGGATTAGTATGCTCGTTGTCTTCTGATTCAACTTTGGCTTCCACAGCAACAAAATGGTCGTCCACCATATCCTGCTGGTCATTATGAGATTCGGCTGGGGCGGCGGCTACGTGAGGCCTCTTAGCCGGCGGCAGTTTAGGTTTGGGACCGGTCTGTTGGTTGTTGTCCGGTTTCTGCCCCGAAGCGGTGGAATTAGAGGCTTCACTGGGCCGTTTGACGCCGAACCGAGGAGCTTGACTATTGCTTTTACCCTTGGAACCCGTTTGATCCCCATCATCTTTGTATGCTAGACCTGAATAGAATTTTTAATTAGTAAATTGAATTATGGGATGAATATTTTTTTCAAAATTACCTTTGATATCGAGGGCTTCTGCAGTTTGGAGGAAACTGGACAGTTGATCTTGGGCAACATTAACTTCACCTAGTTAAATCAATGAATTAAAATAGTTTTGAAGAGTTAAGACTGGTTGGATAGGGGCATACCTTTGTACATGTAGTCAACTAGGGCTTTGAGGTCAGCGAACCTTACATCCTTGAGGAAGATGAAAGCCTGCTTGTCACTCTGCTTGCTCAGCATATCCTGAAATACATTTAAATTAGTTTAAATTGAGATGTGATAAGTTGAAATGAAATATACCTCGAAATAAGTAGAGCAGGCACAGAGGACAAGTCTGTGGACACGCAGAAGTTGGTGATCAGCTGCGAGTGTCACGTCGCACATTGACTCCTTTTCGAGCAGCTTGTCGAGCACATTGACGAGGACTTGGTGATGATTGTTCCACCGAAGGCAGAACTCCTCAGCATCCATGTTGATTAATTTAAATAGAAACTTTTTTTTAACGAGATTTAACTAGAAGGAAATTCTGACAGTTGTTTTGACGTCGGCAGAAATGAAACCGTTGAAAAGATGGGAACGATTGCAGCGACAGATTGACAAGGAACGACGATGCGACACAAGCGTCCTAGTGGTGGCCGACGTTGCCAGATAGACATGGAAAAGCCCGCGGTTACGCACCAATTTTAAACGCGTTTAAATAAACAAACAACTTTTTGTATTTCTTTGTTTGTATTAAACCCATAATTGTCATTAATACGATCGCTCTACAAGAATCGATTACAAAAACAAGACTTTAGTCCCAAAGTAGATATCTTCGGAGGGATCTTTATCACCGATGGGGTCCTCATCTTTATGATCACAACTTTCCTCCTCGGTGTCATCACAGATTCAGAGTAAAGCGCAACGCTTACCATGGCGGCCTTTAGTTAAGGGAAACGGACTGGAGCAGAGCGGAAGTTAAGATCCTCCCTCATTTCGGTGGCCAATTTCGGGTCAAAGTTTTTGATATTTTAGGACTTCTTGGATAATTAATAAAACAATTTTCGAATGAAAACACAAACAAATTGTTCTGTACTCTGAGTTAATAAAAAACATTTAAAAAATGAAACACAAACAAAAAAAAATTTAATTCTTGTTGCGAATGAAGCATCCACTCGTCGCAGACGTTCTTTCCTCTTCGTTCTGAACCAAAAAAAATGTCCTTTCTTTCTTAACTGTTCTTGCTGTAGGAATGATCAGAGACCATGGAAGAAACTACCAGTCTACCACTCAAACTAAATAAAAAAATTAATAGTTTTAAAAAATAAGAGGGGGCGTTATTTTTTATTATTATTATTATCACCTTGGGAGTAAGAAGAAAGTATTGAGCACTGGATTCCTGACGAGCTATCTGGACCAGTACGTCATAGACCCTACGCTCATTAAAGGAGCCCATGCCCTACTCATAAAGAAAGTTTAAAAATATTCTAAATTAGAAATTTAGAATACCCACCTGATTGATCTCGTCGATGCAGCAGAAGGGGACGTGACTGATCTCTTGCATTGCCAACATGTACAGAGCGGTAGCGAGGGATATCTCTCCGTCAGAATGATGATCGGTGGATAATTCAATCAAAGACTCCTCGCTCTTGTACTGGACACGTATTTTGATGCCGTAATTCTCAAAATCGTCCTGATTTTCACCCGTGTAGAGCATCGCTTCTCCGGCGCAGCGCATACTGGCGTAGTAGCGGCTGAAACTGTCGTTGATCCTCGACACAAGATCCAGAATTCCACGAAGGAATTCACTCTTCTTTTGCTCACTATGAGAAAAATATAAATTGGTTTTAGATTTTAATAAAACTAGAGAACATTTTTTAAAATGAATACATTTGCTGTTTGAGAGACTCTTTTTCGTCTTTTTCCTCGTGGGTAGCCACTCTGACTAAATCATCTTGCATCTTTTTCAGCTCGACAAAATCCTTTTCCAATTGAGGGTTTCCTATAAAGAATCAGAACTTGTAAACAGGTTAAGATATTGAGAGCAATTGAAGTTATCTTACCAACAGCACTCATCGTGTGATTCAAAAGCTCCTTGTCGTTCATACGCGAAAAGTTCTGCACCTGTTCTTGTGTGATGAACTGATCCACTTTGGTGCCTAAGCCTTGAATAAGCTGGTTGATCTAAAAGAATTTTAAATGTAACTTTCCTTATTAGTTAAAAAAAAAGGAAAAGAAAATACCTGTTCTTCAGTAGCATATTTGCCCTGGTACTTCCAAGTAGATTTGTTGTCGATAGCAGAAATTTCGCGAGTGATCCTGTAGTTGGGACCATCAGGATTGTAAAGTTCAATGTCAATTATGGCCTTTGTAGCTCCATGGCGGACATAGTCTCCAAGCTGAAAGAAAAATGGATGTTAAGTAATTAAAGGGGATTTAAATCTAGCCAATCTATACTTACAGTTTTGTCTCCGGATAAAAGCGAAGGCTTCCCGTTCATCCCCAGATAGATGGCTGACATGATCGTAGATTTAGTGACATTAGGGCCAGGAAACAAATTCAATTTGGGACCAGGGCTGAAGACAACTTCATTGTATGTCCTATAGTAACATAAAAATTTAAATTAAAACTAAAGTGGTAAATGGATGTGACATGAACTTACATGAAATTTTTCAAATGGATTTTCACGACGGCTCCTTTGGTAATAGCTTTTTTGCTTTTAGGTCGTGAGATCGTGTTTGATTCCGACTGGGGTTGACCTTTCATCATGGGGTCTTGATTGTCATCCATGAGATCCTCTTCGTCTTCTGAAGATGAAGAAGATTTAGGTTGTGTAAGCCCTTCTACACAGCTCCTTTTTGGAAAGAGAGTATGGGCTGGTGGCACGGCTTTGGGTGATGCTGACAATTTGCGTTTGTTGGAGGCCGGTGGTGGAGGTGCCATCACTTGATTGGTTTTCTGGAGCAGGCTGTTGCTCTGTTTGTCATTGGTATCAAGCTTCTTGGGGCTCTTTGATGGGGGCCTACCTCTGATGGTTTGACTTTTGCCTCTGACAGAAAAATCAAATTCTTCCAATTTGTGGGAAGATGAAGTCCCCAGAAGGTATGCCTTCAACTCTTTCTTGGACCTGAATCGTGTTCCTTCAGGACTTAAAAAAAAAAAAAATAATAAGTATGTGAGAAATGATTCCAGTTAATAAATTAAGTGGTACCTGAAGATGTAGACATCCCACTTGCCAGCAGTGTAACCAATCAGACGACGGACAACTTTCCTGAACCAGCCAGTAGGGAGATTGGGGTCATCGTGCATTGGGTTTTCAATATTGTACTGCTGGCCCATATTGACTGCTAGCTGAAACAGACTCCTGTAATTGGTAAAATGTTTGAAAGATTAGTGACGATTTTTCATATTCAATTGTCAAAGAATGAAGAGACACTGAATGCCCAACACATGCAAAGCGTGCTCAACGCGTGTCTTTTCCTCACCGGGCACCGGCTGTAATGTCAAGTAGAATTTGACAACAAATAGGACAGCTTTTCGTTGGATTTATCAATTCAATTCAAAACTAAGTAAATAGAAGATATTCAGAAATATAAAAACAAACGATGGCTTTGCTGAGATTATTACAATGTTTTAGAGTGTGTGAAAATTCAATCGCGGGTTCACGATAGTGCTGTGAGTTGTGACTGCTGTAGAATCCTAAGTTAGGAAGCAGTCGACTATCCAGTTGACTTACAGGGGGATTTAGTCGACTGTTTAGTTGACTACACTTGTCTACACCGACCGGCAGCACTACTGCACTAGTTCACACTTCACGAGACGTTTATTTTTCTAAGGACTACTGATTAGTATCGTTCACAACAACGTGAAACATTGCCATACTTGGATTTATTTACAATGGATGCGAAATGCTGATTTATTTTTAAATGACGAAAACGACGATATATTTTTAATTCGAATAAAATCTTTTCTAGTTGCGTAAATTAAAAAACATATAGTCGGAGCTTTCAAAGATTAGAGATGTTAATTTTTTTAATTTTAAAATTATTGCTAATTAATCAACAAATGATCGAAATGATCGAAATAAATGTGTAGTAAACGAAGATTAGAGATGTACATTTTTTTTCTAAAATTATTCCTTGTGAATAAACTAATGAAGAAATGACTGAAATAAATGTAAGAAAAAAGTGAGCTCATCTTGCCGTCTTGCGTACCGGTAATTATTTGTCTTCTTTAATCCCTTCTGTTTCAATGTAGAATCACGGCTTGTACAGAGGATTAGCAAAAGCTTTAGAAACGGTCTTGATGAATCTTGATGAATTGGCTTTCTTCAAATGACATTAACCACATTTGTGTGTAAATTAGTAGAATATTTTGTTTTCAGAAGCAAGCTGAAGTTACAAAAAAAAATATAGGTATTTCGGCCAGCGCCAAGGCTTTCTGTTATTTTAAAATTCGTGTTTTTTTCGGGATACATATTGAAAAGAGTTTTATAATTTAAAAATATTTATTTTTGGAATTTATTTATTATTATGTGAAATCCCCGCTTTTGCGACTAGTTATTCAAAAATATTTAATCACATTTTCTAATTTTTCAATTCTATCGTTTACCAAATACTGTTACTAGGGCTCTCAACCGGATAAGATTTTTGCGGTTAGTAACCGGATCAACCGGTTAAGACGGGTCGGATACGGGTACGGGTAGGCCTTTTTTTATACGGTTAAGGCGGTTACGGACACGGTTTTGGCCCAACGGGTCAACCGGATTATCTTTTTATCCGTTTGCTTTTTCAAGAAAAAAATATCCATTTGGTAAGAACAAAAAAAACCTAATTTTGTTTGAATTTAACATTTTCAAAACATAGAAAGTAGTGAAAACTTAATTTAACGTTAATCAAGCTAAATTTTAATGGTTAAACAAAGAAAAGCAGCTGTATTGTGTATTTTCAACCAGATTACCCGGTTATTAACGGATATCCCCGGTAACTTTCAACCGGTTTAACCGCATATTTTAGGGTTATCCGGTTTAACCGGGTCAACCGTGAGGAACGGTTAACACGGTCCGGGTACGGTTATTGCCCTTACGGATACGGTCCGGGTACGGATAGAGCCTCTTAACCGTAAATCTTACCCGGTTGAGAGCCCTAACTGTTACATACAAACGCATCAAAATATTTAGTATCTAATTTAAGTTACAAACACTTAAAATTGGCAGATGAAAAAATAAATGCCTGCTTGATTTAAAAAAAAAGGTATACAAAAACTTTCTGCTGTTATGAGCGCTTAGCCGCAAACCGATATCCCACTTAAACCTCGGATTAAACTTCTAAATAAAAAATTTATTAAAGTAGTTCGACGAAATTTTGAATGGTTTAGTACGTCGGTTTACTTATTATGAAATAAATGCTCGGTATTAAACTATACAACAAGGATATGGGCAACGACTTTTTGCCAAAAAATTGAATTTATTCATGTTTAACTATTAAATATACAGTATTTTAAAATGCGCAAGTCAACCGAAATTTACAACTGAGCCAATAAGCCACCACCACTGGACAACAATCCATTAAAAAGATATTTGATTTTAAAAAATACTAGAAAAGATTTTTTTTTAATTATTTGAAAACCGTGATAACTTAATTAATTACGCGTTTATTAGGAATTCAGGATCAAAATCTTATTCATGTATATTATCGTAACAAAAAAGGTTATTACGATATAATAAAATTAAAGAAAATGAGGCGGCAGAAAAAAGCGATAATATATTTTGACATTTGTTTTAGAGGTTATGCGAAGGTGGCGGAGGACTACGCGGCCGCTGTGGATACATCTCCGTTGATTTTGCCACACTAAAACACAGATAATTCGGTCATTTTTTATTGAAGAGAGTGTTTTGTGTTTGAGAAATACGCTGGAAAGTATAAATAATAGAATCTCGTTTGATGATTGCATAAATTCTTTTACGCACTTACCTCTGCCACATTCCAAGGTTCTTTTTTAATTAAAGTAAAAGTTGGTCGATAACCTTTTATAGTTATCTAATGTGTTACGGATGGGCCTATTTTTTATTACGTAGGTTATTCTTAAGACTGCTTGCGTTGCCTTTTTTTAAACGAGAGAGTTACATATTTGATAATTTAATTGGATATTTTTTGCCGTAAGAAATAAACGAGGAATTACGCGAATAAGTTAAAATTTTATTATTGGCGGTTTAAATTATAAAAGAAGCGCGCTCAACGTTCTTATTTGTTTGGTGCTCAGGTAAATGTCTAAATGGGAATAAAAAGTCATTTATAGAAAGCGCATTCGATCTATTTTGAATTATTTAATTATAAAGATTAGAAATATTCCATGAATGTAATATTTTCAGTTGTATCCCCATTTTTACTTTTTTGTTAGTAAACGACTATATTTTCGGATATTCATCCTATATTGTAAATTTGTACAATTCTACAAAATGAACATCTCTATTTTGCTCATGCAAATCTTTTGGTATGTTTAAATTTAATAACGCCCCACCCATTACAATTCAATTTATTTTCGCCATTTACAAATGCTCCTTTGTGCAGTTTTTGCGAGGTATATAAACCGAACTTCGTGCTTCGCAAAAAGAAGCACCTGTAGCACGAATCAATCGAAAAATTATTCTGAGTGACGACCCGTTCAGATGTGATAATGACGGATGATTCATGCGGCCCGTTCCTTGTCTAGTTGATTACAAGGTAACTCCTGGAAACGCCGAACTCTTTTTTTATTTTTCTTAGTAAATGCAAATGAATATTTTTAATTAACATATTGCGATTTAGATCTGGCAAACAAGTAAGATAATGAGATGCCTTGAAGCATCAACATTTTTCTCATGGTTAGACATTCAAGAAAAGGGCAATTTTACTTTATGCTTCATCTCAGTTTACATGTTTTGTCGTTCACTCTAATTGCTAGGACCAATTAGCAATCATAGTTTCATGGAACGTTTAATGTTAACGTGCAAAATAATTTAATATCATACGAATCCGAATAATTTGAAATTGATGGCCAAAATAAATTATAATGAATGGAATAGCACAATTATACTGTAAGAAGTAACATTAAAAGTTGATATAAGTATATGCATAATACCTCGTTGCAAACGAGGTTCTTTAGCTAAAAGTGTATTTATATACGTATCATTGTATGAAAGCTGTTGTTGAACGTTGCCGTATATTATCTAAGTTAATTGATTTGAAAGAATTGCACATTTCGACTTTGCAAACGAGTTTTTTGGAGGTAAAACGTATATAACGAAGCGATCTTGTTACTTATAAGTCGTCTCAACTATTATCGCTGAAATGGAGTACACAGTTTTATCTTCTGCAAACCACGTCGATGTTGCCTGGGAAGATTGGGGAATTTCATTTTTGAATGAATCGTCAGAAATCGAAGTTGGAATCGAAGGTGTTATGGATCGACATCCGACTGAAAGCAAGTTCACGGATCATGAGGCCTGGGGTATTTCGTTTTTCAACGAGCCATCAGAAGCTGAAAAGGGAGATTTGGAGTATCGCCAAAGTGAAACAGACTTCACGGATTGGGAGGCGTGGGGGATTTCGTTTTTGAACAAATCCTTAGAAATCGAAGCGGAGAAAGAAGTGGATCGACGACCGATGGACACCGAATTCACTGATTGGCAGGTTTGGGGAATTTCGTTTTTGAACGAACTATCAGAGATCGAAGCGGAGAAAGGAGTGGATTGTCGACCGACTGAAAGCAAGTTCACGGATCATGAGGCCTGGGGTATTTCGTTTTTCAACGAATCATCAGAAATCGAAGCTGAGCAAGAACCCACGAAAAAGAGGAACCGTAAACCGACAAAGCAGCATCCTCTGTGGAAGCTTAAATGTTGGGATTCCTTAAGAACCATCGAGGATACCAACGTAGACACATCTGGACACCCGGCGGGAGACCAAGAAGAAGTCAAACGGACCTTGTTAGGAGTCAAGTCCGATAATTCCCCCATACCACCACCATCATCACACAAACTTGAAGAGCCAAAAGGGATTGCTGCAGTGGTAGCTGAGCATTACAACGGACTCCGAGACAAGGGATTCGCTCATAGAGATAAGAGTGAGATAATCAACATGAGGAATCTGAATAACCACGTCAAAAGTGAACTAATTCAGAATACCATCGACAAGATTAGAGAGAAAAAGGGTCGATACCGAGCCCTTAATGTTCTTGATCTCTGTTGTGGTAAAGGTGGAGACCTATTCAAGTGGAAACGGGGAGGTGTCGACCACGTCATTTGTGCGGACATAGCAGAAAAGTCGATTGTAGACTGCAAGAATCGATACTCTAAGATGAGGAACACATGGTTTACAACTGAATTCATCGCTGCCGACTGTTCCAGTGTAAGCATCAAAAGCAAGTTCAAGGATCCAAACATGGAACTGGGTTTAGCTAGCTGCCAACTTGGTATTCATTACGGGTTTGAGTCTCAACCCCAAGCTGAACGAATGTTAGCCAACATTACGGATAACTTAGCACCGGGCGGATACTTCATCGGAACCACAATTGATGCATGCGATATCATCAAACGACTAGGACGGGATAAAGAGCACAACAATAGAAAATTTGGTAATTCGATTTTCAGTGTCGAGTTCCCACTGGAAACGCCTCTGGAGCCGCCGCCGTCATTTGGAGCAAAGTATGACTTTCACCTGGAAGGTGCAGTCGACTGCCCGGAGTTTCTTGTCGATTTCCCGACACTGGAAGATCTTGCTGCGAAATATGGACTGAAACTGGTCAAGAAGTGTCGTTTTGAAGATTTCATGGCCGAGGAAAAGAATCGAGGAAGGGATCTTGTGTCAGATTACAATCTTTCGACTGAGGAGTTTGAGGTCTTTTCTCTCTACCTCTTCTTCGTTTTTCAAAAGGTGGGCCACGGGGAAGGTGGAAACTAAATTTCATGATTTGTAAAATGTATGTTTATTTTCGGAAAAATTCATGGTAAAAAAAAAATAAAAGTCTGAAAAAATGTGAGAAAAAAATTAAATTCCAAATAATGGGGTAATGAAATGTATTCTCAATATACCATTCTTCATGTTATTCGCTATGTATTTTCATTTCTTTATGTATTTTTAAATGTTATTCTTTGTGTATCTGAATTCAAAATTTTCTTTCTTACAAAAATTATAATTTTCGGTACAAATATCCATATATATTTATAATGCTAAATACTTTTTTTTATTTCTTCTTAATCCACAATTTAATGTCGTCAAATCGCGAACTTTATTCTTTTTATATAAATTTTAATTACATACAATCAAATCAAATTTAAATTACCTATTTTATAGTTTATCTGCTAGAAATTGAATAAAGTTATAGGAACAAGAAAATGCGAAAAGAATAAGGTTTTTAAGGTCTTCCTATTTTTATAATATTGAAAATCAAAATTTAAGGGATCCGAAAATTTCAGAATAGGATCACCCAAAAAAATCGAGCCGCTCACAGTAAAAAAAAAACTGTGAGCGTAATTTCAAGAAATACGTGAGAATTATATACCATAACACTGAATTAACTTACACCGGAATTTAAAAATACATTGTATAGATGAAAACAATCGCAAACATGGTTTCTTCTTATTTCGGGGATTTCGGGAATCCCATGGCGTATTTAAGAAAGTTAAATGCCTTTTCAATCCATAATCAAGCAATAAGACTTGCATGGCGGCTGTTTATAACACACAATTACAAGTTAGTCTTACTTTATATTATCAGATGAACGTATCTTTGCCGCCATGTCAATCACAAACGGACAAACATATTCATCCGAATAGGGATGCAGACTAATCGGCGGGCGCGGACCA
Source organism: Chydorus sphaericus (assembly GCA_030141595.1). Lineage (NCBI taxonomy): Eukaryota > Metazoa > Arthropoda > Branchiopoda > Diplostraca > Chydoridae > Chydorus > Chydorus sphaericus. Next base: position 7,797,644 of record CM057933.1, read on the forward strand.
AAATTTAATAACAGCAGCGAGTAGTATTGAAAATCCCATTTATACTTCATTTACCGTATTGAATTCTAAAGATATTGCTCAAGGATTAGTTTTTCTGTATCTATCGGATTGGAATTGAACCGGCCTCAACCGTACTCCAATTGTAACGGCCCCTGTACTCCAATTATTGTTTCATATGATTGTTATCACAGGTTTTATTTAAGTATCCTATGACGCTGTTTTTAGAGAGAGCAACATTTTGAAACATGATTGAGGTAAGAATGGATACGTTCGCTGTTTTTAAACATACTTCTTCCTATAAACTTATTACTTCTTTAACGCAACGACGGCAAACCATCAGCAAGATGAAGAAGCTTAAACGCTTGTCGAATTCAATTTAACGCGTCGCATTTCTTTGTTACATTCTATTGATATCAATAGATACCTCGAGTGCGATAAATCATGAACTAAAAGAAGGTAAGTCTGTGAAGTATTGTTTACAAACAAATCTTGGCAGATTTCGTATTTCTAATATTTTGTATAATTTTGAAACAATTTTAAATTTTCATTCATCGAGAAATCGACTCGCTCAGATATGAGAACCATCACCAAAACATGGAAATCGCTCTTCTCAAAGAAATTGCCGGGTTTCAAGACAAAAAGAATCTTCTAAAAACGCCGAAGGAACAACCTAATGATCCAGTAATGGAAAAATTGTCAACTAACTGGACGGAACATGATCGACAAAAACAACCTTTTCGGCTTCTTCCACCACATCACGATGCGTCCGATGATGATGGTAACCAAAAAGGCACCACCATCTCATCAAATCGACCATTCTACGGCCCACCGACCGGTTGCTCCGATCTACCCTTATTAGGCTACACTTTGAATGGGTTTTATCAAGTAAAATCTACCACATTTGCCAACATAGAAATCAATAATGACACTTGATACCGTCTTTTGCGCTTTTGATCAACCCAAAAGGATCTGACGCAATCCATCGTTTGTCGAAAATCGAATCGTTTCTCGTCGCGATGCCAACAAAATAGTCTTCCACGTCGACAGGAGCGTGGATTTTAAAGTCAAATCCACTGAAACATTTACCTTCGATATAGTACATGTGAATTTAGGAGATGCTTTTAATGCATAAACGGGAATTTATACCGTTCCCAGATCTGGCTTGTACCTATTCTTCTATAGGGGAACAACTATCTTTTCATCAGCACAGCGGGAAAATTCTGATCGATAATGGATCGTATTACACCGAGTTTGGCGAACTAGTGAGAGTGAATCGAGGGGACATGATTTCGGTATTGGCAATTTTTTTACATCCGGGCATCACTATTTTCGGTAGAAACGTGTCGTTTATTGACTATTTCTTCGAAGAGTAATTATGAGTAATGAGAGATATTTTATTTGAAGGAGCCAATTTTTAAATGGTGGTTGGGCACTACGAATTTTAAGAAATGCAGAACATCATATATTGTTACTTAGACAAAAAAAAATTATTTTAACACTAATTGGCAACTTTTTATCATTTTTCGCACTTTTTCACGTTGTATAACGGTCAAAAGGTGAATACACAATAAAATAGCACATGCAAATCAATCGAACTGATTTCAAACAAATTAATTAAAAACTTTCGAATCAAGAATTTTTCCAAAATAAAAAAATCCAATCGGCTTATTTCGTTCATTTAAATTGCAGCTTTGACATGTTTAAATATAATAATATTATTGTTTCTAAAATGTTTAAATTAAATTAATTCAATATGGTAGTTTTAAAAATTAGATTGTTAAGATTGTAGTTACCCAAGGACAGCCAAAAAATATTTTAAAAAATATTAAAAAATAACGAAAAGAGAGAGCTTTTATCATATATCCTGCATGGTATAGAAATCAATGAATGTTTTATGAGGTTATGGTCCACTAAATATGTAGATGTATTTACTAGTAGCATGTAAAATTTTATAAAAAAATTTGAATTTTGCGAATAAAGATAATCAATAGTGTGATTTTATGACTAAATGCGCTCGGCATTACAGTTTGCACGGATCAATAAGGTATTTAAAAAAATACTAAAGATGATTGTATTTTTTACTCACTATGTAAACATTTGAGTTGTTCGTGAACATAAATCTACTAACCGTTGCTGTAAACGAATCGGCGATCTGCGTGTAAGCCAAATCAGCCAATGAGAGGATTCAATCTCACCATCGCTTCTATTAATATATATATATATATATATTTAATACGTGTTCACTATGCGACTATATTAGTGTAGATTATAGTCTGCAAATAGGTCGGTTAATTATAGCTACCGACAAGGTTAGATTCAAGCAGCTCCAACATGTTGCTCCGTTTCTTTCTTTTAATTTTATTAATTAAACAGTCGACGAGTACTACCATTGATGAACTTAAAGACGGTAAGTTATCTACTTGTAATATGTATTTAACGAATTGAACTATTTCTTGAAATAAATAGAATTGCGCCTTGTTCGTCAAGATATCGGACTGCTTAAAGCTGAAAACAAGAACCAGAGCGATCAAATCACACTTCTGAAAGATACGGTCGAAGCACAGAGTAAAATAATCGATCAGAAAATAGTTCAAGAGTTGAACAAGAAACTGAAGGATTGCGCAATGACTGGCGATGAGAATTCGTCTCAAGAGAAACAGACTTTCCGAATGATTCCATTAATTTTTGATAAAGGCGCCAGTTCTGCAGTGCCGAGCAAGTGTCGACTTTTGACAACGATGTAAGATCCCTAATTATACATTTTTATACCTTAATTATAGCATGTGATCCAATTTTGTATTAGGGTATACGACGGTGTTTTCAAGTATAAAACTCTGCTTGAAAACAATGCAAAAAGTCCTGGAAGATTCTACGGCCCACCGACTGGTTGCTCCGATCTATCCTTGTTGGGCTACACTTTAAATGGTTTCTATCAAGTCAAATCTAACGTATCTAGTAATAGTATCGGAATCAATAACGATACAAAACTAGATACCGTCTTTTGCGCTTTTACACAATCCGAAGTGAACCGCAATCAATCTATGGTCGAAAATCGAATCATTTCTCGTCGCGATACTAACAAAATAGTATTCCACGTAGAGAGGAGCACAGATTTTGAACTCGATCCGATAAATCCGTACATCACCTTCGATATTGAACATTTGAATTTAGAAAATGCCTTTAATGCGACTATGGGAATTTTTACCATCCCCAAATCCGGCTTGTACCTTCTTTTCTTTAAGGGAATGGCGATCTTTCCATCAGCACAGGAGAAAAGTTCTAAGACTATACACTTAGTAAATATTTCTTTTATGAAGAAGAATCTTCCTTTAGTAACCCTAGGGGCGGAGTCGGTTAATACTAAGAAAGAATCCTCTTACATCGAGTTTGGCAAATTAGTGAGAGGAAATCTACGAGACATGATTTCAATATTTGTATCGGGATCACCGGGGATCAAAATTTCCTGTACCAATATGTCTTTTACTGGCTATTTTTACGGGGAGTTAATATGAGCTAGACAGATTTTTCATTTGAAAGAGCTGATTTAAAATGGTGGTTAGAAATAACGAATAAAAGTAAAGGCAGATAATATTGGTTTGTTTAACTGATTTGATTGTAATACTAATTAGCAATTTTGGAATACACAAGCAAATAATAGCACATGCAAATCAGTTTGTATTATTCACAATTAAACTGATTTTTAAAAAACGTAATGAAGAAAAGTTTCCAAATTTTAAAAAATCTTTCCTTTTCTGAGCTTATTTACATAACCATGGATGTATAATGACAGCCTGCATAACGCAGATATCATCCAAAAAGTCTTTATCATTTATTTTGGAAATGGTATTTTTTTCCATATTGTCCAAAAATTATTTTGGATTCAAAATCGATAGAAATTAAATTTATAATGGACATGAGACGGCATGGGGACAGTAGCCACCTCTCGACCGTTGCTACCCACTTTTCCGACATTTGCTACCCAGACAGTAGCTACCCCGACTGTAGCTACTTTTGTTGCCGACAATTGCTACCCTGTTTCATTCTAATATAATTTCTATATAATATAAGTTCTAATTCTAATATAATATTAAGGGGTAGCTAATGTCGGGGTAGCTATTGTCGCCAACCAAGGTAGCAACAGTCGGGGTAGCTTCTGTCAGGGTAGCAATTGTCGGCAACAAAAGTAGCTACAGTCGGGGTAGCTACTGTCTGGGTAGCAAATGTCGGAAACGAGAGTAGCAACTGTCGAGAGGTGGCTACTGTCGGTTACCCCATGAGACGTATCAGTTTCCAAGATTATATATTTTTTTTAATGTTTTTTTTCTGCATCACATTTAGATATGTTGGTCGGGCATAAATGAAAACATTTTCATCTTTCTCACACATGATTGCATATTGAAAAAGAAAACCAGATAGAAGAAGAATATGTGGGTGCAACAGAATTTTTACGGAATCAACGAATACATTCTTTATTTCCTTTCATAACATCAGAGTACCAAATATCCTCTTCTCATTTTTTTCTTTCTTTTCTCCTATTATTTTTTCTCGATGTATTCGCAAGAAATACTCATTGTTCTACAAGTTCATTTGGATGCGCCATTATTCTAGTTTGTATTTTCAGGAAGAGCCAAACTAGGGCATCCAGCTTTCATAGCGCTCCAGATCGTTTATTGAAACACTTGTTTTACACTATTCCGATGCGGCTTTTAAGTCTTCCATAGTGACTGATAAATCCACTTCTTCCTTCGCAACTGGCGGATCTGATCTGGACTAAACCGGCGATCCTCCTTCTCATCGACGATGTTCTGCAAAAATATTTGTATTTTTTAAAACGATTTTCGTCATATTAACAAAAAAAAATCATTTGTTATTTGAATTTCGCATAAAATAAATATATTATTTTTTTACGCAACAATAAATTAAAACTCGCGAGATAATTGAAATATTCTATACTGTTTAGTCAACGATTTTTTTCCATCAAACCTTTAAATGATGATTTTTTTTTTAAAGAACAGTTAATAAAGTGATAAAAACAATCCTATTTCCTCGCACAAACCTTTATTATTTAGATCAGCTTTTGAGAACAAACGGTTTACATGAGCTGCATAACACAAAGATATTTTTAACTTGACGAAGAATCAACGCTTTCCCAATCGTCGCTATCATCGGACGAAGAGTCTTCCTCAGATCCATCACTTCCATCCCACTCCATCATTTCATCGTCCACTAGTAATGAGCAACGTCCAGCAGAACGGCTCTTAGAGAACCAAAGACGGATTGGGGCCGGTTGGTAACTCAAATCCTCCCAGACTTTGGCCGCCAAAGGATCATTTTTCATCACATTTTCAGAAAGAGAGAGCTCTTTCAGTTTGGTAAGCTGGGGAACGATGTTGGCCACCATGGACATGGTCAGTCCCGCGCTTCGCCGAATACTCAGGGTTTCTAGCTTAGGCCACATCTTTGATAGACCAGTCCAATTGGAATGGATACTTCCCTGTAAAAAAAGTTTCGTATTAAAAATCAGTTTTTAAAATTCAGTTAAATGGAGAAACTGTTGTAGAACATTTCAATATATTTTTTCCTAGTTAAAAAGTGAACATATAATATTAGTGTTGCATAATAATTAATTAGATTTAATAATACTTTAATTTATCATTCATCACTCCAATAAGATAATGGTCCAGATGTTTCCTGGCATAATTCATGACACTCTGGCTGGTCTGGAGCACCTGACCTTTCGAGAGAAGCAGAGATGAAAATTTGACAGTTGGTGGCTGCTGACCCTCAGGACAATGATCAGGACAAAAAGCCAGATTGCTCAAAATCTCTTCAAATGAGGCTACAAAGGCAAGATGCTCTAGCCGAGCAGGGACGATCAATTTCTCCATGGCGAAACCTGTTTTCTAAATAAACATTATAATATAGAAAATAAAGACTCGTTATATGAAAGCCTATTACCTATATACCAAGAATCGTTATAGACTAAATTAAACAATTACCGACGGTAGTCAAACTATTTCCGTCTATGCTATTTCTCTTCTAGACTCTCTAGGGTAAAACGATATTAATTATTATGCAGAAAATACACAAGGGACTAGGGTAGATCAGTAGATTTATGTTTTCCAGTTATTTCATGTCTCTACAAAGTTGCAGTGTTTACTTTTTTTTTCCCCGGTCGCCGGGTTCCGGAGAGACATTGCCATATTTATAATTTCTATTTGCTTAATTGCGGTTATTTAGAATCACCGATCAGGCGATCACGAGACACGGATTAACTGGATGACAAACTTAATCGAACTGCATTCAAATATTGAATATTCATTATGTGAGCTCTTGGCTTCGACACATTTTTTTATATACTAAAATTTGTATGTCATGAATTGTTTTTTAAAATTATTATTAAGTATAAGGAAATATGTCGAGCAATAACAAATTTGGTACGTGTTTCTTTATAAAGAGCCTGTTTTTGAATTATTTTGAGGGGCGTACTTAGTACTGAACGAAGAACAGATGAGAATCTCGTTATTAGGACCTACAGGGAGACCATTAACTGCTGAGGCCAGCAGCCACGGTAGTATAGGCCGGATGCCGGAACGTCCGGGTACCTAGCTTCGGTAATAGCTTCTTTAGATCTCTCTAGCGCATGCTTAATAGTATCTACATTTTTTAAATTTTGCCATCGCACACTTATAAAACAGCTTTAGAATGATTCAAAATTTTCAAAGCTGATGTCGTCATCAAAATTACGCAGGATGAGCCGATGAGCTCACTTAATTGCCCTGAAATATCTTAATAATTTCTTCATCAATTTCCTTCCCAGGAATAATTCAACAAAATGAACATCTCTAATTTGCTGATTTAAATTTTTTTTGTAGGTTTAAAACTCATAACCACTCACCATTACAATTCAATCGATTTTCGCCATTTACCAACGCTCCTTGGCGCATTTTTCACGAGGTATATAAAGCCAACTGCGTGTCATTCAAACACAAGAGTGCTCGTAGCGCTACCGACTCCATTTCCCGCCCACTTGGTGGAATGGTATTGATGTGAAAAGGTCCGCGGCCCGCTCCTCACTCATCTGATTCCAGGATAAATCTCGGCGAGCACCACTCTTTTTTTTTTTTTTTTACTCATTTTCAAATATATTTTTCAAATATGAACTCAAATTTTAAATACTCGCCATTAAATTAGGCAATTTTTCAAATTCTTAATTTATTTTCTCTTTTTTGAGAATATGATGATTCCTCACAATGAAGATATGAAGATTTTTTTTTCTCAGATGATTATTCATTCGCTATTGACTACCAAACACAAATAAATTTAGACTGATATTAAATTTTTTTTTGTCAAGAGTCGTTATTACTTTTAAAAACAAAGTACCGGCAATCAACATAATAAAAAAATTACAGCACTTATCCTTTAAATGGTACAGACCTATATAGTGCATGTTACACGTATTGACCCTTATTACAAGAATTGTGCAAGTTATTTTTTCGTTCGCTTATTTAAAACGGATTTTGACCAAATAGTATTAAAATAGCACATAATTTGAATTATTTCTTTATTTTAATACTTTGCTTATATTTATATAGTGAATGTCAACGCAATTCAAGCGAAATTCGACCCTATTCCTGAATGTTATTCTGCAACTTTCGTATATTTGTCGTTAAAACGGTAATATTATACACTTTTCCTTCAGAATTTTACATTATACACGCTTTTTTGTTACCATAAAACACCAAATATTGAACAAGAAAAAATGTGTTTCAATATTGTTCAACTCGAAAAAAATTTATAATCTTTTTACTATTTCAATTTACAGCAACCTACTTGATATTGTCCAAAGCAGCTCGCACACTTTTGACTATTGCATAAAATTTGAACAATATTCGATCATTTCGATGGTAAACATAATGAAGCACTCGCATAACAAATTAGTACGGTACTACTTAAAAAAAAATAGTTGGTATTAATCCTTAATGGGGTCCTTTGAAAAAAAATTGATTGCTTCATCCATTTCATGGGAATCATCCGCAGAAATTGGCTATGGGTTAACTTTCTAGAAGTTGGGATGAATAAATGGACAATCAAAAAATATAGGGCCGTCAGGACCGATGAGTGATATGAGATGTATGGTACTATGGTTCGATTATACGCTGATCAAATGGTAGGTGGTTGAGATCCTCCTTGTACATTTCGGTGACAGTTTCGGGTCACTAATTGTAATCTAATGTCGTTGAATAATTAATTTTGAAAAATTTAAACGAAACACACACAATATAAATCTACTGTAATTTACTATCGCACTTCTTGGAAATTAATAAAACATTTTTTAAATGAAACACACACAAAAATTCTTATTATCACATATGGGTGGCGCTGAACTTCCTCTTATCGCAGACAGGCTCATCTCCCCTTTCTGAACAAAATTAATCTTCTTTCTTTTTCTATACTGTACTTGACCATGAAGCAACTACCACTCAAACTAAAAAAAAATAAAATAATAATAGTTTTAAAAATAAGAGGGGCGTTGTTTTTTAGTATCACCTTGGGAGTAAGAAGAAAGTATTGAGCAATGGATTCACGACGAGCTGTCTTGACCAGTACGTCATAGACTCTACGCTCATTGAAGGTGCCCATGCCCTGATCATAAAGAAAGAGAAAGTTAAGGAAGAATTCAACATATTCTAGGTTAGAAATTTAGAACAACTACCTGATTGATCTCGTCGATGCAGCAGAAAGGGACGTGACTGATCTCTTGCATGGCCAACATGTACAGAGCGGTAGCGAGGGATATCTCTCCGTCAGAATGGTGATTGGCGGATAATTCAATCAACGGCTCCTCGCTTCTGTACTGGACACGCATCTTGATACCATAGTTCTCAAAATCGTCCTGATTTTCACCCGTGCAGAGCATCACTTCTCCGGCGCAGCGCATACTGGCGTAGTAACGGCTGAAACAGTCGTTGATGCGCGACACAAATTCCAGGATCGCAGGAAGGAATTCACTCTTCTTTTGCTCACTATGAGAAAAATTTAAAATTAAATTTGGATAAGAAAAATAGAATTTTTTTTTAAACAATACATTTGCTGCTTGAGAACCTCTTCTTCATCTTTGTCCTGGTGGGTAGCCACTCTATCTAAATCATCTTGCATCTTTTTCAAGACGACAAAATCCTGCTCCAATTGAGGGTCTCCTATAGAGAATCAGAATTTGTAAAGAGGTCAAAATATCGAGAGGTCTTTAAGTTAACTTACCAACAGCTCTTATCGTGTTGATCAAAAGCTCCTTATCGTTCATGCGCGAAAAGTTCTGCACCTGCTCTTGTGTAATAAACTGATCCACTTTACTGCATAAGCCTTTAATAAGCTGGTTGATCTAAAAGAATTATTTAAATTTACTAATTTGTAAAGTTAGTTAATTAAGTTAAAATAAAAAGGGAAAATACTTGTTCTTCAGTAGCATATTTGCCCTGGTACTTCCAAGTAGATTTGTTGTCGATGGCAGTAATTTTGCGAGTGATTTTGTGGTTTGGGCCATCAGGATTGTGAAGTTCAATGTCAATAGTGGCCTTGGTAGCTCCATGGCGGACATAGGCTCCAAGCTGGAGAAAACTGAATGGTTAGGCAACAATATGAATTGAAATCTGTACATAGACAAGCTATACTCACAGTTGTGGCTTTGGCCAAAAGCGAAGGATTCCCGTTCATCCCCAGACAGATGGCTGACACGATCGTAGACTTTGAGCCATTAGGGTCGATAATCAAATTCAAGTTGGGATTAGGGTTGAAGTCACAATCATTGTATGTCCTATGTAACATTTAAAAAATTTAGTAGAAGCTATAAAGTGGTAATAAATGGAGAGAATCTTACATAAAATCTTTCAAATGGATTTTCACGATGGCTCCTTTTGCAAAAGATTGTTTTCTTTTCGGTCGTGCGATCGTCTTTGATTCCAACTGGGGCTGACCTTTCATCATGGATTCTTCTTTGTCAGAGAGATCTTCTTCATCTTCTGATGATGATGAAGATTTGGGTGGTGTTAGTTGCTTTTCCAGACAGCACCTTTTTGGAAGGCCAGGTGGAGTTGGTGGTGTTGCTTTGGATGTTGAAGATTTCCGTTTTTTAGAGGCAGGAGGATTTGCAACTTTTTTGTTTTCCAAGAGGCTGCTGCTCTGATTATTGAATGGGGTGGTCTCATTGTTGATAGAGGCAGGTGGTGGTGGTGGTGGTGGTGGAGGTGCCACTTTTTTGGTTCTCGGGTGGCTGCTGCTCTTTAGTTTGAAACTCTTCTTCTTTGGGCTCTTTGAGGAAGGCCTGCCTTTGGTGGTTCTACCTCTGCCATCCACAGAAAAGTCAAAATCTTCCCAATTAAGGGAGGAGGCTGTCTCCTTTAAGTACTCCTTCAGCTCTACCCTCGACCTGAATCTCTTTCCTTCAGGACTGTTTTGGAAAAGATTAGCTACATGAGAAATAATTAAAGTTTAAAAATCAGGTGGTACTTGAAGACATAGACATCCCACTTGCCAGCAGTGTCACCAGTCAGACGACGGACCAGTTTCCTGTACCAGCCTATAGGGAGGTTAGGGTCATCATACATGGGCTCTTGAGTGTACTGGCCCATATTGGCTGCAAACTAAAGCAAAATCCTGTAATTGGTTAAATGGGTAAACGTTAAGTGACGATTTTTCAAGTTTAATTGTTTCAGAATTAGGAGACACCAAACACCCTATAAAGCATGCTAAATGTGCTCTAGTGTTTTTCTCACCAGCTGTGATGTCAGACAGAACCTGACAAGAAATGGAACAGCTTTGAATGAATTTATCAAATCAATACAAAATTAAGTAAACGGAAGGTATTCAAAAACATAAAAACAAACTAAGGCTTCGCTAAGATTATTACAAGTGTAGTAGTGTGTATAAAGTGCACACCTATCCACGGGTTAACGATAGTCCTGTCGAGTGGGTAAGTAACTCCAGTTAGGAAGTAGTCGACTTAAGGGGATTTTAGTCGACTCTACAGTTGACTTAAAGGGAGTATTAGTCGACTATTCAGTGGAGTACAGTAATACAGTTTGCTTCTGATTTTTTTTAAGTGCAAAAATGTGATGTTTTTCTGACATTTATTTCAGTTATTTCTTCATTAGTTGATTTTAAAAGGAATATTTTTAGAATTATGAAAAATGAACATCTCTATTAGTCGTATTTTAATTCTGTTGTCATTTTTACATTGCGAATCAGATCACCCATTACAATTCAATTGATTTTTTACATTCGCCCATGTTCCCTGGCGCAGTTTTTTCGAGGTATATAAAGCGAAATATTGGTTTGATACATGAAGATTGCTTGTAGCGCATCTAAATAAATCTTTTATGATGTTCGACTGGGTGACGACTCGGAAGAGTGTGATACTGACGGGTGAGGGTTCGAGGCCCGATCCTCATCTGTTTGATTCCAGGATAAATCCAGGCAAGCACCAAACTTTTTCCTCTTTTTATTTTTTTCCTACTTTCCTTATTTATTTTTTAAACAACAAAATAAAAAAATAAAAAATGATGACAGCATGAAAATGTGTACGCTTCGTTGGCACCTTACTGGTCTTCTTTGACCCAGTGTAGATCGGGATGGAGTGCGCAACAGCCGGCCTCAGTATAAAGCTCATTCAAGCCCCATTCCAGCCAAAGAGAATAAGTTGTGTCGTAAAGTTTTATATCTCTTTTAACAAATATCTGTTCTTTATATCGATTTGATGGGGCGGATTTATTTAAAATTTAATGGAGGCTGTTGCGGTGTCAAATCGAATGCATATTGCATTAAGTTATGTAAATCAGTGAAACGAAAAAAAAACCAGAAAAAAACCAGTATAATCGTTATAATCATCATCATTAAAAATATGAATTGGAGGTTCTCATACTTGCTCATAAGAGGGAAAGAGAGGGAAATTCGATTTCAAAAGGGATAAAAACTTTAAAGGCTTGCCCATGAATGCAACCTTCACATTTTAATATTGAAATTAAAATGAAGGAGAGGTAATATGGGAGGACTGAAGGAGTAGAATATATTTTAGGGTATGCGGCGTATGCTGGAGCAAATATTGTTGGGGTATGCCCCTACAAGGTGCGCTAATTAAATAATATTGAAAAAGAAAAAATATATGTAACAAAAGTAATTTTTTTTCTTACAGGCAATTAAAGGATATTCTTTTACTATATCATCCCACATTAATTTTATTATTCACACCTGGGAATATATATAATATATACCTTTGCCTACTATTCTGATATGATGTATATTCATATGAATAGAAATACAATAACCATCAAATGCTATGTTCTTTTCATTGAATGAATGTTTTTAAATGTAGATTTATATCCTGCACCATTTACGGTTTGATTATGCTAATTGGGAAATTCTATTACTGGTCATTCTAATTGAAAGTCAGCTTTAAATTAGATGTTTGTGCTATAATTTTGCCGTTCATTGACTGATGCATGTATTTTCGTAAGAAGAATGAGTTAATATAATGGTTCGCGCTTCATGTGAAAACTATAATGAGACATATTTAAGTATCAAAATTTTTTCGTCATAATACAATTATGTCACACAAAAAAGTGATATCCTTAATTAGGATAAAATAAAAGTATGCAGGCTAATTTTACGTAAAAAACATTTCTCAGGAGTATACAGTCATCTCCGCTATACATTGGGGTATGCATGAGGCCTATATAGAATTGCCATATGCTGCGCCCAAGAGCGTATCATTACTGTCATCCGTCTTCCTTCCTAGCTTTCAGCAGTGAAACTTGCAGCAAACTGGAATTGAGTATAAGAGCGTTCAAATAAGATTCCCTTTAAAATTTACTACGCGTACGTAATACAAATGTAAAAAGAAAACAGGTGGTATAAAAAGGTCTATTGTGTAACCAATTGTTGCATGTTTTTCCTCTCACCACAGTTATAATAGATTAGTCCAGCTCCTTTAAGAGGACTACTAAGGTGGCACATAGTGTATGAATAAGTGCAGCGATTCATGAAATTTATCGCTGTTACACCACCATAAACTATTTGAGGCTTGTGATGTATGTTTTAAAATATGGAATGCAACGGTACACTGGTCTACATTTGCGGAATGTATAAAAAGGGGTATCTATGGGATTCTTAGAGAGTATTAGACGTCAATGTGTAGGGGAATAAAGAAAATCTCAAGATCTCCTTCATTAGAACTTTTATTTTATAGGCTGTTAACAAAGCAACAATGTTGCCTTATATTAAATCTTTGTTGTGCTACTGTCTACTAATTCTCATTTTGAGTTACAATGTGTCGGTAATATATCCCCCATAATAATGCGCGCATGAGATAAGTTGAGTAACATTAATTAATTATTTGATTAATACATCAGACGCATATAATCCCATTTTTATAGGCCAGTTATCACATCTGGAATTTGGTTCCTCCAGGAATTCCGGTAAAAAGAAATAAAAATAATCAAATGAAAATGTAACTTTGAAAATTGTACCTAAAATTACAGTTTACAACGTTAGGAAACAATGTCCAATACTCGAGGACGATTTACAATGGTAGGGCAGCCTTAAAAGTATCGTTAACCAAAAGCTATCAGGAATATTTCCTCGCTTACGATGTCAACAAAACGCAGCAGGACAATGGCTACCCCCAGCTACCTAATGTGTACCTCAACGAAGGATTCATCAGCGTCGATATCGCCGCCGTCCGCAACAGCTATTACTATACGGTCCCTTCTTTCAGCAATCTGGTTGTCGGTGGATATGCCGGGCTCGTTTTCCGAATCCAGGGGAACGACCAATACGACGCCTTAGCTATTCGAACAGCTAATGGCTTGTTAAACAATCCTGTTCCGGTCTCGGCTTTGACTAACTTCTGTGCCCAATTGAGCGCACCTCCAAGCATCACTTTCAACACATTGTTGGGGAATTCAACGTACAGCGCCCCAGCGCAAGTTGCAGAGGGGTCCTGGTTTCGTCTCAATATACTGATTCGAAACAATCAGATCACAGCTTCCACAGGCCAGTGGCCGAATGGGGACATCTTTTTCAACCAGGTGACCTTGCTCGGGACGAATTCGGCTGGTCCCGTTGGTTTGTGGGTTCAAACAGGAACAGATGCCTATTTCTCCAACTTCCGCTATATTCGATTCTCATAGAAAAATTCAGCTTTAACGAATTATGTAGGATATTGTTTTTTCAGTCTATATGTGTTTAATACTATTACGCAGATGCCTATTATTTGAGATACATAAAAAAACTTTGTTTATTCTTGTTTTTGTAATACTGTTCTCTGTAATTTATAAATATTTAAATCAAAATGGAAGCTTTTTGATCATTCAAACAAGTAATCCCTGGCCCTGGTTCGATCATTACAATTTATAATTGAGATTAATCTCGATTAAGATTCGTTTAATTATAATACTTTTTAAAAACATGCCATTTTTATTACACAATTTGCTTTTGTAATTTCTCAATATTAGTTCCTCTGAATCGGGGACGCTTAACCATTCGACGATCTGTCCGACCATAGATTTGTGATTTTGTATGCCACACCAAAATCTATATTGCATATGTGTTCCGTCAAATAATCACAACCATCACCTATTGCAATTCATATATATATCGCCTATACGGCTATACCTGAGTACAGTTGCTGGCTTTTGGCTCAATCTCTTGCAAAGTTATCCCAAGACTTTGAAGAAAGCCGTCCTCTTCAAAGCCAGCTACATAAGGCACCGAAACATTCGATTTCTGGTGACAATTAATATACATATTTTAAACTATAAACTTAGAAATAATAAATGGAATAATTTTGAGCATAAACCTGAAGATAGAATTCAATATTGACCGCAAATGAAGCCATATCTACGGCAAAGAGCCTTCCAACGGACGCCACATCGTAAAAATCGACAACCACTCCATCCAAATCCAGTACAGGTGAGCTGACGCCATAACGAACGATCAGGCCGACCGGCCACATGCTCACTTTCTTTGTGTATCTCATCTGCATTCATTTAATTGACTTTTTTAATGGATGTGATTTATATGAACAAATAATATATATAGATGTAAATGCCTCTTCAAATATTCGGATATCGTAAGTATTGTCATCATCCGCAAAATAAAGGACTCCAGATTTAATGGCGTTGCGCTGGATCCAATTTAGCGCAGCCATCCGGTTGGAAACTCCACGGGGCTGATAAAACCTGTCCGCCCGATACTCGATGGGCATCGGAGCTACATTTTTTTTGTTCATTATAGTATGATGATTGTATATTGCTTATGAAATGCCTTCTACATACCTGAAAGGTGCGTGTAAGGTATGGCCAATCTTTCTAACAGTTGAGCCACCTGTCTAGAGTTGGTGTTGGCATCTTCAACGACGATCCAGTGAATAGCCGGAACGTGAAGAAGTGTCTGGCCGAGCCTGGTTAGTTCAGCCATCTGCTCTGGTCGGCGGTATGTCGGTGTGATGATATAAATCACCGGCAACTCTTGATAAACCACAACAATACAATATGCTATACCATAATATTTCAATTTCATGGTTATATAGGCTTGTGGCAGCCATTACGTCGTTAACTAGTCATTTAATCTGCTGAATCGTGTGCCTTGCACCGTTGCACGTTTTTCTACACCCATCGCATCAATATCATACTAACGTTCCATAATATTATTAGTATGCTTGGCGAAAGCAAAACCATATAAGTTAAGCACACTAAACTGCGCTAAAAGATCGCCAACGTTTGATACACAGTGGGTGAAATCATAATATTTTACCATTATTCGTGCTGGCTCTACTGCTTTTGACCAGATTCCAACAGGGTCCGCACGTGCGCGGCTCCTGCTGTTGATTCGTCCACTGAATGCCAACTAGATCGCCGCTGGTATCGACCAAGTTATTTGGCCACTGAAACTGGATCGAGTCTACCCGAACAGATATTCCTCGGTGAAAACGGGTTGAGTTTCAACACCATGAGATAAAACCAGTTCTATTTTGGTTTTACTAACTGAGCTTAATTTCTGAAATTCGAGTTTGAGAAACCAGGTTAAGATAAGCTAATTTCGAAGTTTCTAGACGCAGATATTTTGAGTTTTTAAAACTGAGATTTTCTCCGTTTTAATCGCAGACTCTAGACGAAGCTATTGAACTCAAATTTAAGTTTTTCTGACTGTGGTTTTCCCGCGTGAAAACTCCATACAAGAAGACGGAGTTTTCTACTTTTATTTCAAGTTTTTAAAAATTTGATTTTCCCCGTTGAAACCCCATACTAGAAGACGGAGTTTTCAATTTTTATTTCAAGTTTTTAAATCTTTGATTTTCCCCTTTAAAATCCCAGACTATTACGACTGAATTTTCATTTGTTATTTCAAGATTTTGAAACTGGGATTATTCGAGTTTTAAACGAAGATACCTTCTTTGCTTGACGGAAATTTCACGAAAACCAATACTGTTTAATAAATTTACCAGGTTTTAATTAATTGTTCTTTTAATTATTTATACCAAAAATAAAAAATTAAATGAGTAGTGCTGATATAAAGACAGCCTTTGCATTGGTTTAATTCAAAGCTCTATGTTACGAGTTATAAAGTGTCATCTACGTGCATCCGCTTCACTATTCAGATACTTACTTTATTTTCTTTAGGCCCAATATATAAACCCAACCCAATTCTAAGCAATCAACACGTGGTTTATCTAGTAGATTGATACGTCAATGTATCTCTATATAAGCATCGTGATTTATGAAAACCCTTGACGGACTTAATTAATCCCGCTCAGCATCAGGATCTGATGCTGTATAAGTGTGCTTTTTTTGGCAGGGTATGGCATATTCATCTATTTCATATGTAAACTACCCCATATTTTAAAATTTCCGATAACATAACCGACTATAAATATAACAATTAAAAATATCATATTGGATTTTCATCGAATAATGTTATTTTAAAACTCCGTTTTTAACGGAATTGTAGTCCGATTATATACTCGGTTTTTTTACTTCTTTTTGTTCTCGATTTCAAACTTCGATTTAAATGGAGTTATAATCTGGTTCTAAACTGGCGTTTATACCCTTCCGTACCTTCCAGAGTCTATAAGTCTAGTCCGTCGGATTGTCGTTTTAAAACGGTCTTAAGACGGGTCTAAGCTCCAAACAACGGAGTTGTAGACTGGTTTCTAAAACCGGTTTTTACCCATGGATCCAGAATACAAACGAAGTTAAATCCGGTTTGACACCGCACATTTTCCGTTCGGGTACGCTATCCAAACATAAAAGGAAGTTAACTCGAAAAAAATTTCTACAAAGTGATTATTAAAAAATAAAGGTTCAATACCCATAGTTATGGGAAACACGAGATGGAAACGGCGGAACTGAAATTGACTTCTCATATTGAAACCTGTAAAGACGACGAGAACCCAGCAGAGAATCAGAATAAGCAGTATCATTCCAAAGTTCAACATTATTCGACGCCCCTGCAAAATTGTTGAATCTCTATAAAATTTCTTACACTTTAAAAAATTAAAATCAATCATAAATAACCTTAGAGTAAAAAAAAAAACAAATTTAACATATAAATTATAATAAACCTAAAACAACAGTTGGAAAATGTATTAGATTACAGCAACGCAATGAACGCACTTATTTCTACTATCTTATGGTCTAAGGCATAAATTACTTAGTTTATACTGCCTAGAATTAAATATACATTCGATTATGTACCTTAAGCTTATGAAGAAATGTCATCATTAAGAAACTATAAATATGAAATTCTTTTGATGTAGCAATGTGATGAACTTTTACGTCTAAGAAATAAACTGTTGTGTGCTGGTGAATGCTCGAGCCAATGAACCTGCAATGAAAGACTTCCCCCTTTTTTACTGGGTATGGGACTATTGCGTAATACATTTGAATGGATTGTCAAAACCGGTCACGTTTCTTTTTAATGATTCGGGCAGTACGACAACCAGGCAGCATCGTCACTCTAAAATTGTATATTAACTAACTTAAGTGTAAACATACTAGTATAAGCCGATTCAGCCCGTTATTTGAAAACAGAAAGATAAAAGAATTTAAATTTGGGATGACATCTCATCAAGAGCAGACGAGAAATTTATCCTAAGTTATTTCAATTGTACCGAGTTTAGACAGCATAAGTATTGCCTATAACCTCCATAAAAAGAATAAACCTCCAATAGAATTCTGTTTGTATTTTTGTCTAAGACCTTATGTTTTAATAGTAAGCATATTAAAATCGTTTAGATTTACATAAAATGAAGCTGCAGGTTCTACCGAGGGTTGAACTCGGATCGCAGGATTCAAAGTCCTGAGTGCTAACCATTACACCATAGAACCACATGAAACCGCACCATTTAATATCGTCAATGTCTATACCTAAGAAAATCCTGAGTGGTAAATATGTATGTCTACCGATTTTCGGCGTTATGTCGAAAGGGTGTCGGACTTGTACCGCCCCGTCGGTGTATTGTCCACATACCGAGGACAATTAACTCAAATATATGTTAATGTAATTATTTACCACGATTCGCATGTGGAAAACAATAAACAAATGTATTTGCCTGTCGATCTTTATTGACTTTGGCAGTGTTGTTCCTATTGACGCAAAATATTGCCATACTTCTTTTGATTACATTCGTTCATGTTGGTACATGCAAATTATTTTTTTTTAAATCATAAAATCAGATTTATCAGAAGAACATGAGGTGTGTTTCACTCGTCATCGCATATTTGGGTGGGTTTCATTGCTTATTTAAAACTCGGCTCTATGGGTAATACGTAATTATGATTCAAAATTCTGTGAATTATGGCGCCCTTTAATTCGTATATGGAGCAGTGGGAAGACACTCTGTGGCATTGATGATCAAAAATCAGAACTGACTTTTTTTTTATTTCAATGTAATGTTTTGAATTATGAACTATAAAGTTCCGATGGTAGCTTTTCCTAATTTGTTTGAATGAATTCCGACTTGAAAGAATGTCGTATTTAAAAGAATATATTTAGATTATTTAGATTCTTTAAAAAATACAAAAAAACAGTTGGAAATCTTTTTAGTTGGAATTTTAGTAAGTAATTTTTACGTCATATTCGCAAGGAGAATATTTTAAACTGTGCTAACAATTGGGATAAATCAACGGAATTCAATGGCATGCGCTTAAAAAAAAATTATTTACATTTACCGGAGCGTCATAGACAATAAGAGCGCCAAAAAAACGGCAAAAGTGTAGATAAAAACTACATTTTAAAAGAATATTTTGAAATGTTACATGTCATTTTTTTTAAAATATACATTACGTATGGACTCACGTACAAAATGCCATTATTAAATGAATGAGAAAATGGCAATAATTATAAAGGTTTTTTAAAAAGTTGATTACGCTGCGGATTAATCATAAATAAGCAGGCTTGTCATCAACAACACGGTTGACTTAACACCACGCCGTCAAGTCAATCTCACAGTTACGCGGATTTGACTACATGATGGAGAACAAATTCACCCACATCGCTAATTCACCTGAAGGTGTCTGAATCTCATTGACGTAGAGTGGATAGCATATAAGGTGAGAACCGGCGCATACCACACACGTCAAGCCAAAGTGGTGAGATAAATTGAATGACTATGATTGGAGAGTATATAAACCAATATATTATATTGATGTATTCTTACTTTATATACCATGTCAGTCTCGCTTGCGACTTGCGAGCAATTAAGCATTACGTCATTTTTCTTGTATGATGTTTATCTTTCTCGTATGATTTTCCAATTGTACGGTAGCGAAACATTCATTCAATTTAAAACGTAGGTCTATTTAAAAATGACATGATCAAATATATTTGATCCACTTTTGAAACAAAGGTGAAAACCAACGATTGATGAAAGAGGATCACTTTGATTGAATTAGAATTGCCTGAAGCTCTGTGTGCTGAAATAGTTCTCCTTTTTTAATTTTTAATTTTAAAATTACATTTTCACACTATTCAAAACATTAGTCAAATATAATTGCATACGTAAAATTAAAAAAATATTTTATAACTCATCTTAAAAGTATTATTCCTCGTTATAAGTTTTAGCATTTGAATTAAGTAAAAGAAAAGTGAAAAAGTTTGGTGCTTGCCAGGATTTATCCTGGATTCAGACAGATGAGGATCGGGACTCGAACCCTCACCCGTCAGTATCGTACCCTTCCGAGTCGTCACTCATCAGGGCTATTAATTGATTGGTTTGGATGCGCTACAAGCACTCCTTTCATGAGTGGTCAAGTTGTTCACAATATATACCTCGCAAAAACTGCGGAAAGGAACATTGGTAAATGACGAAAATCGGTTGAATTGCAATGGGGGATCCAATTTGCAATGTAAACGTACCAAACGAATTACAATACAAATACTAGAGATGTTCATTATTAATAATTTAAAAGTTATTCCTTCATAGTAATAAAATGAAGAAATGACAGAAAAATACGTCAGGGCAATAAGTGAGCTCATCCTACCTCCTGCGTAATAATTCGTCTGCTTGAGTCCTTTCTGTTGAATCTGTTGCATACTTCCATTCCATTGTAGAACGCAGTAGCGCCTAGTGGTGCCGTAAGCATTCTTATTAGCAAAATGTAGAAAAATAAATGATGAATCCCTTTTTAATACAAGCCTAGAAATATTTTGAGGAAACACGAGACAAAAATCATAAAACACCGCTAAAGCTGCCGCATGTTACGGTACCGCAAAAACGATTTTTGCTTCGTATTTTTGCATTTTAAAAAGATTTTGCTTTCAGAAGCAAGCTGTTCAGTAACAATAACAGTAAATAATTTTTGTCTTTATTTTCGGGATACATTTTGAAAAGTTTTAAAATTAAATAATTTTTTTTTAAATTGTGGAAATTATTAGGCGGTATGCAAATTCCCGCTTTCGACTCGGTTTAACCGCTGTTTCCTACAAAAATACTTTATCCTTTAAATGCTTTTGCGGCTGCGACGCTACCTTTTGAGATTACTTAACAGCCTCTCATCGGTTATCAGTTAGCACGCGACAAACTCTGAAACGCATAGGCCTACTAACGCCAGTTAATTGTAATTGATTCAGAATAACGACAGACATTTCATTAAATCTACCATACTTAGAATTTAAAAAACTAAAAAAATTCTAAGTTAAATTGTGCTTAACAATAATCTTGAATTCAAAATCTAGATAAATTGTTTTCAAAAATAATTTTTTTCAATTGCTATTTTATAATAAGAAAACAGAGCATTTATCTGTATCACATAACATCGCAATTAATTAAACCGTCTAGGAAGCTTTATTTTAAATTTGAATAATTTTTTAATCTACTTTATTCTGTTATTGTAATATTTCTTAAAATATTACCCTTACTAAGACAAATTATAATTGTGCCCATATTTATTTCTCATGATTGAGTATGGGATACATTTTGGCCATAATAGAATCAATGGAAGATGAGGATCTCTTGTTGTCCCAATAACTTGTTAGACGGTGATTAGATTCAGTGCTGCAGTCAAAGCATTCCAAGGCAAATTTCAGATCCACAAATCTATAAAAACAAATGAATTGGATTAAAAAAAAAAATAGTTTATACAATATGTCATATCCATACCTTTGAGAGTAGAAAGAGTTGATATCTTCTGTCCATTCAACCATTGATGAGAGAGGAGGTTGGAGGTAGCTATCACATTGATAGAAAGACAAATCTGCTTGCAAGGTGGCAAAATTTTCTGTGCAGTACGCTTGCACTATTTCAAGCCCAGATTTCAGCTTATTATTCAGTTGGGCCAGTTCCTCCCTAAAATTAAAAAAAATATATAGATATTTATTAAATAACTAAATTGAAATAATACTAACAGATAAGCACGCAATGTATTCATTTCTTCCTCCATGAGAGATTGAACGACGTGTTCAAGGCGGCCCTTCAAGTGAGGGAAACTTTCAGTCAATGGACAAGGCTGTGTCCGGTGGATGCATTCAAGTTGATCACTCAAACCAGAAATAGTTTTGAGCGTAGCATCTGCCTGGCGAAGAATTTCATTCCATTTCGTCGCGTGAAATGCAGCGTTCGTGAAAAACTTTAAAAGATGAGCGCGAAGGACCTCCATTTGTTTACCTTTTTCACACATTATGTCGTCTGCTATTTTTTTGTACAGCGGGTATCCTTTTGCGGAGTGTGGGAGCGCTCAAACGGGAGCTGAACATTTCGAAAATGGAAAAATTATTTCACCTGCACAGCTGCACTCCCGCGAATCTAATCACGACAGGTGTGATATTGTCGGCGTGTTTATACCAATCTAATTGCATTTTTATCTCATTCGATTGCGGTAGACTCAACTTGAATATTTATCTAGTAATGAGCTGTATGCACTTTGAGCTTAATTTTTATTTGGCTATGAGTTATTTTTACAAAACAGTGTTGGTCTATTCAAATTGATTTAAGATTCACGATTAAAATTTTCAGGTCACCAGTAAAATGAATTATTTTTAAATTCTCGAATTTTGATATTGATAAATTAAGATCATACTTCACAGGATCATTTCTGTAGTATATCTTGACGAGTTTTCTACCAGAAACTTGGACTCGAACCAATCACGATGATGAGACACGACGCTGACTTCAGAGCGTGAAGCAGGTCAAGAGAGAGGCGCCGGTGAACTACGCGCTCACGGGTGTTGATAGGTTTCTTCGTATACGCTACGGGATACCTTCTCTCTAACCATTGATGACCGTTCCCGCCATTCTTTACAGTCTGGTGGGAGGAAATCAGTGTGTTCTGAGTGGTCACTTTTTTAATATAACAAATGGAAAATGGGGTTATACATAAAACTGTTTTTACGTCAGGGAATTCACCTGTACGTATATTAATCCCCATCATTGGAACTTTGGCCGTTGGGAATTTTATCTTTCCCGGAAAAACTGTAATTCTATGCAACGTTGTCAGTTTTACATTTTTCATATCATGCGCGCAGACCCGTTGAGCAAATTGTTAGCTCATAAGGTGTTTGAAGTTACGTTTGGCGCCATATTCAATTTGTTATTTTGTACATAAGCTGCATCACAACAGCCATGAACATTAAAACCATATAATTCCCAGTGTCGCCAAGGTCGCACAATTTTTTTCTCCTTAATTACCTATTTTCTGCAACAGGTGCCACCTGCGTCAAGTGACAGCAAATTGGCAACCTGTTTTTATCGTCTCTCTCTCTTTCCTCCATTGTCAAAGTCTTTTGTTTTTCCCAGAATCCGCGTGTAAATCATCCTTCCCCTTTTATCTCCATAAGATATTTCTGCCTCTCGTCAATTTTTTTTTATCTCGTCAACACCGTTATACACCTGATTTCTCTAGTCTATGATAACTAGTTTTTAAAGATGCTCAAAGGCGAAAAGTCAGCGATTATCGGTATGCGATTTATTTTTTTCGAGATCCAAGTTTGAAATGTATTAAACTATATTTACACACACAGGAACGATCGGAGATTTTGAGATTGGAGCTAAATGGCACTGGAAAATCAACCTGCACACAATTTCAGTGTGCCTACTGGCAGTTGCAGTGGCCTTACTCCTCTTCCTGGCTGCTGGCTTCATCCAACTCGGCATGCAGTTTGCCGAACTGAGCAAAGCCAGAATAGAGATTCAGGAGGCTCAATCTGAAGTGCTCAAGATCAAGTCAGAAATGCAAGATGAACTGAGGAGGCTGAGAGAGGAATCTGAACTGAATATCTCTTATGGGAATGAGACAGATGTGTCTGGTGACAGCAGAGCCAAGCGTAGCATTGCCAAGCCCAATAGTGGACGTAAAAGTAAGGATCTCAAGTCTCCCAAGCACAAGAAGCAGAATGCTACGGCAGACAAATCTTCATCAGTTAGCAAGCAGCAACATTCTTATCATTCTCATGGTATCTTTTGGTGTCCTTTTCTTCTCTTCTGGGTTCTTTTTTTTCCACTTGAACATTTCAGTTTTTTAGAAAATATTTTATAATTTCTATTTATCTACAGTCAGTGGAGTTCACCTTGAGAGAGATATTAGCTACTTCAATACGGGCCCCTCTGGAATTTTCATTCGTTGGCAGACTCAACCGTGGGCTTCTCCTTTCGCCGAAACTGTTCAACTCGAAGATGAAAATTCATCTCTAGTCATACAGACAACTGGTCTCTACTTCATTTACGCTCAAGTATATTTATTTATATTTTTTAATTATTTTAATTGATCTAGTAATATTTATTATTCTTTTAAACACAGTTGTGTTATGCATCGACTAAGGAAAACAACAGTTTTGAAGTTCGGCTTATGAGTCAGGGAATTAACTCTCAGGCCCATTCGAAGATTATTGCCCAATGCAGCGCTGGATCTTCGATGCTAGGCAATGACGTCACCTGCTACACATCAATTGCTCAGGTATTAACCACAATATATTTCTATTTTATGGCTATTTCTATAATTTAATTTGTAATATTAGGTCTTGCAAGCTGGAGATCGTCTGTTTTTGCAACAAATGGAAAAGAACCGGGCTGTTATGATGAGCAATGGTCGTAGCTTCTGGGGTGTCATCAAATTGGCCAACTGATTGAATAGGAAAGAGTCCATTTAATTAGTTTTTAAATAATCAAGACTATTGAAGATAAAATAACAAGAAGAAGACTTTTTTTGTTCATAAATTGCTTAATCTTTTGGCGTACTGACTATAAATTTAGTCAGGGTCAATTGGGAATCGTCGTTTGTTTTATAATAATGTGTCACTGTGATATAATTGTACAAGAATTTTTCGATCAATGCCATACCTGAATTAAGTGTGACGCAGATATCCGTGAGAAATGAATACAGATCGATCATTAAAGGTTGTAAGTACTAAGAAATTGTCGGAATTTGTATAACTCAATTTTAAAAGTATTTCTCCTTCACCCCGAGATTTTGCGTCTACAAAATTAAGAAATATATATATATATTTCAGCTTGCTCCTTTTGTTGCTGATATTTTCTAATCACCTTGTAATAACAGGTGGATATCGATCAGTAAGCTTTTAAAGGATAGTCTGTTTGTCAATAAAAAAACTTGAATCCTTCAGGTGAACCAGGTTGTATACCGACGCTAGAGCCGGGGTGTTTCAAATAGATTCCTTTTAATTTAATATTAGTCAATTAGTTACTCAATAAATATAGAATCTGTGTGACTGAGAAGAAGGGATAGACTTAAAAGAAGGCACCACTGGTGACCATCTGCGGTCTGCTTATCAATAGGGAGGCCGCAACCTAGTCGAATCGAAACAATTTCACGGACACAGAAAGAAAAAATATTGTTCAATTCGAATTCGGAAGAAAGCCAAAATTCGTGATTACCTTATCTTTCGGACTCTTTCAACTTTTTAAATAAAAAAACGTTGGTTTTACATCGTTTAGTAATATTTTTAATTATTACCCGCTATCTCTACTGCGCATGTACAAGATTGACTGATAATGTCGGTAATTTGTTATAATGTTCATATTTTAAATCGCTTTATTTAGGTATGGTAATTTATCTTTAGAAAAGCAAAATTTGTTTGCGCTCTCCTCTATTGTCATCAAGTTGCATATTCATATGTGCAAGGGGATTAACCACTTGGTATTTTCTCGCGCTGATTATAGTAAGTTCCAATTTTTCATTCATAATTAATTCTGTCCAAGTTTTAGAGTGAACTTTCGTAGAGTACGGATTTTAAATCAACATAATTTCAGTTTGCTCATTGTATTAATATAATATCCCTTCACCTTTTTAAAATGAATAAGAAGTTGTTCAGTTCAGATAAGGCATTTCAGTTTTAAAGCAGACAGAGCGAGGTTATTTCGAAGGATAGACACGAATGTAGTCAATCTGTAAAGCGCTGTCATCTTCAGCCATATCCCAAGTAGGAAGCCATTTATCTTGCATTTCCCAGAAACGTTTCATCGAATGTGGATTCCCGCCCGATAGTGGCGTTTTCATAGCAGGTCCATTATCGCAATCGGCAGGGAAATCTTTACCTCCAACTTTCACATTCATCGCAAAATGGAAAGGATCTCCGTCACTTTGAGCCTCTACTTCGCCGGTCAGTTGATCGTCGATGAAAAACTTGACTCCATCAGATGATGCATTGAGTCGATAGAGGTGGAAATCAGAAGAGTAATCGACTTGTTCGTTAAACTCAAAAAGGGTTAAAGAGGGACTTAATTTGTCATCTAAAGGAGCTTCGAAGGATAGGCCGCTGGTAACCATCTGTCGACCATAAGGAACGCCATTGCAATTGAATCGTTCGTTTCCGCGGACGCTTGCAATCTTGATTACTCCCGAACCAGGTTTTATACCGACGCGGGAGTTTGAGGGTTTCAAATAGATCCCTTTAAATTTTGACATCACTCAATTAGTTATCTCAATAATTATATAACTGATATAATTGAGTATTATACCTGCCGTTATCCAGTCACCTTTAGGCATTTTAGCCCGGATTTCAATTGTACCAGCCGTGAAATTGAACGACTTTTCGGACGTGATCTGAGCTGATGCAACTGGGTTGATAATGCTCTGTTCATTGCCCTGACTATGGTGAAAAAGATACTGAATATTAAAAAAGTAGTTGATGATTAAATGTTTAAATTATAGTTTACACAGTGCATGGGTTATTCTTTTGCCAGTAGCACCCTTCATTGAAGAGATTCAGTTTTCCATTACGCAAAAAACTATCACTGCCGTATCGGTCTATCGTCAAAGTTGGTTTGATGAACAAAATTCCGTCCCGAACGAAGCTATTATATAATGATGTTTATGAAAAATAAAAATTGAATGAAAATCTATATTTCTTATAAACTCTATACCTATTTTCTTTGTGACTGGAGAAATATTGGAAGGAATTATCCAAATTGGTGGCTGAAACAGTTCGCGTCCAACGTTGCTGATCCCAAGAATTGAATTCTTCTTGCCATATCAATTTCCCGCTAAACTCTTTTTTCGAATAAATGCGCGGTGGAATAGAAGTCGATGGGCGGCTGGTAGATCGTTCATTTGTAATGGAAGTTGTCGAGTGTTTTGTAGTAATGGTCGAACGTTCAGTTGTTGTCGAAGTTGTCGATGGTTTTGTAGTAATGGTCGAACGTTCAGTTGTTGTTGAAGTTGTCGATGGTTTTGTAGTACTGGTCGACGTCGAAGGGATAGTGGTTGTTATCGTGCTGCCAGTAGAGCTGGTTGATGGCATGGAAGAAGGGCTGGTCAAACCGTTCTCAAGTTTAGTGGTCTGCGCTCAAAAATACAGAACAATACGTCGTGGATATTACTAAACCAAATTAATCATCAAATGAAATAAAAGGGTAGATTTTCACTAGCCGTTCGAAAAATAATACTGAAACTAGAATTATCACTACACATTATTAATTACATGCTAGAGAAGAAATTAATCAATTTCAAATATCATTTTCGTTATGGTAGTCTTTTAGAGTTCTTTTCCTAACAAAAGTTTTAATTAAATGAAACTACACGGAAGCAGAATATGTAAGTATCACTAACACATGATATAATGATAAACTAGGCTATTCCCGAGGAATAAAGGTACAATATTTGAAATTTAAATAAGGGGCCTTTCAAGTGAGTGGGTTTTAATAAAAACACTGCATAACTAACCAATAAGCGATTCGTGATAAAACCACAATTCACGCTTTTGCTTTCCGTTTCAATTCCCCTGTAATATTTGGAGAGGAATTGTATAGGTAGCAATTATAAGTAGCGCCGTCCTCCGCCATCTCTAAAAATAATCGAATTAATTCTTGAGATTGGAAATAATTGCAGGAAATGTGAGCAAGGCAATTTTCTGCGCATTCTTTTGGGGTTCGGGTGATTATTGGTGTAGAGTAGATAGGGTTATCCGCTACTGTACAGAGGGCTCTATTTTCCGCCCACTTTATCTCCCCTTTAAGATTTTGAAAAGCATTAAGGGTGGCGATGGTTCCGGGTGTCGCTGTATTGACAGAATTAGTGGATATTTTTGACGTGGTAGACGTAGATGTAGAAGATAAAGTGGTAGACGATATAGTGGTCGATGGTGTACTGCTTGATGTAGCAGCATCTGCGATCTTTTGGCTGGGAAGTTTATTCAAACGATTTTCTAGTGTAACCTGTAATACGATAATTTAAATAAAGAATAACATTTAAAATCGTAAGCATAGAATTATTAAAAAAATTAATTTAAGTTATATAAATAAATTGTTAAAATATACTGTATATTTAAGAAATACCCTATTAACAGCGAAGCCGCAACGAGGCATAAAGTCATCGTTCCTCTCCTTAAACTGTTCGTTGGTGTTGATTTCCTTGAGAAAGCATGTTAGTCTTATCATATTTACGTGGGTGCATCGTTCAAGAGCGATGCAGCGACTCCCACACTCTTCTTCGCTGAGGACTTTAAAATTTTTGATGAGGTGAACACCATCAAAATCACATTTGGACGCCCACTTCATTTGGCCATTCTTATCGAGGACCCAATCAAGACTGACTGACGTGGTTAGATTCGCCAACACGACCGCAGTAATAGCTGCCAGCCGAATACATTGGCTTTTCAAAATATTGGCGTTTCGTTTGACTGAACGCGCCATTTCTTCCCACCTACATAAAGTTACTTTTTTTTCATCACTTTTCCCCTTATTTGTTATATCTAAATTTGGATAATTTTTCGAGATTTTTTTTAGAATCTAGTAGTTTGAATTTTGATTATAATACGCGCAAAAGTCGAAAATATTTTATAGAAATTATAAATTTCACGAATGAATTCAGTTTCAAGTTATGTAATTCCAATTCTAACAAGCGATTATGGTTATTTTTAATACGAACTATGTGTGCTTACAATGCAACAAACTGAAGAAAAACTATTGCAAATAATAAGCTTTATTAAAATTAATTATCTGAGCTTTGGTAGGAATTAGTGGCAGTCTAAATAACTTTTTTAGTTTCTGTAATCTTACCTTGCTGCTGCCGTCCCGCGCCACAAATGAGAATTATTCTTGATAAGAATCACTCTAATATGAGAAGAGAATTGAGGCAAAATATATTTTCATACGTTTACATACCACACATTATAGCCACTCTTTCATTATTATTCTTATTTTTTAAATATTAATAGCCCTATAATAAAACACGTCAACCAGATTGAAAGCAAGTGTATATTTTGTATTGTTATTTAAAATTTAAATCGCTTTTTAAAATATGGAACTAATTGTTAGAACCGTATTTAAAATGTCTTTTTCTATTGTGTGATAAACGGCAATGTTTTTCAGGATACACGGTTGAATAGTCCTTTGTCAAGACCAACGTCAGAACTCAATGCATCCAATAGCCATCTCCATCTGAAATAAATTTTTGGTCGCTCTATTGTTATCTAGTGAAATAATCGTAGTATAGTCTAATGTTACCAACGAAATGTTAATTAATTTTACGGACGATTACGGATTTTCAAAAGTGGATATAATTACAACCGTATCATTTTCTTTTTAATTGTCAATATTTTAATTTTAATAATATTTCACTATAATAGTTTCATAATGAAAGCAAAACATAATTATTGGCAACTACGAGTTCAGGGTATTTCACATGTGCTATGATAAATACCACGAAGTTAATCAACTAAAGAAACTAAATGTATGCTGCTCATTGTATTGTTGCTATATATTCTTATTTTCCCTTCACCTGTTTAAATCAAGTGCGGATAACATGTTAACATTATATGTGAAGAAATTAAATTTTTAAAGAGGCAAAAAGTTTATGTTTTCAAAAATAAACGCGGATGTAGTCGATCTGTAAAGCGCTGTCATCTTCAGCCATATTCCAGGTCGAAATCCAACTATCGCGCATCTCCCAGAAATGGGTCTTGGGATGCGGATGATCCAATAGTGGCGTTTTCATAGCAGGACCATAATCGCAATCGGTAGGGAAATCTTTACCTCCGACTTTAACATTCATTGCAAAATGGAAGGGATCTCCATCACTATGGGCCTCTACCTCTCCGATCAGTTGGTCGTCGATGAAAAATTTGATTCCATCAGCCGTTGCATTAAGTCGGTAGAGGTGAAAATCAGAAGAGTAATCGACCTGTTCGTTAAACTCAAAAAGGGATAGAGACGGACTTGATGTTTTATCATTCAAAGAAGACTCGAAGGAGAGGCCGCTGGTGACCATCTGCCGACCGTAAGGGAGACCATTACAGTTGAATCGTTTGTTTCCACGAACGCTGGCAATCTTAATTTCTCCAGAACCCGGTTTTATACCGACGCGAGAGTTAGAGGGTTTCAAATAGATTCCTTAATTCAAATATAAATCGCCAAGTTAAATAGGAATATAATTAGAGGAATTGAGATTTATACCTGCTGATATCCAGTCACCTTTGGGCATTTTGGCCCTGATTTCAATCGTACCGTAGGTGAAATTGAACGAATTTTCGGACGTGATTTGAGCGGATGCCACAGGATGAATGATTCCTTTGGTACTACCTCGACTTTGAGAAGGAAAAAAATTAAAGTTAGAATGATGCAGTTTGAACTTATCTATTACAATGTAAAAAATCTTACACAACGCAAGTTTCCTTTTCTGAATCGCATCCTTCTTTGAACAGATCTAATCTGCCGCTTTGAAGGAAATTTTCCCCGTATCGGTCCACCGTCAAAGTCGGTTTGATATACAACATGCCATTCCGGACAAAGCTATAATAAAACCATATGATTAAAGATATAACTTGAAGCATAGGTATAGTTATGAATATATACCTGTTTTCTTTGTTACTGGAAAAATATTGGAATGAATTATCGATATGGGCGGATGCTGAAACTGTTTGTTTCCATCGCTGTGGATTTAAGGAATTGAATTCATCATGCCACATGAAAGGTCCCACTGGTGACAGTCTCTTCTTATTTTCATATTGATGTCCATAGTAATAGCTATTGTATGACGAGGCTGGTGAAAAATAATTCGAGTTGTAAATCCTGGTTTCCTTTTTAGTGGTCGTTGTTTCCTTAGAAGTGGTTGAAGGGGTGGTCGTCGTGGTCGATGTCGGTGTAGTTTCCTGTGCCTGTTCCTGAATAAATTGTTTGATTGGATTACAATTCAATGTATGATGCCTATATAATTCATAACCTACCATTATACGATCAACGATGAAACCACAAACTGGGTTTGCTATAATCGTCCTCGTTATCAAGTCCACTGGAGAAGATTTGAAGAGGAAGCAAGTTTTTTCTATTTGAAAATCTTTTAATTTGAAGAAAAGGCAGGAAGGGTGATCGAGGCATCGATCAGCACAGCCGTAGGTATCTTCATAAAAGTTTGTCAAGGCTCTCAATTGGGTTTCCGGGTAGGTGATGCAGTCTTGTGACCATTTCACCTGTCCTCCATAAGCGCTCTGAGAAAGGGCATTAACAGCGTTGAATAAATCAACGGGATCCAGCAGCAGAGCTTGGGCTTCAGGAGTAGTGGTGATCACACCAGGCTGCAAAAGATGTGATAATTAGTATTTATTTATATATATTTATTTATGAGAAAAGAGCATACATACTCCTTTTTTTTAAATTAAGAAATAAGTGGTAAATGAAAGTAATTAATAAAAACACTTTTCCCATTTCATTTACCACTTCTTAAGCTAGAAATTTTGCACATTATTCAAATAGAATTTAAGTGACTAATAATAGAAACAAAACGAAACAAAAAGTATTTTTAATACCGCAAAAGTTATAAGTTTCCCTCTTCTTTTCTTATTGGTCGTAGCTTTGAGTTTTCCTTGGTAAAGCGTCGGTTCTAAAGTACTGGAACTTTGCATTGTAGTAGAACTCGACGTCGAAGGGGCAGTGCTAGTCGTACGTTCAGTTGATGTAGAAGTCGTTGATGCGGTTGTGCTACTTTGTGATGTTGTAGAATCAGCAGACCGCTGGTCATATGCTGATTTTGAAGTCTGCTAATGATAAATAAGAATAAAGATAGTTGATCATGACAACAATATTTAATTTAATAAGTACCATCGTCATTACTGGTGAGCGATTCACGATGATACCACAACTAAGAAGACCAAACGGTGGTTCGATCCATCCAAATTTAGGAGGAACATCCCAAGGAGAAGAATCAAACAGACGGCAAAGGGTAGTAGCTCGTTGATGTACATTGTGATTAAAATATACGCAAGAAAAATGAGCAAGGCATTTCTGAGCACACTCATCTCTTCGTATGTTATCTATGGATTCTATTGGATTTTCTGGTTTGGGTGTTCGTTGAATGTAACATTTGTTTTTCCAATTTATCTCCGGGCCATTACGCCTACTCTCGGTAGGTGAGGATGTTCCGGGAGCCGAAGTGCTTGTAGTAGCTGTAATAGTGCTTCTGGGTGTCGTAGAAGTTGACGTCGAAGGGATAGTGCTGGTTGTACTTCGTTCAGTTGACGATGTAAAAGTGGATGGCACGGTAGTGCTACTTGCAGACGTCGCAGAACCATTGGATCGATGGTCATATGATGGTATAAGTTTTGCAGCCTGAAAGTATTCATTATGAATACGAAAAGTAAATCATAAAAAAAATTAAGAAATATAACTTTAAAATAAATACCATCGCTGTTGCTGTTGAACGATTCGCGATGAAGCCACAACTGAGGATGTAACCGATAGGTTTTGGTTCGACCCATTCAAATTTAAGAGGAATATCCCAAGGGGAAGAATCAAACAGGAGGCAAACACTAGCAGTTTTTGGCGAATAGTCAAAGTGATTGAAATACACGCATAAATTATGAACAAGGCATTTTTGAGCACACTCATCTCTGCGAGAGACCCTTGTGACTTTTATTCGGTTTTCAGGTTTGGGTATTTGTGGGACGCGGCAGTTATTATTTTTCCAACTTATCTCCAGGTCATTACTCCGTAATGTCCCAGTAGATGAGGGGCTTGTAGTAACTGTAATTGTAGTTTTGGGTGGTGTGGTAGTAGTCGACATCGAAGGGGTAGTCGTCGTGCGTGCAACTATTGTAGAGGTCGATGACGTGGTGGTACTACTTACGGATGTCGTGGGGTCAGTAGAACGCTGGCCATACGATGGAACAAGTTTCGAGCTCTGCTAATAAAAACGAAGAAATTTGCTTAATTATTTAATTTTACCGTTTGATATGGCTATAGGAACTTAACTGACCATCGATATATCGCGATAAACGATTATGCCACATCTCAAGTTGTGACGCGATTCCTTCCATTCAAATTTGAGAGGAATTTCCCAAGGAGAAGATTCATATAGAAGACAGACATCAGTGGGATCATCAAGCATGTTAAAATACAGGCATGAAGCACGAGCAAGACATCTTTCAGCGCAATCATCTATGTCTGGAATGGTTATTTGGTTTGCAGCTTTGGGATTTCGTGGCATTCGACAGTCTGCACCATCTTTCCATTTTATCGCCCGCCCACTCTCAGAAGATGAAGAAGATCCTAAAGCTGGGATACTTGAAGTAGCTACTGTTACGGTACTTTTGGGTATGGTAGAAGTCGACGTCGAAGGGATAATAGTCGTGCGTTCTGTTGATGTAGAAGTCGATGATGTGGTGGTACTACTTGTTGTAGATGCAGCCTGATAATTAAATACAAGATTTTAGAAAATATTAAATGTGTAAATTTGTTTTATCGAAAAAGAAACACAACTAACCGTAATAATTTCGCGATTCATAACGATACCACAACTACATTCCTGATAGTATGCGCTTCTCCATTCAAATATGGCATAAGTGTTCCAAGGAGAAGATTCATATAGATCACAATTATAATTAGCGTAAAGAAAGTATACACATGAGAGATGATCAATGCATTTTTTAGCACAGTCATTTCTGCGATAAATAAATGTGGCTTCTATCGTGCGTGCAGGATTGTAATATCCTGGAATCTGACAGTTACTATCTTTCCAAACTATCTCCAAGTTATGTCTTTTCGCATTCGGTGTTGTAGAGGTCGACGTGGATAATTCTGTGTCGAATAACTTAAGGAGAGTGCTACCATGTGTACGGGCATGCTTCGTAGTCTTAGATTTAACGATTTCTTGAGACATTGTGGATGTTGTAGGAGAAGTGCTAGAGGAGGTCGTCGTGGAAGATGCTGTTGTCGGTTGTTCACTTGATGTTGTAGTATATTGCCCGTTTTGTTCTTGTAGTTTCTTCCCTAGATTCTAGGTAAAAGAAATTAAATTATTTATGCGATGTTTTTAAAGAAAAAAAATTGATCTTGGTTTAATACTGGAATTGTAATTACAGCTGTTAATGGTTTGCGAGTCCTTCTAGTCTTCGAGCTGAAAACTCCTTTATAAAGTGTTGCCTGTTTAGGAGTAGTACTTTCTGTTGTGCTTGTCGAGGTCGACGTTGAAGACGGTACTATTGATGTTGCGGTAGAGCTAGTGGATGGTATGGTCGTAGTAAATGTTGGTTTTACTGTCTCTGCAACTGGGGTAGTCTTATGTGTACTAGTTTCAGGTGTCGAAGGAGGAGACGTTGATGCCGAAGAAGTTGATGGTTTGACAGTTGACGTCGTAGAATTAAGTTTAAACAATCGAATAGCTGCTTCCAGAGGACTCTCTGTCACTTGCTGAGATAAGAAAACACACGGAATTTTTTTTCCAAAACTACGTATAATAATTGAAAAATATTTTATCTTATTTACCCTATTGACGATAAATCCACAACGAGGTACTACATCATTGTGCTTTGCTATCGCGTACTTTTTTATCTCTTTAAGGAAGCAAAAATCATCGATCCATTTAAAGTGAGTGCATTTAGGATCTTCCAGGCAGACACTGGCGCAATTCTCTTCCAAAACATCCGCCTCTTCGTCGTAAGCGTAGTGACCATTGAAATTGCA
Source organism: Chydorus sphaericus (assembly GCA_030141595.1). Lineage (NCBI taxonomy): Eukaryota > Metazoa > Arthropoda > Branchiopoda > Diplostraca > Chydoridae > Chydorus > Chydorus sphaericus. The sequence goes on from CM057933.1 coordinate 7,832,538, forward strand.
ATCTTTAGCCCATTTAACTTGACCATCCAGATCAATATTCCAGTCAAGCGACGAATAAGGATCGTGAATAACTTTTCCGGTGATGGTTTCATGTGCCTTTGAGGTTGAACTTGTTTGCTGATCATCATCAATTTTATTCTCAAAAAGTGTCTTGTAAGTTGTGGAAGTGGCTGGTGAAGTAACTTCTACTAGAGGATTTTCTGTCATTTTCTAATATGAGATAACATATGGTATAATAAAAAGATTAAAAGTATGCTCATTAAGTTGGGAATAGTCTAATTTTGTATACCCTTTCGACAACAAATCCACAACGAGGTATCATATCATTTGGCCTCGCTATCGCGTGCTTCTTTATTTCTTTAAGGAAGCAAAAATCATCGATCCATTTGAAGTGAGTGCATTTAGGATCTTCCAGGCAGACACTGGCGCAATTCTCCTCCAAAACATCCGCCTCTTCGTCGTAAGCGTACTGACCATTGAAATCGCACTCTTTGGCCCATTTAATTTGACCATCCAGATCAATATTCCATTCCAGCGAAGAAGGATCGTGACTATCTTCGTCAATGATTCGATGGGAATTTGAAGTTGGGTGTGTTTGCTGATCATCAGCGATCGTGCTCTCAAAAAATGTGTTGCTGGTCATCACTGAGGTTGGTAAAGTAGAAGCCATAATTTGCTGCGTGGTTGAAGGAATACTACTGGTACTAGTTGACGTCGATGAAACAGTGGATGTAAAATGTTTTGTGGGGTGTTCCTGGGAAATAAAATATTGCTTTTTGAAGTCAAAAGGATGAATTATAATTTTTGAAACTGTCTTGAAACAAGTTTTTAATGTTAAAATCTAACCAGGAAAAATCCATTATGAATTAATCTATCTTTTCTAATGCTTTACCAGTGCTAAGAGTCTATGCACTTACAATAGGTGTTGAAGAGGTTGAAGGCGAAGAGGAAAGAGTCGACACTTCTGGTGTGCTAGTACTATCGGCGATTAGCCTTCGTTCAGTCGATAGTTGTAAAGGATTTTCCAGAGGTTGCTGAAATATAATTTTAAAAATAAATAATCAATTGAAATTATAGAAATATGTGCGAATTTATGTAATACCCTACCCGATGAACAACGAAACCACAACGAGCTACTGTTCCTTGAATCCTTTTTTCTTTGACTGGTTTTTTAAACTCTTTAAGGAAACAGATACCTTCTTCGACCCAGACGAAATGGGTGCATTTACGAATGGCTAGGCAAATTCTTCCACAACCTTCTTCTGGTATTCCTTCCTTCTCTTGAATGTCGGAACCCCAGTAGTTACACTCACGAGACCATTTGATTTGTCCGTTTTCATCTATATTCCAGTCTGAATGGCTGCTTACCATTGTGTTGCTTGCAGCCGACGGATTCTTGTTTGTTGGATTGATAGGTGTTGATAGATCTGATTGACTGGTGCTAATTATTTGTTCAGGGAGAGAAACACTCTTTGCAGAGTACGCAGCAGTAGTTGTTAAATTAGGCTTACTAGTTTCTTCATAAATAAGGGAAATCTTTGAAGAATCTATGGTAGGCAGTTGAGTTGGCGCATTTCTTGATAAATATGTATCATTTCTAATTTGATCAGGGTTGGAAGAAATTGACATAGGATTCAAAGTTGAAACAGCATTGTTTGGATCAGGCAAGGATGGAGTTTGTCCTTTGATTTCAATTTGATTCGAGATTAAACTATTTCGAATAGAGCTGACTGCATAGGATGTAGTTTTGGTCTCGTCATGGTGTAGAATCGAGGAATCTTTTGATGCATTTATGGTTGAGGTTAGTTGTGGTTGGTTGGTAAGTTCTTGAGAAACAGAAGAAGTCTCAATAGGATTATTCGATGATGATAAAGATAGACTGGGCTGTGAGCGAGAAGTACTCCTTTGCGGGGGAACAGAGGAATCAATATCGATTTTATTATTAAAGAATGATACATTTAAATGATCTTCCAATAACTGAGGGTTGGTAAACATTTGACCGGAGACAGAAGGTGTCGATAAGATTCGATTCGTTTGAGCTTGTAATATAGATGATTCATCCTTATTACTTACTAGACCAGAGAGAGATGTTAGTTTTGTTGGGTTGTCAGTGGATGATGCGGCATTAGAAGAAATATCCACTTTATTTTCAGTGAAGGCTGGGTTTGGCTCATTTTTCAAAGAAGAAGCACTAGTGCTGCTTTGATTGAGAGTAGAAGATGTGTTTGTAGGAATCCCAGTGGAAGATGTATCCGATTGGTCCCATGAAAATGATTTCACGCTACTATCATTAGCTTGCTTAGAGGGAGAGGAAAGCTCTATAGAGCTACTGGTGCTCATAGCGGTATGATTTCTTTCATTTGGCAAAGAAGAAGTTGTTCTACTAGCGATTTCATGAATATAGGAAGAATCGATAAGATTTGCTGCTGTGGATGATTGATTTTCTGAATCCTGGGATGAAGAATGTTTACTGGTACTGGTCTGATCAGTAAGGTTAGAGGAAGTACCCGATTGATTTCCAATAGAAAATAGATTTCCCTTTTCTTCCAAAGAAGATCTGTTTTCAAGTTGATCATGGGCATCAGAGGATTTCGTCGTTTGACTTAAAGTTGAGAATGCACGAGGCAAATTATCTTTTATTGATGAAAGGGTACTAGTAATGAGCTCTTGAATCGAAGAATTCATTGTAGTATTTGAAGTGGGATGTAGATTTAGTTGATGCCCATCTACAGAAGGATTTATGATGGTGTTCGATTGGTCATTAAAAGTTTTTATAAGTTGTGTTGTAGTCATAGTTTTAGAATCATGGCCTTGCATTGTAGAATGATTATTATTAACTTGATTATGGTTTAAGGAAATTGTTGCTGGATTCACAGTAGAAGGTGCAGTTAATGTTTCGTTTAATGCCGAATGACTGTTAGGTATTGGATTATGATGGATCAAAGAATCAAAATTTGAGGCATTCGAATGTCCATCTGTAGAAGAATGGGTGCTACTAGATTGGTTGGTGTCATAAGACGTTTGAGATGGATTTATTGTAGGTATTATGTTTTGTTGAACTGTCACTGAAGAATGGTCGTTAGTAGCTTGAAAATGGGTTGAAGAAATCGTAGATTCTTTATTATGATGATCTGGTGCTAAAGTTATTTGGTCGGTACTAGCATCTTGATTTTCAATCAAAACACTCGTGGTTTTGTTTAATTTTGAAGATTCGTTCGATTCCTCTTTGAAGGAAGAATGGCTATTACTTATTGGATGGTCGGAGTTCGAAGTATTAACTACATGCTTAGCAGTGGTAGAATGATTAGATTGGTGATCAATAGAAGAATGGGTTGTACTAATAGGATTCATTGTCGATGTTATGCTATGATGATCTCCTGCTAAAGTGTGGTCACTGCTGCTTTTATTTGGAGCGGACATGGTTATTGGGTCCACAGTGGAAGATTCATTCAATTCATTAAAATTAAGTGTAGAGTGGTTCCTACTTATCTGTTCATGGATGGAGGAATTCATAGAAAAGTTTACAGGTTGGGGAAGATTTGATTGGTGCAGTAGAGAAGAAAAGCTGCTATCAGATTGATTGGTAAAATTATTTGCTTCAATAGGATGCAATGCGGGTTCCGAGGAGTGCTCAATAAGTTGATCGTGGCGAATAGAGGGACTATTAATAGAATTTAGACTAGAAGTTCCTTTTTGATGGTTGCTTAAGGGTGTTGAATAATGCTGGCTGGTACCCATTTCACCCAAGAAATGTGGCGCCTCGGTAGGTTTTGCTATCGTGGGTGAAGTCGAGTGAACTTGTAACGAAGATCCGTTACTTGCTTGGTTAAGGCTAGAGGAAGCGCGAACAGGATCAGTAGCAGTTGAGGAAGCATTCAGACTGTCATCTCTTAGTTGGGAAGGATCCAGGGCCGTCGTGATTCCTTTTTTTTGACTGGGGCTTGCCCCAACTTGGCGCCCATTTTCGACCAAAAACATGTTTGGTAAAAATATGGCCGCCCGGGCGCCCCTTGGTTCGTGGTGCCCTGGGTACATTGGCCCCATTGGCCCCCCCTTCTCGACGGCCCTTGAAGGACCGTTACCAATTTGATAATGAGCAGAGAAAATTTCGTGTTGATCTGGTCCAGAAACAGAAGGGACTTTGTCTCGTGTTGGTTGTAAATTAGAAGTTTCCTTTTTTAATGAAGAAGAGCTAATGCTAATTTGGTCGAGATGAGCTGATGAGGTTGTCGAGTTCTGATGTTCAGTGGATGATTCATGTACCTTACTAATTGAAGCAGAGGACCCGATGGTCGATTCGTGAGAGGTGGAAGACAACTCAGCAGGACTCAGTGTGGAGGGTAGAACGGAATGATCTATTACCGAAGAATAGCTATTATTACTGATGTGGTGGGGAGCAGAAGAGGCATCTACTGAATTTTCAGTAAGTTTTGGTTGACGATTTTCATCATGTTGGTTGGTTGAATTATATTTGTGTGCAGTAGATTTTGAATTTTCTCTTATTATTCCCTAAAAATAATGAATATTACAATATTAGATAACTACCTTTTATTTGCTGGAAAATTATCTTTCAAAGCGCACGATAATAGTAATAGGTCTAATACTTACTCTTCTAGAAACGAATCCACAACGGGAAGAACCCCCATCATTCATAACCTTTGCTTCTAATTCGATTTCTTTAAGGAAACATTTATTTCCCATGAAAGTGAAGTGAGTGCAGCGGGGATGATCCAAACAGTGACTCCCACACTCTTCCTGTTTGACGTCTTTTGCTTTTTTGATTACATGGCCCTCGGAGAAGTCACAGTTGGGTGCCCACTTGATTTCACCATTTTTATGATCGTGATGGTTCCAATCTCGACCGATTGACGCAGATAGATTCACAATAACGACCAAAGTAATGGTGAGGAACCGAATACAATGGCCGTTCGTGGTAACTAATTTCTTTTTCATGGAACGATGCATTTCATTCCCCGCTGTAATAACAAAAGATGCATATTTTTACATCTAAAAATTTCTGATTGGTTATTGAATAAACCGAGTTCTAAAATGCTAAAGCAAATAGTCGAATGGATAGAAAAAAATTAAGTAATCATATTAGATGCTAACATGAGATGAACCGTTAAAAATGTAAAGAACCCCAAGAGATGTAATAAATTTTAAATATTAACCCTGTTGCTTTTTAAAACTGAGCTTCATACCATTTTATAGGGGAACTCAAGGAACAGATTTATAGTTAGTTAATTTAGAAATCACCCTTAATTGATTTAAATAAATAATAGAAGTTGTTCGATATTGACTTATTGTAACAAATAAAAAATCAATAAGTGATTCAGTATTTTTCAAACCTATAACTAAAATGCTTACGTGGCAACAAAAAAGATTTCACTCGAGATTTTACTTCACCTCCTATCGTCCTGGGATTCAAGCCGCAAATAAGTACTGGAAGGTTAGGGAAGTTGTTTTGCGCGGGATGCTCCACGTATTACTGTGTTTCTCTTTTTAAATCTATAGTAGCTTATTAAAAGAACGGTGTTAACAAAAGAATGAAGCTTTTTTATATTTGTAACATTATTAAAATAATTTCCTTGCTATTATAGTTAGTTAATTGCTTTCGAAACAAAAAATTATGTTCTTCCCATCGTTAAGTGATATTTCCATAATCGCATGGCTTTTTAGAATACTCATTTGAATCAGAATTTCCCTCCCCTAACAAAAGAAGACTTTTGGTTTCGCATAATATCTATCGTGTATGCTGGCACCACCGATTTTATTTTGTAGTATCGAAAAACTTTGATGACGATGCTAAAAAAATTTCGAAGTAAAGCCTTATGATGTTACTTTTAGCGCTTATCATGACAGACTTATCTGGAAAATTAATCCCGTTTTACCCAAGAGTAGTATGCTACATGTCAATCATGATTATATGCATTTTTATAGACCTGAGCTAATAACTGTTCCGATAACTAAGACTAATTAAGGAATTTATACGTAACGGCTATGATCAAACCGAACGTTAAGCTAGGCTACTCAAAACTTCTTCTTAACTATTTTTTACTTTATTTTAAACATTGGTGAAGTAATTAATATAAAAATTAATTTGTAAACCAATCTTCAATAGCAAAAACTTCCAACCACTTATTCAATCAAGTCGATATAAAGAATATATCTCTAACTTAAAATTAATTATATAAATGTATATATATATTTATAACACGGTTTTTAGCTGCATGTAGCTTATTCTTACCTTGTGTTGTCCTGGGACGCCAACTACTAAAACATGGGAAGAGAAGTGCGCTTATAGGAGCTGGCTCTGTTGGAATACACGAATAATAAAATCGAATCGAATACGGAAATAGTGCATATTTACTCTTATATAAAAAGAGCTCGAATGATTCCTCATATAATGGTGGCAGCATTGAACTATTAATCGAGGCTTCAGTATCATAAATTACATGTCATAAAAATTGAAGCTGATCACTACAGTAATCACTGGCAGCATTGTGTACGCTCATAATTGTAAAAATAATGTGAACCAAACTACAATGAACAGTACAATGAACGGTACAGTGAACAAACAATTAAAGTAAATATAGTATGGAATCTGCTACATATTCATTTGATAATATTATTTTTAAGGATAATTTACTATTTTTACTCATTTACCAGAGATAAATTTATGAAACAATACAAATTAGTTTGCTCATTGTATTATTAGATACATATAGGGAAATCTTTCCCTCCCATCACCATATTAGTGTATTTTTCTCAAAGCTTATTCAAATGGATCTGCAATATGGTCATAAGAGAACTTCTTTTTACTTAAGAATAGGTCACATTGATCTTCATGGCTTGGATGAAGAAGAATACACGCGGATGTAGTCGATTTGCATAGCGTTGTCATCTTCAGTCATATCCCAGGTGCGAACCCAATAGCTTTGCATATCCCAGAAATTACTCATCGGGTATGCATGCTCCGACAATGACTTTATAAATGGACCATAATCGCAATTGGCAGGGAAAACGTTACCTCCGACCTTGACGTTCATAGCAATATGGAAAGGATCGCCATCGCTGTGAGCCTCAACTTCACCGGCCATTTTCTCATCAATGAAAAACTTGATCCCATCCAACGTCACATTGATTCGGTAGAGATGGAAATCGGACGAGAAGTCAACCGTCTTGTTGAACTTGAAAATGGCTAAAGAAGGGCTCAATTTGTCGTCCAGGGGAGCTTCGAAGGAGAGACCGCTGGTGACCATCTGTCGACCGAAATGGATACCTCGGCAGTCGAAACGCTCGTTTCCGCGAACGCTGGCAATCTTGATTTCGCCCGAACCAGGTTTCAAACCAACACGAGAGTTTGACGGTTTCAAATAGATTCCTTCGAATGAAATGGAAATATATGTTTACTCGATTAAAATAGAATAAATTAAATTAAGTTTTTTATACCTCCTGAAATCCAGTCCCCCTTGGGCATTTTTGCCTTGATTTCGATGGTTCCAACAGTGAAATTGAACGATTTTTCGGTCGTGATCTGTGCGGATACCACTGGATTAATAATGTTCCTTTCAGTACCTTGACTTTGGAATGAAATACACACAATTTATTTATTGTCTTGAAACTAGTCAGTTTTATTTGATACTTACGCAACGCAATTTTCCTTTTCAGAGTCACACCCTTCTCTGGTGAGATCTAACCTACCATAACGCAAGAAATGCTCGCCGCGGCGGTCCGCCGTCAACGTTGGTTTGATGTACATAATTCCGTTCCTTACAAAGCTAATATTTGAATAAAACTGTGTTATTTTATACGTGTAATAATACTTTTCAATTTATCAGATTTACCTATTTTCTTGGTGACTGGAAAAATACTGGAATGAGTTATCACTATTATTTAGGGAGACGGTGCGTTTCCACTTTTGCATGTTAAAATCGTAGAACTCGTCAGACCACATTAAACCACCGTTGGGTATTACATTCTTTACGGTCGTAGTATCAATTTCCCTATTTCTCATGAAATAGTTGTAGGGTGGTGTTGATTGTCTCATCTCTGGGTAATAGTCTCGAACTATTGTTGTAGCTTCAATTTCCAACTGTAAAAGAAACAGTATATATTTAAATCAATCACTCGCCAAGAAGTTTTTTTGTTGTTTATCATTATACATTATGCTATTGCCTCATTTACCTGTTTACTTTGAGAGAGCCTACGAGAATCTATGAGTTCTTCTTCCATCAAATTTGATGACGATGCTGGAAACATGGACATAGGTTTACTTATTTTTCTTTGTCGTTTTCGTTTATTGTCATCTCTTGTGGTAGTTAATTTTTTGGTGGTGGTGCTAAATGTCGTGGGTGCCGTAGTAGTAGTTCTTGTCTGCGTAGTAGAGGTTGTCGTAGAAGGAATGGTAGGCCTTGATGTTGAAGTCTATTTTAAATTATGCTTATATTGAAATCATACTTTCTTTTATAAACTGGCTCATTGGAATTGTGATATATACCTGTTTGACTATGAAACCACAACGAGCCATGAACTCTGACATTTCCACCTTAGGATCATCGAGTTTTTTCAAGTAACAGCTTCCTCCGTAAAAAACAAAGTGAGTGCAACCATTACCATCTGTTAGACAGACTCTTCCGCAATCTTCTTCTGAAACATCTTCCAAGAGGTCGTACTCTTCCCCCGCAAAGTCGCAATTCCTCTTCCATCTGACTTGACCATTTTGGTCAATATTCCAGCCTTCCAATGGATTAGAACCTTTACCATTTGGATCATAATTAACTTTGGATTCGAGTAGACCGCGTGATGTAGATGGGGCAGTAGGATTTTGGGTAGTAGGAATTGTTGTAGGGGGTACATTAGGTTGTTCATAAGGTGAAGAAAGACCATTGCCTTTGGAGGTTACGGAATTAACGGTAGATTGCTGAGTTCGTCCGAAGCTTGGTGAGACGATATTCTATAAAAAAAATTATATACTCTAAAGTATATTGGAAAATGTGTGTTGACTAGAGAGAGAATTACTCTGTTAACGATGAAGCCACATCGGAGAGAAAAATCGGTGCTCTTATCCTTTACTTCTTCAGCAGGGATTTTCTTAAGGAAACATCTATTCTCCCCCAAGAAATTGAAGTGGGTGCAGAGTCTGTTACCTAAGCATTCAGCCCCGCATTCAGCCTCTGTTTTGACTTTTGCTAAATTGATGGGGCGGCCTCCGTTAAACTCGCATTTCGGCGCCCACTTGATTTCCCCAACGACTCTTTCATTCCTCTTCTCACATTCCCCGTTCTTGGTGACGTGGCCCGTTGCACCAATCGGATCGCATTTTGTGTTCGGCGTGAAGTGACTCGTGTTTTCGAGGACCCACTCACGACCGACTGACGTGGACAGATTTGCCAGCACGACAGCTATGATGGTTAGAAACCGAATACAATGGCGGCCTTTCATAGCATAGATTTTTTCTGACTGTAACTGGATATGATGTTAAAAACTACTTCTTAAATCCCCTTTAAAAAATATAAATGTAATCAATTTCTTTATTATATATTTTTTTAAATACGCATTTCGGTGTAGCAAATATAAATGGATATAAAATATTGCAGTTTGAGCTTTTCAAATCTTTTCTAAAAGACCGTTATTATCGACATGTTTTATTCCCCCAAAGAAAATATTCTCATTGTAAAGTTAAATATTTCAGGGGTTTTTTTATAAGGAGGAAGGCAAAAAGTGCATTTGCAAAAATACACACCCAATCTTATGTTTTCAAATAAAGTTGTCTTTCAATAGCCCTGTTTAGAAAGCATTTACTTTATTTTTAAAATACTTAAATTGCTCAAATTTGAATAGAGAATTAACATTTAAAAAAAAAACTGTTTAGCATGACTGGAACCAGAAATTTTCCCACTTACCTCCTGTCGTCGTTGAGCTCAGACTAAGCGAATTTCGAAAGAGAAATTAATTTAGAAATATATGCTCTCTATCGAACTATCGTTATACAATATAATTTTCTGATATTCATATCTCTTTTGGTCGATTCAGCAGCAACTCGTCCTTAACACTAAAATAGGACTGGAAGCGCCCCTGAATTTTACGACATTAAGTTTATGTAGTCAATTAAACGTGAGCATTGCTCGTTTAATGTTACAAGTTAGTCGAAACTATATAGATATTTCTGTTAAATTTATTTCTTTTTAATATAATTGTTTAATATAACTTTTTATATGATTGACTGCGCTCTAGTCGTCCACAACGTAGATGAGAGCATTGTTGCTAGCAAGTTTATTATTTTTACTAATTTAATTATTTATTTACCCTTAATAGCTTATTTAACTCAATAACTTTCTACCCGTTTATTTGTGGATCTTCATAATTGAAGTCGAAAAAAAAATAATGATAGTTGACCGATAGACAAATTAAATTTTCCCGTCAAGCTTTTGGTTTTAAAAATTCCCTTTTATTTTTGTGCTAGGCGTATGAAAATTAGTTTGAGGAGTAGTAAGCCATCTGCCATGGATCTTTCATAGTTGGCAGGTCTAAAGGGTCGTCTGTCAGTTTTAGATTTAATGTAAAAATCTTAAGGAAAGATTTGAAAAGTATGCTAGGTTATAAAGGAAGAAATCAATTAAGTAATTCAAATTCGTAAGAAGTTGGCGCAAACAAAAAAATATGTTTTTAGTTATCACTTTAATTAATTGTGCGATCCTGATAGAAATATGGGCTACAGTGGAGTGCAGTACATATTTTTTGCTGCAACATTTTAAAAAATAATGAAAAATTGAAAACTATGTATTGACTTATCTCCTATACAATTTATGTAAATAATTAATAAAATACACTGAAACAATAGTGAAACATGGATGAATAAATCTGCTTGCTAGCAATCACTAAATAACAAAGCATGAATCATCCAATAATTAGAATATCTTGTACTATCTTGTAATTTGTCATATTTTTTACGATTGTTCCTTGGATGTGTCTTGGTACGACCTCAGTCAGCCTAGAAAGAAGTTGTTTTTAAAAAGTCATATCCGGGGTATGCTGAAGCTAGAAAGCCGGGTTAACATTTAGGATGATTGGTAAACCATTAATAATGGTTGGATTAATAAGTTAGCTTCTTTACATGCTGATTCTTTGCGGTTTAGTGCACATCACTTTGTGATTTAAATCAGATCTGATTTAAGTCACGATTGAAATTACTTTTTTTGCACTCATCTGTTGCAATCATTTGTTAAAAGATGACTTCGTTTGATTTTGGATTATGATGTACACGTTTTTGGTAAAATTTTTTAAGTCAAAGTCATATTGAGAAAGTGGCAATGCCTGAGTGATTTCTTTGAAAATTTTTAGCAGAGAATTACATTAAACCTTTTTCATCTCAAGAATCAGAAGTAAAAAAGCAATTAAGACTTTTTTGTATGACTTATGATGTATACGCCATCGGAAAAATGTATACATCAGTCACTTAAATCAAATAAATAGGTGATGTACTAAAGGGATTTTTTAGGTGATGTACCAAACACTATTTATCACCTCTTTATACTATAAATTACCTTACAGTTTTAAGCCCGTCAAGATCAGATTTAAATTTAAACTGTAAGGTAATCATAGGCGGATTAGAGCCGTTGGAAAGGGGAGGGCGAACAAATTTTAGGGGCGCCAAAAATGGTACCCTGCTGTTTGGGTTCAGGGATCGACATTATACGTTTATATTTATCTATGGTACTACTCTTTTCTTGGTACGTTAGAGACTGTCTATTGACTTTATAGGCTATTACATATAATAAAGAGGATGTCGAAGGCTGTAGGTTGATCAGTTATCGGCTTGAGGATAGCTTAAGTCTAGGCTACAGTTTGAGAATGGCGACGGAGCAATAGGAAAGCCAAAATGAGGTTCGATTAGTTGAGACATGTGAAGAAGATTTTGCCAACTTTTTGGGTTGCGAAAGGACTTTCAGTGGAATTGGCCCAGACAATAACCGAAACCGCTAAAAGTGATGATTTTTAATGGTTTAACCAAATTGTGAATAAGGGACAAGCTTTGAATGAATATAAAATGGGCCTGATTGTCGAAAGATGGTTTAAGTGGCGGGGAAGGTGTTAAATTATCCGTAAGAAATAACTGCAGCTTTTAAAATTTCTTCAACAGTTTGAAGTAAGGACCTATAATGCAACTAAAATTCTCACCCTTGCTTCCCTTTTTAACTATGGGCTAGGGCTTTGCGTGTGATTAAGAGCGACGAGATGTAGTCTTGCTTTCAGTCTTACGGTAGAAACATACAGTAAGCATATAAGGTATATAACATAGGAAAAGTAAGGAATAAGGTAATAAGCACCGGGATATGTAGGTTGCGTATTTTCTCCTGAGTTGATCCCTGATTGGTTCATTTTTGAAACTTGAAAAAGGGTGTTTTACAAAGGCATTTAATATAAAAATGCGTTTAAAAGTCTTTACAATAAAAGAAAGAAATAAAATAAAATAAAACCTGTTTAAACCATTATTTGTCAAATTATGTTTTAAACCAGAGAACTCAATTAAATTTGGTTCTCGAATGGGAATTTAAATAACATTTCATTGAAAATTGATTTTTTTTATTTGAAGGAAATGTAAATTGAGTTCAAATTAATATCTATTTTTGAAATAAAATGTTTGGATGTATATTGTACACATATCGAAACAGTTCAGCACATGTACTCATGAAAATTCAAATAACTTTAAAGCATTTAAAATATGAGCATTCTGATTTAAATTCAGTTAAAATTTGCTTCAAATTGAAAAAATCATTTTTAAAAATTACATGCGAATATTGATAATATGAATATGTGAATTTTGTTATATTGAAAATTAACGGTGTAAAACAAAAAAATGGTTTTAAATTACATGTGAGTATTGGTTCCACTTTCAACCAGGATTACATTTTTGTTTTCCTACGGTATTGAAGACATTCAAGTGAAATTTGATCGAAAATCACTTTGAAAAACATTCTTTTTCGAGTTTGAAAAATTGGGAGTATAAGTTGCGCAAACTAAGCACCGGGATATGATTATGCATGAGCCGGACCATGCAGCTGGCTGTCGCCGGCAAACTCAAACTGTCCGGCAACACTCAATATAGTAGTAATGGAACCGGGACGTATAGCCATCACTGCGGTGAATGCGCTCATTTACTATATGGACTCTGTAAGGATTGTTGCCAGCCCACCAGAGCTATCGAATATCGATCCTATAAGTTTGCCGTTTATATCGTCATGACTTTACTTGCTTCTCTGTTGCTGCTGCGCAATCAACGATAGTAATAGTTAACTATCTTGGGATCAAAAAGTGTATACAGTTCATATGTACTTTGAGCCTTATAGTCCTTAGCCTTAGCCTTAGCCCTATTATTGCCATAAGCCCATATGTACTCGATCTAAATAGACTTGAGCCCGAAAGTCTCAAAATGTCCCGAGTTTGAATAACTGTGAATCCATAAAACAGTGAAAGAGCCGGCCGCAGGCCGATTTTAATGAAAAAAAAGTTATAAGCAAAAATAGCTGCCAAGTGCTCGACGGGCGCTTGGCGAGGAAAATTTTATAATTTGTCTCCATAAATTGCTAGTTTTTGGGCGATTTCGTCTCTTTCAAGGGGCGCCAAAACGTCTTTCTAGGGGCGCCATCCTCGAAAAGGGGAGGGCGGGCGCCCCTTCGCCCCCCCCTCTAATCCGCCTATGAGGTAATTTATAGTATTGGGTCCTTAAATAAATATAACTTCACTGATAAGTTGACTAATATTATTATGTCCATAACATATAATTTGTTCAATCGCGTTTTTGGTATATTGCACATTTAAAATCATTTTTTAAAGGGAATTCTATAATATGCTTCCATAATGTATTCATTTATCTTCTATGATTAAGGCACGTCAATTATACAGAAGAATAGTTTCAAAAGTAGTTTAATAGATTAGTATATAGCTTTTTTACAACGCCACTAACCATATTTTGGTCTTTAAGAAAAATTTCAGTGCATGCAATGTGTCGTCATCAGGAGGTAATGCCGTTGGTAATTCCGATCCGTTATTCGTCAACAGAAGCACCATTAAAAAAATCCACCTTCTATATTTTTGTTCAGATTTCGATTGAACTTTTTTAAAAGCGGATTTTGCAGTTCTTTCGGCACTGTGGTCATCATTTTGGATGCGGAAGAAATCCGAAGCCAATTGGGGATACTCTAGAATAAAATAATAAAGCTTTAAAACAAAACATTTATACAAAAATGTTAGAAACTCAATGGAGTAATACATATTTTGATCAAACAAAGCTAAAGAATGATGAAAATAGCGTCCATATATGCGATAAGGTTATGGTTTAAAATACTTTGAACATATTTTATTAGCAAGTAAATAATGAAATCTAACAAAATAATGTAAGAAAATAGGTAATTATAGGCTACATTACATACGGTAGTTAGCAAAAGTCTACATGAACTTCGTAACAACTTATAGAATCAATGTCTCTAGTTAAACTCCTCACATATAATTATTAATTACTCAGAGTCCGCCCATTTATTGATGGAAAACAATAGCTTGTTTGTAAATGTTGACTTGCCTTGCTGGTTGCTCCCGAAACGGTGGTAGAAGAAGTTAACATTGGGGTGCTCGATTGCGTCATAGTGGTTGAAGGGGTCGATGAAGCGACAGTGGCAGTCACATAGATTGGGGAAGATTTCGATTGAGGATATTCCAATTGTTGCTATATTAAACATAAAGGTATTGTGTTCAAGTGAATGAGGTTAAAATAAACAAAAAAAAGAGGTTTTTGGCATATTATAAATTACCCGATTGACTATGTAACCGCATCGCGCTACTTCTTTGATTCTTAACTCCTTCAAGGAGCGTTTACTGCTGAACTCTTAAAGGAAGCAAAGTCCACCTATCCAAGTGAAATGAGTGCAGCTAGTATCGGCCAGGCATACTTTACTATACATTCTTCTTCTGGGACGTCATCCTTTTCATCGTAGGTGATGAGACCCAGGAAATCGCAATATTTTGACCATTTAACAAGACCGTTATGTTCGATATTCCATTCCAGCAGCGAAGAAATAATTTTTCCGTTCGCAATTCCATCAATCTAATGTTATTCCAATTAAAGCAAGTTTTTATAGTTTATACTAACGGCACACTTTATGGAAAAACGAGTATTTATTCATGGGCTCCTCTAGTTCTTTTACTTCAATAAAGTATCATCTCAATCAAATAGTTAAATTGTTATGTACCCCCTCCCACCCCCTTTATTTAATAAATTTATACTTATACGTCTAGATATGATCAAATTTGTGTGCCCTTAATTATATTGTATGTGTAAAATTTTCCAAAAAAAAAGGTGCAATATGGCAATGTAAATCCCCACCAATTCTTTGCACGCAACAGGGAATGATGCTGGTGGAATGGTAGCTGAACCGGTTGACCTGATACTGGAGGTTACCAATGTAGGTGTAGTAGAATCTTCTTTTGTTGTGCTACCTGATGGTGAGTTACAATAATATTTATTTTAGATTACTGGTTCTGAGAATTGATTATAGAAATGTATAATAACTATGACGACCCAGGGTGCAGCAAAGTTATTTACTTTAATATTTTAGAGTATTACAAAAAGTTTATATTTACGAGGTTTTTTTCTTTGTTTTATTTTTTATCAGGAAATAATATTGGGAGCACCCCGTCGGGTTTCACTCTCAAACCTCGCATACTACTAATTTCCTTCAACCTCAAAAGAGATTTTAGTAATGTATTGGATGGCTAGTGTTTTGTTTTTTCATTTCACCCATTCGACCCTCCCCCCCCCCTTTCTACCCTATATAAAAAATAAATATTCCTAATTTAACTGCGCAGTTGTGTCCCTAGGGGTACTTACTGGTGTAACTTTCAGGACTAGAAGTACGCCTTAATTTCTTAATTAAACGCTTTAAATTTCTTTCAACAATCAGCATGTCATTGTCCATAATGGTCGGCTCCCAGGTAAAAAAGAAACGTAGTATACAACGTCGTAAAGCAATTAATCACGTCTTAAGCTAGTTTATCACGTTGTAAGCCAATTAATTACGTCGTGATTTCATGAAATAATAATACTACGTAGTAAGAGACCATTAACTACGTAGTTCAATAGGTCGTAAGGTAATTTACCACGTCGTCAATTAATGACGTAAAATACTACGTAGTAAGAGGCAATTAATTACCTAGTTAAATACGTCGTAAGGTAATTTACCACGTCTTCAATTATTTATGTAAAATACCACGTAGTGAGAGGCGATTTACAACGTAGTTCACCACGTCCTCATCGTTTATTACGTTAAGAAAAATGAAAAAAAATTCTAAGTCCATTTACTACGTTGTTAATGACGTTACGAAAACTGAAAAAAATTCTAAGTCCCTGCTTGACATTTTATGACATATGACTGGTTCCTTTATAATGAGCATTTGATATTTAATAGTTGGGGATCATCATATATTGATGAATACATAAGTTAGGCCCTTGGCTGAGAAGGGGCGTCGGAAGGCAGAGGTAGCAAAGTGACGCAAACTGACCCGGGCATCAGGCTTGAAAGGGGATAAACTGCCGGTCTGACCGGGCACCACCACGGTCTCGATTCTCGAAAGCCCTGGAATGAGTGCGGGCTCTGCTCCATTTCTGGTAGCGTTTATATAAATGAAATATTTGATTTTTTTTTTACTTTTGTGTACACGTAAACATATATTAACCGAGTTAAGCTTTCGTTGGAAGAAACACAGAAATATTTTTATGAGTCTCGATATTCAAGCGACTATAACTCGGACTCGCTATGAGTGCAACCAAATTATTGCCAGATAATTTGTATTTAGTCCCAAAAATATTCTCTAATTATATCGGTCGTGTGGTTCAGTGGTTAGCGTGCTCGCTTAGCAATCCGAGGATGTGAGGTTCGATCCCTGCTCGTGGATGGTTTTTTTTTCTGCAGCCGAGCCATCAAAACATCGATTAGACACCACAACTAAACATTGTACAATAATCTGAGGAATATTTTAGGCTTAGTACCAATAAAATATAAATTTTTTTCCTATTAAAAATTTTATTCCGGAATTCCCTACCACGCCATTAATCACGTCATAAACCACGTGCATCATTCACGTAGTTCATCACGTCTTAAACAACGTGAGCCATTAACGTAGTTCATCACGTAGTTAACTGCGTGAAATCAATCCGTCGTTTATGACGTCGTTGAAAAAGTCCGTTATCACGTAATTAATGACGTTTTATTTTGACCTGGGCTCTAGAATGATTGTCGCCTCCTCCTTCATCATGGTCACTTCTTCTTCCGTCGTTGTCTCCAGACTCATTGTCGTCTCTTCCTCCATCATGGTCACGCCTTCCTCCGTCAACATATTACCTACATTTCCTTTCCCACCTCGCTTAATTTTTTTGTCGCTCGTTTCTTTTTGCCACCAACAGTCCACGCAGCATCAGTGGTAGATCCAACGATGGTCGATGGTTCACTTGTAGTAGTATTTCTTGCACTGTGTGTCTGTAGGTCTATTACCTATTATTGTTTAAGAGTATTATCAACAATTAATTCATTTATTACAGTATGTATTTATGGCTCAATATGTGTAATAATACTCTATTGGTGATCAATCCACATCGACCAGATTCCTCGAAGCTCTTTTTGGGCTGCCGTTTTATTTCTTTCAGGAAGCAAGTTTCTTCTAGCCAGGAAAAGTGGGTGCAAGCCCGGTCCGCTAGGCAAACTCTTCCGCAATCTTCTTCCCTGACGTTTCTAATTTCATCGATGTTGTTACCCATAAAGTTGCAATCCTTGGCCCACTTGACTAGTCCATTACTTTCAGATTGCCAATCGAGCAGATATAGAAATGAGTTGCCTGATCTTAGGTCGCTTACTTGGCCCTCCGACGATGAGAGCATTACTAAGGCGGAAGCAATGGCTATAAAACGGATGTTCCTTTGTCAAATTCAAACATAGTGCAATAAATTTAGTTGTCTAACGAGAGCATATTCTTTTTAGTTGAAACTGGTATTGATATTTTTACAACCATATTTTAATAGAATGGCATATTGGCATGTATATTTATGATCAGCTTCATGTTCTCTATTAAGTTTTTTTCCAATTTGTTCAAATTAATAAGATAATTTAACAATTCTCTTCAAATTTTTAAAAATGAATTTTATACGGTATCGGTAGCTAAATTTCCTGCAGTTCGTGAAACGAATAATTTTATCTGCTCAATTATATTAATTGGTATCTATAAGCCAACTATTTTCTTCAACTTTTCGTATTTATGATTATTGGATTGAACATATTTTTAAAATATTCTTTAAAAAAAAGTCGACCCTAAATGCACGCACTGAAACTAAATTATAGTTTCTTTTAGAATGTACCTCACTAATAATTTTAAAAAATCACATTATAAGTGTGAATAAAATTTTAAATGACGAGGGAAGAAAAAACCAAATATGATGTTTTTTCAAGCCCGATTTTGTATATTTAATGTATAGGCCTACCTATATTACTTGGAGTCTTTTCGTGGTATTTCTAATGTTTGCTAATTTGATCAATGACTCACTTATTTAAGCCATAATATGGCATGTTACATATTCAATAATAAAGTCAAGAAAAGAATAGATTATGTTAGTTCTTAAAATACTATAGTTATCAGATAACAATATTTAGCTATTTATCTAAAATTAACTTGAAATATTTTAGAATGCAGGTCTTACCTCTGGTTTGTCGCGTTTCTGAGTGAAAAGTGAGCTTCCAAAAATCTAAATCCATCGTAACATAAAGCGTTATGCTCGAAAAATAAAAATATCGAATCGCACAACTGCGTCATAGTTTTTGATTTTCTGATGCTTTAAAACATCGTTTTTAAAATAAAATAAAAACGATACACGTCCAAAAAATTTTATGTCTAATAAGAAAGGACAATAGTTCTAGAAAAAAAAACTTTATATAAAGCTTCAGCTTTAACCGATGGAAATCCGCTATAAAAACGAATTATTACGATCGTATCGAATCCTCTCGGATATTTAATGGCGTAAAATTAAAGCGTTATTGGCTTGAAATTAACTAGAAAATGAAAGCTATTGTTATGGTTCATTACTCATACAGCCGCGTTCATGATTGTATCTTATTGCGGGCTATAGGCCTACAAACAAACTTAATAAACAACAATACCTCAAGCTAACTAGTCACAATGTGATCTACTCTTTTTCAACATTTGAAAATAAACGAATTAGAAAGCAAATGCAGCATTTAAAAAATTTATTGAACCTTTATATCATGCAGATTTTTTGCCGTCTATACTTTTATTGTTTAAATTGGAAAAAAGTTTACTAAATGAACTATATGTATAATTTTAATTCACTGTTTTTTCATGAAATTTAATTCATTTGGTAGATATGTGTTACTATCGTTATTTAAATCAGTCCATGATAATTATTCTCACAATTTCTATGCTTGCAGAGAGTTATAAATTTTCCTTATTTCCCTACACCTAATTATTATCATACATATAAGCGTTTTTCAATTGTTCAAAGGGGGTTCGGTTTGACATGATTGATGTGGATATAGTCGACCTGCAGGGCGTTGTCATTGTTAGTCACATTCCAAGTTGGGAGCCAGTTTTTCTTCATCTCCCAGAAATTTCGCTTTCCGTGCGAATGGGGGTACAGTGACTGTTTCATCGAACTGTAATCGCATCCATGAGTCGGAAAAGCCTTCCCTCCAACCTTCACATTCATGCCTAACTGAACATGCTCATTGCTATTAACAAGAGGGAATTTAATCGTTCCTATTTCTTCGCCATCTATGAAAAACTGCAATCCTTCATTGGTGCGATCCATTCGGTAAATGTGGAAATCAGTCGAAAAATCTACTGTGCGGTTGACTTTGGAAAATGTGACTGACGGATCGTCATGGCGATCATCCATAACATTATTTATGAAAAATCCAGTAGTTGCCATTTGCCGACCAAATGGCTGGCCCAGACAATTAAACTGTGCATTGCCTCGGACACTACAAATTTTCATCTCTTCGGTGCGATGTACTTCTTTGCCAACGCCAAAAGTCTTCAAAGAGATCCCTTATTTAGAATGAAACAGACAAATTTTATGGAATTGAATATAACTTTCTATTTTATTTTATGTCACAATACCTGCTACTATCCAATCACCTTTAGGCATTTTAGCCCTGACTTCAATCGATTTGATTTCAGTTAAATTAAAGACACTTTTGGACACGATCTGGGCAGATGCAACAGGATGAACGATGTCCCATGGATCTCCTTGCCTTCAAGAACAAAAATAAATTGTAAGTTTAAAATGAAAATAAAAGGATATTACAAATGGTATTAATATAGCTTATTACACAATGCATTTTCCGTCTATTTTGGAGTCGCATCCATCTTTGACCAGATCCAATGTCCCCTGACGCAGAAAATCTTGACCGAATCGATCCTCTGTCAAAGTGGGTTTGATGTACAAAATCCCATTCTTTGCAAAGCTTGAAATCGAATACAAAAAAAACTCTATTGCACATAAATTAATGAATGTAAAATGACAAATGTTTACGATACCTATTTTCGGGATTTCCCGAGAAGTATTGAAACGAGTTATCAATACTACTAGCGGACGCTGTTTGCTTCCACTTTTTGAGATCCAAGAAATCAAATTCATCATTCCAGACGAAAGAACTGTCACTGATAGTCATGGCACTAGACATCCTGCTATTGTCTGGTAGAGATGCAGCAGTTGAGACCTTAAAAAAGTGGTTTGTTTATTTACAATGTGAAGAACCGTAAAAAATTAATTATTTACCTCCATGGATTGCATAGAGGGCCGACTATCAGATCCAATGCGAAGCCCAGTACTTTTAACAGTCGACGAAACAGACGATATTGTCGCGACAGATGATTCGCCAGTCGAGATAGGTGTTATAATACTGGGTAGAATCAAGCTTGAAGTGCGAGCGTCATCATCGGAGCTAACTGTAGTGTTTACACGTCGACGTTTTGATGTTTTTATAGTCGTTTCTTTTCTTTTATTAATCATATTAGAAGTAGATGGCTCGGTTGTAGATGTTGTGCTGGTAGAAGTGAATGATATATCCTCGTCTGCCACAGTTTCATTTTCTCCAATTAAGTTGATGACTTTGCCAATGCGTCCACGACGAGGCGCCTTTGTACTTTTGCCTTTCAAATTATTATTATTTGATGGTTCTATCGTCGATGGTGTCGTAGAAGGAGATGGCATACTGGTCGTAGCAATGTCTTCCAATTCGACTTTTTTAGCAGTAATGTGTACGCGACGATGTTTTATAGTTTTTGGCTGCGTAACATCACTCGTAGATGGTTCGATACTGGTCGATGTTGTCATAATAGTAGATGGTAAAATATCCAATGCTGATGATGAATTCATTTCACCTAATTCGACTTTTACTTTGTGTGTGCGTCGATGCTTTGTAGTTTTTCTTCGAGAGTCCATCATAGTAGATCGATCTACTGTCGATGTTGTCGCAGTACTAGTTGGTATTTCAAACATAATAATTTCCTTCAAGTCGACTTTACCCGTGTGCGCACGGCGGCGTTTCGTAGTTTTTATTTTTCCATCAGAAATAGATGACTCGAGTGTCGAAGCTGTTGTTGAAGTAGTCGATGTCACATCTAACATATCAGCTATACCTGAGTCGGCTGTGATGCCGGTGTGTGTGCGACGACGCTTTGTCGTTTTAATTTTACCATCAGAAGTAGCTAGTTCGATTTTTGGTGTTGTCATAGTGGGTAGTGTTAATTCTGGCGTAGTAATAAGTTCTCCTAATTCGACTTTACCGATCTGTCCACGACGACGCTTACTTGTTCTTATTTTCAAATCAATTAATGTGGATGGAATAATTGTTGAAGCTGATGTCGTAGTTGTAGATGGTATTTCTGAAGCAGTAGATTCACCCAAGTCGATTATACCGGAATATGTGCGACGGCGTCTTGTTGTTTTCAATTTCGGACCAATGACCGTAGATAGAATGATTGTTGAGGCTGTTGCAGTACTAGTAGATGATGGTATAACCGAAGAACCAATTTTAGCTCCTAATAAGTCAACTGTATTATTACCAGTATGTAGGCCTACGCTATGTTTATTAGTGGTGCTTCCTGACAGAAAAGAAGTGCTTGATGTGACATTATTCGGAGATGTCGGAGATGTCGTAGATGAATGAACAGGTATCGACGGAGTACTTATTTTCTCACTTGTTTTAGTTTTAGTTGGTTCAGCAGCAGCAGTGGTTGTAAAGAGTTGTACTTGATTTGATGTTGGCTTTAATACAGGTTAATGAGTAATAACTAACATGTTTATAAGTTATAAGGAAAGCATGTAAACGCATATCATACCAAAGGGGGAGATACATTCGCTGATTCTTCAGTGGTAGCACTATCATCATCAGAAACGCTGCTTGTATCGTCGCTGTTGACCTATAAAAAATTTGTATATTTTTAATAGACTTAGTTTTAATTAGTGAAAATTTAGGTTCTGTATTTAACCTGTGCTGGCTGCTTCACTATGAACCCACAAAATGCGGCGTTGTCACTTTCCGATTCTTGGGGGCTCTCGTTAATCGCTTTCAGCAGGCATTCACTGCTGCGAATGACAAAATGGGTGCAGCGGGCGTCATCAGTGCAGGCAGCGATGCATTCGTCCAGCGTGGCTACTTTGCCGCTTATATCTTCACCTTCAAACTCGCAGAGGGAAGATGATTTCGCCTTTCCATCTTTGTGGGAAACCCAGACGCGCTCAGCTGATGACGTCGTCGAAAGAATGACCAACGTAGAAGCAATAACGGTCGAAAACCGGATGAAAATTTCGTTCATTTTTCTCTCAGTTTCTCAGAGTTGTATTTTTATAGTAACTATTTAAAATGTGAAGATTTATTTGAGTATCTCATCTGGCCTTACTATATTAATATATTATTCTATATGTTGGACGATGAAATTATTTAAGCCACCAGAATATTTTTTTTTATTAATACGATGAATGCAGGGATAGTAAATTATATAAATCAGCGTGAAAATAGCTAGCCTACCCACTTTACAGCGTTTGAAAAAAGGTGCTTCGAGCTACGAAAAATGTGAAGAGGTACAAACCTTTTGTATAATTGACTGAAATCTCACGAAATCCCTAAAATTGAATACGAAATAAATTATGCAATAACTAAGCTTGGATAAAGAATATCACAATTTAGCTTAATCGGTTCTAGTGAAACAAATATTACATAGTTTTGTGATTTTTGTCTTAACCAGCAAGGTCAAAAATAGTGTTTCTTATACTTAAACTTAAGGGTGAATGTATACAGTATAAAACGTTACAGCACCTCTGCTTAGTCCCAGCTTCGTAGACGTATTACTTTTCAAATCTATATATTCCCATTTACGTATAAAATTGTCTCTTTGTAAAAAAAATATGAAACGTAGGATTTTGAACAAAAGTGTGCACACAATAGAAAGAAAATGTTTTATTGCTCATATTTAATTACTATAAATTCTCTAAATGACGGATTGCCTGCATAAATATTTAAAAAAATGTAGTAAATATAATAATTAAAAAAGTTTATTATTGCGGTATTTAATAAGCGTGGCGTGTTAGATTACAATTATATACTTATAAATGTATCGAAATTTTGGTATTTCCACATATAACCATCAATATAAATGCGTGTAACATATGAAATTAAAATATGAGAGCTGCTGTTATTGCCTTTTAAAAAATTAAATTCATATTTCTTTTTATCTGAAAAGATATTGTATACGACGTATATACAAAAATTTTATTTCTGATATTTTTGGTGCGTAAATTCAATTTTTTTAAATCCCCAAAAGGTCTTATTATTATTTAATACGAACAAAACATTTAAAGATGTATATATTTAAATTTGACCTGTCTTATTATAATATTATCGTTTGTTTAATTAAATTAACCAATACAAGATGATGTATAAACATAAATAAACTAGGTGATCACACAAGTAGTCGCAGCTTATGTAAATCGTTGCGCATTCTTTCTTATCTTATTTCTGAATGTTTATATTGACCAAAGGTCGAACTCCTACAATATTATTATAGTGGAGCACTTAATAGTGCATATGATTTTTTGTTGACCAATATAGCTTACTTTATCTCGTCTAAAAAGATCTATTAAGGACACACCCTCACGTGTTTGACAAACTCGCTTGATTGTAAGCATATTGATAAACCTAAAAATAAGCCAGACCAACGTTTATCTATGCATATATATATATATTTTAATGAACATTTGTGTCTTTATTTATTCACGAGCTTCAAGTAATATACTTGCAGCTACAGCTTTTCTTCCTGAAACCTCAAAGATGTCTTCGATCTTTTTACTCTTAATAATGACAGGATTAGGATTTGTTCAGGGTGCCAGCAACTCCGACCTCAATTTCAATTTCACCGGATATACGAATGTGGCGAAATTGCTGGTAATTTTGCAACCTACTTATTTCATAATCTTTTTACTATAAGAAGTATACAGATTATTTTAAAAGAAAATAGTTTACCTAAATACATTTTATTAGTTTAAGTTATGAATTTCCCCAAAATTAAGGTTACCAGTTGCAGCCCCGATGTCCAGAGTCAAATCAACCTTGTTCTGGGTGGAAGTGCTACTATTAATTGCATCGAGATGCCAACAACGAACCCTACTCTACCCCATGTCAGCTGCTCATCCGATTCCGTCATGGGTACTGTCGTCAATTTCACTCTATACAAAACAGATAACGACGCGGTCACGAACGACCCAACTCGTCAACGATTAGAAATGAAAGTATTTGACAAGAGCCCCGCAAACCTCAAAGCTACTTTTAATTCCAGTTATATATACAGCTGGTGGTTCAAATTGGACCCTACCCTTATAACATCTGACAGTCAGTATCTTAATATTTTGTAGGAAAATATTTTTTATTTTATTAATGAAATCATTCAATTTTTCAGAATTTTTTCACATTTTCCAATTGAAAGCTGTTGGAACCAATGTGGATGATAGCCCAGTGGCCACTTTCACCCTGACCACTAAAAATGCGTTTCATTTGAGATTGAGAAATGACGACCACTCTACATTTACGTATCACGACATGATACCAGTATCATCCGTCGCCGGTAAATGGATCCAAGCTTATGTTAAAGTTGACTACAGAAGTGGAAATACTGCTGGGTCTTCGACCAGTGGCTCGATTCAGGTGACGCTGAAGGATCAAAACTCAGCACTTCTCTTTGACAAATTTATATATCACAATATGTTCTGGCCGGAAGCGGATTTTGTTCGACCAAAATGGGGATTATACAGAACCGTCTCCGATTCTTTCCAGTCTGCCGATTGGGAACTATTTCAAAATGTTCAAATTTGGAAAAAGTAGTAGAAAGTCTTGAGAAGAAGACTTTTACCCTATCTGGCACTTTGAAAATATACATGAATAAATATTTTTTATCTCATAGACATTTGGAATTTATTGAAGGCCTACAAACCCCCACCCCCCTGTAATACCTAATAAATATTGAAAGCATCATCCATTGGTTGTATGATATCGCCTGATAATAAAGAATAAAAAACTTAATATCTTAAAATCGCTATTTTGAAAATTAACGCATACTAAATAAAAGAGCAGATATAATGCATGCTAATCTTAATTATATTTTGGTTCCAGTGATTATAATTCGAGTTATAATTATTTGCAAACCACATTTCCAATATTTAAAATTTCTTATTGCTAAAGTCTTGGATCCGGTTGTTGGTTTATTCTTGGCTATATCATTATTCCCATTTGCTTATTGGAATAAAAGAACCCTTTCGGCCACGCCTTGTGGTTTTCGTTGGTTGTTTGGTAGTAGTCGATTGAGGTCTGATCTATTTTACAAGAAAATAAAATAAAATAGAAAACATTTAAACGGCAAACATACTTATTTAATATTAAATACAATTGAAGCAAGAAATTTTACGAGCTTTTAAATACAAGGAAAATACTCTAAAAGAAGTTAACCATGAATGATAAAAAAAATTACCCGATCTTCGATGGAGCCACAAATGAAACCATATTTCTCCGTTTTACTCTCCCGATCGCCATCGTAAGGTATTAGATGGCAAGTATATTGTTGTGCTATTGGGGAAAGAAATAGGAAACGTTTGATAGATTCACCTTTTAATGAAGATTTCTTTGAATGAACAACAAAATGCCTTACTATGCCAATTAAAATAAGCGCAGGTAGAATAATCAAGGCAAGATCGTGCACAGTGCTCTTTGCGATCGCTAAAATGAGACCGTATTACAGTTTGACTGCTGAATTTGCAGCTATAACCCCAGTTAACCAGCCCTATCTTATCTGTCGTCCATTTGGTTTCGTAATACGAATCGGTTGTAAATTTAAAATAAATTTCAGTTTTTGGTGTATTAGAGGTAGATTCGGACGTTGATGGCGTAGTAGGAGCCCGTGTTGTAGCAGTGCTCGTTTCTATGTCATTCCTGTTTGTAATTAAATGCCGTTCTAATGATTTGTCGTCATACTAGAAGAATTTTAACAAATCCGAAATCAATTTAATTTTAGGATGCATCATACATATGATATATGGAAATGTTATGCAATCATTTACTCGATTGGCGACATATCCACACCAAGGTTCCTCTTCATTGCTCGCTTTCGTCATGGGCATTATTTTGGATTCAGCATTCAGAAAACAGACTCCTTTGATCCAGAAAAAATGGGTGCAGTAAGGTCCCACCAGGCAGAGCTTTCCGCATCCTTCTTTAGTCGTCAACTCACATTTACTTGCCCACTTAATTTCAGGACCTTTAACCGATGTCTCCAAGTTCCGCGCAGCCGGAATTTTTTCAAATGGTCTTGTGATCATTGAAGATTTTTCTGTCGTGGTGGTTGTCACCAAGGTAGATGATGATTCCTATTACAAAAAAATCCATGATTTATTCATTCATTTTTTAAAGATTTAAAGTACACGTCCAATCACCCATTTTATCATTAAAGAGTGACAATATTTACATGATGACGGTGATTCACTGCGACGGAACCACTGATGAAATATTCATCCGGAGTCGAGATATAAGGATTCTGGAGCCAGTTTCTCTCTCCGGAGCCGATATAATAGTCATTTCTAAGCAAGCATAAGCCATTGCTAGCTTTCCAGGTGAATTGAGTGCACCCCGTTGTGATAAGACAGTGATCTGCGCATTCACGTAAAAGTTTATTATAAAAATCATGAATGACGGCTCCTTTATTTTGAACCGCAAAGTTGTCTTGTGAATGGCAGGTTTTTCCTGATGACCATTTGATTCGACTGTCTTCGTATTGAACGTTTTGCGCCTATTTAATTTATTTTCAATAAAAAGAAAGAAATATATGAATAATATAAACATTTGAATACCATAATTGCGGTAATCATATTTTATATATAGTGTTCATATGAAGTAGACTAATTTACTTTGAATGACCCGGAAAAGGAAGTAGGCGTAGACTTGGATTGTGGATAAAAATATTCCGTATATTTATGAAGACGCTCAGTTGTTGATTTCGTAATCCAGTCGAGTACGGTAGAAGTTGAAGGAATTTGGGTGGTGGACGAAGTTGTGGTAGTGCTGCTGGTTGATTGCTTGGATCCTGTTAAAGTTGGAGTCCTTGATGTAGAATTCTAAAATGAAAGAAAAACAAAATTTCAACGGCATATTAGTGATTTATTTGTACCGTACGTCTTATGGTGTTTTAGAGAAATAAATCATTATTATTTTATTACATGACCATGATGTCGTTGTTTAGTTTTAACAGAGCCACTGATGCAAGATTCATCGACTGATTCCTTGTCATGGGCATGGAAGAAAGGGTCGAAAGATGCCTCTTCAGTGAAAAGATCGTATGCAAGATAGCATAATCCGCCGGCTCTTTCATCCCATGTAAATTGATTGCACCAGGTTTTGCGTTGGCAACTATCCACACAATCACGAAGAAGTGGAACATTCATGGTTGCGATTGAATTTCCTTTAGCATTGCATTTCTTAGGAGCGTCTTCCTCATTAGGATGTCTGCCTAACTTGCCGGGTCGATGCATTGGATAATAAAACGGACCTCTCGCCCATTTAATTCGGTCATCTTCATAAGGTACGTTCAATTTCTACTTTTTTTTAAGTTAAAAACATTTTTCATCACTTCTTGAAATAATGCATTCTATTTCGGGCTTGGTTACTTATTCTTTGACGCTGAATGAAAAAAGTGTCAGGTGAATTTTACCTTTATCGATTCGGGTACAAGAGTAGTAGACTTCAGTTCAGGATAAACAAAAGGCGTAGAAGTACGGCGCTTCTTTATCTCGGATTGCTTTGTCTTGGTAGCCTTATTAGCTGAGGTGGTAGTTTGGATGGTCGATTTCGAAGTAGCCCTAGAGGTTTTCGCACTTGTTGCTACTGTTGTAGTTGAAGTGGTTTGCGTGGTTGTCGATGGGACTAAGGCAAAGTTCCCACCAGTCTAGCAGAAATGAAATACCGGTATAAAGCATATTGTTATTTTTATTTTATTTTTGTTTGCATGAAGCATTGGATAAAGAGATAAACTTTTAGCTATTACAGCCACTTTACTTGATGATGGCGTCGTTTGAAAATAATGGATCCACCTATGCAAGATTCTTCTATTAACCGATCTGGAGTGTAAAAGAGAATTCCCTGATAAGGACTCTCGCCAGGATTGGTTATAACTTCGTTTGTCAGGTAGCAGGCTCCGTTTCTTGTCTTATTCCAAGAGAATTTTGTGCAACCCGTCTTCCTAAGACAACTATCCACGCAGTCTCGTAAAAGTGGAGTATATGAAATACTCATTTGGTTTTCTTGAGGATTGCAATCCGAAATGATCCCATATTTGCGCAACTTTGCATCTCCCTCGCTGTAATTTTTGTTCACGTTAACAGAAAACCTTGATTTCTTCGGCTGGGAAAACGTAGTTGAAATAGGGAACAGCGATGCTGTTGATGCCCATTTTATTCGACTATCTTCATAAGGGATGTTGAGTGCCTTTCAAATATAAAGAAAAAAAAATGTAGTTTACACAATAAGTAGTATTAGATTTGACTTTAATTGATATTGTTTCTTTGTAATAAGAGGCGGACTATACCTTTATCGATTCTGGTACAGGAGTAGTGGGTCTTGGTTCAGGGTAAACGAATGGCGTGCTGTAACGACGGGGCTTCTTTGTTGGCTTAGATCTTTTCATGGTGGATGAAAACGTACGTGTACTAATAGTAGTTTGGATGATCGATTCCGTAGTAGGCATAGAAGTTTTCGTACTTAATATCACTGGTGTTGATGTAGTAGTTTGCACGGTTTTCGATGGAACTAGTTCATAGCTGCCACCAGCCTATAGTAAAAGTAAGAGAGGTTATTTTTTGCATGTTTCACAAGACTTGAAAAGATAAATAGTAAAGGTTCGGCCAGCACAGCCTCTTTAAATACGTGATGATGGCGGCGTTTCAAGGCGCCACTGATGCAAGATTCTTGAATTTTTCGATCAGGAGAAAATATATGAAAGTTGTGGTAAGGGCTTTCTTCGAGGTTGGCGATCAACTCGTGTTTCAGATAGCAGGCTCCATTTGCTGTCTTATTCCAAGAGAATTTTGTGCAGCCTGTTTTACTAAGACAGCTATCCACGCAGTCTCGTAAGAACGGAGTGTGTAAAGTATCGATCATAGATCCCTGAGGATTGCACTCTGGTATAAGACCATGTCTTCGGAATGCTGCATTTACACAGTCTCGTACAAGACGCTCATCCGTGGTACCACATTCTGGATAATAAAAGAGTCCAGATTTTAAATGTGTTGGGAGCATTGTTGCTATGTATGCCCATTTGATTCTGATATCTCCAAAATATGGTATGTCGAGTGCCTATAAAAAAACACAAAGCTGTACAGTATTTTATTATATAAAAAAGTATGTATTAAAAAGAATTAACCCTTATCGGTTTGAGCACAGCTGTAGTGCTGATGGGTTCAGGTTTAGGGTCAGACAGTTTAAAGAGGGTCAAGGCGATCGACTTGTTGTAACGAGGGCGCTTCGTCGAAGTTTTCAACAATTTCTTGGTTAAATGCGGCTTTGTGCTAGTAGTTCGGATGGTCGTAGTGATGGATTCAGATTCATCACGGTTAGGGTCAAACTGTTGAAAGAGTGTCGAGGCGATCAACCTGTTGTACTGACGAAGTTTCGATGATATTTTTAACCCTTTCTTGGTTAAAGGCAACGCAGTGCTTATAGTTAGGATGGTCGACTCTATTATAGGTATGGGGGTTTTTGTACGAGTTTCTGGAATTGTAGTTGATGTAATTGACGCAATTTTCGGTGATGGCAAAACAGAGCTTCTATCCGTCTTTTATTTATGGATTCCAATTTTTATATCATGATAAAGAAAATAATAGATTATCGAATTATTTATAATTACTTTTAAAACATTACCCGATGGGAAATGAATCCGCACCTATCCACCTCTTGGATTGGAGTCTCAATTACAGGAGTTGTTATCTCCTTAAGGAAGCAAGTTTCATCAACCCAGGAAAAATGGGTGCATTTCGAGTTGGCCAAACAAATCTTCCCACAATTATCTGCAATCGGAACGTCTTGGATCTCGTCAAAGTTGTTTCCCTCCCAATCGCAATACTTGGCCCATTTAATGTTCCCCTTTTCTCCGTAAGATACATTCCAGTTTTCTACAGGGTTGACGTTTCGGAAAGAAAAAGTGGCCAATACGTACAAGACAGCCGAAAATCGGACATAAAGGCTGCCCATTGTCTTGATATTGATACCCGTTCTCCGTTCAGTAAAATAATCTGTATGGCAAAACTAAGATTAAAATATATTATATTTAACCATGTACGCTGGAATAAATGCGCTATGCTGGATACTGTATATTATATTTTAATATAGTGTATAATTTTTACTACGCAGTTCCCATAAATTAGAGAATCAAAACTTGAATAGTAATAAGTTATGGGTTTATAGGATCTATAATTAATTATCAATAGCATTTAGTATTTACAAAATACAATATGCGATTTAATTGCAGTAATTTTATACAGAATGCATTATATTTCCGCTTTGTAAAGCTAGTCAACTAGAAAAATTCGCACAATGCAATTTTCACAAAGAAGTGGTTTTGATTACGTCACAGGTGCAACCATCACTGGTTTCAACAACGAAATTTGGAAAAAAAATTCTACGGATTCGTAAAACAATTAAGTTAAGGAGTTTTTCGAAAATCTATGTAAAAATGATTTTAGTTGGAGCCCTTGGTTTCGCTGAATTAGCGAGTAATCCGTTATTAATATCGCTTACCTTTGAGCAAATTGAACGACACGAAATTTCGGACGTTTTGACCAGTGGTTACAACGGCTAGTTAAATCGACCCCAAATTATCCAAATTAATTTCTACTAGCGGCTACAATCGCTAAGAAAAACGACCAATAATCGGACTTCACTGTTAGCAGTTTACAGCGGCTAATTAAATCGACCCAATATTATCCCAATTCATTTCTACTAGCGTTTATAACCCCTAAGAAAAACAACCGATTATCAGACTACACAACTAGCAAATGCAACCGCTAAGAAAAACGAACGATAATCGGACTGCAAAGCTAGTGGTTAAAAGTAAGATCAATAACTCATATTATAACCTGAAATTTTCTACTAGCGGTTATAATCGCCAAAAAATGAAACGACTATAGAATTTTCATATTTTTATTGCTGAATGCACAGTACTTATGTTACCCTAATTAATTACATCATTTGAGACATTTTTTTCTTCAAGTACGAAATTCGGCTCATTTACTTTCTATGTATTTAAAGGTACCTATACATTTGAGCTTTATAAGTAATATGATGGAAAATACATAAAAGCTAAATAGTTACCAGTTGGTGTCGTTGTTCGCACAGCTTTGGAAAAAGTGAGAGGGGTCCTTCCTTTTGCTTGCTGTTATATATATATATATATATTTATTTATTTATTTATTTATTTCAATACATTTGACGTTTGAGATTACTTTTTGGTTTGAGTTTCAAACTGATACCAAAGACCTCGGTTTATTAGAAACAGATATCGATAAAACAATCTTAAATTTATTACAACCATTTTATTCATATTTGAATTGTTTAATAGTAATATACTAAAGCTATCATTTACTAAATTCATTACAAGTCATAACTATACTTCCGTGCATGCTATCTATCCTCATTTTTTTCAGATATTTATCGCTGTTTTCGGTTATTTGAGCAGTAACATACTGCAACAGGAATGAAAGTGTCACTGAATTTTACGACTTTCAATTGATTTATTCCATTAAAAGTGTACAACTTTTATTTTTTAATAACTTAAACCATACTTCTTTATTTCTGCTTATTTTTATTTGTTTACATTATTTCTTTATCTATCTACAGTGCTGGTCCATTTAATGGGACACCCAGTTACTGGGACATCCCGGTTACTGGGACATTTAATCCCTTGCACCCCTTCAGCGCCACCAACGAAAGCGTCTGAAACTAGATCCTATAAGCAGGCCTATTGTTTACGAATAAATGAGAGAAAAAGATGATGATAAATATATAATAAAGACCAATTGATAATATTAAACCACACGCCCTCTGCCGGTTCGCAAATTTTTGGTTCCGCAGGCGAAAGAAGCTGCGGTATAGTCTTGGCTAGCAGTGAGTTAAGAATGGCTCCCCGCCAAAAAATTGCCAAAAGTGCATCATCAGATATTGCTAAAATATTAGGCGTTAAAAAAAAGAAAAATGTGTTAAGTATTCAGGAAAAAGTGCGTGTCTTAGATCTTTTGAATGAGGAAAAGTCTCTGCGGCAAATTGCTGTCATGACAGGTGCCTCTAAGAGTCAAATCAGCAGAATAAAAAATAATAAAGAAGGAATAAAATTGCTGTCAACTGAAAATGTGCATCGTCCTTATGCCAAGCGGCTGAAAGATGAATCCAAGCATCCAGAGATTGACAAAGCAGTTTACGAATGGTTTACGCTCCTACGAAATCGTCCTAAGCCCATTTCTCTCTCTCGTTTGCATATTCAATCTCGTGCTCGAAGAGAATGTGATTTACGCGGGATTAAAGATTTCAAAGGTTCTGATGGCTGGTTTCGTAACTGGAGAAGACGGTTTGGAATCGGTCCCAGCCTGAGGCTGTACGGTGAAGCCGGCGATGTAAACATTGCCGAAATGGAGCCAATCATGACAGAATTTCGTGCTAAAATTGAAAAGTTTCATCCCAACAACATTTTTAACATGGACGAAACGGGACTTTACTTTAAGCAGCTGCCAATCAAGAGCTACATATCCGTCGAAGAATCTCGTTCCACAGTTAGAGGCACAAAGGCGTTAAAAGCCAAAGATCGTGTCACGCTGGCTTTATGCGTGAATGCCACAGGGACACTTAAAATTCCTCCACTTATGATTGGTTCCGCGAAGACTCCACACGCTTTTCGTACCGGTACGTGCCCAATTCCGTACATAAACCAGAAGAATTCTTGGGTGAATCGTCCAGTGTATAAACACTGGTTCACGAAGGTATTCCTGCCCGGAATTCGTAAATGGACTGACCAGCCGGTGGCGCTATTGATGGATAATTGTGCTGGGCATGATCCAGAATGTGTAGATCCACTAGGTCAGGTTGAGATCTTTTTTTTCCCTCCAAACGTGACATCAGTTTATCAGCCCTTAGACCGAGGAATAATATCGGTAATGAAAACTATGTACAAACGAGAAGTAATCAATCGTCTCATCATTGCGTATGATCAAGCTGATGCGTTAAGGGAAGAGGCTAGAGCCGCAAAGAAAGGAACAAAAGGTTTAAAATACGGTGCCTCAGCAACGGTTCTTGATGCTGGTCAAATTGTTCATGTTTGCTGGGAAAGCTTGCTACCATCGGCAATATCAGGTGGGTTTTGTTTTTATATATGGCCAGTTATAATTATTTTTACAAATTTTTAATTTATTTAGCGTGTTGGAAGCATTCCAAGTGCCTCCCTCATTTACCAGGAGAATACATCTTGTCTGGCGAAAATCCTGAACCTGTAGCAAAGCAAATTGGTGATGCAGCCAACAACATTGTGGGTGATCTATCCAGATTGAAAAGAAGTCACGAACAACGCAGAAATGGTTCCGAAGGAGAGAAAGAAGAGGCTTTGGAGGACGGACTTGCAGATTTATTAGAGGTATTTATTTATACGTTCAATTAAAGTACAGATATACTGATGTATATTTTTATAGGTTGCCTGTACAGATGACTTGATTCAGTCTGATATTAACAAATGGCTTAATCTTGAAATGGATCCCGATTGGGTTGCGGCAGAAGAATTTGATTTTACTAATAATGCTCAAGCTTGTTTCGATATTTCGGCTTATGATTCTTCTTGCTGTGATAGTTCTTTAAGAATGGAAGGTGAAAGCTCATTTCTTGATTCTGATTGTGATATACTTTCATCAACCTTCCAAGTCGACACTCCTTGTGATTCTATAGTTTCATCATCTCCGAATCCCGAATTAGACCGTGATAACCGTTTAAATTTATTTATCCTTTGTAATGCTTACTGTAGTAATGCGCAATCAAGTGATCAAGTGTTGAAATTTTTATCCTCGCAAATTGTATCTCATTTATCGCCTGAATTTATTTAAAATCATAGAATGACGTATAATTATTTATTTGACAATAAATACCTTCCGTGTCTTATATTATTCTATTATTTTCCGAAGGTATACTATTTGCTTTGAAATCAGTAAAAGGTAAATCATTTAGTTTGAAGATGGCTCTGCCATCGAGGGTCTGCATATCGGGACACCCGGTTACTGGGACACGGCACCAGGTGTCCCATTAAGTGGACCAGCACTGTAGTTTATAATTTACTGCGCATTAATCGACCACAATATAGATGGAAGGTTTGTGGCGCGCATTTTTGTCGCTTTTTATAAATCGAATTATTTATATAGGAAGAAAACTCAAATATTTTCTGGGCAATTTAGTGGCCCATCTTCAAAATAAAGGTGGAAGGGGTATAGCAGTAAAAATATATGTCTAACTCTTGTGTTTTCATAAAACCGGAGATGAATAAACTCGTTTATGCGTAAAAATTGGATTGAAGAGTAGTACGCCAACTACCATGAATCTGTCAAAGTTGGCAGATATATTACGTCGCAGATATATTACGTCGCTTATCAGTCTATGAATTCGATTTATCGAAGTATGAATCGCCCAATAATCAGAATCAACATTTTGTTCAATGGTCCCAGGATGTTTCTGGGGAAGGACGTGGTAAGGTAGTTTTTCTCTTTAACTGTATGTAATAACTTTTTAACCAGTATGATTAAGCTCATATGACAGAGGCAAAAGAGAACCATGTATAACCTAGCTGCTTAAGTTACTTACATATGATTTAAAGCTCGTCAAGATCAGGTTGAGGATTAAAATTTTACAATACGTATTGCAATACAATCGTTTGTTGTTGACCTCTTTAAGGAAGCAAAGTCCGCCTATCCAGGTGAAATGAGAGCAGCTAGCATCAGCCAAACATACTTTTCCACATTCTTCTTCTGGGACGTCATCCTTTCTGTCGTAAGTGGTGAGACAAAGGAAATCGCAATATTTGACCATTTAACAAGACCGTTATGGTCAACATTCCATTCGAGCAACAGCGAAGAAACACTTTTTCCTTTTGAAGTTGCAATCTGTTTTTAAGTAAATTAAAATAAGTCTTTATTTATACTAGCAACACAGTTTATACAAAAACGAGAAAAATAGGGACATTTTGACAAATCATTACCACTTCTTTGCGCGTTACAGGGAATAGTGTTGAAAGAATGGTAGCTGAGCTGGTTGGCCTAATAGTGGAGGTTGCAAATGTAGGTGTAGTAGCATCTTCTTTTGTTGTGCTACCTCCCACACAGCACATGGCTAAGCTTTGGACATATTGATGTTATTGAGTTACAATAACAAGTATTTTAAGATTTTTGGCTATAGCTTCTATTTCTATATATGCCTATATTCAATTTGAAAATTAAAAAAAACGTACCGTCTTACTACAATAACTAAAAAATAATTTATTCCTTTTACACGATCTATATGCGAATCTAAACGAAATTTCGAACAAAGAAATACTGCAACTAATGCATTTTTGCATTATACCGTATCATTCATGTAATGCACGATTTTATATTGTAAGTTGAATTGAGGACTGCCGCCAAATACGTTGATTGTAAACAACTAAACGTCCATATTAACGGGCTGTTAGCCTGTTAAAGGGTTGTTGCTTTTACAGTTGAAAAGAGAATAACTTTAAAATTTTGATTTAACTGTTTTCAAAATAAAATAAAAATGCAAAAGGATGAACATAGGCTATATGCATGCAAGTTGTTATATTTATTTTTTAAACGATTCTTTAAAATCTTATTTCCAATAGTTAAAATTTTTGAATTGCGTAAGCCTTGGGTGTTCCAGTTCATGAGTCCTTTGTAATATGTCCTATTATGTGATCATTTTAAGAATAAAAAACCGGTAGATTTCCGAACATGCCTAGTAGTTTTCATCTGCCATTGGGAAGCACTGGTAGTGGGTGGATCCTATTTTTTTAACAACAATAATAATGTATATAAACTAAATACAGTATACAACGTGCATTATTTTACTTTAAGGAATTCGATTTAAAAGAATCTCAGCCAATAACTAAGAACAAATCTTTCTCACGAGTGCTTAGCACAATACGATAACTTTAAAACATACATATGTTTATTTAAATGTATTAATTTTTAACGATAAATAATAAAAAATACCCGAAATGTGATGGCGCCACAAACGTAACCTGTGTTATCCGTTGAGGCCTTGTCCCCATTATTCGCTAATAGAAAGCAGTGTCCGACTCCTAAAAGCAAATGATAATTGTTTACATTTCTTCAAAAATATTTGTTTGAATGGGATGGAAATCATATGTATGAGTGTCTTACGATTAAGTTGAAAATTTTCGCAGGTAGCCGATTTAAGGCAACTTTCGGCACAATGCTCTATCGAATTACCAAACGTTACTTGTACCAAAGCTGGACTTGTAAATTTGCAGTCATTATTCCATTTGATCATCCCTCCATTAACTCTCGTCCATTGCCAGGATTTGATAACTGGTTGAGTTGTTGTAGAAAGCGGAGTTTTCGTCGTAGAGGGGATTGGTGTTGTAGAAGTCGAGGTTGACGGAGGTAACTCCTATTTGTAAAATAAATATATACTATGCAATTAAGCTATTTTCTATGAACGGGATTAGACTAAAAAATAATCGTGAAATCAATAAATGAAGGAAAGATGTGGCACAAGTGCTTAAGTAAAGGACGACAAAAAAAACATTATATTTATTTCAATTTCAGCAACTTAATCGATAAAAAAATTACCCGATATTTGACAGAGCCACACACGGAACCTCTTACACCTGGTATGTGCCCATCAGTCCCATAATTGGGGATTAGATAACAGAGTCGTTCTATTTGAAAATATTATTATTTGAAAATTTCATTAATATTTCTTTGACAATCAGAGTTATCAAGTGTCTTACGATTCCATGTAAATTTTGCGCAGGCAGGGTGGTTGAGGCAATTTTGTGCACAATCCTCTTTAGTTTTAGTAAATGATGCTGACGATAAAATAGATAGCTTAGCAAATTGACAGGAGTCAATCCACATTATCTGATCTCCATGATCTCTCATCCATTGGGTTTCGAAAAACGGTTGCGTTGTTGTATAAGTTGTAGTTTTCGGCGTACTGGATGTGGATGCAGACGTTGATGGTGTGGTGGTGGCTATTGTAGTAGTAGTACTGACTACTCTGTCGTCTTTACTTGTAATTAAAATTTGTTCTGATGTTGCCTGACGATCTCCGAACTTTTCATACTAAGAGAAAATTAAGGTTATTCATTATTTAATTAAATTTAAGTAAATTCCAAGAATATGATAAATGGTAAAAATGCGGAATAGTTTACTCGATTGGCAACGTATCCACACCGAGGTTCCTCTTGATTGTTCGTTTTCGTCATGGATACAGTTTTGGATTCAGCATTCAAAAAACAGATCCCTCTGATCCAAACAAAGTGGGTGCATTGAGTTCCCGACATGCAGAGCTTTCCACATTCTTCCTCTGTCGTAAAATCGCATTTGCTAGCCCATTTGATTTCAGAACTCTTGAATGCTGTATCCAAGTTCCGCGTGGAAGTAAATTTGTCGGACGGGCTAAGACTAACGATCGACGAAATCTTTTCTGTCGTGGTGGTCGTCACAGGGGTTGATGATGTAACCTTTTATACAAAATAATACCTTTATATAATCTTATCTTTGGTTAAACACAATCAAACATTTTATATGAACAAATACTGATCTATTTACTTGATGGTGGTTGTTCATTACGACGGAACCACTGATGCAATATTCATCAGGATTAGAGTAATAAGAATTATGGAAAAAACTTTTTTCTCCTGAGCTGATTACATCGTTTTTGAGCAAACATAAACCATTAGTAGCTTTCCAAGTGAATTGAGTGCAGTTTGTTGTGATAAGGCAGCGTTCTGTGCATCCTCGTAAAAGTTCGTTGGAAAAATCACGAATGACGGTTCCTGTATTAGACGTGGCAACATTTTCTTGGGAATCACATGTTTTTCCTGGCGCCCATTTGATTCGACTGTCTTCGAACGGAACGTTGAGCGACTACATATACTTATAAAAAATTAAATTACATTTTTCATATGAACTGAACCAATTTACCTTGAATGACTCGGATAAGGGAGTAGGCTTAAACTTGGATTCTGGGTAGGAGAACTGTGTGTATTTACGACGGCGCTCAGCAGTTGATTTTATGATCCAGCTGACGGTAGAAGTTGAAGGGGTTTGGGTAGTAGAAGATGTGGTCGTAGTTCTCGGGGTGGATTGTGTTGTTACTGTCGTTGGTACTGTTGAAGCTGGAGTCGTCGTTATTGAATTCTAAATGGAAAATAGTTTATCGTTAAAAAATGGTATCGCCTTTTGTTGAACAAATATTTTATTTTTACACGACTTGCTGGTTTTGTGATAACGGACCCACGGATGCAAGAATCATCGACTGGTTGATCAGGAGCATCAAAGGGGTTAACCCATTCATAATGAAAATGAATAGCTTCTAGTTTATCAACAGGCTTCTTAGATAAATAGCATATTATGTAATCAGTTCCTTTGTTCCAGGTAAATTCATTGCATCCCGCTCGGCCTAGGCAACGTTCGGCGCAGTCACGCAACAAATGATTGCTTCCCATCGAACCGATCACATTTTCACCAGCCTTGCATTCTTGAAGCATCTTCGTTCCTTTGGATGGCAGTACTCTAACTGCCCATTTAATTCTACCATCTTCATACGGGACGTTTAACATCTATTTTTCCAAGTCAATGTATATACAATTGTATTTATTTATTATATAGTACTTTTCAACTTTTCTAGTATTTGCTACATTCAGTTTGTCCCTTACGGTACTTTTATTCTATCAAGCAAATATCCTTTTATCCAACCGAAACTAAGAAAAGAATTCATTAAGTTGATTCTTACATTTATTTTCATTTAAACTTTCTATTAACATAACTTGACTCGCACAAGTATACACTCAATGTAAATGAGCAGCTTAACTATTCAAGCTCTATGTTACATTCTAGAAGCATCTTCCAATACTTCTACTTTGCTACGACTTACCTCTTTTTAGAAAGAGGGCGACGGGCGATGTGTACATATTTTAGAGCATACTTCAGATTAGAATCATAAACTAATCTTACTAAAAATAATTAAGCTGTGATTTCAACGAGGGGCAACCGACTCTTTTTTTACTGATTTTCTTGAGTGTAGAAAATTAAGAGAACGTGAAGAAAAGCAAGAAAAGTTGGGAAATTTCAGGAAAAATGAGAAATTTACCGAAATTTTTCTTGAAAAAGCAAGAAATTTACCGACTTTTACCACCTTTTCTTGCTTTTCTAAGCATTTTCTTCGTTTTATACTCTTTTCTACGCCCAAAAAAATGAGTAAAAAAAGAGTCGGTTGCCCCTCGGATTTCAAGGATATTGCTGACAAAAATTTGTTGCGAAATGTCTACCTCGATCGATTTGGGAAGAGGAGTGGTAGGCTCATGCTCAGGGTATACAAACGGCGTGTAGATACGACGACCCTTCGTGGTTGGGGTTGGTCGTTTCGTGGTGGAAGATCTTGTACTAGTAGTTTGAATGGTAGATTCCGTAGTCGGTATAGAGGTTTTCCTACTAGTGGCTACTGTTGATGTCCTGTACATATTCGACGATGTTGGTAGTACAGAACTCTTATCAGCCTTGAGTTTCAGAATTCCGATGGCATTTCATCATAAACAGACAAGGGGAAAAAATGCGATGTAACTTTTTTATGAAATTATATGATTTAATATCATAAGATATCAATACCCGATAGACAATGAATCCGCATCTATCCACCTCTTGGAATGGGCTTTCCATTATAGGAGTTGTAACCTCTTTTAGGAAGCAAATGTCGTCAACCCAAGAGAAGTGGGTGCATATCGGGTCGGCCAAACAAATCTTCCCACAATTATCTGCAATTGGAACGTCTTGGATCTCGTCAAAGTTGTTTCCCTCCCAATCGCAATACTTGGCCCATTTCAATTTCCCATTTGCTCCTTGATATACATTCCAGTTGTCTACAGGGTTGACGTTTTGAAATGAAAGAATGGCCAACACGTACAAAACAGCCGAAAATCGGACATAAAGACTGTCCATTGTCTTGATATTGATATCCGCTTCAGTATAATAGGCTTTAAAAATAGAGATGATACAGATAATACTTAATTAAACAATGTTATGCAGGGAAAAATTCTAAAATCTAAAAAGATTTTTTAGAATATATTTTTCCATCATTGATGAAACTATTATAATTTTGATTTTTAAACCGATATTTAGTATTTCACGTATTCTTTTTTAAATTTTAAATTTTTGTTTAAAAATGAATAACTAGAAAAAGCGGAAATCCGAGCATACATACAATGCTTAATTCTGATATTTTGGGAGATTTATAATTTTGCCACGTCATGAGTACGGTACGTGGCTATCTCTACACTTTTAGGCTATATTAGCTCAAATTTTCTGGACTGGTGTGCTAATTTCTTTAAAGGATTTAAATTCGTTTTCCTAGTTTTTTGCTTATGAAAATCTCAATTTTTGCCTACTTACTACACAGCACGGCAGATAACTATTTGTTTCCGTTTTGTATGGGAATATCTTCAAAAATCGATTATTGCTAATTACAACAGCTTAGTATTGTATAACAATTATGTAAAAAAGAATACGATTAGTGTCTCGATATCACGGAAAATTCGAGAAATCCACGAAAATTGCTACAAAGAATTACCTAAATCTAGCATTTAAACGTGAAATTCTTTTTCATTTCATTTATATTGTGTTACTTGTTAAATAAAAGATTCTAATTAGCATTTATAAAATCTTGCATTCTTTTTTCATCAAATTTTTTAAATTAATGAAATTTTCATTTTAGCTAAATATTTACCGTACCAGTTGCTACCGTCGTTCTCGTAGCTTTTGAAGAAGTGAGGTGGCATCCTTCTTCTGATTTCTGATATATATTTCATAAATGTATATGTTGTGAATGATAACTTTTCCTAGATTTAGCTTCTGACTGGTAATTTGCTTTGGTTCATTGCGTGTTATGGAAATAAATACTAGAAAAACATTTTTTTCAGCAAATGCAAGCGATTAGGTTTTCAATTTATTAATGGTTATGGTCGAATAGTCCTGTTTCTATATCTTATTTTATTTTAATCACATGAAATATACATATTATGCATCACCGCTTTGCATTTATGGTCATGATTATTATTTGAAAAAATAAATACCGTAAAGTTAAAATGTTGTAAGCTGTGTTTATCATGCATCGTTTACAATAAATACAGGTATTTTTGAGTATTGAAGTGAACTTTCATTTGAAATATGTTCTCATTAGAACAGCGATTCTACTACTTCTTCAAAAGTAAGATTCATGGACTCGCATTCATTCTAGAAAAAATCCTTCTATTTGAAAAGTACCTAGATTTTTTCTTTGTTTTAAATATCCGGGTTATCTTTTTGAATTCCATCCAATTAAATCTAATGATTTAACTAGTAAAATCGTCTCTGCGCATCCTAAAACTATTCTCTACAATCATAAATGAACTTGCATTGCTTTGCTCTTTCCATTCAACTTGATTATATTATAGTAAAACCACTTTTTTATTAAGAAGTGCAGCTGACAATAAATTCATTTCCTGATCGGTTAGAAGAAAAAACATATATTATAAATACGTTAAAACTTGATGGAGCGGAATTGATGTGCACTATCTATATATCCATATAATATCTTTTATTTTTCGTTCTGATAAAATTGATCGGACCGCGCTTGTGTAAAAAAAAAAAATAGGCATGGACTGATATAGGCTCTATATTTAATGAAGCTGTAATGTATCTTAGCTTTATTTTCAAATCACCAAGTTTTTATTTGTCGTATTATGAAAACATTACTATAGGTATTGTCTCTATGACCATTAAAGATAGGCTTACTGTGTAGCCATCTCAGTTGCTTGACTAATATATGGTGCTAATAATTGTCGTTCGATTAAACGAAAATCTTGGTATGGTAAAACCCAAATGAAGTATATGATAGCAAAAACTCCAATAAGGAATATATGTATATAGAGGCTAGCCTATTCACTACACGTTCCCATTTTTCTATTATATAACTGACAACATTTCGTCGGTATGATGATTAAATTTTATAGAAGCGTCACTATGAACGTCACAAGACATATGGTATATTTCAACATTATCATTACAAATGAGAGTATTGTACTAATAAACTTAATAATGAATCGCAGTAGCACATATATTCAAATACACATTTATGTAATAATATTCACTAATGTATAAGTGAAGTGCACGAAAAATTAATAGCTCATTGTAGATTATACATTTGAAAGAGACGATATGTCGTCCTTTTCCACCTTTATTTCAACTTTTGGATTGCTGCTGGGCTTCCTTTATACCAGCCCCATTGTTGAAGCTGCACTCAACTCTGATCTTAAATTCAACTTTACAGGCTATACAAATGTGGCCAAGCAGCTGCTGGTTAGTTTACTCATCTACACAAATCTTTGGTGTTTCAATAATAAATTGATTAAATATTATACTTTTCAGGTGACTAATTGTACTACAGATATCCACAGTCAAATCAACTTGGTTCTGGAAGGCAGTAAAACTATAGGTGTTATTGAAATCCCTACTACCAATCCCACGTTACCTCACGTAACTTGTGTTACCGATCCAGTCATGGGAAGCGTCGTAAACTTCACCTTGTACCAAACTGATAATGATCCGGTCACACTACTACCAGATCGCCAACGATTTGAGATGAAAGTGTTTGAAAAAAGTCCGACCATTCTTAAAGCTACCGTAAATACCAGCTACATCTACAGCTGGTGGTTTAAATTGGATCCAACATTAAAAGCTGGACCTGGTCAGTATCGTACAATAATACATTTTTAAATATAACTTCAAACATGTAATGATTTTATTATTCAAATAGATTTCTTCCATATTTTCCAAGTAAAGGCTGTAGGAACAAATGTTGACGACAGTCCGATGGCAACTTTCACCATGACGACTAAAAACGGACTGCATTTGAGACTTAGAAACGACGATCATTCCACATTTACGTATTACAACATGACTAGTTTAACTTCCGTTCTCGGTAAATGGACACAGGCTTTCGTTCAAGTCAACTTCAAGAGTGGAAACACTAATGGCTCTCCCAACAGCGGTTCCGTTCGAGTCATACTGAAGGATCAGACTGGAAATCAAGTGCTCACTGATCAACTGATTTATCACGATATGTACTGGCCTCAAGCGGACTTTGCGCGTCCCAAA
Source organism: Chydorus sphaericus (assembly GCA_030141595.1). Taxonomy (NCBI): domain Eukaryota; kingdom Metazoa; phylum Arthropoda; class Branchiopoda; order Diplostraca; family Chydoridae; genus Chydorus; species Chydorus sphaericus. Next base: position 7,876,579 of record CM057933.1, read on the forward strand.
TGGGGTCTCTACAGGTCGACATCGACTTTGTACCAATCAGCTGGTTGGGAACTGTTCCAATATGTTGAAATATGGAAGCAATAATTAATTCAATAAAAAATCAATGGCTCAAAATCAATCAATCAATAGTATGCTACATTCAAGTAATTGACTGGCATATACTGTAATTAAAATATTAATTATGGTCTTTCTCTTGTAAATCAGTTAATGGGAGACAAACCAATATTGATGAGTATTACAAGTATAATAGAGCTGTATAGCCGGCTAGAGCAGCTCTTAATATTCCAACTTCCGTGTTAAAATTTAAATGATAATGAATTAACATATTGACGTGGGTTGAAACTGATAATGAGTGACGTGAATCCAGAAACGCATTGCGCGCTACTGCGCATTTACTTTGCATGCATTCTATTTCTTTTTCATTGTTTGTGAAAAAAATAGCGTGGTCATCGCCCTTCCGCTTCTTTTGGAAAATGACACAATACCATCTATGAAGGCTGCATTATAAAAAAGTTTATTGTATTATACTTACCTATCATCAGTCAAGTTTTGAACCAAAAGTTACATGAACGAAACTAAATCATGTCGCAGGCCATTTCATTCATATTATTATTAGGTACATTTAGAATTAATATATTCTTTGATGGATCTTGAGTTCGATTTCACCGGCTACACAAATGTTGCAGCATTACAGGTAACGAAAAAATATTTCTAAAAAATAAAACTATTATGTATCATTTAATTTTTTTAATTTGTGGATTATTAAAAGATGACTAGCTGTGATCTAAATATCCAAAGCCAGATCAACCATGTCTTCGAAGGTGGTACCAACACTCGCTTTATGGAAATCCCAACTACAAACCCCGATTTACCTCATGTCAGCTGCGCTTATGATGATCTCATGGGAGCTGTCGGCAGCTTCACCTTGTACTCAACAGACAACGACCCGGTTACAAAAATTCCCGACCGCCAGCGGTTGGAGATGAAACTGTTTAATAAGAGCCCTGCTAACCTCAAAACTACTTTCAATTCCAACTATGTTTATAGCTGGTGGTTCAAGCTGAATCCGACTCTGATTGCAGGGTATGGTTAGTGTTTCTATTTTCTTTTAATTAATAATTTTAAAATCCAATTATACTATTTTTGAAGGATTCTTTCACATTTACCAGTTAAAGGCCGTGGGAAAGAATGTGGACAGTAACCCATTGGCAACATTTACACTAACAAATAAGAATGGATCTCTATTTGAGATTGCGCAATAGGGCTGTTCAACCCCCAGGTGCGCGTCAGCAGACAACCCCGACCTTGGCGAACCGTCTGTGCACCAAATTCAAAAAAGGTGCCCTCAAGCTATCTTTTTTTAATTTCGTGCCGAAGTGGTTATCCGAATGCGGCTTTGTCAGTATTTTCGTAGGTAGGGGTTGAACAGCCCTATAGCGACCATCAAACAAACACCTATTACAATATGATTCCATCATCCCATGTAATCGGTAGATGGATCCAAACTTTCGTTCAAGTAGATTATAAGAGTGCAAACAGTGGGTCCATTAGAGTCTGCATACTCTGCTTTGATCAGTTGATTTATCACGACATGTATTGGCCGCATGTGGATTTCGTTCGTCCCAATTGGGGCCTCTAGAAAGATTTCCAACTCTTTCCAGATCGCTGACTGGAAACTTTTTCAAAATGTTCACATTTGGAAGTTGATATAATAATTTTTCTCTTGCCTAAATGATGATATACAAACAATCTCTATATGTATTGATGAAAAATTCACTGCTATTAGCCGTATTTATTTATACTTAACATTGAATAGGTTCAAATCACATTATAAGGTCAAATATGTGTAATTTTAAAATGCATGATTAGTTCAGGTAGTCCAAAGAAACACTATTTCAAAATATATATGGGGGATGCGTTTTGTATATCTATTTTAAGTGCATCAGCTGTTATATACCGCTTGTATATATGGTATCCGTATATATAAAAAGCTGCACCATGACGTGGCTTGATTGATTCATAAAAGTAAAAAAAAAATAGTGATAATCGTGAACCAACTCTCCAGAAAACTTTGCGGCACACGTTCCATCAGTAGGTTACGTATAACGGTCTAAACATGGCTTTCAATTAGATATTGAGATAGCCTACATATTTATATCTAGCTTAAGAGGACAGTGCGATGATGACTCGGCAATTTATATTGAAAAAAATATGCGTATATAAACAGAAATGACTTTGAAATTGCGCGGGACTGTATATCCATTAGACGATATGGTGTAGAGTGAAGCAGTTACGAAAGTCAACATTCACTAAAGATGTTCAATACATTTTTACCGTCTTATTACTTGTTGATTTTGATATTAGTTTGCTGCACCACCTCGGTAATTTTCACTAAAATATATATTTAATAAAAATATTATTATCCTAATTTTAATCTTTCATATTATAACATTAGGCCATTCATATTTGGAATCTCATACCACCCAGAATTCCGGTAAGCAACATAACAAGATTCAGTATATATTGGACGCATAAAAAAATTCAATCATGCGTTAAGTAAATTAATTAAAACCCATATTCATTTGATACCAACATTATTATATACAGTTTATTACGTTGGGGCACAATGTCCAATACTCGAAGACATTTTACAAAGGCCGGGCAGCCCTTAAACTCCAATTAACTCCAAGCTATCAACAATATTTCCTCGCCTACGATGTGAATATAACGCAACAAGACAACGGCTTCCTCGAACTTCCCAATGTGATCATGAACGAAGGATTCATCAGCGTCGATATCGCTGCCGTCCGCAACAGCTACTACTACATCCTACCCTCCTTTTCCAACTTGGTCGTCGGTGCTTTCGCTGGTCTCAAATTCCGCATTCAGCCGGGTGTTGACGGCCAACAGGATGCCATTGAAATGCGAACTGCTAATGGCTTGCTGAACAATCCGGTTCCGGTGTCGGCGTTGACTAATTTCTGTGCCCAACTGAGTGCACCGCCTGTCTACATTTTCTCCAATTTACTGTCGAATGCTTCTTACAGCGCTCCGGCGCAGATAGCAGAAGGGGAATGGTTTCGTCTTAATATTTTGATTCGAAACAACAAGGTCACTGCTTCGACTGGACAATGGCCGAACGGGAACATCTTTTTCAATCAGGTGCCACTACTGGGTACTAATGCACCTGGAACGGTTGGTTTGTGGGTCCAAACCGGGAGTGATGCCTACTTTTCCAACTTTCGCTACATAAGGTTCTCCTAACATGATCTCTATTGTTGATTAACTAAATTTAATTGAATATTTATTGTACGCGGGTCGCATGATCGCAGCAGATTTTTTCAAAAGTAATTCTACAGCACATAATTTCTTATAAGTGCCAATAATAGGGGGAAAAAATGCCAGCAGTCTTTAACGAATATTTAGCAACTCTGTAACTATTTAATTTTATAATCAATTTATTCATGCTGAACATGATGTTGGTGTATACATACGTAATATTTATTCATGTCCATTTACTGTTATGTCCATTACTCACTACCATAATGAATAAAACGGGATTTTTTCCAAGATCTCTTCAGCATCTACTTGGCGTTGGCTACACGACAAAAGGCGACAACCTCTTCAATAACGAGATTTTATGCAAGTCATAACAAATAAGAAAGAGAGCCAACAGGATATTGTGGTAGGACTGGTAGCTACTGTATTTAGTACACGGCGTCCCATTTCTTCCAAATATCTTTGAATAGAATGGCCGGTATTTAAGGATTTGTTACTATATCATAATTAATCATTTTCGCTAAGTGACTGGTGATTTGATTGAGCCATACACACACACACACACACAAATATATATATATATATATATATATATATATATATATATATATATATATGCGCTCTGTCTTATAAAAAGAAGGATTCGAGATGTCGAAATTTATTTAGATAATATGTTTTATTAAGATAATATATTCCTATTATGTTTCTCATAATAAGGAGTAATATTATTGTTACTATAATGCACAAAAAGCTAGCTATAACACTAATTATAAGTTCTGCTCTATAAAACGCACCGTACGAAAAAAGTAGAAAGCTAAGAAAACCTAATAGAATTAATGTGCGGGTCAAATGAACTACACAACTACGAATATATTGCTGGCGGAACAGTTGGAGTGAGACGACGATGGTATGCTGAAACGGCTATGCATAACAACAAATTTTTTTTAGAATAGCTCTTGAAGGAGAATCCTGAAGGAAAGTTGGGAAACGACTTTGCAATAAAAATATCGACATAATAGGTGTAAAAACACGCAACATGTTTGTATTCATTATTTCATTCCTTGGAAAAAAATTAACGAAAGATTTACTTACACTTAAAGTAATATGTATGGCAAAGGAAAATATACAATTTAATTTGTCTAGGATACCTACTATTTTTTATAAAATCCTTATAATATAAATGGGTTCCGTATTTGAAGAATTTTTTAAGCCAACAATATCAATCGTTTTCTTATGAAGCAAAGCTTTGTTTTTCTTCCTATGATTTTATGCTTACGCGTTTAATTTTTGGTGACTAGTAGCATGAACCACTAAAACACAAGTATGGAAGGGGCCGGTCCGTCGACCGGTTTATTGAATAGTTAATTGACCCCGGATGTAAAAAAGTTGTTTTAAAACTAAAATTGTCCCTCTATCTTGACGAGACTTATAATATTCCCTAAAAAAACTTAGAAATCTTTTAATAACTCCAGGGCTCAGGCCGCTTATTTAAAAAATTATAAGTTACAGTAAGTCAATGATTTCCATCTATTTCAAAATGCGTTTAAATTCAGAGATAAATGAATTTCATTTTGGCCGGAGTTACGTGCAATTTTAATATGCTTGTTTCCAAATTGTTTTTATGCTTCCCAATAATTCTTCCAGTTAATCTAAAATATGAAACCATAGCCCGTTAACATGCTTTAGATAATTGAACCGAATATTGTATTTGTTTTCTCTATAGGATGTGAAAATTAACGGACTTTTCTACCGTATCTCCAATACACGGTAGCAGCGAGCTTCTCGTGCAATTGAGAATGTTAGGCAATATACAATCCTCAAGGAATTAAATAAGGCAAGACGAACGGTTTGCACCGGGTTTGTGCTGGCAAGTGCTTCTTCGTCTCGTTTTGGGAAACTAAGATAAAAAGATATCCCTTCTATTGTACAGTTGCCCATCACGTCAATGATCACGGGGGATTATATTGAACAGATGTGAACATCTTTGTGACCTGTTTTCATAGAAAGGGTAGGCACTGCAATGCGACAACAAATATTACTAAATAAAGCATAATAATTAAAGAATAGTAATATTTATATTTACCTTAAATTATATGACGCACAAGCGGGTTTTAATTCCTTCACCCAAATAAGAAACGAAGCGGAATTTGTCCGCACAAAACCAATGCAAATCGTTTACGTTGCTTTATTTATTTTCCTATATACGACAGATATACGATTAAACTACCGAGTTTCTGTATAATCTATAAATAATATAGCCTACTTACTTTAGTGATGAACATTGCAATTGCCGCCTTGCATTCTCAATTTCACCAGCTATTCTCTGCTTCCGAGTATATTGGAGATGTTGCGTAGGAATAAAGATGCCGAACCCTCCATCCGCCGCATGTGCTGCTCAGTTAAAAGCAGCTAGCCCTAATACTAATACATTTTGAGGATCTAATTTAAATAATGAGCAGCAGTTCAAGAGACGTTTAGTTAGAAAATTTTTATCTTACCCGAGGGGCAACCGACTCTTTTTTTACTGATTTTCTTGAGTGTAGAAAATTAAGAGAACGTGAAGAAAAGCAAGAAAAGTTGGGAAATTTCAGGAAAAATGAGAAATTTACCGAAATTTTTCTTGAAAAAGCAAGAAATTTACCGACTTTTACCACCTTTTCTTGCTTTTCTAAGCATTTTCTTCGTTTTATACTCTTTTCTACGCCCAAAAAAATGAGTAAAAAAAGAGTCGGTTGCCCCTCGATCTTACCTCTATTTTTGGTTCTTAAATTGTGACTGAATACCTTATTGATTTGACGTGCTTCATTTATGCACCAAGGAGGTTTATTCAATAAAAAAGGCATCAGTTATTGACCCCAGATGCAACATTGTAAAGACTTGTTTTGTACCAACAGGTTACCACAAGAAGCATTGACCTCAAGTAATTATATATGCATAAAACATTCTCAAGGATATACAACCGCTATTTTTAAAGATAGATGCGAATCCAAAGCCTGGCGGAAATTCGAATATCCTGACAGGTTTGTTATTAGAATAACTGAAAAATGATAGACCTAATGCTGCCTACACGCGCTCTTCAATCAAAAACAGCAGCACTGCATAGAAATTAGTATAAGCGTGAAGGTCTATTTACATGGTGATGATATAATAACGGTATGATTAATTTTATAATTAAACTCTCAAGGCTACCGTATTGGTTGTATTTACTTTTTTATTATTATGAATTATAAATGAACCAGAATGAATCAGAATCTTTTCATTAGTATCCACAGTTGTTGCATTTACGCGCACGTAATCGTATCATTATAAAAGAAGACATTTTTCATTATTTAATGTAGCGAGACACTGCTGCGGTAGAAAATGAAGGAAGCCCTTTTAATTTCTAGATGTTTGTTGCTCCATTGATAAGTGTGCTGTATTTATTAACTTTTAATTGGTGGCCAAATTTAAATCGAAACGCATTGACTTTTTTTTCTAAATTCTTGTTATAAAGAGTAAATTTTAAAATATCAATGATTCCGGGTGTATTGGACGCGCTTCTCTTTATATATTCAAATCAGACTATCAGTTGGAAACAATGAGGAGTTATTGACCCCGGATATGTAGATATAAACTTGTTTTATTGACTTGATTATCAGATTCCTTCTTACTTAAATGGAGTTAGAAGCACTGACCTCTCGTCTGTCATCTTTTCTTATATATATATATAAATCGCGCGTGGGCTATTCTTACGATTTTGACTCTTCCTAAACCTTGAAATGTATAAATTCTAAAAGATATCGATGCCATATAGGAATAGCTTACTGCCTTACTCCAACCTTAACTTTCAAAGTTAATAATTAATATTTACAAAAACAAATATTTCAATAATGTATTACAACTAATTTGATATAGTTTATTTAGTTGAGTTTTTATTTAGAATAAAAAGAATAATTATTATAATTTAATGAGATACTGTTTTTATTGTACAATACTGTAATAACCATATATTTTTTTCTCTATAGGGTGTGAAAACGGAATTTTAGCCGTATTTCCAATACCCGGTAGCAACAAAAAACTTGTCCAATTGAGAATGCTAAGCAAAATTATTCAAGCTATGTCCTTTTGGGAAAAGACAGGGCATACATTGTGTTCCACGTACAATCTCACTAATGCTGCTTATCGCCATTTTGGGTCACATAAATAAAAAAAGGACATGCACTCTCTTGAATTGTACACCGTCTTGTACTGTATGATTGTATAATTTGTATGATCCCTGTTGAACTCCCCTCAGATGCGAAGATACGCGTAGAGTCCTCTTTTCCATTGAAAAGTCATAGTATCAGCATAAGGATAACTAAATAATACATAATTAAGAATCATCGCAACATGTAGGTATAATGGAATAATTCGAATGGTTAATAATACCAATAAGAATAAGATGGTGGTGGTACACAATCGTATAGTGCGAAATGGTGTACAATTGTGGAGAATGCGTTTCCTTTTAATTGCGTCACCCAAAATCGTTTCAAAGCGGAATTGATGAGATTGGACGAGGGAATACATCATATGCGTTGCCTCGTTTAGTCATAGTCCTGAAAGAGTAGATACATTTTTGGTATAATTAAATAAACATTTTTAAAGTTTAATCTATGCTATATAGTAATGTTTTTTTTTATTTACTTGGTTAATTATTATAGGACTCTTGCATTCTCAATTATGTAACCTCTTCGTTGCTTCCAGATACTGAAGATGTTGCGTAAGAAAATTTGTTTCCATGATTGTTTTATTACTAAAATTCAAATAGAATAGGAAAACGATGCATTTAGTGGCATCGACACTACTAAAATAAAATAAAAATATTATACATTATAGGAATTTGTCAAACAATTTTAGTATAAAAAATTATAGGGGCATCTTACCTGTATTGATTATGTGACGAACCTACATGCTTGTGCGATCACTATTCAATTTGATGATTCTTGAAGCTTTGGTGAGGCCTCTTTTTATAGCGTATTGAACTAGTAAGCAGATCCCGCCCAAAAGAAGTTAATGACCCAGGAAGTATATGAAAACTTGTTTTAAAATAACAAGTCAGTTATTAACACGCAGCACGGCAGCAGAGTCCCTTGGATTATTTGGAATTAGAAGCATTCACCTTTCGCTATCATATAATTTTTACATAGTATAAAGCATTATTAATCAATTACAGGTAATAGAAGATGGTACACATTTTTTAGTTTAAAATGTGATAACTGCTGGAAGGGAAAGTAATGCTATTCATTTTTTTATTCTTTTAAATAGTACTGCTAGCATTAATAAGGATGAGAACCCTGCAAGCGTTCTGCACGTACGAATATTTCACATTTATTATTTATTGTACCGCGCAGTTTATTCATTATTGGTTAAGCTACAGCATCAGATTCAGACTATTTGTTTTGCACCAAGTCGCTGGAGTTTGATTTTTTAAACTGCGACCATAACAGGCAATACGATTTTCCCAATATCGAATCAATCAGGTTCTTGGAGGTAGAACGACAATAGACCTCGCAATAGATTCTGTAGTCTGTAGAGATCCCAATAACAAGAAATCCCGATTTACGTCACGTCAAGAGACTTTTAAATATAAAATATCTAAGCTAAACTAAGACAGTAATAAACGGAAACCGCAAATCGAAGCCATTTGAAATTTGAAAGTTTAAACTACTGTATACATTTTAAAGCAGTCAACACGATAAGGTAAAAAAAAATATGTTATTCTACGATAAATAAACACCGTTCACTCAGTACATCAAACCACACATTCGTATTTTCAAATCGGGTTTTACGGGGCTTAACACTTATATAGCTCAGAAGAGTGAGTCTTTCCGCCGGGTATGTGGCGCATACCTGTAATTCTGCTACTGGGAGGCTTGGTGGAGTGGCTGGTTTGAGGCCGGGAGTCCTGCTGGATCGTCGCTTGCGTCGAACAGGTGTCCGCCCTAAGCCCAGCATCGACATGGTCCAGTCGGAGGAATCCGGTTGTCCAGGTTGTCTAAGGAGGAGCGAACCGGGCCAGGAGGGAAACCGAGCAGCCAAAAGTTCCCGTGTTGGGTAGTAGTGGGATCGCGCCAGTGAGTAGGCGCCTTTCAGCAGCCCGGCCAATATAGTCAGACCTCCACCTTTTTGCATTTATTTTTCCAATTTGTCATTAAAATTTGCGACTTATCTGGGCAGTCGTTCCAGTCGGCTGATTGGGAGCTTTTTCAAAACATTCAAATTTGGAAGAAATGATGTTATCGCTTTATTTGCCGCGATGTATACTACATAATTTTATATCTCCTTGATACAAAACAATATTTTAAAGATATAATTATATTTTTTAAAGATTGTAAATGTTATTTTTAAAATAAAAGTTCTTATGGTATAAGTTTTGTTTCTAACTCTGAATCAAACCCTAAAACAGGACACTAATTTATCGGAACCATTTTATTACTCCGTTTTTTGTTTCACCTCGTTTCATGGATAATTATTTAGTTCACGTAGTCTGCACATGCGACTATATCACGGATATCGTTTTAAATTTAGCGCTTTACAAAATGGGTTATACAATCCGGTCACTAGACGAAGAGAAATGAAAGAATTTGGTAAGAGCTAGTTCATCAAACAGTATTACATTGCAATTTCATCTATAAATAGTAGTTTAAATCGTCAGTTAGAATGAGCTTTGATGAATTGTATATTTTGCTTTATAGATAGTATAAGCTATAGAATTGAAGATTTTTTTAAGGAATATAAAAAATCTAATACAGATTTCATAAATTAATTAAAGGTATACATGATGAAAATAAGAAAATATTTCTCACATACTTTTGATTTTTTATGTTTTTTTTTTAAAGTTCATATGATAATTTTATGGGTGTATAATCTTGTTAAATTACTGTGAAACGAGCACTATCAGAGGAAATACGATAACAAGTGTGTAACACGGATTGCATTTCATGGTTATCGGCCACTAAGTCATTTGGTCACTGTGGGATGAACTTAGGAGTATTATTACCGTACTATACAAGGTTTTAGTTTGAACTAGTTAAAGTTTTATGCCATCCCAGGCAAAAATCGAGGTAATTAATTGCGAATTTGGTAATTAATTACGTAATAATTTCGGACAATTTGTATTAATCACGTAATTAATCATATTTTTTGTGATTTATTACAAAATTAATCAGTTAAAGGTGATTAATTGTACGAAATTATTTCCTTATTTTTACCTGGGATTTTAAAGCCTAAATGGCAGTTTAAATATTTGCACTTGCTGATCCTCTGCCATCATTTAAAAAATTATAATTTATGTTTTTTTGTTTGTTTTTTGTTTGTTTTGGTTTTTTAACTGCCGGTAACTCTGATTTGAAATTCGTCTTCACAGGTTACAGTAAAGTGGCTAACTTGCAGGTAGGCTTATACAGATATCATTAAAACATATTTAAAAGAAGCATGGAGGTTATTTTCAGTTCATTTTCTATTCATTTAATCAGGTGCATTTTTATTATACTTATTTTTATGTTAATTTTCAGCTATCTAGTTGCAATCCAGATGTCCATCAACAAATCAATCTCGTTCTTGGAGGGAGTTCTACTACCGAGTCCATTGAATTCCCAACAACAAACTCTATACTACCTCACTTCTCCTGTTCCTCTGACTCCATTATGGGAACTGTAGCCAATTTTACTTTGTACAAGACAGACAACGATCCTGCAACTGGAAATCGTCAGCGAATCGAGATGAAAGTCTTTGGCAGTAGTCCAGCTAATCTAAAAGCCACTTTTCAGAGCAACTATATCTACATCTGGCGGTTCAAGTCTATTATATATACCTTAATTGAATTCTTATCGCATATAACATAAGGTTTTGCTTAGCTTTTTTCCATATTTTCCAGCTAAAGGCTGTGGGAACCAACGTGGACGATAGTCTAGTGGCCACTTTTACTGTAACCAACAAGAATGGGCTGCATTTGAGATGGAGAAATGATGACCACTCCACTTTTGCCTATAAAAACATGGTCCTATTAACCTCGATCATTGGTAAATGGACTCAAGCTTTTGTTCAAGTAAATTATAAGAGAGGAAACACTCCTGGATCTTCCAACAGCGGTTCCATTCATGTTATTTTGAAGGATCAGAATGCAGCTTTACTCTGCGATCAGGTTTTTTATCACGAAATGGTTATCGGTTTTTATTGGTTATATTTTTGGACAGAAGCGGATTTCGTCCGTTCAAAATGGGGTCTTTACCGGCAGATATCAGATTTGTTCCAATCTGCCGATTGGGAACTATTTCAAAATGTCCAGATTTGGAAAAAGTAAAGAGCAACTATTCTTTAAAATTCAATCTTTAAGGCTGCATAGTATACACAAAATCCATAAATATCAAAATCCAATCATTTTTATTAATATGAAATTAATCTACTAAATCAACATATTAAAAAATCAGATTCAAGTTTTCTTTACTTTCTTTAAAATATCCAATAAGACTACAACCTGTATGGCTGGCTGTATAAAAGGTTGGCTGAATAAAAGAAAAAAAAATCTAATTTCTGTTTTATTAATAGGCTTCTGCGATATCTTACAAACAAAAAAGTAAAAGAGAAAAATGTAGCGTTTAAATTTAAAAAAAAAAAACTGATGGACTGAAAATGTATACAGTTATTTGGATAAACGTGCAGTAAATACATAAAACATGAACAGACATATCCTGGTCCCTTGCTCCGCTCTAACGTCACTGATGCGCAAAAAAGACAATTAAAAAATAAAGTAAAAAATGAGTGTGCAACTTATCATTCTGTGGTGCGCGTCTGAGTCAACAAAGCGATAATTAAAATTGGACACGTAAGCAAAATTAGTTGCAATCTGTAGCAACTTATACTGAAGCATCGCGAAGCTTACTGAATCAGTTCGATTTTGAAGCTGAGCCACACAAAATGTCGCAATTTTACTTCCTTTTCCTAACTTTAGCAGCTTTCGCTAGTAGTGTTCGACACGTCACTTCTGCTAGCAACTCTGTTCTGAAATTTGATTTTACAGGGTACACCAATGTGGCTAAACTAATGGTAAACAACTCTCTTATAACCGCTTATTATTTTCATTTATAAGTACTAAGAAAACACTTTAATACTGTAAAGATATCCAGTTGCAGCCCTGATGTACACAGTCAAATAAATAAGATTCTAGCAGGGAGCTCTTCTACCGAAGCCATCGAGATTCCAACAACTAATTCCAACTTACCTCACGTTTCCTGTTCCTCTGACTCTGTTATGGGAACTGTCGCAAATTTCACTCTCTACAAGACAGACAACGACCCGGCAACTGGGGAGGCTGATCGCCAGCGAATTGAGATGAAAGTCTTTGAAAAAAGTCCAACAAATCTCAAAGCAACTTTAAATTCCAATTACATTTATAGTTGGTGGTTTAAATTGAACCCAACGTTAAAGGCAGACACTGGTCAGTAAACATTGTAGAATAAAATATACATATTGTGGAATTAAATGTAAGTATATAACATATATTATTCAAACATAATATCGTTTAGGCTTCTTCCATATTTTTCAACTGAAGGCTGTTGGAAACGGAGTAGATAGCAGTCCGTTGGCAACTTTCACTTTGACAAATAAGAATGGACTGCATTTACGACTGAGGAATGACGACCACAAAACGGACACTTACTACAACATGGTGCCACTAACCGCCGTGATTGGTAAATGGACTCAGGCTTTCGTTCAAGTCAATTACAAGAGTGGAAACACTGCTGGGGCATCTAATAGCGGCTCTATCCGAGTCACGTTAAAGGATCAGAATGGGAATTCACTTTCTAATCAATTGATTTATCACGATATGTACTGGCCAGAAGCGGATTTTATTCGTCCTAAATGGGGTCTCTACAGGAAGAAATCTAGCTCTTTCCAATCTGCCGATTGGGAGCTATTCCAAAACGTTCAAATTTGGAAAAAGTAAAAATGTTTTACACCTTAGTTCTGTTCATGTTTGTTAATCAAGTCACTTATTAATAAACGGAATCCAGCATACAATACGGATCTACCTAATCCGCACATCAATCAACATTTGTTTTTATAATTTGATTCATTCAAACGTAAGTTTGATGGTGAAAAATCGATCAATTGTATTGTGTGCGTTTCCCCCAAGAGCAGAGATTGATTGATCATATTGATTACAGTTGGTTTCAATGCCGTACTAGCCAGCATAATTTAGATTATTAACAAAGGTAGGCCATATACAATATTGATAGCAAAGGAAGTAGCATGGCTCACAATTACCAATCAATATAATGAAGTTGCAATTGGCAGTCAGAACCTCAAACATAGCACACCCCCGCAAATCCAACCACGACAAAGGTTGGGGGTCTCTCTATTTACAAAAGTTGTAGTATCCATCAGCCTCTCGGCTTTCTCTGTCAGAATACCAAATATATTCTACTGCTATTGAGCTTAATTATATGAAGGACTGCCATCTAAAGCAGCCCTATATATAATATTCTATACTGAGCTGGATCCTAGCTATGCGTTTACTTTGGAACATGGAAACCAGTCAAATCACATGTACTTATCCATGCTATCTAGGAATTTACGATGTCGATTGTTGGTTAGTTTTGACAAATTGATGTCAGCAAGTTGCAGTAACATCCAGTATAGAGGAATTAAGCAGCAACATGCATCAATTTCTAACCAGAAAACGCTACTAGGAAACGATCAAATAAGCAACATATATCATCGCATAGAAATGCCTTATTCGGTGGTATTAGAGTGGAAATTCGAACGAGAGAAACTCACTCATCAGATCGCAGTCCCACTGAATCCCTTTTGTGACTTTACTTTGTTAGTTGTTGTTCTTTTATTAATATAATAAAATATATTAATACATTTTTCTTTATAATATAGAATAACTAATGCGAAAAATGCATGTATAATGTCAGCAAAAATGTTCGTTCTTTTATTTGCCATTTCCTCGCCCGTACTCTCAGCATCAGTATTGTCTAACAGCTTTGGAGATGCTACTGCTGAGACAGAACAACTTGTTACAAAAACTTTGCACGAAACCCTAATTGAAGAACTACACGGAGCACATTTACGCATTGCAGCAACCAACGTAAGATAAGGCATTCATAGTACATTTACCTTTTATCCTCCATTCATTAAAAAAGGATTGATTCAATGAATGTATCTTAGATATCCAACACTGGTACGACGATAATAAAACAAAATCCTGACGGAACATTTAGCTACAGCGGTTATTCTGTAGACGCTCTCCGATACATGGCCGCATTGTTTCATTTTAAGTACGCATGTATTTAAGCAGATCTTATGTAAATTTCAAAACTATACAGATTGTATATTTGCCTCTATAGCTATACCTTTGTCAACACACCAGTAGAAGATCTAGCTCGGTTGGGCCAAAGAGAGACCGCGGCACATTTCATCTTGAATAAAGTACGTCGTACCCAATATGTGCATTGATATGCAAATAATCTCATTTTATAAACTTTATCATACAATTAATTATTATTATTTCCATAGAAAGCAGATATTGCTGTGACCCCAACTACACTCGGATGGGATCTTTTCATCCGACTTGATGTTTCTATTCCGTTATATACAGCAGGAACGGCCATGATGGTCCCTTGGCCCGAAGAAGAAAGTCGTCTCTTAGCTCCCATTCACCCCTTTCAACCAATGGTTTTTAATACATTTAATAGAGCCATACTGACAGAGCTGTTATTGTACATACAGTACGTTTAAGCATTCATAACAAATTTCAGGTCTGGTTGTTACTTTTTGTAGCGTTAGTTACAATCGCATTGATATTGCCTGAATTACCGAAAATCTACGATATGGTCTTTGTTGCCATTAGAAATCCTGGAAATAACCAGGAGACAATCTCTTTTATAAACCGCTTCGGTAATGGATTCCATTCTGCTGTGGCCAATATAACGGGACATTCAGGTCTCACAATAATCATTATATACAATTTGATACTTCAAATTTTAATGGACATTATTGAGTGTTTAAAATAATTATCATTTAAAGGGAGATGGTCTACTAGTAAAAAGCTGTTTTTCAGACTCCTGCTTGGAAGTTGGTGTTTGGCTACTTTGGTGCTTGTCAATGCTTACTCTTCTCTCCTAATTTCCTATTTAACCGTACCAACACTGATGCCTGCGCCAAAAGACATTGACGATTTGGCTCTCAATCCTATTCACAAGCATTTAGGAATTATAATGGACAAGAACAGCCACACTCTCTCACTGAATCGTGCAGTCAGTTTAATTTATTTAAATATTGAAATAGTTGAACTATTTGTCAAAACTCTGCAATTTTTAAACCTTATAGGCTGCTACTGTTAACGCAACTACAAATGGGTTTGAAACCAAGAGTCACCTAGTACGACGCGCCAAAGTATTTGCAGATAAACTTCGGCAGCATCCCGAATGGATATTCGCCACTCATCAGCAGAGATTTGATTTGCTGTATACTGGACGCTTAGCATATGGCGCTGTAATAAATCCATATGCAATCATATAGGACGAATTTAATATATATATATATATATATTACGAAGATATGATATGAAATAATTTTTTTTTCTCTCAAAAATGTTTTAGGATGAGCAGTTATTTTATTCGTTTCTGAACGAATTGAACAAGAAGGCCGGCTACTGTAAAATAACCGTATTAAATAAACACGTATTTGACTTGATGGATTATCAATTTATCTTTCTCTACCAAAAACATTGGCGATATACAGATGCAATGAAAAACAAGTAATTTTAACTAATCTTTTATAATGAAAATCAATTTATACATAATCTAATCAATTATTATTCGAATCAATTAAATTGTTACTTTTACCATTATTATAGGATGCAGTGGTGGAGAGATACAGGTCTGGCGCAGCACTGGATTAAGAGCTATCAGTCGCACGCTAAAGGTTGCCTCTTGCAGGATTACAAGAATGACGTACCTAGTATCCGAGTCCTCACTTTGAGAGATCTTTCGAGCGCTTTTGTCATCTTGATTATAGGGTGCGCAGTCTCTCTTCTTGTATTTCTCATTGAGAAAATTAGCTTCAAGATAAGCAATTATCTTCGTGGCTGAGGATTTATGATCAAATAGACAGGCGCGGGCCTGAAAACTCAAGAATAACATAAATACTTTTAAATAATTGTCTATGCTAGTTTACCTCGTATTTTACATGTTTAACATAATATATTACTTAATTATATTATTATAAAGTTGGAGCTCCCTCTATCATTTCACCTGCATTGCTGGCGTTATTATAAACTTTATTTACATTGAGCATTAAACATGCACGTCGTTCTATTATTATGTGCTAAAAAGTTCACTGTTTATTCCTAAATACACATGAACAGTAGAAAGATATACATGGTACAATTTTCAATGAAGCAAATTAATTCTAATAGTTTGTTTGAATTGTTTTTATTCGTCATCCCTGTGTGGGAAATCAAAGAATGCTTCGACTTTACCCAAAGATCCAAAGAACTATTTGATGGAACCAGATGCAGACATGTACAGTACGCGCTCATGTATATTAAACTTGCCATTAAACTTTATTGAATTCCTTGAAATCACTTTCTGATTCAAATCATGAATTATTTCCTAGATGTATTCTGTCTATTCTTCATATGGATGCTCATTTTTAGCATATTCAAACTAATGCACGTTTAAATCCCACATAGTAAAGTCAATCTGCGATTTTTAGCTGTCAAAACAGAAATTAATTATCACACGAAATCTGAATAATGAACATTATAGAAATCAACGAGGAGATTGTATAAAAAAATTCCCCGTCGCTTGCTTGTAAGGAACATTTTTAAAATTCAAATTACGTTGCGTAATAGTGTAAAACACATGAACAATATAATTAAAATATGTGAAAACGGTCTAGTCTGAACAATATTTTAATTTTGAGAAACTTTCTCAATCATATTGCTGTATAAATGTTTGTAGTTTAATCAGAAATCAAGTCTTAATAGTTGGTTTTAAATGGGACAGGCTTGTTAAAATAGGGGCATATCGGAAACTTGGTAACCTTAAAAATCAAGTTTCCGACAAAAGTAAAATCATTTATACAGCAATATGATCGAGAAATGTTCTTTAAAATTAAATTTTGTTCAGATCTGACTATTTTCATATCTTCTTATGCTATTTTTCATTTCGCGTTTTTCAACCAATAAAAATATTGGCTGAAAATTTGAATTTCCGCTTGCATTGCTGCTGATGCTATTTTGGTCCACTAAATCAAGCCCACCAAATAGTATAATTTATCCTTCATGATTCTCCGAAAAAATATACCCCGATATACTATAAGAGGCTGTGGGTTTGATCGAAATGTCCGCAGGCCAGCCGTCCGTGGTCCGCGTCCGCCAATTTAGCATCGGTCACTTTAACATTAATATGACTGTAACAATCAAAACAAGTACCGGTACCGTATCAGATAACCAATATATACGATTATATGAAAACCTTACGGTAAATTGAGTACCACAATAGTTTTTATTTATTTTTAAACAGAAATTTGACATATTTAGTCGTCGGAGCCTTTTCCCGCGCACATTATTGCCCCGATGGTGCGTCGGGGTAATAGACACAGCATATCCAAGTTAAATTAAACCAAATGCTATGTATATGTTACACAGTAACCATTATAGCCTTTAAGTTTTAATATGACCCATCAGCTTAATTATAGTTTACTCGTCATCTTTATTAAGAAATAATATGCGTATTAATTAGTCTTTTCATGTATTTCAGATGTCATTTAAATCTAAAGCAAATAAATGGATCATTATATATCAACACACTTGAAGGCACAAGACCACTTCTTCTAGTACATTGGAAATGTTTAAACCCACAATAGATTAGTTATTTCATTGTATTAATAATGAATAAGCAAATCATTAGTTCTCAAGGAGAATAGACACGAATGTAGTCGATCTGGAGTGCATTGTCATCGTTATCCCCATTCCAAGTGCGAAGCCATTTGTCTTTCTTCTCCCAAAAGTTGCGCATCGGATGCGACATATCGAAACACATCGAATCATTTTTCAACTTGTATTTGGCCCATTCTGCAAGCGAAACGTCATTAGTCCCCCCGACATTCACATCTATAAAGATGTAAAACTAAAAGATACATAATCAATATTAATAAATCAATTATAATGATTTAGATTTTTAAAATATATTGTTATGTATACATACCGGCTTATCAAAAGGAGCCATTTTAGTTCCGGAAGCCCAGTGGTTTCGAATCGAACTTGCTCCGTTACTTCTCGATGAGTGGAGGTTGCCCAATTTCCACAGACCACCTTTAGGTGCCTTTAATTCATCAATCATTTCACCGTCAATGAAGAACTTGAATCCGTCCTCCGTCCAATCCAATTTGAAGATGTGGAAATCGGAAGAGAAATCCACTTTCTGATTCCATTTCATTGTTGAGAAAGATGGATTTTGCATGTCATTGCCCACTGATCCCCAGTAGATGTTGCTGACAGCCAACTGACGTCCGATAGGAACGTTAAAGACGTTCAGATGTTTATTCCCACGAACGTTGACTATTTGAATGGCTCCCGATCGGATATCCTCTCCGTAGAAACCATCCACAGGAAGCAAGCTAATGCCTTTATGTACAAATTAAAATTCATATATTCAAAATTAATTATTTATTATGATGTGTACAGTATACTTGATGAAATCCAATCTCCCCTGGGCATTTTGGCACGAATTTCAACAGTTCCAAAAGTGAATTTGAAGGTTTTTTCGGTTGTGATTCCGGCAGAGGCTATTGGACTGATGATTTCTTCTCCATTTCCTTCCCTTCTTATAAAAATGGCAACTATTAGTTGGTCCTAACAATGGTAATAGAAAGAGGCTTACGCGGTACATGGGTCTTCTTTGACACTGCATTGTTCAGAAGTAAGATCCAAAGTTCCTTGACGTAAGAATTTTTCACCGTCTTCGAATCGATCGACTGTTAATGTCGGTTTAATGTACATAATACCATCCCGACTGAAACTGTAGAACTAAATATTTAGAGGACATAAAAAAAAAATAATATAAGTGATGATCTAAAAGACCTATTTTCCATATGATTCGTATAGAATTGATAGCCAGCTTGGCGATTCATTGAAGTGGCAACTATGTGTCCCCATCTACTCTGATTGAAATCGTCGAATTCATCTTGCCAAAGCAGAGATGGTTCTGCCTCTTTACTGGAACTTGTTTCACTCTGAGTTTTAATAAATTGATTAAAACTATGATTTTCTTTTAAACTTTAACATTTTTTTTACCCTATCGAGAATGGAGCCACAACGGCTATTAGGAACATCAGTTGATTCAAGTTTAATGTTATGATTTCCTTGGATTCTCTTTAAGAAACAAATGTCAGACAGCCAAACGAAGTGAGTGCAGCGACTGATAGTCATGCAAACCATCCCACATTCTTCTTCTGTTGAAAAGCTCTGACCGATGTTGTGATCACCTTGGAAGCGACAGCGTCTAGCCCATTGCACTTGCCCATTGATATTCCAATCGATGCTTTTAGAAGATGTGATAATTATAGGAATCACGATTGTCAGAAAGGTTGTGTAGCACTTATGAGAACCGGTTTTCATTCTTGGATTAGATTGTCCTTCCTAGTAATTCTAAATGTTTTGAAAATAAAAACATTAAAGAATTATCCATTTCGAAAGCAAACATGATGGAAATATTTTTTGTTGAATGTAAGTGCAATTTTTAGCAGTTTAATCGACCTTATTTGAAGATAAGTTAATAAATTATTAAAAAGGGGGTCCAATAATCTAACTATAAGCCAAGCTTATTTAGTTACTTAGTTTTTAACCAAGAACTCAAAAGATAAGATACGTTGTTAACAACTTACCTAAATGATTCAATTTTGCCACCAAACTCGAGAAAAATCCAGGTAACATTATTGTATTTTTTCCCTCTCCTTTTATTCTACCAATTTATGAATCACAATACCATAAACCTTTTTTTTTATTTCCGCTAAACGGAAGCGAACGACAGCTTATAAGCGCTCCGGCTTTTTATTTTTTTATTTAATGAAGCGTGCCGACAACTATTATTATTCATGCCAGATTGTACAACGTATATCGCCCACGTAAAAGCCTCGATATTGATTTGTTTTCAAATGTATGTATATTTTTGTTAAGCTTATATAAGTATCCATACAAGGTCTGACCTCAGCCTAACTACAAAATGTCTTTAATTTCATATTTAATAAATTAAATTAAATAGTAGACGCATTTAATTATTACTGCATTTATGTATACTGAAATATTTGGCACGGAATTGATACCGTTTTCCCCGCACGTTTCATCTTTCTGTTTGAACAATTTTACGTACTTGAAATCAACCTTGATAAAAGTATGAACCTATATCTTAATTTGGACAATGTTTTAACCCATACATTTAATCAAGGATATTCCTGATGTAATTAGGTACTACAACGGTTATATTTGTCGTCTGTCGTGCACGGTGTGAGTGCAAACTGAGTTCAGTTCGAAGTGATTTGATCCCACACGCTCTTAAGCTACTTCCGCGACCAGAGTAAGTATTGATTTAAATATATTGTATATGCATTTAGTTTAAATTACTGAAGTAAAAATTTTGATTTATTTTATGAAGACAAACATCGTGAGCGAACACGGCCTTACGCCACTCATATTTAGGTTTTCATGCGCGGGGATGAACACAAGTTCCTATCGCATTCGGTGGTGGCAACCAAAACCCAGAAAGAAGCAACAACTTTGTTGCTGCCCAACATTTGCTACGAACGGGAAATGATCAAGGGAAATCACGGACACGAATCCCTGTGCGGTGGACCGCGAATTTATACCAAATTTGTCAACAATCCAGAACTTCGGCGACGTTCAATTTCAAGTAAACTCTCAAAAAGGAAACTCAAAAATCTTCATCACAATCAAATTATTTATTCGAAAATTGTTATAATTATTTTTTAAACAGGCCTTTGGAACCACCTAAATCCCCAACTATTTCATATTAATTGGCAACGTCGTTGTGATTATTAGTCTAAGAAATTTTACATTCTAATCCAGATTCCAGACTAATTTGTTTTTATTATGGTAAATAATGAATTAAAATATTTACATAGTGCTGCAATAAGTCCATTTTGCAACATAGATTACTTTTTATTATTATACTGTTGGTCAACAACATTGCCTAAATCGTGTGTAGTCTAGTAATTAACGATTCCTTTTTTATTTATCATATCAGGCCTCTGACTGAGTATATAAATAAACGCGCCTAAAATGTTAGAAATCATTAGTTATAGAGAGTAATTAGCCGGTTTTACTACTAAATTTTTAAGATGACTCTTGAATTTTTCATTGTCATGGTTTTATTGTTTGCCATTCCCATGATTGATGGTGCCAGTAACTCTGATTTGGAATTTGATTTCACAGGTTACTCCAATGTGGCTAAGTTGCTGGTCTCTCTAAAACTTCTCACTTTATTTTTTAATGACTAGGTAAACATTACATTTTCTTTATTTATTTTAGGTGTCTAGTTGCGATCCAGATGTTCATAAACAAATCAATCTGGTTCTTGGAGGGAGTTATACTACCGAGTCCATCGAAATCCCAACAACAAATCCCGATTTACCTCACGTTTCCTGCTCCTCTGACCCTATTATGGGAGATGCTGTAGTTAACTTCACTCTTTACCATACTGACAACGATTCGGCTTCTAGCAATCCCGATAAACAACGAATAGAAATGAAGGTGTATGCAAGGAGTCCTACCAATCTTAAAGCCACTTTCAACAGCAGTTACATCTACAGCTGGTGGTTCAAACTCAATCCCACTCTCAAAGCTAGCAACAGTTAGTACATGATTAAGCTTATTAAACTTCTTCTTGTGTATACATAATATTAATATTAATAATATTTTTTGTGAAGCATTTTTCCACATTTTCCAGCTTAAGGCTGTCGGAACCAATGTGGACGATAACCCAGTGGCTACTTTTACCATAACCAACAAGGATGGACTTCATTTGAGACTAAGAAATGATAACCACCTTACATTCACCTACAAAAATATGATTCCATTGACGCCCGTGATTGGCGCTTGGACTCAGGCTTTTGTTCAAGTAAATTACAAAAGTGGAAGTACGCCTGGAGCTTCCGATAGTGGCTCTATTCGAGTTATTTTCAAGGATCAGGTGGCGAATTTGCTCTTTGATCAGGTGTATTATCATAACATGTATTGGCCGGAAGCGGACTTCGTTCGTCCAAAATGGGGTCTCTATAGGGCAAATTCCAGCTCGTTCCAATCCGCTGATTGGGAACTCTTCCAAAACGTTCAAATTTGGAAACAGTAAAAACTCGGAAACAATACTATCAACTTAAATTCCACTATATTGTACTTCTGTTGTTAGAATTCAACATCAATGAATCTTGATCATATCACATTATTAAATAAACTGATTTTGCCAATCAACACACATAAGCAACATTTACTTTGATTGATATTAGTAACATATTTACATATTCTGGTTGATCGAATATGGAAGCATACTTTACAACGCTTACTTCACAAGTAATGCAAAAATGCACATATCGTAAAATATTTATGGGGCCGTACCGCCGTGGTGATGGGACACGGGGACAGTCATACAGTGGACAAATGAGTAGTACCTAAGCTGCCATTCATGCTAAAAATACAGTCAGTGTATGTCAGTGCTGTTTCTTCTGCAAGTCTCTATAAAGTAGTACTACAGACCTACAGTGTGTTCTACAATTACGTACCAAACAAAAGCCAAGTAAAAATAAGATATGATAGATGTACGTATGTGTAACAAACAATAATGATTACCGTATAAGATTTTAAAAGAAGAAGAATTAACGAGGTCGCGATAACTGCCAGCCTTGCCTAATAACCCTTATTGTAACGATTTAACAAATTGATGTCATCACCGCATCTGCGATATTGCGTAATTTTTCGATTGTAGAACTAGTGCGTTTATCCACATAAGGCCAACTCAGAAGGTGTAAGATGTGACGACGCTTTATAATATTTATGTAGGCTACGTCGTTGTGTTTATCAGTCTAAGGAATATAAAACTACAATCAAGATAAATTGCTTTATTATGACCATCAACATTTTAATCCAAAGTCATAAATTGCAATTTATTTTCATGTTTGCATGATTTGTTCCACGTCCATTTTGCAATATGAATTTTGTGGCATTATATTGTTTTCCTGTTGGTCAACAATATTGTGTAAATCGTGTTTAATTATCAACAATAATTTCTTATTGGCCATATCAGGCTTCTGACCGAGTATAAATGAACGAGCAATTTTTTCAACATTATTAATCGAAAGGTATTTACTATTTAGCCATTTGAGGCCTAGATAACTTCTAAGATGGCGCTTCTGGTCTCCTTCATCATAACTTTATTGTTTGTTTTTCCCCAAATGATTGATGGTGCAAGTAACTCTGATTTGGAATTTGATTTCACAGATTACAACAATGTGGCTAAGTTGCTGGTCTCTCTAAAACTTCTCACTCTATTTTTTAATGACTAGGTAAACATTAAATTTTATTTATTTATTTTAGGTATCTAGTTGCAATCCACATGTCCATAAACAAATCAATCTGGTTCTTGGAGGGAGTTATACTACCGAGTCCATCGAAATCCCAACAACAAATCCCGATTTACCTCACGTTTCCTGCTCCTCTGACCCTATTATGGGAGATGCTGTAGTTAACTTCACTCTTTACCATACTGACAACGATTCGGCTTCTAGCAATCCCGATAAACAACGAATAGAAATGAAGGTGTATGCAAGGAGTCCTACCAATCTTAAAGCCACTTTCAACAGCAGTTACATCTACAGCTGGTGGTTCAAACTCAACCCCACTCTCAAAGCCAGCGATGGTTAGTACATTGCCAATCGTATTGAACTACTTTTCGCAAATATGGTAAAACAGTTTTCTTTAGGCTATTTCCACATTTTCCAACTGCAGTCTATCGGAAACAATGTAGATAGCTTTCCATTGGTCACTTTTACTCTAACTAGGAAAAATGGGTTACATTTGCGACTTAGAAACGACGACCATTCCACAATCACTTATAAAAATATGGTTCCATTATCATCCGTGATTGGTGCATGGACTCAGGCTTTCGTTCAAGTTAATTACAAGAGTGGAAAAACACCTAGAGCTTCCAACAGTGGCTCCATTCGCGCCATTCCCAGGAATCAGAATGCGAATTTGCTTTTTGACCAGGTATATTATCATAACATGTATTGGCCGGAAGCGGATTTCGTTCGTCCTAAATGGGGTCTCTACAGAGCTAAGTCCAGCTTTTTCAATCCGCTGATTGGGAACTGTTTCAAAACGTTCAGATTTGGAAAAAGTAAAAACTCGGAAGCTATGCTATTAATCCGAATTGTTCTATATTATACTTTTGTTTTTAAAATGGAATAAATAATTTTCAATCACCTGTATCACACCCTATGAAATAAAATGATTCGCAAATCAAGAAAAGTGTATTTATTAGATTTTATTTGTAACGGTGGAAATTTACTCAATCATATTTTTTATCTCGTTGACTTGAATTATCTTAGGCGGAAATAAAGTACCGCCATAATAAACCAGCCAAATTCGCTTCGACTATCGCTCCGTCTTGATTGCTCTTTTTCTAATATATCAAACATTATATTTAATTCATATATTAATTTTTCATATTTACATATTTAAAATGCCATCTAGAATCGTATATTTAATTGATATAGTGATGGTAAATGGTAATGACCAAAATAATATCTATGGTTTTTACATAAGCGGGATATTCATAGAACATTTGAAAACATAACATAAGATTTTACTCCACATCGGCTCCATAAGTGGCAAGGGAAAGCGATGAATCGTCGCGTCCGGTCCTTGCCATTGCCTCTTTAGTGTGGTAGTCTAATGAGTATATAGTAACTAAACTGTCATTCCGACTAAGATTCTTAAGGAGGAAGGTAGACACGGCTGTAGTCAATCTGGAGAGAGTTGTCGTCATTGTCCCCATTCCAAGTGCGAAGTCATTTGTCATATCGAACTCTTTTCACATATCGAATCGTTTTTCAACTCGTATTTGGCTCATTCTGGCTAGCGGAAGGTCATGATTCCCTCCGATATTTATCTGAACAAAAATTTAATAAAACTGTAATATTCAAAGCAATAACCCAAACTTTAAAAAAGATTCATTGCTAATAACATGCCTAGAAGATTATATTTACCACCAAACTCGAGAGACATCCGGCTCACATTATTGTATTTTTAGTTTTCTTTTTATATCATTAATCCCAC
Organism: Chydorus sphaericus; assembly: GCA_030141595.1. NCBI lineage: Eukaryota > Metazoa > Arthropoda > Branchiopoda > Diplostraca > Chydoridae > Chydorus > Chydorus sphaericus. The sequence continues at coordinate 7,902,236 of CM057933.1, forward strand.
TAGCATTTTTTTCCCCCGCTAAATTGATGCGAACGATACCTGATTAGCTATTGGGAAGTTTTTTTTTATTATTATTTTTAATGTGCTGAAATATTAGGCGCGGGATTGATTCAATGATTTCTCCGCATGTTTCAATTTTCTGTTTGAATTAATATAAGTATTCAAATAAACTTTGATAAAACTAAAAACCCATATCCAACATCAGATGATGTTTTAACCTGTACATGTAATCAAGGATATCCCTGATTCAATTAACCGGTACGTTCCGATTTCCGTATTTTTATTTTAAGAGAGCGATATTTGGCAATTGGCAACGCCGCGCCTGTTTTTCAATCTTTTTTTTTATATATAATTATTATATTATATATTCGTCATTTCGTCGAATCGTCGTCCGTCGACAGTCGTGCAAAGTGTGTTTGTATATTTCCTCCCTCGTTTATTGCTGTTTTTTTTCTCTTCGACTTTATCTCAATATTTATTTGAGAAATTGTAAGAAATTTGTTAGCTCCTTCTTTTAAACCACTCACTATTATCAATCTTATTATTTTTTTTCACTGTTCTAAGATATTTTCAGAAGAGGAGATGGCAACTGCTGTTGACGGAGATTGGCCAACGCCGGACCAGATCGTTGAACTGTGGAGCGACGTCGTTCAGGTGGTGAACGACCAGCATTGGACAGGCGTGAAGGCCGTCAACTATATCCTTCGCAAGGAGAATTCTCCACTTGGCTCTGCCCGCAATTTATTAGGACCGATGGATCATTTTTGCAGTCCTAACAAGATGGCCTTCAACCTGAAGAGGGACGCGAGAGACGACCATCTTCTGGCCATTTTCCCGATGATGGCGAGGGACAAAGATTATATCACGAGGAAGAAGGACAAGGACAAGCCAAAGCGGTTCCACCTGTACGTCTGCTTTGCTGATTTCACAAAACAACCAGAGGTTGCCAAAACGTGGGTTTTCACCGCCAATAAGAAAGCGAAACCGACGTGGGATCCAAAAATTTTACAAGACCTGCGTGACCTCCGCAGAACTAGAAAAAATGAGAAAACCTCTAACCCGCTCAAGCTCTGCACAGTAACCCGGGACCTCAGGCCGGCTGTGATTGTTGGAGAAGGCGGGACAGATGGAAAACAATCCGCCCGAATGGCTTGCGATTTCGTTCGAGGACTCGCCGAAAAAGTGACTGAGAGGACAGCCGACGATCTGATGGCTCATCTTTACCAAGTCAAGCTTCGAATTCCATGAAAACATTTTTTGTATCCCCTTTTTTAAACATAGAAAACAACACGGATTTTTTTATAACTTGCAATACACCTCTGGTTTTGAAATGATTTTCTTTAAAAGTTTTAAATTTCATTACGAAAGTGAGTTAAATTAGCTTACAAACAATAGTATTTAATTAATCATGCACCGGTGGACGACAGGTGGCTCCCTCTGGACCTTATTATGTGTGACAGTCGTGATTTCACGTAATGTGCTCTGCATGCAGTATGATTTAATCAAGTTGTTAAATTCTTCTTGTCACATTTTCATTAAATATTAGTGATAATGAATCCAGTAGTTGATTTCAATTACAATTCAGTCAAGTCCCATTGTGACGATGGGCTTTCAAGTGTGTTATCAGAAAAAGAGGGTCACGAAGACTGCGTCACCCCGACCTTGAACGACGAAAACGAGGCTGCTGTGCCGGCTTCAGCAGGCAAAGTAGATGACGAAGAGGAGCAACAGATAATGCTAGCCCGAAGAAAGCGTAAAAATGAGAGAAAAAGGCTTACACGACAACTTAAAAACCGACTCAAGGAAACAATCATAACATTGGTAAGTATTTAACCATGATGATCATGAATTGTGTTTCTCATTTGCATAGTAATTTTTGAAATAATGCAGACGATGTATAGATAAACAAACAATTTATTTTATTTTTATTTTATTCAGGAAATTTTGTATTCACTCAGCACTTCAGATGCAACTCGTCTCCATTTTTTGAATGGATCAAATGGTGCACTTAAAATCTCCCTAGAAGATTTAGTCATGTTGAATAGTCTCCACCGGCTCATCCGGAATCCAGCATCAACACCTTTCACTACCTCAGACGATAACACTCTTAATGAAGAACAATTTGAAACTCTGGTAAAAAGAAAAATACTTGCAAAATAATATTTATAAATAAATTTAAAAAAATTATTATTGTTTTGCAGAAGCTGGAGTACGCAAAGGCCACTAATCATTTGACGTGCCTTTTAGAAGGCAGAAATTCGTCTTTTGAGGAGAACAGTGATGTAACTTATCATCATGTGAAAGTGCTAATTAATAAGATCGCCAAGAGTGCTTACTTCAAACGAGAGAGCAACGATAAAGAGATGAAACAAAATCAAGCGGAGCCGCTGGACTCTCTGCCAGAGACAGCTCCGGTTGACCAACAAATGAGCGACATTGATGAAGATAATTCAACTTCTGACGAGGTAAATATTCTTTTTTTTATGACTTACTTTTTAAATTTTAAAATTGAATTTTCGCGTTTTATAGGAAAAATCAGGCGGTGCTATATCTAGCATAATCATCGATGATTCGTCCCCGTCTTTGGAAGATTCTAAAAAGCGGAAGTTGGAGGAGAACGTAATCTTTCTATAAATAATTTTCTTAACATTTTGGTTATCTTTATTCTTTTTAAAAGGAGGATGACATCATCCTACTGGAATGCATTAAAAAACCGGACAACTCGCTCGCCAGATTTTCCGAGGTCTTCTTACATTTTTTTCACATTTTTTACATTTTATATATATTTTTTTTATTAGCGCTGTCGCAAAGATTTGAATTCAATTTGCGGGATGAGTGCTAAAGAGCATCCAATTACTCTAATAACTACTCCCGAAAAAGAGGCACCCAAGAAGCGCGTCTTTCTACCAACCATCCCTAAAAAGAAGGAACCTCAAAGGTATCATCGCATCCAAAATTACTTATTCTACTATTTTAAACATTTTTTTAAAAATAGGCCTTTGGAACCACCTGCAGCTCCAACTACTAGCTACGTAAGGCATTCCAACTACAGCATGTCATCTACCTGCTCAGCTTATTCATCCGGCTCAAATGCGGATTACGAGATGCGCTCTGCTCGCCATCCTCCAAGAGGTCCAGATTATCGTAAATTCTCTAGCTACCGTGATAGAAGTGACCATCGTCGGCCAGAAATTAGAATGAACGAGAACTATCGCTACCGAGATTCAGATAGAAACAGGTAATCATTTAAAGATTAACAGTTTTTTAGTTAATTATCTTAATTTTGTTTATGTGAAAGTCATAGATTGCATCGTAATGGCCCATCTGAGGAACATTATCGGCGGGATTACCGTCAACCCAACCTGAATAAACGAGCCTGTTTTCAGGTACTACTTTTGAAAATAAACATTTTAAATTAAAGTTGTTTAAATTTATTTTTTTTACAGTGCAAAGAATTTGGTCATCTTAAAGCTAACTGTCCAAACAAGAGACATTAAAGTTCTTCTTTATTGACTTTTGAATGAATTAAAATGATTATATTATTACTATTATTATTTTTTGTGGTTGTGTAAATACGCACCAATTAGAAAACAAGTGTATTGCTCTAGCGAGTTATTCCTTTCCTCATTTTAAATCCTCTCAAACATCTTATTTTGTACGCTTCTGATGCACTAATTTAGTCGGGTTTCTTTCATATAAATTAACAAAGAGAGAGAGGTCCATGAAGAAGAACGACACACGGCGAACAAACATACATAATGAGAGTAGAATAGCGAAACACTATCACGTAAAAAAAAAAAATCGGATGTGAATGTTTCTTTCCTTGTTTTTTACGTCCCTTCATGATGCGATACACGGGCGATGAATATAAATGAAAAGAAGAGAATTTTGTTTTCTTGTGGTGTACAGAATTATTATTAGTTATTATTCATATAATGCGCGTCCTTCGATTTAGGATGAAGACGCCGCCGACGGACCGTCGAAGGCGTCTGATGCTGCTGAAGATAAAATCAAACGAGAAGATCCGGCGTTATCTAATTAAAAATCCAAAAGTAAATAATAATTAACCTCTTTTTCAATTATTTAAAAATTGTGTTAATGATTTTTAATTTAAATCTTATTTAATTGATTTAACTATTAAAAGGTTTTCCCAAAGAAAAAAAAAGTTAATTTTCATGCATAATGTTTTAGACATTAGAAATAATTAATTTAATTTTACCATCAAAGCCAGAATGATGGGGTACCACCTGCTCCATTCCAAAACCTGCCGAAGTGATGGCAGTGCTTAAAATATCCAGAGTGGATTGTTGTGCGGCTACTCGAGGATTTGCTTCTACAATAATTTGAATTTAATTTTTAAAAACGTATTGATTAAAAAAAAATAATAATAAGTTTAAATTACCTGTGTAAATTATCCCAGTGGCGGGATCTAGGAGACCGTGCTCAAATTGTAATACGTTTTCTTTAGAATCTACTGGCGCTGAAACGGACGATGGTGTAAGATTATGCTCTCCGTTATTAACAGGAACGTCGTTGGTATTATTAGTCAATGCTGGTCCTTCTATTGGCACTTTTAAGGATCCGTCATTACCTTTAATTTCTATTCAAAATTTTGAATGTTTAATATTAATCAAATAAGAATTTTTAATTAAAATACCGTGACTGAGTATTTCTGTGGGTTTGCTGCTAATTACAGCTGAGGACGCTACTAAAGGAGTTGATATCGTCGACGTAGTGGATGTAGTCATTTTAGGAGCGGCAGTGACCGTCACCCCACCGTTAAGGTCCGCCATCGTAACGGTGGAAACAACGACTCCGTCGGCGTTAATCAATCCAAGGGATTTTCCTCCAGGAGCTGATGGATTATTCGTCACTTCCAAAACGTAAACGTTTTTCTATTCATAAAAAGAAAATATTTAAATGAAAATAGGCAACTCATTATTAGATATAATTACTTGAGTGCCGGAAGCGGAATTTGCCGCTTGAGCTGCCACAATCTTTTGCGCAAGTACGGTGGAATTAACACCAATTCCAGCACCCGCAGGAGAAGATACGCTCGGAACGGTAATTATCCGGACGTTGCCTGGGAAGGAAGCCATTTTGGTACCGCCGACTCCCGTTGGCGTGCTCATGGCCTTCGGGAAAAAGCTGGTCTTGTTAAGCACACCCAATTTCTCTCCACTTTCCTGCGTAATTTAAAAGTTTAAAATTTTGAATATTTGACATGGTAAAAATTCTAAATTAAAAAATACTCAATATTTTTCTTAATTAAAAAAATATTATTTCACTATTTAAAATGGCAATTTTACCCTTGCTGCTGTGATGGATTTTGCCATAGGCGAGTTCTTATGCAAAACGATAACATTGGCCTTTCCAGGAAGAGTTTTGGCAATAGTTGACGCCACGCTATTGGTGACAGCCTGAACGGCCGCTGCAACGGATGCGGTTGTCGTTACAGTTGGCTGTACTTTAACAACCTCTTTAGGCAGCGTAGTCTGCTGTTGGCTAACAGCAGCAGATCTGATCTGTACCACTTGCTTCACAGGCGCCGCGTTATTGTTATTATGAGCTGCTGGTGGCCTTATAGGAATACTCTGTTAAAAAAAGAGTAATTAATTAATTAAACTCTGACAAAAATTATGCAAAAATATATTTAACCTGCTGGATGTTGATAGAAGGAGGTGGCACTGTTCTTGATGCTGTAACTATAGTAGAAGGCCTTGGTTGATGAGCTGTTTGATTGTGATGATGAACAATAGGAGCCCTGACTCTTATCCTCTGCCTTCCAACTCCTCTATCCAGAGATACATTATTATTATGAGCAGGAGGAGGTGGAGGCCTAGCACCCAGTGATGGCACTCTTGGAGTCAGCAATAATTGAGGTGGCTGAATTGCAGTCACAACTTTTGTGTGCTGCTGCTGGGGCCGGGCGCAGCCTGGTGAAACAGCCCTTATCTTGGTCACCGGTGTGCTTGAGGCATTCACAACCTGAGAAAAATAAAAAAAATGAGTTTAATGAGGAATTTTTGAAAAGGAAATCAGAAAGATTTGTACCTGATTGGCAGGGGATCGTGGTCTCTTGACCGGAGTTGGGTGATGGACAGGAATCACAGGTTTCTTGATGCTCTTCATCTCCACCTCATTATTAAGAAGATTGGCTTTTGCTTCATCCACAAAGTCAGATTCAAAGTTGTTGTTGCTGTGGCAGCTGGAGTCCGGGCTGGCTATGGGCACCATGACAGGCGAGAGTGTGTCTTCATCATCAGGGTCCCTGACATACCTGCCTGCAGGAGTCATCCCAGCTTCTGAGACTGTAAACACTTGAAATTAGTAAAATATTAATCGGAGAATGAAAATAAACTCACCAGAAATGGTTAAAGGAACATGATTGAGACAGATTCTTGGGTTTTGTGCCACAATCTTGCTCACATGGGTGGCCATGGCGGTGAATGGTGTAGGGTGGACGAGGCGGGGCATCAGTGGCACCACTCTCCTTCCTTCAAGAGCCCAGCCTGACTCTGTATCCACTCCACCACTCAATCTTTATGAGTAAAAATGATTAAGATGAATTCATAAAGACTTTTTTACTGTGATGAAAATACCTATCAGCAATAGTTCCTAGTTTTTCATCATTGACAGCTCTCCTGACTTCTGCTTTATGCCTGTCTGGAGAGATCTTCATAAGGGATGAGAGGTCTTCAAGAAGCTTCCTGCGCTCCTTGTTCAGCTCTCCTTGGGCTCTCAGGGTTGAGACCACAGCTCCATACGTCTCCAGTTCTGTGTCAAGACAAATTTATTGGGGTCATTTCAAGTTATGCTTATTCACTAAATATTATAGACTGACCCATTCTTCTTAATATTTTTCGACACTCATCAGTGGACGAGTCGACCAGAGTCGGACCCATCTCTGTCTCTCTCTCTTCTTCTTCAATTTAATGGGTTTCTCTCTTCTGGATGTGTAAAGCGTCGTTGCTGTACTGATGATGACGGGTCTAACGTCTCTCACTTACCGCGACCCAAATGCGAGACTTTAAGAGTCACAAAATTTTAAACAGATAAATTACCAAGGGTCTTAACTGTCAATTGATAATTTAAAAATTAAAAATCACACACGTAATTAACGTAATAGATGTGAGCTTTTCAAATAGAAAAAGAGGGCCATAAGAAGAAAATTATTATTTTTCTTTTTCGGAGATGCTGCTATGTACGAGAGCGGCGTTGCCATGTTGACATTTTTCTTTTTTTTTTTTATATCCAAAGGCATTTTCCCCCTCGAGGCGGGAACTGACATTAGAGAAATTTCTTTTTTTTACAGCCTTGAAAAGACATTATGAAAAATTGTATTTGCCAATCAGTTATACATAGTTTGAGTTAAGATAGCCTTGATAATTGATAATTAATAATATTATACGTTCACAATTTTTTTTCGCTTTTCGTTCATCCAGCCATAGAGAAACTGGCCATTTTCTTGAGGGTAACGACATCTTTCAGCAGTATCTGCAACATTTTAGCCATTTGAGATGTGTCCATCGGCCCTTCCTCTGTATCGCACTCTTAAAAATAAATAGAATTTAAAGATGAACATTTTAAAAATATTTAAATTTAAAAAATACCTTCAAATAGTCCTTCTAATGTTTCTAACCGAGCGTCAACTTCTTGCTGAGTATCTGTGATGTGCATCAGTAAGTTAAGTCGACAGTCGGTCGCATCGATAGGCGCCTCTGGTAGGGGAATGTTGGGTACTGTAAAAATAACGGTAAATTAGCAAAACTAAATTCTCTTAATTTATACAAAAAATAATTTACCGAAAATTTTCTCTTCTTCTGGATTGGGAACAACTTCTGGAACCGGCGATACTTCAATCTCCGATTTTTTATTCCAGGGCTGTGCCCACAGGTACAATTTAGGGTGATCTTTGTTCCTATAAAAAACAAAGTTTAAAATGAGTTAAACTCAATTAGAACACTGTTTTAAGATTATCTTACTTGGCTATATCGATCTTCACTTTCAATGAATTAAGTAACTGTTTTAGGTCCGTTGCTGCAGCAGTCAGAGTATGCGCCACTCTGAGAGTGCGATCGGCCGGTACTGAACTCGATCCCGAAATGAATTTCAAACTGGGCAGCTGCCCTTTCTTAAGCCAAGATTGATCATGCGTATATCTACGAGAGACTCTCTCCTTGAAAGGATAACGACAAAAGTGGCAAACATAAGGATCCGGTACGTTCTCTTCCCTGTCGATAGCAAGACACACTCCGTGCTGCCAACAGAGACACAGTTCACACTGGATCATCAGCCCATCTTCTTCAGGAGAGCCGCAGAAACAGTGAACCAATTCTTTCTGACCCGGAATATCATCCAGAGTTGAAACAACAATGGGTTCTTCTGTCGGATTTTTTACTTCATCAGAATCACTAGGTGGTGGCTCCAGTTTAGGTGTGAGTAAAACATCATCCGGATGCAGAAATTCAGATGGTTGTAAAGGTGGTGGTGGTGGTCGTTTATCAGATCGCCTTCTTCCACCACCTCTACCACCACTATTACTGCCACCACTCGAAGTTTGATTGTTCAAACTAACTCTTTTAGCAAGAGGTAAGTCTTCTTCCGGTGCTGTTGATGAACTGAGCCATTTGGGCTCTGAAATTCGCCTTTCAGAGCGAGGCCGAAGTGGAGGGGATGGAAGTTGTTGTGTTGGTGGTGGTGGTGGTGCTTGTGGTGGTTTCTCCGGACTCGTTGGAAGAGGAGCTACAGTCAGAATGGAAGCCAGGATAGAACTGGATGAAGATATGGTCGGTGGTGTTGGTAGAGGTGGTGCTGGTTTGGCCGCCGGAATGGCATCGTCCGTCTCGAAAGCTGTTCGGGCAGCAGCCAAATCTTCAACTCGAACAGTTTTGCAGCCCAGTTTCTTGAGTAGAGCCGGATGATAATGCTTGATATGCATCTAATTAAGAATAAAAAGTTAGTATAAACCATTCAAATTTAGATAAATAAGAAGTGCTTACCACTAAGAGGTTATCTCGTCGAAACAGTTTTCTACAGTCTTCCAGAGGACATCGGAAGCCACCGCTAGCTTCTTCCGGTACAATAGTTTGCACTTCCGGGGTTTCAGGTGGAGCAGTCAATGGTTCGCTCTTGATTAAAGGAGCTTTCGAGGGTACAGGAGTTACAGAAGCTTCTATATTCACAGCTAGAGGAGAGGAAGAAGTGCCGGCCACCGGAGTAGCCGGAGAAGAAGGCACTACGGCGGGTGGAGTAGGAGTTACTGGTACTGAAGTCTCTTCTTTCTTAACCATAGGACTACAAGATGACCGAGAAATCGGGTTTAGAGCCCTCTTAGGAATCGGCATCCCCCGACTCGTATAGAAATCGGGACCGAGCCGAAAGTCAAACAGATCTAAATCGTGATCTAATTGATGGACGAATAGATACTGCTTGATATCTTGTTTGCTCCTAAATGTTCTTCCTTGAGGACCGATGATGATCACGTCCCATTTGCCGGCTTTAGTACCCACTGTTTTCAACTTAGCCCGTTTCTCCCAGCCCGCTGGAAGCTTATCATCTTTCAGTTTGAAGATATCGCCTTTATAATAAGAAATATAGTTAGACAAATTTAATTATTATGTTTAAATAATTTAATTTACTGTGGTCTTTGATGAGTTTTGATTTTTCTGTAGATTTTTCCGGCTGCTGTTGTGGTGGCTGAGGAGGAGGAGGCTGTGGAGGTGCCTCTGTTTCCGGTTTAGCTTCAGGTTTAACTTCCTGTTTCTTCTTCTTTTTCTTCTTCTTCTTTTTGATTCCAGATGGACCAGCCACATCTGGATCGTTTGGAGCGGCTGTAGTCGACTCGCTACTGGAAGGTGGTTGAACGGGCTCCTCTGAAGGTGTCTTGGGAAGTGACCCATCAAGAGATTCCCTGTCTTTGCGATCCGCTTTCGTATTTGGACCGGTAACGGGTGGTGTAGGTGAAGATTCAGTCGAAGGTCTCTTCTTGTAATAGCGGAAGAGGTCTGCAACTTCAATTTTCTTCTTACGCTTTCTCCGCTCTTCTTTAGAGCCGATTTCGTCAGCCATGGGTAGAAGCTGTTCGCCCTCTGCCGGAGGTGGAAATGGGATCTCCTGAAAATGTGAAAGTTTCAGCTAAATGAAATTGAGATGAAATTACATGGGCGTACCATTGTGTCGGCCTGCTCTTTCGGTATCCTCGTCATATGTTTGGCTTTCACTGGCATAATAACTCCGTCATAGAAAATAACTTCGAAAATTCCTATAAAAATAAAAATTTATTAATAATAATAAATTATTTTAAATTAAATAAAACAATATTATTACCTGGCTCAAGTCCTTTAATAATCTTGGCAGGATATCTCTTGTTATTGTGCCAGAGTGCCATAACTTTTTCACCTCCTTTGAAATCCTTTCCTCTAGCTACTTTCAACTGCTGGCCTTTCCCACTGAAAAAGAGAGAAAAAATTGTAAAATCAATCTAAATACAAAATGGGTTTAATTATTACTCAGAATGGCTCAGTTGGGGTCTCAGGCGTGCACTGTCCATGCTGATCCACTCATCATATCGGCTGGACCAGTTCTGAAAGTGGACCAGGACTTCCCCACCCTCGGCATCCACTTCAACAATCTTGGAGGGGAACCAGTTGTCAGCAAAATCTCTGGCTTCAATCAGAGCTCCCGGGGTGAAATCCATCTTGGTTTTAGAGGATTTAGATGTGGAACTTTTTGTTGATGATGATGAAGCCCCGCCATTGGATGATTGTTGCCCACGACCACCGCCGCTTTTCCGCCGTTCCGTCGACTGCTTCGGCGCGGTTTCTTTCACATGCTCTTCTGCGCCGTCCGCCATCGTATTATTGTGACAATGTCAATAGGAGAAGAGCACTGATTATATTCAAATTAAAAATTAAACTGTTGAAATTGTGGTTGTTCACGGTGTTATTGCGCAATATAAACTCATTTTTGCTGTGATTCAGAGAGGAAGCAATGCACACCACAACATAGACGACGCCATTTCCGACGTTGCCGTTAACTTTTCAAGGCTAGCCCGCCCTCTGGCCAAATTTGCATAAGTGCCTTAAGCTATAAAACTGCAAATTACATTTAGTCAAATACAACTATTCATTTATAGTTTAAACATGCTTTATAAATTTGTAAATTCATATTTAAAAGCTTTTTTTATCATTTAAAGTTGAAACATTTATAATTTCCTAACGGATTCGTTTAAAAGCATCGAGCCGGCAACGCCGCAAATTCAAAGTTTCACCGTCAGAGGGGTCCCGTACCGTTTTTTTAAAGCGCCAAAAAACCGTTTTCCGCCAAAGCCTCTCACTCTGGTAGGACGAACGGTTGAAGACCTGTCGGTCCCCCCTAAAACCAATCACACAGTTGAAATCAACTTTTTACCCTGATCACATCATCATCAATGTCGCGTCGTCTCTGAGAGTAGAAGAACATCTTTTTAACGTAATGATTTTGTAGTAAATCTCTACCTCATCCATCTAATCACCCCGTAAGTATATTTCTCGTTATTCAATTTGTGTGGATGTAGTGTTTTTCTGCCCGATACGGGATACTCTTATTGTCCACTGTCTCATGGCGCCAACGGTCATTTTTTCTGACGTGTCATAACTTTTTTTTTTCTATTTCTCTTTTCCCTCTATTTCATTGTGCAGCTCAACCCAGCAATCCTCAGAGGGGCTTCTTCTCCTTTATTCATTCCCAATTTGATAAGAAAAGCATTTATTTGAAAAAAATGGCACCACCTACCAAGTCCACTGGCATTACCTCCATGGTTACAAGGATGAGAGCTGCTGCCAATCCTTCTAGTAACAAGAATGTGCTTGAAAACAAGAACAATGCCAGTAAGCGTAAGGCAGAGTCTACCCTCACTTCGGTCAACAAGAAACGGTCAGCTCTTGGAGACCTCACCAATGTAATATCTCTCATCTCCCTTGATTATACACTTGTGCATTTTAAATTCAAAACTTGTCTGTTACAGGCCAACAGCAAAGCCCAAGATGCCAAAAAGGTGGCCAAAGGTAAGGCACTTTCTACATCCAGTCTCCTGGGCAGGCCCCAGTTGACTCGCCCCTCAACCAAACCTGCCCCAGTAGAGCTGCCCACAAAGAGCACAGCTGTTGCAGAGCAGTCCGTCGTTGAGAGCGAGGCCACGCTCTACTATTCACCGGAGAATAAGCCGATGAAACCCAAGAGACAGTTGCCCGCCAACGTTGAAGACTTTGATAGCGAGTGCGGAACAGATCCTTTCCAGACACCTCAATACGCTCACGACATTTTCCTTTATTTTAAACAGAGAGAAGTACGTGTCTTTTTAATTCTTTTTACTGTCATCTTGTACTTATCTAGGCTTTATATTTTAGACTAAGTTCATCCCACGGAGTTACATGGAGCAGCAGACAGAGCTGACTTGTGATATGCGAGCCGTCCTCGTCGATTGGTTGGTTGAAGTCCAAGAGAGCTTTGAATTGAACCACGAAACCCTCTATTCAGCTGTCCGATTGGTGGACCTCTACCTCTCACACAATACCGTCAACAAAGAGAACCTCCAGTTAGTCGGCACTACAGCCATGCTCATCAGCTCTAAATTCGAGGTAATATCTCTTTTCTTTCGGATCTTTGAATGTTTTATTAAATGTTATCGTTGTAGGAACGTTGCCCTCCATGTGTGGACGACTTCTTGTACATCTGCGATGACGCCTACAGCCGGAGAGACCTTATCAAGATGGAGATGAACATCCTGAAGGCCGTCGATTTCGATATCGGTCTACCCCTGTCTTACAGCTTCTTGCGCCGTTACGCCAGGGTATGACCAACTTTCAACTCTTCTTTTACAACCTTAAACTAACTTTCATACTTTACAGGTAAGCAAAGCAAGTATGGAGACACTGACTCTCGCCCGATTCATTTTGGAGACGTCTTTGATGGACTACGACCTTGTTGACATCAAGGACTCGTTAATAGCAGCTTCGGCCCTCATGTTGGCCTTCCAGATGCAGGGTATCACGAGTGACTGGTCACCCACACTCGCCTACTACAGCAGCTTTAAGAAAGCGGACTTGAAAGACACTACACACCGCCTTCACGCCATGCTGGCCAAGTTTCAAACCAAGAATCTTAAAACGATCCGCAACAAGTACTCCCACAAGTAAGTTTCTTCTTTTCCAGCTTTTAAAATGTTCGTTTAACTAATTATTGTTACTTTAATTTACAGAGTTTTCTACGAAGTTGCCAAGATCGCCTTGCCCGCTCAGCTGGATTTTTAGAATTGACTTTGCCGCCCTGAAATACTTCTTTTGAAATTTACTGCCTACACAGTTTGAAGAGTGGAGACCCTTGGAATAATTCTTTTTTGTCTTGATTGTGTCATGATTTTTTTTCTCTTTCCTCTTTTCGATTTAGTATCTCACAAAGCAAAAACACAAACTTTTGTTATTTTCAACTGAAATTTATTGTCTTTTCCTCCATTTTTTTTAAGAAGATACAAAATAACACACTCGAACCAAATGACGAATTTAGTGTACGCTCATATTGAAGAAAAACTTGCCAAGAAGAGAGATAAAAAAAGGGGGAATTACAAAATTCTTCATTTACACCTGTTTTTTATCGATACAAACCATTAATTTTTTTCACGCTTTCATTTTGTCCACTGCTACTAATTCCCCTTTTTTTCTACATTTTGTGTTTATAATATTTTTTTTTCACCCTTCTGCAAATACACTTTGAAAGGTTGAAACTATTTTTAGAATTAAATCATGGCGTCGGCCGGAGCGCTCTTGTCTTGCCCGTTGTGTCTTCAAGGAACTTTCTCAAATCAAAGTTATTTAATCAGCCTTTTCCTAGATTTTTTACGACGGCCTTTGAGTTGTCCAATCTGTGCCTTTACGGCCGCAAGTGCATCGGAGTTGAGCAGCCATCTTGCTCATCATTTAGAGCCTCAAGTGAAGCAAGAAGATGATTCAGGGAGGGTCCAGCAGGATGAAAAGTTATACACTTGTAAACAGTGCAAAGGTGGGTTTAGCAGTACGGATTTAACCGAAATGAAATTGCACGCAGAATCAGAGCACCCAGAACGTAAATTTTTCTGCAATCATTGCTGTAAATTATTCAAAGGTAAACTCATTTATAAAAGTTTTTTGAGAGATTTTTTGGTTTATTATGGTTTCTATTTTTAGCTCAGGCTAGTTTGACTCTTCATCTGCGGATGGCGCACGGCGGAGCAGGGATTGCCCAACACCAGTGCACCCAATGCGATAAAAAGTTTGCCAGTCTCAGTAAAAAGCAAGCTCACGAAAGGACTCATTCATCGACACCAGTTTCACCTCAACTTCCCGATCATTCGCAGCCTACAAGTCCGACTGAATCAGAGGCTCTTCCGTGCCCATTATGCGATAAAACTTTCCGAAAAGTAAATTTAATTTTTATTTAATTTTTAAACTAATTTAATTAGTGATTGATTTTTTAAAAATAGGATCACCATTTGCAGCAACACATCCGTACTCACGAAGCAAAGAAATACGAATGTAACGTTTGTAAGAAGCTGTTTACGACCAAAGAGTATCTCCGGAAACACGCACGGCTACATACGGGCGAAACGCCTTACAACTGCGACCAGTGCGGCAAAACGTTCACTTTCCAACAATCTTATCACAAACATCTCCTCTATCACAGGTGAAATATATTTTTTTTTAATTAATTTAAAAACGAATTTAACTTGAAAAATTGAATAGCGATGAGAGGCCTTACAGCTGCGAATATTGTAATCGACGTTTTAAGGAATTATCAACACTTCATAATCATCAAAGAATTCATACAGGGGAAAAACCCTATACTTGCGATACTTGTGGTTAGATCATCGTTCTATTTAATTTTCTAAAAATATATTTTAATTTATTAAAAATTATTATTACAGGTAAATCTTTCAGGCAGAGAGTATCTTTCGTAGTTCACAAACGAATCCATACTGGAGCTCTACCTTACGTTTGCCCTTCCTGCGGGAAATCCTTTCGTTATAAGGTATTATTATGGACTAAATTTGATCTATATTCAATTTTAAATAATTTTAAATATTCGATTAAGGTGAGCCAGAGAAGCCACAAGTGTGATTCCATCCGGAGCAATAATGAACCTGACGGAATGAATGTTGATAATTCGACGGATCCAAGTGCAGATAATATTGTACGTCAGCGTCCGATGTGGTTGGAGAGACTTGTGACTGCTCAACAGCATCTAGAAACGACGACGGAGCTTCCAGACTCAATTAAGCCCGATAATGTTGAACAATTAGAATCTCCCGTTGAAGAATTGAATGAAATTCCTTTAAATCTATTCGATGCTAAAAGTTACTACGATATTAGCGACAGTTTGCCATCTCTAGATCTCTCTCAATTAACTCTTAGTCTGGATAGTGAACTCATTTTTCCTACTAGTTAGATATTTTTTAATTATTTACCTGTTCTTTTTGGAAATAAAATAAGCTGAATTCAATTTCAAAACCGATTTATTAAAAAAAACTGCAAACACCGTATATTAATATGCTGGAAATAGTTACTTTTGCATAACATTATGTAAAAAAATCAGATTTCTTCTTCAATCTATAGGTATTTAATTGTGATGGTAGCCAAAATAGAATCCGGAGCAAGAGAAAACGGTTTCGTCCCATCGGAAGCGATGAACTGATTCAACTGATATTCCAAGAGGATTTTATGGCCAAGAAGATCCACACAAAGATCCTAGAATTAATAGAATTAAAGTTAACTTACAAATATTGGATAAATAAGCGTTTCAGACATACTCTAGTAAGTGGAGAAGTATTAGTGGAGGTCAGTTTAGAGTATCCTTTTTCTTTCGCCATTCGGATGGTTTCCTCTTCAATCAGAAGCATAAGAGTCACTTTCTCCGCGGGACTGATGTCATCTACAATTCCAGACATAAAGCCGTGCATCAAATGTCCTTTGGCTCTGGTCGTAAGATTCTTTTCTCTGTTGATATGATCGAGTTAGTCAAAGGTTTATATATATTAAAATAAGGATAAATACAATCTATATACAGATTGGGTGTCTCAATATGATCCAGAAATTCGAAAATGTAGGGGCATCGACTCTTAAATTCAGAGGGATCCATCTCTTCGAGCTCGACGACGGCATCTACGTTGAACGAAACTGCTAAAATGCGTCCGTCATCCTTATTTTTTATTACATAGCTACAAGAAAATAAGAGATTATAACTGAATTAAATTAAATTAAAATGATGATGATACAACCTTAAGTTGCATTTCAGAATGTCATCCCACATAGATCCTCCCAAGAAAAAAATAAAGTCTTCTAAAGTTGCGTGAGTGAGCTTAGCCATAGTTGCTTGGGTCGCAAAATTTGTTCCTATGATACTATATTTTTTATTAGACTTTTAGTCTTTGTAAATTAAAATTATATATTACTGTATGATATCTTCTTTCATTAGAGATGAAAACGGCTCAATGATGTACGGAGAAGACGAACTCTTTTCATTAAAATCACTAATTTGATCTTCCTTTTTGAATTTGAATAATGCAATCAGATCATTGAGCTGTTCAGCAGCAAGAAAATCCGACAAATCTTTATAATGGAGAAATATATGATAATCAATAAAGTACCGATATTAAGGTGAATTACCAAGATGAAGTCCTTGGTCTTGTAGTTTTGTAACGACGGTAACAGCATTGAGCGAGTTGCCGCCGATGTCAAAGAAGTTGTCCGTCAGTCTCACAGGTCTACCGGCGACCAGGCTAACTGTTTTGAGCAGAGCTGCTTCTTTTTTGCTCATTATTTCATCAGAAATTACAGGATCTGCTGTTTCTATAAGTAAAATTAATTGAAAAATTATCATAATATTTTATTTTTCAAAACTAGTTTACTGCGTTGATTCTCTTGCTGTTGGAATAATTGTAAAAGTTTTTGACGATCAACTTTTCCGTTGACTAACAAAGGCATCTCGTCCACTTCTACCACCTTATGGACGTTTAATTTAATATAATTACATTTAAAATATTTGAATTCTATTACTTTAGGCCTCATGTATGAAACTAATTTGTTTTTCAGCTCCTCTCGAATAAGATCAATAGTCCCAGAACTTTTCGGAAGAATGAAAGCTAACACTTCCTATTAGATTTATTAACAAATATTAGAAATTGTTGATATAAAATTGTTTTTGGTACAGATCTAACTTGTTCTGGCTCTTCTTCTTTGTAGCAAAGAACAGCCGCTGTCGAAACCTTATCCAATTTGTTCACAACAGAGCTGATTTCGTTCAAATCAATGCGATGACCGCGCACCTTTACCTGAGAGTCTGCACGACCCTCATAATAAAATTGACCGTTCACGAATCGACCATAATCTCCAGTTCGGAACATGGTTTCGTATCCTAAAAGTTGTAAAAATCGCTATAAATCAATTAACTACAAATAAATCTTCTTATTATAGTTACCTGATGAATGATCAATATGATTCTCTACAAATCGGTCCATCTCTCTACTATTAAGATAGCCACTACACAAGTGACTTCCAGCAACATAGAGCTCTCCAATCTCGCCCTTTTCCACCAACTTATTGTCCGAATCCAGCAAATAGAGAGCGCAATTCAACATTGGAATACCTTTATCAAATAACAAAGTCAATGGAAACTTTGTACCGGGTATCTTTTTACTACGTATGTGTAGCACATACCAATGGGGATTTTGTTAGCGTAGAGAGAATCCATCACTTCGGCACGCGACTCGAATACCGCATAAGTTACGTCTCCCATGGTTTCAGTACTTCCATAGAAGTTGCATATCTTCGTTCCTTCGGGGAAAACATCGTAGAAATCTAAAAGAAGCTGAGCAGTTAGAACTTCTCCGGAGCAAATCCACATTTCAAGGTTTCTTAGAGATGGACTATTATTATTCGTGTCTTTAATAGTCAATATAGCTTTGAGAATAGAGGGGACAAGAACAAGTCGAGTGATCTTGGCATCTTCCAACAGCTCAATGAATTTCTCAGTGTCTTGGAGAACTTGTTTGGGTACAATTTTCAAAGGTTTTCCGGATAGGATCGGTCCCCAGATCTCGGGAATCGAATCAACAAAAGTCAGGGCTGTTTTAAAACATCCAACTTCGTGTGGTCCATACGGGAAACGAGTCCATTGCCATTCGAGACGTTGAAGGATTGTTTTGTGATCCAATCGAACGCCTTTAGTGTATTCCAGTTGATCCAGAAGTATATAGTACGACAGCTAGATCTCTATCATCATGATTGCTCATCAAAATTTCTTCAACATGTTCCCCGTTGTTCAATTTGGTGAGGTCTACGACGGGGACGTTAGTCTTTTCAGCAGCAGAGACCAGAGAAGATGATGATTTAAGAACATTGCCAGAGGTTAGGAGGAAGATTGGCTTTGAATCTCCTATAATGTGGATCATGCGATCTTGGGGGAAACCACAATCGATCGGAACGTATGCAGATCCCGTCTTAAAGATGGCCAAAAGGCTGACCATCAGATCGATGCTGGGCGGCAAGCAAATAGCCATGATCCGGTCAGCCGAGTGGTCAACGCTCGATTCGTTAATAGCTTTCAAAAGCTGGGCAGCTAATCGGTTAGCTCGTTGATTCAGTTGACCGAAAGTAATACTAGTTCCATCTACTTGGCTGAGAGCAATGTTGTCGGTAAGCTGGCGATTTTCAGCCAGAATCTGCTCCATAATTCTATGAAGGGACATTTTCTTGTTTCCTCAGCAGTTGCCAATAATTGCGATTGTCTTTTTTCCCTTCATAGCATACAGTTTATATATTTGACTGGATCAACATTGTGCGCATACTTATATAAATGAGCATTGCAATAATTAAGCGCTGTATTAAGCTATAAATTTGATTAAACTAGAATAAATATACGGATACCGCACGCACACTACTTGCTATATAAGTTAATTGAAATTATTATTACTAATTACCTTTGATAATTACCTAATTCATTCAAATTAGACGGAGCTCCAATAACTTCGAATTGAACTTAACTCTAAAGGGCACTACTGGTTTCTGTTGGCGCATAAAAGAGAAGGGTCTGTGCTACTAATAAACTTATTGGAATCGGGTCCTGCTCTCAATCTTTCATACATTGCGTGTTCGAAAGCAGTTGATCAACCTTGAGGAAAAAAAGGAGAAAATGTAGAAGCAAGCTATACCACACCATCACTATAACGCCATTGTCGTTTTGTTTTCATACTAAATAGTAAATACTTCCACTTTCTATTTGTATTATTCCTTCAAATACAGGTATGACTAGAGCAATGATCTCTTTTTAACTCAAACGACTTTTCTTCATACATGGATTATAGCTATCGTACCTTTAAAAAAGTTGTCCTCAAAGTCGTACAGGTAGAATGTGTAACAGTAGACACCTTATATAATTTATATTTATATAAATTGGTTAGTTGACTTGGTAGATTGATGTAGTATATTGTGCTACCCCGTTTTATATGGTATGATTGCGCTTGACGACGGTACTTTATTTATCAAACTTAAAATTATATAGATAGCATACAGTATTCGATTCTATAGCTGCCCTAAATAGCGGGTAGTCCCCTATACTTGGTTCTCTCACTCAGTTTTATTCGGGTTTAGGCGTAGGAAACCAAAAAAATACGAATATGATTGGCTTCCAAGAAAATAAAAAGGATATACATTTTAATTTCGTTTCTAGTAGAATTTAAATAGTTTTTTTTGTAAAGGTTAAAATAATGAAATTAAAATAAACTGAATGTTACTAAGAAAGCGTGTATTTTTCACATTTTCAAAAATACTTTTTTACTCGTTTTGCTATTTCCCCTCACAAAATCTTCCAAAAAATCTTCACCTTCCTCGCAATACGCTAATTCATTGTGAGTAAAATATGTAAACCCAGATAAGCAACGGAGAAAACTGTTTTGTACTACCTGTACTTGTATCAGCATAAGCGACGAGCTTCGTATGGACACTATAAGGTGCTGGTATTAGACCAATAGGACCAAGATGAATATTCCTACATATTTCCTGGAATTATTTTTATTTTAAAAAACTATTAATTAGATATACTGGATATATGTTTCAAACATTATTTTACATTGGATCAATAATTTGTGTTAATTGTGAAATCTTTGGTCACTTTGGTCAGCTCGGCCACTTGCTGTTTTCCCGTTTGTTCCACTAGCTGATAAAATCGACTTTCCTTATTTTTGAGTAAATTAGAAGGCGAGTCGAATTCCTATGGAAAAAGATAATGATATTGAGCTCTAATGGAAACTATCAAATTTTAAAGAAATATACCGTCAAATATCCTGCATCCAAAACCATAACTTTATCCGAATCCATGATGGTATCTAATCGATAAGCGATGGTCAACACGGTGCAATCGTTAAATTTTTCTCTAATGGTCATCTGGATCAACCGATCCGTTCTGGAAAAATATAGAATTTATTTATAGAACCTCATAAATCGAGGCAAACACTTTAAGATGATTACGTTAAGTTGACATTGGCTTTTCCTAGATTTTTTACAACGGCCTTTGAGTTGTCCCATTTGTGCCTTTTCGGCCGCAAATGCATCGGAGTTGATCAGCCGCATCTTAGTCAGTATTTAGAGTCCCAAGTGAAGCAAGAAGATGATTCAGGGAGGGTCCTGGAGGATGAAAAGTTGTTCACTTGTAAACAGTGCAAAGGTGGGTTTAGCAGTACGGAATTAACCGAAATGAAAATTGCACGTAGAATCAGAGCATCCAGAACGCAAATTTTACTGTAATCATTGCTGTAAATTATTCAAAGGTAAACTTATTTATAAAAGTTTTTTGAGTGATTTTTTGGTTTATTATGGTTTCTATTTTTAGCTCAGGCTAGTTTGACTCTTTATCATTATGCGACAAAACTTTTCGAAAAGTAAACTCAATTTTAATTTGATTTTTGAAGTAACTTATTAGATGATTGATTAAAAAAATATAGGATCAGCATTTATAGCAGCACATCCGTACTCACGAAGCCAAGAAATACGAATGTAACGTTTGTAAGAAGCTGTTTACGACCAAAGAGTATCTCCGGAAACACGCACGGCTTCATACGGGCGAAACGCCTTACAACTGCGACCAGTGCGGCAAAACGTTCACTTTCCAGCAATCTTATCACAAACATCTCCTCTATCACAGGTTTAATATAAATTATTTTTTTTATTAAACTATAATTTAACTAGAAAAATTGAATAGCGATGAGAGGCCTTATAGTTGCGAATATTGTACTAGACGTTTTAAAGAGTTATCAACACTTCATAATCATCAAAGAATTCATACTGGAGAGAAACCCTATACCTGCGATACTTGTGGTTAGATTCTAATTAATTTTGTTTTTAATATATTGAAATTAATTTCCTTTTCTTAGGTAAATCTTTCAGGCAGAGAGTGTCTTTCGTGGTTCACAAACGAATTCATACCGGAGCGCTACCTTACGTTTGCCCTTCCTGCGGGAAATCCTTTCGTTATAAGGTATTATTATGGTCTAAATTTGATCTACATTGAATTTTAAATTATTTTAAATATTTATTTTAGGTGAGTCAGAGAAGCCACAAGTGTGATTCCATCCGGAGCAATAATGAAGCCGATGAAATGAAAGAATTTCCCGTTGAAGAATTGAATGAAATTCCTTTAAATCTATTCAATGCTAAAATTTACTACGAGGTCAGCGACAGTTTACCATCTCTAGATCTCTCTCAATTAACTCTAAGTCTGGATAGTGAACTCATTTTTCATACTAGTTAGATATTTTTGATTATTTTCCTGTTCTATTTGAAATAAAATAAGCTGAATTCTATTGCACAACCGATTTGTTTTAAAATATTACAAACACCGCATATTAATAATACTGGACATAGGCTACTTAATTTTTACATAGCGTTATGTATTTATATATTTCAGATTTCTTCGTCAATCCAAGTATTTAATTGTGATGGTAGCCAAAGAGGAATCAGGGGCAAGAGAAAAGGGTTTCGTCCCATCAGAAGAGATGAACTGATTCAACTGATATTCTAATAGTTCTTTATGTCCAAGAAGATCCACACAAAGATCCTAGAAGTAATAGAGAATTACAATCTGCTCATAAATATTGGATATAAGAGCGTTTCACACGTACTCTAGTAAGTGGAGAAGTATTGGTGGTAATCAATTTAGAATATCCTTTTTCTTTTGCCATTCGGATGGTTTCCTCTTCAATCAGATGCATAAGAGTCACTTTCTCCGCGGGATTGATGTCATCTACAATTCCAGACATAAAGCCGTGCATCAAATGTCCTTTGGCTCTGGTCGTAAGATTCATTTCTCTGTTGATCGAGTTAATCAACGGCTTATATATATTCAAATAATAATTAATACAATTTATGTACAGATTGGGTGTCTCGATATGATCCAGAAATTCGAAAATGTACGGACATCGACTCTTAAATTCAGAGGGATCCATCTCTTCCAACTCGACAACGGCATCTACGTTGATCGAAACTGCTAAAATGCGTCCGTCATCCTTATCTTTGATAACAAAACTACAAGAAAATAAGACATTATAATACAATAATTTTATCATCTTAATTAATTTATTATTATTATTAAATTTGAATGAAGGAGATACAACCTTAAGTTGCATTTCAGAATGTCATCCCACATAGATCCTCCCAAGAAAAAGATAAAGTCTTCTAAAAATGCGTGAGTGAGCTTAACCATAGTTTCTTGAGTCGCAAAAGTTGTTCCTATGATACTATATTTTATACTAGACTTTTAGTCTGTGTGGATTAAAATGTAAATAAGTAAACATTACTGTATGATGTCTTTTTTCATTAAAGATGAAAACGGTTCAATGATGTACGGAGAAGACAAACTCTTTTCATCACCAACACTAGTTTGATCTTCCTTTTTGAATTTGAACAATGCAATCAGGTCCTTGAGCTGTTCAGCAGCTAGAAAATCCGCCATATCTTTGTAATAGAAAAATATATCATTCGATAAACAGTAAAGTAGGCCTATCAATAATCATATGAAATACAAAGACGAAATCCTTGATCTTGCAGTTTAGTAACAACGGTAACAGCATTGAGCGAGTTGCCACCGATGTCGAAGAAGTTGTCCGACAGTCGGACAGGCCTGGCGGTGACTAAGCTCACTGTTTTGAGCAAAGCTGCTTCTTCTTTACTTAGCATTTCATTAAAAATTACTGGAACTGTTGTACCTGTAAGAAAAATTCATTAATAAATAAAATTAATAATAATTCTAATTTTTTTAAAATATATTTACTGCGTTGTATTTCTTGTGTTTGGAATTGCTGCAAAAGTTTTTGATTATCAACTTTTCCGTTGACTAATAAAGGCATTTCGTCCACTTCCACAACCTTATGGATGATTAATTTAATATAATTAGGCTACACAAAAAATATTTGAATTGTATTACTTTGGGCCTCATGTATGAAACTAATTTGCTTTTCAGCTCCTCTCGAATGAGATCAATAGCCCCAGAATTCTTTGGTAGAACAAAAGCTAAAACTTCCTATTAGATTTCTAAACAAATATTAGAAATTGTTGCCATAAATTTTGTTTTCGGTACAGATCTAACCTGTTCTGGCTCCCCTGCTTTGTAGCAAAGAACAGCCGCTGTTGAAACCTTCTCCGATTTGTTAACAACAAAACTTATTTCATTCAAATCAATTCGATGACCGCGCACTTTCACCTGAGAGTCTGCGCGACCCTCATAAAAAAATTGACCGTTCACGCATCGACCATAATCTCCAGTTCGGAACATTGTCTCGTATCCTAAAAATTGTAAATCTGCTAATAAATGAATTAACTGAATAATTCTTCTGATTATAGTTACCTGGCGAATGATCAATATGATTCTCCACAAACCGGTCCATTTCGCGGCTATTAAGATAGCCACTGCATACGTGACTTCCAGCAACATAGAGCTCTCCAATGGCACCCTTTTTCACCAACTTTTTGTCCGAATCCAGCAAATAGAGAGCGCAATTCAACATTGGAATACCTTGATCAAACAGCAAAGTCAATGTAAAATGTATACCTTTTTAATTATTTTATATTTATATACGTAGCACATACCAATGGGGACTTTGTTAGCGAGGAGAGAATTAATCACTTCGGCGCGCGTTTCAAATACCGCATAAGTGACGTCTCCCATGGTTTCAGTACTTCCATAGAAGTTGCATATCTTGGTTCCTTCGGGAAAAACATCGTAGAAATCTAATAGGAGCTGAGCCGACAGAACTTCTCCGGAGCAGATCCACATTTTTAGGTTATTTAAAGACGGACTATTATTCATGCTTTTAATAGTCAATATATTAGCTTTGAGAAGGGAGGGGACAAGGACAAGTCGAGTGATCTTGGCATCTTCCAACAGCTCGATGAATTTCTCGGTGTCTTGCAGAACTTGTTTGGGTACGATTTTCAAAGGTTTTCCGGATAGGATTGGCCCCCAGATCTCGGGAATCGAATCAACAAAAGTCAGGGCTGTTTTAAAACATCCAACTTCATGTGGTCCATAAGGGAAACGAATCCATTGCCATTCGAGACGTTGAAGGATTGTTTTTTGATCCAATCGAACGCCTTTGGGTATTCCAGTTGATCCAGAAGTATATAGTACGACAGCTAAATCTCTATAATCGTGATTGGCGATCAAATTTTCTTCAACAAGTTCCTCGTTGTTCAATTTGATCAGATCTACGACAGGGACGTTGGTCTTTTCAGCAGCATAGACCAAAGAAGATGATGATTTAAGAACATTGCCAGAGGTTAGGAGGAAGATTGGCTTTGAATCTCCTAGAATGTGGATCATGCGATCTTGGGGGAAACCACAATCGATTGGAACGTAAGCCGAGCCCGTCTTGAAGATGGCCAAAAGGCTGACGATCAGATCGATGCTGGGTGGCAAGCAAACAGCCACGATCCGGTCAGAAAAGCGATCAATCTCCTTTTCAATAGTTCTCCATAGCTTGGAAGCTAGTTGGTTAGCTCGTTGATTCAGTTGACCGAAAGTAATACTAGTTCCATCTACTTGGCTGAGAGCAATGTTGTCGGTAAGCTGGCGATTTTCAGCCAGAATCTGCTCCATAATTCTATGAAGGGACATTTTCTTGTTTCCTCAGCAGTTGCCAATTGTGATCGTCTTTTCTTCCTTTTTTTTTTTAACAGTTATACATTAGACTGGATCAACATTGTGCGCATTCTTATACAATTGAGTATATAATAATTAAGCGCTGTATCAAGTTCTAAGGTTGATTAGACTAGAATAAATATGTATGGGTACCGCATGCTATATTAGTTAATTTAATTGATTTTTACTAATTACCTTTAATAATTACCTAATTGATTTAAATAAAACGGAGCTCCAATTTTTGAATGAACTTAACTCTAAAGAGTATTATTGGTTTCTGTTGCTCCCTTAGCGCTTAAAAGAGAAGGGTCTGTACTATTAATAAAACTTGGGGCTGCTCCCAATCTTTTCTATAGTTCATGATCGAGAGTAGTTGAGCAAAACCTTGAGGAAAAAAAGAGAAAATGTGGAAGCAAGCAATACCACACCAACGAAGCCAACTTACGTATTCATTAATGCCATACGTTTCTACCTAGCACTTTCTATTTGTATTATAACGACAAATACAGGTATGACTTGAGATATGGCAATGATCTAGTTATAACTCAAATGGCTGTTATTCTTTTTCATCATCCATGAATTATAGCTTTCGCACCTAGCTATCGTACCTTAAAAAAAGTTGTTAAAAAAAGTTGTACCTTAAAAAAAGTTGTCGGCGTCGTAAAGGTATTGGTATTTGGTTAGGTGATTTCGTAGATTGATGTAATGTATTATTGTGTTCAAAGTTAGTAAATGATTCCGTTTGACGGCGGCACCTAATTCATTGCCTATAGGTACTGTATTATACAGATAGTATGGTAGTATCCTATAGCTACCCTAAATACAAGGTAGTCCCTTATACTTGGTTCTCTCACTCGGTTTGATTTAGGTTCTGGTATAGGAGACCATATTGTTAATACGAATATAATTTGCTTCCAATGAACCCAAAAGGATATACATTTTTATTTTGTTTTAGTAAATATTGTAGCAACCAATTGCACACTCTGACACTCATTACATTATACGGGTTTATTCCAGTTTTTGAAAAGGTTGAAATAATGGAAATAAAGTAAGCTGCATATTACTACATAAGTATTTATTATTTTTCATTTTCCAAAATAAAATTTTACACGTTTCGCTATTTCCCTTCACAAAATCTTATAACGCATACGCCATAAAATATTCCCCTTCCTGCAATGAATTAATTCGTTAAAATATGTAAATCCAGATAAGCAACGGAGAAAACCATTTTGTACTATCAGCATAGGCGACGAGCTTCGTATATTGACATTTGACCCTCCATAAGATGTTAGACGTTAGTATTAGACCAATATGATTATATGACCAAGATGAATATTCCTATACATTTCCTGGATTTTTAAAAAATAAAAAATATTAATTGGATGAACTTGATACATAATTCAAACATTATTTTACATTTGATTATTAATTTGTCTTAATTGTGGAATCTTTGGTCAGTTTGGCCAGCTCGGCCGCTTGCTGTTTTCCTGTTTGTTCCACTAGCTGATAAAATCGACTTTCCTTATTTTTAAGTAAATTGAAAGGTGAGTCGAATTCCTATGGAAAAAGATAATGATATTGAGCTCTAATGGAAACTATCAAATTTTAAAGAAATATACCGTCAAATATCCTGCATCTAAAACCATAACTTTATCCGAATCCATGATAGTATCTAATCGATGAGCGATGGTCAACACGGTACAGTCGTTAAACTTCTCTCTAATGGTAGTCTGGATCAACCGATCCGTTCTGGAAAAATATAATTTTTTATAGAACCTCATAAAGAAGCAAACACTTTAAGATGATTACGTTAAGTCGACATTGGCGGTCGCTTCGTCAAGTACCAGAACCCGATTTTCACGAAAGATGGTCCTAGCAAGACAAACCAGTTGCCTCTGACCGACGGACAAGTTAGATCCTCCTTCAGCCACCAGAAAATCAAGTCCTAATTGGGCA
The DNA here is from genome assembly GCA_030141595.1 of Chydorus sphaericus. Classification (NCBI taxonomy): domain Eukaryota; kingdom Metazoa; phylum Arthropoda; class Branchiopoda; order Diplostraca; family Chydoridae; genus Chydorus; species Chydorus sphaericus. The sequence continues at coordinate 7,929,389 of CM057933.1, forward strand.
TCTGCCGCCATGGATTCCTTCAGTTGGACGTCTTCCAGCGCGTTCCACAAGACGTCGTCATTGAACTGTCCAAAGGGGTCCAAGTTTTTACGCAGAGTTCCAGTAAATAACACCGGATCCTGCGGGATGATTGAGATTTTTGAACGTAAATCGTGAAGGCCGATGCTCTTAGTATCAATTCCATCGATAATAATTTTTCCGCCAGGCTCAGTAAGACGGAAAAGAGCGGCGATTAAAGAGGATTTCCCCGCTCCCGTTCGGCCGACGATTCCAATCTTTATAATTAGAAAAAAAAGTTTTTATGTAGGCCAGGTAGAGCGTATTTTAATCTTAGTACCTTTTCTTTGGGTCGAATATTGCAGGTAATATTTTTAAGAACGGGAGAACTGTCGCCGTATGACAAGCTCATATCTTCAAATCGGACGTTGCCCTCTGAAGGCCACTGGGCCGTCGGCTTCCGATCTTAGTTTTAAGAAGGAGGTTATTAGTAAATTATTAATTCAAACCAGATACGCAATGTGGTGAACAACCTTCACGAGACACCAGCGATGCTTCAGAAGGTAGATGACCGTATTCGATAACTCTTTCAGTGGAGGTCATCAAGTTCTCCACTTCGGCCAATTTTTGAACTCCGTAGTTGACTATGGTTGTCATAAACATGAGGGATGACATAACCAATCCAGCTTCACTTCCGCTCAGTTCTATATTTTTAGTAAAGTTTGCTTAGAATGCAATATAGAAAATCAAGTTAGTAAAATATCTAATTACTGTTTCCAAGGGCGACAACTCCATAGGTAACACAAGCCAGGTAAGTGACCAAAGTCCAGTCTAACAAAATAGCGAACCAACGCGCAGTGGCCAAAGACATGTAAAAAGCTGAGCTGTGAATATCTTGTCGGGCATCGAACGTATGCTGAAAGACAGTTTCGCATTGATGCGCTCTTAGAGTTGTTAATCCAGCCAAAGATGAAGAAAGGTGAGTGAAAACGGGACTTCGAGCTATAATAATAAATAATCAAAAGTTATTAAATACATTTCTTTTTAAGGATAGTCAAGTCAACGCACTTGTGCCCTCCAATCTTCTAACATTAAGTGATGTAACGAGGTACATCCTCCTAATCAAATAAAAGCAGCCGACGAGTAGAATGACGGGGAGCGTGAGCCACCAGTTCATTACCATCACAAGGACTATTACTCCCAAAATATTTAAGCTAACCTAAGAATTAAAAAAATAGTTGATATGGCATAAGAAAATTGAATTAGTAAAATGAAATTGTACCGAGCACAGTTCGTAGAAAGTGTCTGGAAGCTGGTCATCCATGCAGCCGATATCCTTGATGAATCGATTTAATACACGGCCTATAAAACCCAATTAAAACTAAAGTTTTGAACATTAGAACTATTTTAGAATGAAATACCGATAGGGTTTTTATCGAAGAAGGAAAGTGGAGCGCGAACGATTGATGTAAACATGTCGTCGTGTAGTTTGACCGAGGCAAACATGCAAGTTACGAAAAAGTGGGTTGATCGGACCATGGCGAAAACGAAAACACCTCCAATTAATGCAGAATAAACGTAAATTCCTGTATAAGTGTCCACTTCTTCCTTCCAAGATTTGTAGGTGAAAGTGTTGTTCTCGGCTTGTTCTACCACTTCGGTAGCGTCTATGCCGAGGACTGGTTTCGTTTGGTACCGAATAAATTCAGCATTGGTCCAAATGCTGAGCCAGAAATCGATTCCAGTGAAGCACATTTGAGCGATCAAAAAGAAGCAAAGCAGAAAAAAGAGAGAAATAATTCTTCCACCAGATCGGAGGTACTTCCAGTAGGTTTTGATCGTAACCCCTCCGGATTGCCGGGATTCCTCATTCGTTGACTCATCATTATTACCTGGACCTGCATCAGCATTCGACTAAAAGTATAGAATAATGCAATTATGAGATGTTTTAGATGTTATAAGACTGTACGTGATCTACTTGAGCAGCTGAATGGGTATGAGCAGTTTCATCTTCAGAAATCGCCGAGCTCAGATGATCATCGATATGACCGGATGCCATAAGTGCAGCTGGATTTCCAAAAGCTTCCACTCGCCCCTAAGAAATAAATCAAAGTTGTATTTTGAGTATTCAAAATAGTGATATGGTTCACTAACCTCTTTGAGAACAAGGATTTTATCAACGTCCTTCAAATACTGCAACTGATGAGTAACTAGAATGCGGATTTTGTCCTTCAGGAACCCATTAATGGCTTTATCGAACAGGTGACGTCCGACGTGGGTGTCGACGGCGCTGAGGGGATCGTCCATTAGATAAACATCGGCGTCGACATAGAGGCAGCGAGCCAGATTAACTCGAGCCTTTTGACCACCGCTAAGAGAAATGCCTCTTTCGCCCATAAAGGTTTGATCTCCTTTCGGTAGAAGAGTGAAATCTCTTTCCAGAGCTGCCGCTTCGACCACTTGGCGGTACCTTTGCTCGTTGTATTTAGATCCGCAGAGGATGTTCTCTCGAATAGTTCCGGAGAAGATCCAGGCTTCTTGAGGTGCGTAAGCTACTTTACCATGCACTCGACAATTACCGTAGAGTAGCGGTAATTCACCAAGAATAGCATTTAATAAAGAGCTCTGTATATTAGAAAATTATTTAGTTACAAAACAAAAGTTAAATTCAAAATATTTAGATTGTAATACTTTGCCAGATCCAACTTGGCCGACAACTGCCATAACTTGACCAGGCCGAACAGTGAATGATAGGTTAGATAGCGTATTTCCTTCAGTTGCAGAAGGCCACTTAGCAGTCACTCTTTCCAAGTCAACTAAAGTTTTTTTCCCTTTAATTGTTTGATTGCTCTTTTTCGGTATTTCATCCAGCAATAAGAATTCCTGTGATATTTGAAGTATGATTGATAAACTTAAGTTGATTTTAAACAAACATCGACAAATACCTCAATGCGTTTGAGAGATGCCCTGGCTTCTGCAGCTGAGGTAACCGCATTAGGGAAATAATGCGTCATGCCAATGCGAACGTTGTTAAACATTGCAACGGCCAAGAAAACCTGAAATATATTTAGCATTATTAACTGATAAAATTAAAGTAATAAGGGGTACAAGAGTAACCTTTTCAGGAGTGAGATGGTTTCCAATTAGTCCATAAACGACAAAGGTAAGGAATACAATCAATTTAGACGAAGTGTCGCAAAGGCTATTATTCAATGCGCGAAAATAGGCAGTCCTACGAATGACATTCACTTCCATCCTATTTAAATAGAGCAATGAAGCATTATTTGAATTCTTCAACTTATAAGTATAAAATTAAAGTTTCATACTTTCGGCATAAATGGATTAAACTAGCAAATGGCCTCTCCCAGGTATACATTTTGATGACTCGGATGCCCGTAACAATTTCGTTCATCGTTCGGATACGTTCGTCCGTCCTAGCAGCTGTTTTCAACCTCAATTTAGAAAATACTTTGGCAACCCATCCTTAAGTCATAAACAAATGGAATATTTATTTAATAAAATAAGATTTTTCCAGCTATTTATTATTTTATATCACCTTGGAGAGGGACGTAGAGGAGCATTGTGATCAATCCAACGAAGCATGACGGGCCAATGACGAAATAGAGGATGATGGTTGTAATTAGGGCTTGAAGTGGAGAGATCCACAGGTAGTTAAAGTACAGAGCGCCTCTGTCGAAGCGGTTAACATCGTTTGACATCAAGTTGACCACTTGACCGATGCTCGTCTGCTTCCCAAGAGCTCTTTGGCTCAATAGTAAGCACTGTATATATTCAAATTCAAATTTATTTTCAACAAACAATATATTCAAAGATAATTCCCAAATCTTCACAGCTTTCCCTCTTTTTATTATCGCAATCCAACCATGATAGCGGTTTTTTACATTGTTTATTGTTACTTTTTAAAGAATGCCAATTAAGTCAAGGTTATTTCCATTAATGACAGAATAATAATCAATTTCTAGTAAGGATGCTGACACAGCAAAATTCAGTTACGATTGCAATCTGAAAACGAGTTGTTGTTTGCTATTACACGCCTTCTTAAAAAATAAAACTCGAATAATATTATAAAAAACTAGCATCGACTATTATAAATGATCAATATTTCATGTTGGTTTTGCCCAAATCAAGGACCAAGGAGCATTTGCGCAATTTTTTTCTCATTTTTTTCAAGGTTGCGGTGAAGTTTAGCAACCATCCTAAGGCGCATATATAATTATAAATAAATTAGTATTTCATTTTATTTTTTGCAGTTTATAATATATGGAATCAGCAATATTATTCTTGATTCCTGAAGCAATTCATGCGTTTTTTTTCTGATATTACTCAAATTATGTTTTTAGCTTTTTTTGTATCAAGGTTTAAATTGAGATCTATGATCGCCCCAAGGCAAATCAAATCTACTCCGAATGGGTGCATCTATCTATTTTTAAAACTTATTAATATATATATTGTAAAAAATAAAGGTTGCCGTATCTTACTCATGAACAGCTTATTGTATACTTTTACCTATTTTTCATAACGATCGAACGTTAAAGTAGTAAACCGTCTTGATCTTAATTTCAATTTTGAAAATTATACTTTCAGAGTTGATTTGGATCGGCACACCGATTCAACCTTTATTATATTTGTAAGCTCTGCTTTTGATACCACCCCCTCAAAAAGTAGCCTAATCGTTTTGTTTCGATGTAGATCTTCATAATAAGTGGACTAAACCTACCTTTTTGAACATTAGGGAGCAGGAAGCGACCCTCATTTGCATTCCCAAATGTCGCGTTACGAAAAAGTAGGCATCTTTGGTGAGCGCGTAAGATGCGGAGCACAGGATAACTCCTGTTGCGTAGAGGTACGCTTCTGTCACACTCATTCCGCTCGATGAATCGAAATAACGAATCAAACGGCTCAATAATAACGGCTGCAAGATTCTGTAAAACAAAAATAATGAATTTTAATTATAATATATTCAAAATAATAAATAACTTTGGTAAATGAAACTGACCTCATGCCACATTCTTCTATGAGACTTATGAGACTTAAGAGTGCCGACTTAAGTCCAAAAGTTCGCCTAATAGCTCTCGTCAAATTTGGTTGGATTTTCTTTGTTTTGCCATCGCCGTGAACGGCTTCGAACTGCTTAGCTTGATTCAATTCTCTCTCCCATTCTCTGCCATTTAAAAAATATCAGTTATACAATTTTCAAAGTTATTATAATGTATATAATTGTTTAATTACTTTTGCAATTTGAGACCTAACCCTTCGGATTCATCATCAGGGAGAACTTGGTAAAGATCTTCGACTTCTAACTCTCTGGTGTTACCCAGTCGAATGAAAGGTGTTACCCAGCTAAAATATACCGGTGAATGAATTTAATAATACAGGTTAGATTTTAAAATAGTAAAATTACTTACCAGAAAAAGAGTTTAGAGAGGAAATTGGCTTTCGTTCTTGGATTCACCGGAAGCAACTTTTTACCTCCAATTGGAGAAACGTTATTTTTTTCCATTACTTCAAAGTAAAAATTGTAAAACAGATTTTTAGATTCAATGCGTTGTATAGTAGTCGCGTTTTACAAATTAAGGTTAACAAACTGCAAGCTAAACCGTGATCAAAACACGAAACTGAACAGAGAGATCTTGTTAACTCGAATTTCTGGTTTGTACAGTTGAAATCTTCCTTATTCTCTTTCAGTTTTATAAGGGGGCCAACAGGGAGTTGCGAAATTCAAGCCGCAGCAAAAAAAAAATTGGTTTAAAATATTACCGGAAACATATTAAGAGACTCGTTGATGCAACATTCTGGTGAAAAAATTATCTATGAGCAGCGAGAGGGAATTCTCCGCTTTTATCTCCAGGCGATATTATTCTTTCTTCTTTATTTTACGGTTATTTTGGGCTCGGCGCCAAAATATTGATCCCGCGTTCATATATAAGCTTTGCTACAACATTATAAATAATGATCTCTATAAATAAAATAACCCTTGACATGGAAGATTTAAAAAAGAAAATCAAAGAGATGAGTGAAAAAGCTTGTGAAAAACAACATACTTGAAAACATTTATTTAGATATTCAGGTTTTTCCAGACTTACAAAAAAATTCCTATCCTCTAAGTATAGATTTGCTGATCGAAATAAAAACCAGTTTTGATTCGCCTTTTTTGTTTCATTACATCATGGGTGCCTCATCAACGCCTAGCGCTCAATTTTTCATACATAATTATATGGTAGAAAAAATAAAGTGATTTAAGCGAGTAAAATCATCAAATCGAAAACAAAAAGTTGTCAGCCTTATTTGCGAGCCCTTCTAAAGATATTTTAAAAGTAAACTACTATATCTTTGACCCTTTTATTTTTAAATCAGAATCTCGTCTCTTTGAATGAAAGATTTCCGCGTACGAAGTGCCGGTCCACTAATTAAACCGGCCTATTTCGTGGTTCAATAAACAGCCTATATTCAGTTATAGCCAAACTGTTATTTCCGCTATAGGATATGCTTGATCTGGGTTCGATTATAAATAGGCCAGTGCATTAAGTGGACCGGCACTGTGCATTATTTAAAATAAAATTAATCAATTACTTTGAAAGTCTAAAATTTATGTAATGTTTCGATTTCATTGTTTTACTAAATAAGTATGCACAATTAAAATTAATATAATTTCAAAATATTATATTAGAGTCGTATATTTAAAATTCCTCGAAGAAATGTGTTCGATAAATTATATTTTAAAATAACGTTATAGAATTGTATACATATGATCTATCATACCTTTGATCCTATAAACGAAAAGAGCTTCAGCTGAGCAAACTTTCCTGTGAAGAGCCTCAGAAGCCTCTGATAGTTTAGCAAACTATGCTAAGCTTAATCAAGCTACATTCGGAAGAGGAAGGCGAAGAGAACGTTAAAGGGAAATAAGATAGGGCGTTGCTTATTCGCTTGATTACTCTTACGCAAAAATACTGCTTTTCAATAACCTTGGAGATGAGGAGAAAATATGGAAGCAGCTGCATTAGAGGAAAACAAGTATAATGATGTTGCACTGTCATGGAAGCCGTTTGGTGGAAATTTTACAATAGCCGTCAGAAACGGAGCATAATTTTTCTTCTTCTTTTCGTATTCCGTCTGCGAAATGAAGTTCACCTTGAATTAGGTACCAGATCCAATCACCTCTTTCCTAAAAAACAGACGATATTCTCTGGAAATCTTGTTTTCTTTCCTGCTATTTTTTACATTCGATTTTAGACACTGTTAACTGCGTACGTATAACACGTATAGTAATACAAGTGTAAAACAATTGTCAATGTTATTGCTTCGAATTGGAATCTACTCATATTTACTATATTTGGAAAATTTCGTTATTATTTTTTAAGCAATATTTTTAGCAATTGTGTATTCGACCAACTTGTATATTGGTTAATTAGCTAAGTAATATGCTAAGGCCGGATTACAAATTCTAAGGATGTACATGATAAATATGTTAGTTTGAAACTTGAACTTGAACACAGTGTATATCCTTCAAATACTAGAACTACAACGGTTAGTCACGTGAATCCAGAACACTTGAATTTGCCCTTCATCAGTCCATTTTTGGTGTTATCAAGTGAATAAGAGGCTCGATGTGGGCGTTGCTAAATAGGTTTGTTCGTATGATGGCATCGCATATAAACCGCAGCATCTTCACTTTATGGCAATAAACCGTACTGACTGACAATGAAACTATTTAACTATACACGAACGAATAGGAGGGATATCATTTTTTTAATTAAAAAGGGGAAGAATGACTTGCAAAAATAAATTTTGTGTCATTCTTTAATTCGTCCTTGACTTTACGTGTTCGGGTTATGTTAATTCTGAATGTCAGCACTGCTGAAATTTCTGTTGAAAAACAAATTATGTTGCTAAATTCTGGGAAATAAATCTACCAGTTCACTTTATAAGCGGAATGTAGTAATTTAGTTTAATGAATCAGGATGTAAAAATCTAAAGTTGTTAAGTTGCCTTCCGGTTTTTATTCGTTTCAACTTTGTATATTTCAAAATTACAAGAAAAAAATGCAATTGTTGGCACAGCCTAGAATATTTTGGCATGGGGACAATAGCCACCTCTCGACCGTTGCTACTCTCGTTTCCGACATTTGCTACCCAGACAGTAGCTACCCCGACTGTAGCTACTTTTGTTGCCGACAATTGCTACCCTGACAGTAGCTACCCCGACTGTTGCTACCTTGGTTGGCGACAATAGCTACCCCGACATTAGCTACCCCTTAATATTATATTAGAATTCAAATACAAATTCATTTTTGAATTCATTTCAAAATTGATTTTGAATTCATTTCAAAATTGATTTTTGAATTGATTTTTGAATTCATTTTTTGAATTCATTTTTGAATTCATTTCAGAAATAAATTTGAAAATAGATACAAATATAGTATATTGAATATAAATTCAGCATACAAATGCAAATCCGAGAATGAGAATCCGATGTATCGGAGGGTTTTCCCAAAGAAATAGCACGCAAAGGCAATTGTGCTCGGCTAGAAATTTAGCCATGAGCGGCATATTTTTTTACGGCCCATTCGTACATTTTAGCCAGAATAACCCGTGGTTGCGCCCGGGTGAAATTTCGGCCGAGACCGGTGGACGGTCCAAGCGCAAATTTTAATGGGATGAAGAGGGCTTCCGCTCTGACATAACTTTGTCCAACCTCTTGGATCTTTTATGTTGGATCTGGAAAATCTAGAGGCATTCATCTAGATTCACTTTTTCATCAAAAATTCATTTTTTGGAATGAAATGTATTTGTATGATGAATTTATATTCAATTTACTATATTTGTATCTATTTTCAAATTCATTTCTGAAATGAATTCAAAAATCAATTTTAAAATGAATTCAAAAATGAATTTGTAGTTGAATTCTAATATAATATTAAGGGGTAGCTAATGTCGGGGTAGCTATTGTCGCCAACCAAGGTAGCAACAGTCGGGGTAGCTACTGTCAGGGTAGCAATTGTCGGCAACAAAAGTAGCTACAGTCGGGGTAGCTACTGTCTGGGTAGCAAATGTCGGAAACGAGAGTAGCAACTGTCGAGGGGTGGCAACTGTCGGTTACCCAATATTTTAATTCATAATCATTTTTAATTTTGAGTCCATTATTTTTTCTTCCTACGTCGTCAAGGTCTCGTAATTTATGTAACTAAACGAACGAATTTATTTGACCAGCGCGTTATCGACAAATTCGAGCCAATACCATACTAAACTATTGCTATTCTTACTTAAAAATCGATAATATATTTCATAATTCAGATGATCAGCAGAATATTGATAGCAGCAATGATATAATACTCAACTAATAATAACATATATTTTTTAATTTGTGGTGGTTGGAAACAGCTCGATTATGTATGAATTAGGAGATGAACTCGCTCCCTCGATTTTGGCATCGCTTAACAGCATGACTAGATCCTTGAGCTGCGCAGCACCAAGAAAATCTGTCATATCTAACATATTCAAATATTATAGTTAAGACACTGAATTAACTCAGCTTTCTAAATTAAAACTATACTCAGATGGTATCCTCGATCCCTCAATTTATTGACGACCCAAACGGCGTTGATTGAATTTCCACCAATATCGAAAAAATTGTCCGTTCCTTCAACAGCTCTTATTCTATCACCTAATACAATTCCAACTGTACTAAGCAGTATTCTTTCCTTTCTTCTCATAACTGCATCATGGATAGTGGGATCTATGGCATGAAAAAATATTGTAAGAAAAATTTTATATTCTATTTTTATTTAGCATACGGCTTCGTTGTTCTTGAAATATTTGTCGTAGTTTTTTCTGATCAACTTTCCCATTTGATAGTAGATGCATTTTTTCTACTTCCACAATCTAGAAATAAAAAGTTTTTATCAGTATTTATAGAGCGTAAGTATTTAAGTGTTTCGAATTTAAGTTATACGTTGAGCTTCATGTATGGATCCAATTTATTTGTGAGCTCTTCCCGGATAAAGTCTATCCTCCCGTGGGTTTTCGGTATTACAAACGCTAAAACTTCCTGTTTATTCAATTATTATCAAGTATTAGAAAATAGTTTCAAATAGCGCTCATTTATTTAATACTTGAACCTGTTGTGACTCTTCATCAATGTTATTAATAGCCGTCGGAGAAACTTTTTCGAGTTTATTAACGACGTAACTGATTTCTTTCAAGGTAATGTTATTAGGCTTATGTCCAGAAGCATTCATGAACTGGTCGTAATAATCACCTGTTTTAAAGTTATACAATAATTTTACTAAATTATGTGAAATTTAATTGTAACAGAGTTCTTCAATTAGAGATAATTCGTTACCTGATGTCGTATCACAGCTATAACGATTATTAGTGGAATTTCGGTCACTAATCAAGTGAATTCCAGCCACGTAGAACTCCAGAATTTCATCCTTTTCCACCAATTTGTTGAAAGAATCCAAAAGTTGACGAGCGCAATGAAACATTGGAAATCCTTCATAACAAATTAAAATATTGTAAAAAAAAAATTACGTTATATATTCCTCAGCTTAACATATTGTAGAAAAATTACCAATGGGAATCTTATTCCTTTCAAGAAGACAATCCATTACATCAGCGCGTGACTCGAATGCTGCATATCTAACGTCACCTGCTCTGTCGTAGATATTCCATATTTTGGTATCTTCCTCAAACACGTTGTAGAATTTCAATAATAATTGAGCCGACAGCACTTCTCCGGAACAAATCCACATTTTAAGATTACTTAGAAACTTGTTATCATAACTTTCTCGACGACTATTTAGGGTTGTTATAATTGCTTTAAGAAGAGAAGGGACGAGAAATAGTCGAGTGATCTTGGCATCTTCTAAAAGCTCGATGAATTTTTCAGTGTTTTGAACAATCTGTTTAGGTACAATTTGTAATGGTTTTCCAGATAGGATTGGTCCCCATATCTCTGAAATGGATTCAACAAAGCTTAGGGAAGTTTTAAAACATCCAACTTCATTCAGTTCATAAGGAAAACGAGTCCATTGCCATTCCAGTTGTTGAAGAATCGTTTCGTGACTCAATCGAACGCCTCTGAATATTCCACTTGATCCGAAAGTGTAAAATATGACAGCTAAATCTCTTTCGGTATGATTAGAGTTGAACGTTATTTTTTCTCCAACATCATCTTCGTTAATATTCAATTGGTTGATATCGAGAACAGGAATGTTGGCCTCTTGAGCAGCTGATAGCAAAACAGTAGATGGTGTACTAGAAGCAAGAAGGCAGGCTGGCTTGGAATCCTCTAGAATATGAACCATTCGATTATACGGATAGCTACAATCAATTGGAACGTACGCCGAGTCCATTTTAAAGATGGCTAATAAGCTGATGATTAGATCAATGCTGGGTGTCATACTGATGGCTACGATCCGGTTAGAAGATGGATGATGACCAGATGCCCGCTCATGTTCCTTAATAGCCCTGAAGAGCCGAGCTGCCAATTGGTTTGCGCGATCATTCAAATGACCGAATGTAATTTGGTTTATTCCATCAGTTTGAGTTATGGCAATCTGATCAGCAAGTGCCTCATTTTCTGTTATGATTCTTTCCAAGAGTTTGTGAATATAAACCAGAGGCTTTCTTTCATCATCTGCTCTGGTTAGAGGCCCCCTGACCGAATCACCGAAGAGCATTGATTGCGTAGTATTCAGCAGCATGCTTTTCTGTCCTATTCAAAAGAATTCACGATTTAGGTACTAATTATTCTTTAATTCAAGTTAGTTCAAATGTAAGATATAATTTTTTCTTTTTTAACATAATTTAGACATATAACGAATGAATAAATGTATTAACTCAGTCAACCTATACCATAAAAATAACTTAGATCGAGAAAGCCCTTTTTTATACGTTAACAGAAATCCCGTTTTGACACACCTTCTTATAATTTTCTTTAGTTATGGAGCATTACTTGCAACTTTTCAAGGTCTTCAAGAAATTTGCGTATATGCGTGCAACCGATTAAGTTCAAGTTTTATCTTTTAATTGGCTATGTTAATATTTTACAAAATATTTACACAGAAGATATTTTCAGTTAATATTCTATTATTACATTCGATTAGAAAACCACCATACGCACTTAATATAAGCTACCTAAATGTATAACTTTCCTACCTTAGCAGCCGTAATAAAAAAAACTCGATGTATATCTAGTTACTGTTTAGAGCTTCCAGGCTTCCCAAGTTCTGACAACACAGTGCACAAAAGCAATTTAACATTAATATTTAAAGATTATATGTTGCGGAACAAAGTAAGCTCTTTTCTCAAGGTCGATATTGCAATTTTTTGCTCGCTCCCACTTGTGCTGAAATATAACAGAGTTCTCTGAAAACAGCCTTGAAAAGAAAAACAGCATGCCAGGCATATCGGTGCTTGATTCGGCATCCCTTTTCGCTCTTATAGTTATACGCACATTGTCTGTTACTATGCTGGATTTTTCATTGTTAGAATTATATACTACAGAATAGTGATTGCAACAGAAATAAACTAAGTTCGAATTGTGTCTTAAGAATCAATTAAATTTCGTGATCTAGGCGCAGCTCTAATTAACAGGTAACCTGCGTAATACTTAAATTGATAGTAAACTGAATTAGGGGGGGGGGGAGGGGGGTTTACTTGAGTACATTGGCCGGTACATATGTGTCCCTTTGTTATGTTAGGTATATTCAAAGTCAAGGACGTTCTCAATAGGCGAATGCACAGCAAGGTCACGCTTTTTGAAAATTCAAGATCAAGTCCAGTTTTTATTCGGTAACGTGTACAATATTACATTTCAGAATAAATGTACTCCAGACACGCCTGCCAAAAACAGGATGCAAATTGATCGTCAGAGAAAAGTATTAATTGATATTCCTCATAAATTCTGGGACAATCTAATTCTTGTTTGAAGCTTCAAATAAAATTGACAACACTTTTTTTTCACTTTTTTCAGCAATACTTAAAAAAATTGTTCATTGTCAAGGTCTCTCAAGAATCGGGACGAATGACTGTTTTCAAGGGCAGATCGTGATAGTGGGTTTTCCATATCTCATTCACCTTTTAAAAATTGGTCCATTTTATTTTAAAATTTTTGAATAATTGATGGTATAGCCTATTACTTTTCTACGATGCCAAGACTGATCAGTCGTTAAATTGTTTTGCCGCAAGACAATTTAAGTTATGTACTACAATATAATTTCGTGCAAATATAAATTGCATACTCTTACGATATTTAATATTTTCTCAAATATTGGAATTTTAATTGTAGAATTTCTTACCCTTTTTATTTATTGTTGCGCCAGTAATATGAAGTTAACGCTTCTTAATGAAGAACTATGTCTCACGAGATTCTGAAGAGTACAGGGCAGAAAACTTGAGACTATATACATTTCGAAAGCTATAAGTAGGCGGAGAACAGAAGAAGCCCCTCCGCATTGGGCGTGGAAGCTTGGTTCTCATCGTGACTCGCCGATTTCCCTGTGAGATAATATAAAAAAATGTAGCAACCTTGAGCACGAAGAGAAGCAACATACAAGCAGGCATTCAAGTAATTCGTCGTTGCGTAATATTACGGGTTTTCATCGTCCCTTTTAAGAAGTGCACTGTTTGTTGCCATGCTGGATTTTTTCCCTTTATACGTTCTACTACTAATAAGAAAAAGACCTTCACCATGAGAAATCCATCAAGGCTAAATTGTTACTATTAAATCATAATTTATGTTTGGCTGTCGAAGCTGACAATATTGACGAGTGTGCACGCAACTTGTCGAAAACCAATTTCAAGACAATATAATAACAAAATTTAAATTTTATAATATAAAAAATGATGCAACTTTCACACTGGAGTAATGAAATAAATTTGTTTCATGCAAGGAAACTGTATTACCTTATTACAATCAATGAAGAAATAAAAAGGAAACAAATTCTCAATCACTTCCTACGTAATGATAGAATATACTATTTGGTAATGTAGGAATTGCCCAGTTCTCGCTCGAAAGCAGCTTTTGACGTAGTTTGAAAAACTGGAAGGGAAGTTATGAAAAGTTGCGTCATTTGGATCCCAAGAATGGGACGGGGCTTCCCATAGTAAATAAATTTTGGAAAAATGGATAAAATGTCTAAAGAAGTTATGTTTAAATCATTCAATATTAAGCATGGGGAGGGGGGAGAATTTTTTTATTTTTTTTTATTTCAACATTTCATATCGTTATCTAGTTTTACTAAATGCAAATTAAGAGTATTGCTTTAATACATAGATTGTTACTACCGAAATATAAATGATTTTCTAACTAAAGAACCCAATTGATATAAAGTAAACTTTTTATTCCGCTTTTAAATGTTTCGTTTTTAATAAGGAAATATTACAAACACCACATAAAATTGATGTACAGAAAAGAAATATTTAGAATGTACAGAAAAAAAATCGGAACTTATTACTCTTCGTCAATGTGTTTGATTGTGATGGTGGCCAAAGTGGAATCCGGAGCAAGAGAATACGGCTTCGTCCCATCGGAAGCGATAAATTGATTCAACTGGTATTCCAAAAGTATTTTATGACCAAGAAGATCCACGCAAATATCCTTTATAATATTTAATAAAATAAAATTTAATATTTAATAAAATTAGATTATTTGAAAATAGCAATAATCATACTACAACTGAGTGTGTTACATACTCTAGTAAGTGGGGTAGTATTGGTGGTAATCAGTTTAGAATATCCCCTCTTTTTAGCCATTCGGATGTTTTCCTCTTCAATGAGTTGCATAAGAGCTACTTTCTCCGCGGGACTGGCGGCATCTACCGTTCCGGACATGAAGCCGTGCATTAAATGTCCCTTGGCCCTGGTTGTAAGATTCTGTTCCCTGTTTTAAAATTAAAATTAAAAATTATAATTGAATCAAGTTGATTAGTTACATTTATTTAATGATTAGTTATTTATGAAATACTCATCCATACAGATTGGGAGTTTCAATATGATCCAGAAATTCGAAAATGTAGGGGCATCGACTCTTGAATTCAGAGGGATCCATCTCTTCCAGTTCGACGACAGCATCTACGTTGACCGACACGGCTAAAACGCGCCCGTCAAATCTATCTTTGATTACATAACTGCATAAAGAAAGAATAAGAGTTTGAAATAAAATTCAAATAAAATATTATGATGCTTATCCCACCTCAAGTTGCAATTTAGTATGTCATCCCACATGGATCCTCCCAAGAAAGCGTTAAAATCTTCTAGTGTGGTGTGAGTGAGCGCAGCTAGAGCTTCTTGAGCCGAAAAAGTGGTTCCTATGATTCTGGTATTTTGAATTTTAAATTGCTATTAATAATAGTGTTTAATAAAGATTAACAATATTATTGAATACTGGATGATTTCTTCTTTGGTAGAGGATGAAAATGGCTCAATGATGTATGGAGAAGAAATTTTTCCATCATCGCAAGTATTTTCTTGCTTTTTGAATAATACTATAAGATCCTTGAGCTGTTCAGCAGCCAGAAATTCAGTCATATCTTTATTATGAGTATTTTGTATTTATTAGATTAGTAAACTAATAAAATAATTGCAATAATATGTATTACCCAGATGAAATCCTTGATCTCGAAGTTTGGTAACGACTGCAACGGCATTGAGTGAATTGCCACCGATGTCGAAGAAGTTGTCCGTCAGTCGGACAGGTCGTCCAGCATCGCCGGCGACCAAACTCACTGTTTTTAGTAAAGTTGTTTCTTCCTTGCTTAGTATTTCATCAGAAATAAATAAATCGGATGCTTCTATAATCGAATATGTTTGATTATTGGATAATAGCACAATTTCCATTATAAAAATAGTTCATACTGCGTTGATTTTCTTGTTGTTGGAATAACTGCAAAAGTTTTTGCCGATCAACTTTTCCGTTGACTAACAAAGGCATCTCGTCCACTTCTACTACCTAACAGCCCATTCAATTAGTACTTTTAATAGCATAAAATGATTTTTTGTTCTATTTTACTTTGGGCCTCATGTATGAAACTAATTTGGTTTTCAGCTCCTCTCGAATGAGACCAATGGTTCCAGAACTCTTTGGTAAAATGAAAGCTAACACTTCCTAACAGTCATAAAAAAATATTATGAATTTGAGTTGCTCTTAAACTGTTTTCTTAAAATGTTAAAATAACCTGTTCTGGCTCCCCTGCTTTGTAGCAAAGAACAGCCGCTGTTGAAACCTTCTCCGATTTGTTAACAACAGAGTTTATTTCATTCAAATCAATTCGATGACCGCGTACTTTCACCTGAGAGTCTGCTCGACCCTCATAGTAAAGTTGATCCTTTACGAATCGACCATAATCTCCAGTTCGGAACATGGTTTCGTATCCTATTAAAGTTTATTTTTAACATCTTAAATTAACCTATTAACTAGTCATTCGTGTATAAATTACCTGGAGTATTATCAATATGATTGTTAACGAATCTGTCCATCTCACGATTATTGAGATAGCCACTGCATAAGTGACTTCCAGCCACATAAAGTTCTCCAATGTCACCCTTTTCCACCAACTTTTTGTCCGAATCCAGTAGATAAAGAGCGCAGTTAAACATGGGGATACCTTGATAATATAATAACAGAGTCAATGTCAATAAATGTTATTATCACTCTTTAATACACTTTCTTATCTCTAAATAGAGCAACTGCTAGTGAAAATAAAATCTTATTACCGATAGGGACCTTGTTTTCAAGGAGAGAATCAATCACTTCGGCACGCGACTCAAACGCCGCATAAGTGACGTCACCCATGATTTCGGTACTTCCATAGAAGTTGCACATCTTCGTTCCTTCAGGGAAAACGTCGTAGAAATCTAATAGAAGCTGAGCCGACAGAACTTCTCCGGAGCAGATCCACATTTTTAGGTTATTTAAAGATGGACTATTATTCATGCTTTTAATAGTCAATATAGCTTTGAGAAGGGAGGGGACAAGGACAAGTCGAGTAATCTTGGCATCTTCCAACAGCTCAATGAATTTCTCAGTGTCTTGGAGAACTTGTTTGGGTACAATTTTCAAAGGTTTTCCGGATAGGATCGGCCCCCAGATCTCGGGAATCGAATCAACAAAAGTCAGGGCTGTTTTAAAACATCCAACTTCGTGTGGTCCATAAGGGAAACGATTCCATTGCCATTCGAGACGTTGAAGGATCGTTTTGTGATCCAATCGAACGCCTTTAGGTATTCCAGTTGATCCAGAGGTATACAGTACGACAGCTAGATCTCTATCATCATGATTGCTCATCAAATTTTCTTCAACAAGTTCCTCGTTGTTCAATTTGGTGAGGTCTACGACGGGGACGTTAGTCTTTTCAGCAGCAGAGACCAGAGAAGATGATGATTTAAGAACATTGCCAGAGGTTAGGAGGAAGATTGGCTTGGAATCTCCTAGAATGTGGATCATGCGATCTAATGGGAAACCACAATCGATTGGAACGTAAGCAGATCCCGTCTTAAAGATGGCTAAAAGGCTGACGATCAGGTCGATGCTGGGCAGCAAGCAAACGGCCACAATTCGATCAGCAGAGTGATCAACACCCGATGCGCTAATAGCTCTTATAAGTTTGGCAGCCAATCGGTTAGCTCGTTGATTCAGCTGATCGAAAGTAATACTAGTTCCATCTACT
Organism: Chydorus sphaericus; assembly: GCA_030141595.1. Lineage (NCBI taxonomy): Eukaryota > Metazoa > Arthropoda > Branchiopoda > Diplostraca > Chydoridae > Chydorus > Chydorus sphaericus. Next base: position 7,947,078 of record CM057933.1, read on the forward strand.
TGGCTGAGAGCGATGGTATCGGTAAGCTGGTTATTGTTAGCCAGAGTTTGCTCAAGGATTCTGTGGAGAGACAATTTATTTCCTCCAGAAGTGGTTGCCAAGTGCGGTTGTCTTTTTTCTCCCATGAGCAAGGACAGCTTACCAGATTCGATCAACATTGTGTAATACGCTCTAATATAAGAATAATTAAGCAGTATCAGTTGACAGCTCATGATAATAAAGCTAATAGAGTTAAAATGACTAAATATATTAATTTAAGCAAGCCATTTATTGAACAAAAAAAAAGGCTTTGAGTCAATCTACTTTTTTATTCTTGGTAGGAAATTTGTATGATGAAATTTTCACTTTTCCTTTGTTTCCCAGAAAACTAGTATTCAGATGTCGATCTCGAGTCTCGACCGATATCTCGCTTTTCTAGGTAATTTGTACAGCGTTCCGCCATAATTTTTTTTTAAATGATACAGATATAAAACTTGTTTAGACTACTTTAAAAATGACACACCTTTTTTGCAACATCGTATCTTAGCATTCTTGCAAATTTCTCAAGGTTTCTTTATTATATGGGCTTTTCAAGGTCATAATCTTATTGCTCCATATATTGTGGTAGGCCCACTAGGCCATTGAGACGCACAGTATTTTGTATTTGTATGTTTTAAAAGTAAATAATTTAAAATTTTTGCTATAAAATTAATCCCAATTATTACAAATCTGTGTGCGCATTAAACCAAAAGGTTCCATTATTACATTTATTTCACTATAACTTCTATAGATATACGTGAAAAACAGTTAATTATATTCATTTAATTTTGATAACATGAATCATGTTAACAATAACTAAATATTAGTGAATGAATAGTAATATTTCCCCATTTTATTAATTATTTAATCTAAATTAAATTCTAATTTAATATATTATGTATCTATGTCGTAATTTGTAAATTAAGTTAATCTACTACACAAACTGTATTTAGTTATAAGTAAGGTAGTGTACTTACCTAACTGATCCTCAAATGAAAACGGTGCTCCAACTGTTTGAGTGAACTTAACTCTAAAGAGTTTCACTGAATTCTGATGGTCCAGGACAGAAAGGCTTGCGCTAATATAACGACGATAAAACTAATTCGAATTGGGTGCTGCTCCCAATCCCTCTGTCTTATATGAGCAGAACAGTTGAGTAGTACAACCTTGGGAACAAGGAGAAAATATGGAAGCAGCTCACTCTCGAAACATAAGCAAACGTATCCGCTGACGTTTTGTTTTCGTTTCATTTTTCATTTCCAACAGGCGTGGCAATGATCTAAAATTCTCCTTAGAAACATAATAGATTAAAGATTTTGCAGTTTGCAGCTGTTCTTTCCTCTCTTTTTTGCATCATTCCAAGAAATAGAGGTCATCTTACCTTGAAATAATTTAAAGATAAAATCGTCCTCGTTTTTAAAGGTTAAATATGTTATAATTACAGTATGTGTTCAATGTCTTGTCATGCTTTTAACAAAATAATAATTGCTCAATTTGGAGCGCGACAGCGCGCTGCCCAGGTTATAGTTTACAATAGACAACTTCCTTGGATAGAGGTGAACAAGTTTTTCTAAGGTTTTCAAGGTTTTTCTATCTAAAATTGGGCATCCTTAAGTTTAAAAAGGCGCTGATCAGTCCCCCAAAATTTTTCGCATCAATCATTCTAAGCAGACAGCAAGGATAATTGCTATATATTAGCTATTTATTTGGTCAAGATATAAGAAAGTGCGTCAACTTCAATTTGCTACGTCATGCGGAAATATTTCCCTTGGGAACGGAGTTATACTTTTGGTCTTAAAAATTTTAATAAAATGACAATTGACCTTGTCTCACTAATAAATTATTTCATCATTATATTGAAATGAAAAAGTCTCATGGATAATAATGATAGCTGACACTGCTGCTGATCATTTTCATAAATAGATTGGGTTTATATATTTTTTATTTAGCTTTCTTTCAGATTTTTAGTAGTAAAATAATAGTTCCCAATTATATATAAGGATACATGGCGTCATATTACATTGATGGATTCCCACAAGGCAATAAAAAAAAAGAGAAGAAATTTTTACATAGTTTACAAATAAGGGGCATCATTATTCATTCGATTGTGCTGCGCTTTTGGTCAAATTGGTCAGCTCGGCAGCTTGTTGTTTTCCAGTTTGCTCAACTAATTGATAAAACCTGCCTTGCGTGTTTTTGAGTAAATTTGAAGGCGAGTCAAATTCCTGTAAAAGAAAATAAAAACTCCTAGCATTAACTTTGTGTTTCATTAGAATTCAAGCTTCGTATACAATGTTAAAATATACTGTACCATCAAGTATCCTGCATCTAAAACCATGATCTTGTCAGAGTCCATAATAGTGTCTAATCGATGGGCGATTGTCAACACGGTACAATCGCTGAATTTGTCCCTAATGGTCATCTGGATTAATCGGTCCGTCCTGAAATACAACAAATCTCAGAAAAAAAGTCTCCTTATAAGTAAACCTGAAGTATTACGTTCGATCGACATTGGCAGTTGCTTCATCAAGAACCAGAACACGATTTTTACGAAAAATGGTTCTAGCCAGACAAACGAGTTGCCTCTGACCGACGGACAAGTTGGATCCACCTTCAGCCACCAGAAAATCGAGTCCCAATTGGGCATCTGCCGCCATTGATTCCTTCAGTTTAACATCTTCGAGAGCGCTCCACAGGACGTCGTCGTTGAACTCTCCAAAGGGGTCTAAATTTTTGCGCAGAGTTCCAGTGAACAGCACCGGATCTTGAGGGATGATGGAGATTTTAGAACGAAGATCGTGAAGGCCTATACTCTTGGTATCGATATCATCGATAATGATTTTTCCATCGGGTTCGGTGAGACGGAAGAGAGCGGCGATCAAAGAGGATTTACCAGCTCCCGTTCGACCAACGATTCCAATCTTAATAATAATATTATTAATAAAAACGAGTTTTTAAAATAGGAAAATGGTAAAATGCGTATTTTAATGATAGTACCTTTTCTTTGGGTCTGATATGGCAGGTTATATTTTTAAGAACGGGTGAGCTCTCGCCGTAAGATAGACTCATGTTTTCGAATCGAACGTTGCCCTCTGAGGGCCATTGGGGCGTCGGCTTCCGATCTAGATTAAGAGACCATTCATAAACCATTCTTTCATTCATAATGAATAGAAGCTTGTATATATACCTTCGCTAGACTCGAGAGCTGCTTCAGCGGGTAGATGACCGTATTCGATAACTCTCTCAGTAGACGTCATCAAGTTTTCCACTTCGGCCAACTTTTGAACTCCGTAGTAAAAGATGGTCGCCATGAACATGATGGAAGAAAGAACCAATCCAGCCTCACTTCCACTCAGAGCTGTAATTTTATGTATTAAATTATTAAATATTCTTTTTGAATAATATATTTAAGAGCTATACTATGATGAAGAGCAACGACTCCGTAAGTAACTGCCGCCAGATAAGTGACCAATGTCCAGTCCAGCAAAATAGCGAACCAACGGGCAGTGGCCAAAGTTAGGTAAAAGGCCGAGCTGTGAATATCTTGCCTCTGATCAAAAATTTGCTGGAAAATGGTTTCGCACTGGTGAGCTCTCAAAGTTGTTAATCCAACCAGCGATGAAGAGAGGTGAGTAAAAACGGGGCTTCGGGCTGCAAGAAGAAAAATAATTAAGAAACTTTCTTATTAGAATTGTGTTAAGAACTTACTTGTGCCCTCCAGTCGTCTAACATTGAGGGAGGTAACGAGGTACATCCGTCTAATGAAGTAGAAACAGCCGACGAGTAAAATAACTGGCAGAGTGAGCCACCAATTGACTACCATTACAAGGACTATTACACCCAAGATGTTTAAACTAACCTGCAAAATAAAAGAATCAAGGTTGAAACATATGTTTTTGTAAAATATTGTAATAGAGATGATATAATGATGTTTAAGTACCGATAAAAGTTCATAGAAAGTGTCTGGAAGCTGATCATCCATGCATCCGATATCCTTGATGAAACGATTCAAGATACGGCCTAATAGTTTAAATAACTTTTGTTAGATAATTGGATGATCTAAAAATAGAATATATATATATTATTGTACCAATAGGGTTCTGATCGAAGAAGGAAAGTGGAGCACGCACGACTGATTTAAACATGTTGTCGTGAAGTTTGACCGAGGCAAACATGCAAGTTACGAAAAAGTGGGTTGATCGGACCATGGCGAAAACGAAAACACCTCCAATTAAGATAGAATAAACGTAGATTCCCGTGTAAGTGTCCACTTCTTCTTTCCAAGATTTGTAGGTGAATGTGTTGTTCTCAGCTTGTTCTACCACTTCGGTAGCGTCGATACCAAGGACTGGTTTTGTATGGTACCGAATGAATTCAGCATTGGTCCAAATGCTGAGCCAGAAATCGATTCCAGTGAAGAACATTTGGGCGATTAAGAAATTCAAAACCAGAAAGATCAAAGAAACGATTCCGGCACCGGAATGAAGGTATTTCCAATAGGTTTTCATGCCTACACCTCCTGATTGTCGGAATTCTTCCGACAATGGCTCGTCTCCATCGTCTGGAACCACATCGGCGGTAGACTATGTAAAAAAAACGGAAACCGCAATTAAAATCATGTGGATTGTTACTACGTATTTAGATAAATGGATCTACTTGAGCAGCTGGATGAGCATGAGTAGTTCCATCTTCAGCAATCGTTGAGCTAAGTCGATCGTCGATGTGGCCGGAAGCTATGAGTTCCGCCGGATTCCCTAAAGCCTCCACTCGTCCCTATCAAGAAAAATGCACAGTTCATTAATTCCCATATTTGGTAAAAATATGATAATCAAGCAACCAATAATTTAACATACTTCTTTGAGAACAAGGATCTTATCAACGTCCTTCAAATATTGCAGCTGGTGAGTTACAAGAATGCGGATTTTGTCCTTCAGGAATCCATTAATGGCCTTATCGAACAGGTGACGTCCGACGTGGGTGTCGACGGCGCTGAGGGGATCGTCCATAAGATAAACATCGGCGTCGACATAGAGGCAGCGAGCTAGATTAACTCGAGCCTTTTGACCACCGCTAAGAGAAATGCCTCTTTCGCCCATAAACGTTTGATCTCCTTTCGGTAGAAGAGTAAAATCTCTTTCCAGAGCTGCCGCTTCGACCACTTGGCGGTACCTCTGCTCGTTGAATTCAGATCCGCACAGAATGTTGTCTCGAATAGTTCCGGAGAAGATCCAGGCTTCTTGAGGTGCGTAAGCCACTTTACCGTGCACTCGACAGTTACCGTTGAGTAACGGTAGTTCTCCAAGAATGGCATTTAGTAGAGAGCTCTTTATAATAGAACTTAATTAGTAAAAGTTCAATTCATAATTGAGGTATTACCATTACTTTGCCTGATCCAACTTGACCGACAATAGCCATGACTTGACCAGGTCGCACGGTGAATGATAAATTAGTGAGAGTATTGCCCTCGGTAGCTGAAGGCCACTTGGCAGTCACTTTATCTAGGTCTACGATGCAATTTTTCCTCCTCGTCTGATTGTTCTTCTTAGACATTTCATCCAGTAATAAGAATTCCTTAAAAAAAGGAAATCATTTTTCATATTGATGTAGGTCTTTTTACTTTTTCAAGGCAATTTTCATACTTCAATGCGTTGGAGCGAGACCCTGGCTTCAGCAGCTGACGTTACAGCATTCGGGAAGAAGTGGGTCATACCAATGCGAACGTTATTAAACAAGGCAACGGCCAAGAAAACCTGCACAACTCTAAGTTATTAAATGCACTTGAAAGACATTGTAACAACGTTATCAAAGATAACCTTCTCGGGAGTGAGGTGGTTGCCAATAAGTCCATAAACGACAAAGGTGAGGAAAACGATCAATTTGGACGAAGTGTCGCAAAGACTATTATTCAAAGCGCGGAAATAAGCTGTCCTGCGAATGACATTCACTTCCATCCTAATGTATATATTAAAAATAAAGTAAGCAGCCATGAAATGATGTAGATGATTATACCTTCGGCACAAGTCAATTAAAGTGGCAAATGGTTTTTCCCAGGTGTACATTTTAATGACTCGAATGCCCGTAACGATTTCGTTCATCGTTCGGATACGCTCGTCCGTCCTTGCAGCTGTTTTCAACCTCAATTTAGAGAAGATCTGAGCCGTCCAGCCTGTTGTATCATCATAAAAAGAATTAATTGACTGTAGAAATTGTGCAGCTAATTGATCTATAAAATATCACCTTGCAGAGGAACGTAGAGGAGCATTGTGACTAATCCAACGAAGCAAGAAGGACCAAGGACGAAATAGAGGATGGTGGTTGTAATTAGTGCTTGAAGTGGAGAGATCCACAAATAATTAAAGTAAAGAGCGGCTCTGTCGAAGCGGTTGACATCGTTTGACATCAGGTTGACCACTTGACCGATGCTCGTCTGTTTCCCAAGAGCTCTTTGGCTCAGTAGTAAACACTGTATAGATATCAAAATTTAGTTCATTCAAAGTAAAATTCAAGATTCATCATAGGAAGTAGATTTGTCCTTGTCTTATATTTAGAGATCGTGCAAATTTCTTATACCTGCAGCTGTCATCTTACGTCTAAATCAAGGCAATTTCCTTGAAAGATTGAATACTCGTTCTTGGAAGGATGACTGCCAACTAATTTCTACATAGGCTTCTGTGCTTATGAAAAATAAATTTACAAAAAAGAAAAACCGGTCTCGGATATCACTTTCTTTTGCTGTCATTTAAAGGACACACCTTTATTATTTCAAGGCTTTTCCTCAGATTATGAGCATCACGTTATAAAGAAAAAAAGTGAACACGAAATGCTGAGATCATTATATATGTATGAAATTATTTCAATGAAGGTCAAACTGTTGTACCCCCTTTTGATATCTTTAATCAATCTAGAACAAACAAAACATTTAAACCTGTTTTCTGAAAATTCCAAGGGTATATGTACATAATAGACTAATATGTCGCAGACTGAGATACTTCAGTATGTATATATGGTAATAATAAAGTGGGTGGACACATACCTTTTTGAACATTAGGGAACAGGAAGCGACCCTCATTTGCATTCCCAAGTGTCGCATTTCGAATGAGTAGGCGTGTTCCGTGATTGCAAAAGATGCAGAGCAAAGGATAACTCCTGTGGCGTAGAGGTACGCTTCCGTGGCACTCATTCCGCTCGTTGAATCGAAATATCGGATTAATCGACTTAATAATAAAGGCTGCAAAATTCTGCACAAATAAAATACCTTAAAGACTATGAATTAATAAATTAAATATTTAAATTGAAGCTTACCGAGTGCCACATTCTTCTAAAAGACTGATGAGACTAAAAAGTGCCATCCTAAGTCCGAAAGTTCGTCTAACAGCGTTCACTAAGTTTGGTTGGATTTTCTTCTTCTTCTTGGACTGCCCATCGTCGTTTACTGCATTCAGGTCTTTAGTCTGATTCACCTCTTTCACCCATTCACTGTTATATAATACATTACATATTATCTAAAAAAAATAATGGCATTATAGTCAATATTACTTTTGCAATCGGAGTCCTAATCTCTCGGATTCATCGGTGGAGAGAACTTGGTACATGTCGTCTACTTGAAGCTCTTTCGTGTTACCCAGTCGAATGAAAGGGGTTAACCAGCTAATATATATACCAATAATAGATTTCGTATTTATAAGCAAAGGATGAATAGCTAATTTAATTACTAAAGTAATTACCAGAAAAAGAGCTTAGAGAGGAAATTGGCTTTGGTTCGTGGATTGATAGGAAGGGATTTGGTACCCCCAAATGAAGCATCGGCAGCATTATTATTTTCCATGATTTATTCTAAAAATAGTTGTGAAAAAAAAGAAAAACTATTTATAGACCAATTTATGGGGGTAATTGGTTGTAAAATTTGCTCGCCACTGGAGCGAAACCCGAATGGGAAATTTTCTTTTGTCTAGCCGAAAATTCGCAAATGCGGAACGATATTGATGGGTGTGACACAAATTTAACACTTTCCTTTTTTTTAGAATTGAAAAAAACAAGAGGGTTTGGAACAAGCCGAATTTGTTCAAGGATTTTAAATGAAATTCAACAATTCGAGCAAAACGAAAATAAGAGTAATCCCTCCATAAAAGGTAATTTAACTTGCTCTGATAAGAACTCCGACATAATTTTCCAATTATATATTTATTTGCTTAGTTTAAAATAAAATTATCTATTATTCAATCTTGAAGCCACTATTCGCCCATAACTTGCTCTTTCTTTTGCGTAACTATATATCCCAAAACTTGAAAACAAGTAATATATTTTACAAGGGAAACTTACTCAATCAATGGAGAGCCGGTAGAGTTGGCTATGGAGTATTTAAAATTGAATTTGCGGCGAGCTTCTGCTACTGTAGTTTAGCACGTACTTTACTTTCAGGAGATCAAATGTTTCTGAGGCGATTACCGGCTGCTATATATGAAAAATATTGACGTCGGACAGAGTTAACCTTGTCCAATCGCCACCCGGAAAATTAACCTTGAAGTCTACGTAAGAAAAAAAACAGCACCAGAGCACTAGACAGCAAGTCCAAGAGAAATCTACCGATCCGTGAAATCGGGATTTTTATTTCCAAGTTTCTGAACCTTTTTTCCGATCGTGACAGCATAATTAATTTATACATAAGCCTTGAATTATAAAATAGCTCTAAATGTTTTTTAAACCTGTTCAGTAGTCAATGTGTTTAGAAAACAGGATTTCCTATATTTGAAAAAAGTGTAATTATTTGTAGCTTCCTGTATTATGTAATGAAATCAAGGTAACAGTGATGTAGGCGATTAATTAATATTACCGTGATTATTAGCTTAACAAAGTATTGTACGTATATCGGTATACAGTTAATGAGTGATAATTGGTGCCAAATTTATAGGTAAGTTTCAACGGAAGTGGAACCCGTTACCTACGTATGGGGTTACAGTTACGATATATTCTATATCTTGTGGTTTAGGCCGATAATCATATACGGGGGAATCCCGGAACAATTAATGAATCTTCGGTTCCTTGTAACCGATAACGGTTCAGAAGAATAATTGAGAATTCTTTGGTCAATGCAATGATTATACAATCGTGTAGCAAATTAATATTTAACCAAATAAGTTATAAAAAAGAAGGTATAATAATTTAATGTCCCATAACTTTTGACAAATGTGAACAACAAATAAGAGCTTTAGATATCTGTTGGCAGCTATGTGCACATAGAAAAAAATCGTGCCGACCATGAGAAAATTAAAACTCAACGATAGATATCGAATTAACTATATAAATTACACCATTCTTGGAAATAAAAACGGATAGGGTTGGAACTTTTTGTCAAAGAAAAACCTGTTATTCATTTTCCAATGAATTTGGAGAACAAGTTTTCTACTACAGACTAGTTTGTAAATAAATAACCTATGCTGAATAAAAAAAAGTAAGTCAACTGAAATATTTTTTTACTAATACTATACAAGGATAACTTTTTTCTTTGTCCACATTCTTTTATAATATTTCTTACTGAAGCAAATCATTTCTCTTTTATTTTGGTCGAGTGAATGTCATAGCGTGACGCAGAACAGTAAAAAAAACTGAAAATACAATCCTCGTCACCATATATAATCTAAAAATTGTTTGTTTAGTATTTTATATATTAGGTGTGAAAATGTCTTGTGGCTATTATGTTATATATAGAGTTAGATAAGGATGTGTAACCATGAAGGGTAATTGTGATTTTTTTCAGGCGCCCCATTGTGCATTAAAGGACAACTCAATAAATTTGAACATCGCGCACTTCCACCGTGTAGACTAATATACTATATAGGCTTGTTGTATTACAAACAGCGCGGATGGGATTAATGACCATTCAGTTCTCCTTTTTTTTCACCAATTATTCAGACCTTGAAAAGATTTATTTCCTTTAAAACATTACTATTAGGGATAACCAGCATTATTACAGACATTCTTTTATGCATTCCGTTGTGTGTAAGGCTAATCACTAAAAAATGGATATCCCTAAATATTAATCAAAACCAGATCCACGATTCTTGCATACTGGTCTACATTGTATTCAGCTTTCAAGTTCTTTAGTAGGACCACGATATTGAATACCTATATACCATAAAAAATTATGCTAAAACATTACAAACCATAACAACTTCACACGATAGTAGTGTCTTATTATTATTATTTTTTTCAATATTTGGCGCATTGTAACCTTGATTTCTTTATGGTCGAAATCCTTATAATATACAGGGTAGTTGCACACGATATAGATATCTGCCATATAAATATAGACGCATAGTTGAAGATAAAAGTGTTCTATTTTAGCGGTATAATATTAAAATGGGCGTTAATATGAATTTTGTTTTCATCGCAAGGTGAAAATGTCAATTCTCAAAATTTTTAAAAGAAACGGAAATTATACACATTATGTATTTGTAAAAGTCAACGGAGCGGAAATAAATACACGAGCCACACGAATTTCGTGATTATTGAAGGGACAATTCCGCAGAGAAAGGAGAAAGGAACCGCCTACAGTTCAGCAAACAAAGCCAAGGACGTTTATATTTAAAATTTCTAACAAAAGTAAATGGAAATATTCCTAGTAATATGCACAAAAAGAACAATATTTTGTATTACTTCGACTTGCCGATGCCTCAGGTGAAATAAGTTTTTCGCGTGCAGATAATTATACCTATATTTGGCGTGATCTTATTATAAAGAGATTGAATAATCTCAGAGTGAATAATGTTTTTTTTCGGATTTCAGTGTGCTTTTTACTTTTACTGCGCTTATTCGAGATTGAAATGAGATATCAGCACTTCAGCGGTAGGTAAATGTAATGGCTTCCTTATTAATAATCCCCCCCCCCCCCCCCCCCCCCAAGTTCCGTGCGTTGATCCATAACACATTTTGTTGGATTATTCACGCACACTTCGAAAAGACTAAAGCGATTTTATTTCTTGCTGCGAGTAGTAACGCGTGAATCGATCCCGATGTATATCTTTTAACTCTCCAAATTCGATTCCATATTACATATACGATCACGCCACTCACGATTTATAGATATCATAGTCTTCCTGTGACATTGACATGTTCGTCGTAATCACGACTCTCAAGTTCGATTACACCTTTTGTATTACTGCATAGTACTACCCAGGCAAAAATCGAGGTAATTAATTGCGAATTTGGTAATTAATTACGTAATAATTTCGGACAATTTGTATTAATCACGTAATTAATCATATTTTTTGTGATTTATTACAAAATTAATCAGTTAAAGGTGATTAATTGTACGAAATTATTTCCTTATTTTTACCTGGGTATGGTGGTAAAATATATGATAGGTAAAAATATGATATTGAATAAATAAAGTATATGTTTATATAAGTAAGCGTAGTTCTACAGTTGCTGACTTCGAAACCTACGATTCGAGTTCAACCTTTGGATGGTAGAACCTTTTGGTTTACAACAATAGAAGGATCATAGAATGATGGATGATAGAAGGACAATAGAAAGGGCAGTGTTCAGATAGCCATGTTTTTGTTCTGATTTCATTTGATTTAATGTGAAAAAAATTACTTGAAGTAAATAACGTCGAAAATTTGTACATTATAATCTTTCAGGAATTAATCAATAGTCCGTTTTACATTGAATTAAGGACGTTAAATCGCTCTTTGATTTTGTGTGCTAAAACGTTTTAATGCCATTTATTGAAACATTTATTAAGGAATATTGTTGATTAATGTTGCCAAGTTATAGGTAGATTTATTCAATAATGTGACAACTCGCAAGTTTTAAATAAATAGAAAAGTTATTTGCATTTCATAGCTGATTTCTTTTTACATAAATTGCACAAAAAAGTGTATTATTTTTATGTCATAAATATTCATGGGCTTGCATGTTTAACAAGTAGCATTCCCGTTTTACATTATCATGCTGGTAACCCAACTACAACGATTAAAAAAAGTATGGAAAAATGAAATAATAGATCATTTATTCTGGTTAAATAATAAGCGCATAATTAAATAGGGGCGTTGGTGTGTTCAGCTTTAATGAACTGCGTGGTTTTTGTTCCATCAACGTGAATATAAATAAATAATGATTCTCCTAGCTTTTGAAAAGAATAAAATATCAATTTTCAGCTCTTCGAGCCTAACAGCTCGATTAAAAGTAACATAAAGACATAACATTAAAAAAACAGCCAAGGCCAGTATTTAAAAATGAATATATAAATCTTATAATATTTATGATACATTTGATAAATTCAACAATTTATAAAATTAGCTAGTTATGTATATTATTGCCGCATTATTGTTTCTCTTGTTTTCTTTGATTGAAATTCAAAAATTTAACAACTCCTACAACGTATTCATTTTTAAAAGTAGAGTACATAATAACTCGCGGAAATGTGTTTGCGCACAGTAGATTTCCGAGTGCATTGTCGCCTAATGTACAGTTTTGCTATGATTGTTTAAGGCTATTCTATGCTATACATGCTATGTACAACATTACTTTTACCAAGTATTAATTTTTACTGAAAAGCGTCTATTGGGAAAGGGAAATGTTTCTTTTTTATACATTTTTTATTGAAGATCTACGACCTTGTTGCTTGGATGCTGTTTTTTTTTTGGTTACGTTTTCCTTAGTATATGTTCTGTTGCGTGTATATGGCTTTTTCAAACAAAATTTAAGAGACCACTTGAGCCATCTAGTGTGAACTTCTTTCGGTTTCGATTATGACGACCTTTTGGTACCCATGAACGCGAAGTAAATTGTACTCTTAGCTATTCTGAACTTCGAATTCAAGTAACTCCTTTCTATAAGCAATGAGCCCCTGTCTCTCTTTTATAGTGCATTTAAGAAGTATACAGCAATAGCAATAAATTCCGATGGCATTCGTTCCGAATGCTAGGTTCCCGAAGGGATTTTTAACAAAGCTATAAATCCTATAATACAGTGTTTGCAAAATTCTAATTTTTCTTGAATCGATTCAGATTCCGATTCAATTCAGATTCAATGATGCTGAATTAATTTTAAAAATATAGATTCAGATTCATCTGTAATTTTCTTACCTAATTGTGTCATGAGTACTGAACACTTCGTCAATTTTTATTGAGAAAACTAATTGGAATTTGAATAGTAAATAATACTTTTTTTCGTTTGGATTTTATTGGGTCTATAAATGAATAAACAGGACCTGTTGATTTAATTGAACTATGGGTACCGTCTTTTGTATATTTTTTTCTCATTATTACCGAAAAATTCTGAATCAATTCAAATGATTATATTTCAATCGATTAAAAACTCAGATTGATTCGAATTCAGATTCACTGAACTCACTTGCTTGAATTGACACCGAACTCAAGGTGCATTGACACGAGCCCTTATTTTCTTTTCCCTTATGTTTTTCCCCGTAACGCCTTATTTTTCCGTAAAGGTGCGTTTTGATTGGCTTATTGAAAAAAATAAGGCTTTATGTGAAAGAAATAAGAAAATAAGAGCTCGTGCGCGCACCTTCGGATGTGGGGACAGGTCTTAAAATCAGCTGGGTCTTCGGTCCCTTCAAAGAGTCGGCTTTGCCCCCCTACGGGGGCAAACCCGACCTTTGAACGTCCCGCGACCCGTCTGAAGTCTTTCGTCACATTTCGGCCAACTTTAGCTTATTTACTTAATATTCATGTTTACTAATGAAATCATGACTATGCCATCGTTTCGTTTAGAGTTTGTTGAGGTCCGTAAGTTCGATTAAATGAAAGGGACCCTAGGAACGGAACCGCACCTGGAACTGAACGCAACGGACGTGATATTTTTCATAATTCTTGTATAGGATCTTGTATAGCTTGGCATTTTTTGTAATTGATAATTGATTATTGATACCTCGAATCCTAGACTCAAGTTTTGTGTTTCCTGAGTCGAATGGCTCAGCATGGTACAACAGAAAGGATTGGGGTTTAAAGTCACCATTACATATGACTAATAAGTATTTTATACTTCATAGTATTTAATAGTATAATTAGCACAAGGCTTAGTTATATCGCTTATTTTGATTTGTATGAATGAACCATGAAATAAGTTACACATATCAGTTGAGAACATGGTAAATTACCGTAATAATTTTTTTTTACGAATTTGCATATTGCATGTTTGTACTATGCGCTAGCGGTGGCAACCTAGTTTTTCAGAAAACTAAATATTTTTACCGGTTTTTTTTTGCTGAAACTAGGTATTACTAGGGTATTTTATCCAGTTTCGAAGAGAACTAGATAAAATATCTCAGAAAAAACTAGGTTTTTTACTAAATAAAATAATCGTAAAAAATCAACTAGGTAAACTAAATAAACCAGGTAATCTAGGTAAAATATAATAAAAAATTACTACCTAGTTTTACCTAGAATTATTTTTAAAGGGTATCAATACTGTAAAAAATTCCCCCAAAAGGTATCAGTATTTAAACTTGAATTTTTAGTGCTATCTTTTTGTTCTGGGTGCTATACTATCATTTTTTAAAGCGAAAGAGTTGACACTCGCGAGAAATATTTATCGGAAGCTGACATCGTAGCTTTATTTTACTTAGTATTACCTAGTTATTACTAGGTAATTTAGTTTTACTCACAAGAAAATTACCTAGTTACTAAGTAGGTAATAACTAGTTTTTTGAAAGAAACTGGATATAATAAAACTAGATAAAATAACGGAGAAAAAGAACTAGGTAAAATAAACTAGATAAAATAACGAAAAAAAGAACTTGGTATTACTAGGTAACTAGGTAAAACTGGGTATTACTACCTAGTAATGCCACCGCTGCTATGCGCCTCATCCGTATCTGCTACTGATAGTACTTTTATTATTTTCAATTGACAATTTTTAGAAAATATAATCTCCTGAGATCTTATTTTCACAATTTGTTAAATTATGATCATTTGTCTTACTTACGGTTACGGCGCTCAAAAAGTTTACCATTTGAATCAAATAGGGAGAATTGCGATTGGGTTTTCGTCTGCCAAAACGTCTGGTTAATGGTGGCATTAGTCCGACTTTATAGTGTTTGCATTAGCCTTTTCGTCGCTGTTTACAAAGAGAACTGTCAAAATAGTGACAACAAGGCTAATGCGAACCGAATAAAGTCGAGCTAATGCCACCAATAACCAGACGTTTTGGCAGACGAAAACCCAATCGCAATACTCCCTATAGTATATTTTAGTTATATTCAATAGAAATGCGTCATCACTAAAGATAAAGAAAATGGCCACATTCAATTTGGATCAGAATTCAGAATATTTTGCTAAGATATTATGATATGTTATGATACGATATTCTTCTGACAACTTATTATTATTGCCAGTTCACATTAGTTATAGAATTCCCATTATACTTCAGTAAATAATTCCACTATTCAGTAAAAAAAAAAAAAATTAAACCACGCAAGGTATCGAACTCGGACCATCCGCATGGGAAGCCAGCTCGCTACCATTGAACTGATTGACTCATAAATTGGCGCAACATATTATTGTGTCATAACATACATCATTGTGTTAATGGTCCTAGTTCCCGAAACGGACACTTTCAAAACTCTATTCTTTTTCCTTAACTTCAAAAATAAAATTTTCTTTGTTTATATTGGTTCATTACCGCGAAATTTTCCAACTATTATGCACTTTTGAAAATTTGGGATGTCGGTAACGGGGCCTTCAACGAACCTTTGTCAAAATTATGTTCAAAGTGGTGCTACCATAAAAATACAGGTTCGAAGTTGGGTTGTCTGATAACAGAGTCAGGACCAACCAATCGAAATAACCTTAATTATAAGTTTAAACTATTAGAGGCATAATCATGTCACTAGAAGGAAATATAAATTCTGCTAAAAGCAAGGTTGTCTTGTGTAAATCATTAAGAAATAAAAAAAAATAATGAATATTATATATTCAACGACAGATTTTGCTGTTATGGCACGATTTTCTTCTAACAACTTGTTATTCTAGAGTTCTAGACATTTGATTTAAAAAATCTTATTGCATTCGATAAAATCAGAGAAGTCAAAATTGGTTGAATATACTTTAAATTGGTAATGATTCGTTGAATATATGCATTCATATATGCATTCTTGCGTTCGTGTTTATCACCTCGGTTTAAATGTGCCGCCACGATTCTACTACCAGGTGGCGCCACCGGCCACCTATAGCGCTCGATTGAGTTACGTCATAGCCCCGGGGTGAAATTATACAAAAAAATCTAAGCAGCCTATCCTGGAGAACTTTTTCTCCTCTTTCGAATGATGCAACTCCCGCGTTCACTGGAAGTACTCTGCGGTCAGGCATAAAGAAATGCGAATAGCTCAAAGCCATCTATTGGGACCCGGCGTCAACTTTGGCCATACTCCTAAAAATTTGTATACATATGTCATACACCTAAAATTTGTATACATATGTCATCAAACTGCCGGTTAGAATCCCTTCGGGAGATTAAGGACTTAAACTCTAACTAATCATGTGGTTCTATGGTGTAATGGTTAGCACTCAGGACTTTGAATCCTGCGATCTGAGTTCAACCCTCGGTAGAACCTTGGTTTTTAACTTAAACCAAATTTAATAAGTTAACACACAGACACACCCCACCGCTCGCCTAAAATATTCAGTTGAGGCTAGTTGAAAACCGGATTACTCACGTATTCCCATTTCAAAACGAGTTACGAAACATTTTGCGCCTGTTCTTGTGATGCCATTTCGGATTACAGTCCTTTTTCAATTAAATCCAATAACGAATTGAACCGTATAATACTAGTGTTTAATCTCTGATTTTTTCATCATTCTGGAGTGATTTTGGTACCGTTTACCGTCGTGTTGCTTAATCGTTAAAGAAATCATGGTCCGTTTCAACAAACAAGCGTATATTGCATAATAGTTATTACGTATACAGTCGAGTAAACCTATAAGCAACAGTGAAAAAAAAACACGCGCAATATTTTTTCACTGCATGAACATTATGGCTCCAGCATTCTCCAGCACCTGATATTGAGTTTATCTCTTAGCCTCCTATCATAATAGCCAATCTATCATCTTCGATAGTATAAATTAATGCCGTTTGCCCATGCCCAAATATTAATTTTTGGCTGATTTAAAAAAAGGACATATGAATTTCTATATACATGCACAGATTCGACCTATTTAATGCTTAGCATAGTAAATGATGGTAAACACCTCGGCATTAAATTATAGACTATATAATGGCGTTATATATTCTTACTTGTCATCGAAATCAAGCAAATTTTCTTGAAAGATTGCATACTCGTTCTTGGAAGTTGGGAGGATGATTGCTAACCAATTTCTAAATTGACTTCAGTATTTATGTGGTATATATATTTTTTAAACTGTCTCGGATATCACTTTCTTAAGGTGTCATTTTAAAGACACGCCTTTATTATTTCAAGGCTTATTCTCAGATAAATGCGCATCACGTAATAGGTAATAAAAAAAAGTCAACAAGAAATGATTATAGAGCACTCATATATTTATATAATTATTTTAGTGAAGGTCAAACTGTTGTGCCCCCTTTTGATATCTTTAATCAATCTATAGAATAAACAAAACATTCAAAACCTGTTCTGCAGAAAATGCCAAGGGTAAGTACTTGTATGTGAGGGCCTAATCTGTCACAGATTTAGTTACTTCAGCATAGAGTATGCCAATATTTGAGTGGGTTGACACATTCCTTTTTGAACATTATGGAACAGGAAACGACCATCATTTGCATTCCCAAATGTCGCATTTCGAAGGACGAGAGCGTATTCTGTGATCGCAAAAGATGCATTTTCCGTCCGTTATATTGAATCATCAAATACATCGACAAAAAATAAAGGCTATAAAATTCTGTACTGGAAAAGGCATAATGATATAATGTATTCTAATATTCATATAATCATAAGCCCCCTTAAGTATTAAATTGAGATTTACTGCGAGTGCCACATTCTTCTAAAAGACTGAAAAAGGATTTTGCATATTATCCAATTAAAGTTAATGATATTTGTATTTTAAAGTATACTTTTGCAATCTGAGTTCTATTCTCGAAAGTCGAAGAGAGAAGTAAGCCAATCAAGACAGGATTTATTTAAATGCCATATACAGTATTTAATTGAGTTATTGAACCGGTTACCAGGAAAAAGGAGCGTAAGGAGGAAATTGGCTTTTGTTCGAGAATTGACGGGTAGGAATTTACAACCACCAAATGGGCATCTGGAGCATGACTATTTCCATAATATATTCTAAAATTAATTTTGAATTTATTAAAAAATATTTAAAGATTAAATTTTGAAGGGTTAATGGTTGTAAAATTTGTGCGCCAGTGAAGCGCAACCCGATTGAGAAAAACAATTTTCTTTGTCCACATGAAATACGCATATGCGGAACAATATACTAATGGGTGTGACACAATCACATGAGTGTAAAATTTTAATTTTTTTTATAAATAAAAAAAAAAACATTGAAATAAAATAAGACTATATTGATTAGATTTTGTTACACCTGTATACCCACACAGCACATATATTGCTTAATAAATGATTGTTAACACATTTATGTATTATTATAAATATTAACGAATCAGAAGCCCTTACTTTTGGAAATGTTATATATGAGTTGTGACATATTCATGTATCCAATATTTTGTGGTTTCAGCCGATAAACATGTAGGGGGAACACCAGAGATATTTATGGTTTTCAGGTGTCTTAATTGCGATAACGGTCCAGACAAATAATTCCAAATTTCTTAGATACTTAAAGGATCATTATAACTATAGTTATATGACACACAATTCTTTTTCACTATTCCAATAAATTTGGTAACCAGGATTTATGTTATGGACAACTGTGCAAAAACTATTACACACGAATGTAATACTGAATTTTAAAAATAAGTATAACTAAACCGATATATATATAATTACATCACGGTATACAGGGATCAGCTTTCTTTTCCGGCATTCTTATACTATAGGTATCTTACTGAAGCCAAATCATTAATCTTTTACGTTTGGTCGAGTGCATGCCATAGCGTGGCACAAAGCAATAAAACTAAAATACAAACCTCAACACTATATAGGCTATTTATAACTTTGAAATTGTTATGTTTGATATTTTATATATTATAAGGTGTGAAAATGACCTGTGGCTATTACGTTATATTAAGAATTAGAGAAGGATGTGGAACCATGAAGGACAGTGAATATTTTTCAGACATCCCACTGTGAGATAAAGGACCACTCGAAAAATGTTAGTTATTTATCTTGTATAGGTATATTTTATGCTAAATGCTTGTTATATAAACAATAATTACTATGTGGAATCAACGAATATCCTTTTCAAAAATAATATGAAAAATATAGAAGTTTAAAATACTGTTGACAGTAAGTACGTAAGTGTTATCCGATACTGTTAAGCACTCTACATACACCATCAATGAAGAATGTACACCTCGCATCAATTAAACGAGTTCAACGTTGCTTGTATGCCAGAAACATGCATGTTATTAAAGTAAGTCCTTTAGTGGGAACATTTCATTACATACTTGTACTCGTATTCTATACCATTGCAAAATGTATGGTATAAGATATGACCAACAATAAAAAATTGACACGAAAATGATGCCTTACATTATCTTTTTTAATTTGCGACTTGTAGCATTTATGGTCAGAATCTGTACAATACACACCATATAAACGTTTTATAATAGGTATCTAAAAAAAAAACATGATCTATTTTTTAAGCATAGAATTGCAATGGGTGTCAAAATAACAATGGATTCTGTTTTCAACAAGGTGAAAACTGCAAGTCACACTTTTCAAAGAAAAGAAAAGAATATATATTTTGAACTTGGAAAAATCAACGCGCTGAATGGGTACACGAGCAGCACGAATTTCGTGATTATGAAAGGGAGAATGCGGCAGAGAAAGGAGAGGTAAGTCTATTACCGAACAGAAAACATAATCAAGAACATTCACATTTAGAATACCAGTAAAATAAGTACATAGTGTATTATATACTCTTCTGATTACCTGTTGCCTCAGATGAATAAGCTGTATAAGCATGAATGTAATGTTCTAAATTTGGCGTGATATTATTGTTTGAAATGATAAAACAATCTAAAAAATTCTCTCAGATTGTGCAAACAATATAACTAATTTTATTCGCATTTTTTCAGGACTTCAGGAATCCGAGACCAACCTTCGGTACTTTCGGTAGAACTTTTAAAACTAATCTTTAACGTTTAGGGATAGAGTTTAATAGAATTATACAAATAAAAAATAAAATGGCGCAACTGTAAATAAGTACAAACTTTAAATATATGTATGTAGCATAGTGTATTAGGGATATTAGCGATATAAACATGACACCCATCTTTGATGAATTTTTATGTGAGCCTATTTTTAATATTTAATTTATTATGACAAATATTTTGTTAAAAACGAAGACTTCATACTCATCACACCCTACTACAGCGATACATAAAACACAAAGATATACGTTGTACAAAGATGCATAAAAATTGCGTCATATTCAGTCATAAATATTCTATGTAACCAGATTTCTAAGCGAATTTTTTTTCCCGTAGCCAGCAGCTTTATACCGGAAGTAACTATTATTGGCTACTAGAACTGCACGATTTTCGTGAATAAAAGGGGATAACAATCGCACCTTAAAAAAAGGAGGGGGGGGGGGGGGGAGGATATACTGCAAACGAAAGGAAGTACGAAGCCAAGGACATTATAATACAATAAGTTGCTTATGTTAGGACGTGTTCCCTTCACAGGTTCTCAAATTTATCTCGTAGATACTTATGCCACGGTGTTATGAACTAAGTTCGTTTTTTCACTTTACGTTTCAATGAAGAAAATTTACATGGAAACATTTATTTTTTTTTTGCTCAAAATTATTTGTATGGTCAGTGATAATATCAATACAACGACAGAATTCTGTTTTTTACCATTTGCAAAACAAAATTGAAGTATTAGATAAAAATGGTAAAACCTGCATGTTGACGTCTATGGGGTGCCAGCGAACAATTTTTTTAAACATTTTTATTAGTCCAGCAAACATTTTTTTCTAATAAATCAAACATCTAAAGTAGGCAGCAAACAGTAACAGTGGGCAGTAAACATTTACAGTGAGCAGCAAACATTAACAGTATGCAGCAAACATTTCCAACAAACAGCAAACTATTTACTTTAACATTTATCCAAGTAATCAAACATATAATTGAAATATGTTGACACGGAATTAGACCAAAGGAACTAAAATTTTAAGGGCCCTTTTGGCCGGGGACTTGAATTCGCTCCTTTTCGACCGGGGCCCTAAAATTCGGGTCCCTTTAGACAGGGTCCGTTAGACATGGTTTAAAACATTTGTAAATGAACAGCTAACATTGCTTTGTAGTAAATCTAACATGGTAAGTATGCAGCAAACATTGTTTTGTAGTAAATCTAACATTTAGGTATGCAGCAAAC
Source organism: Chydorus sphaericus (assembly GCA_030141595.1). Taxonomy (NCBI): domain Eukaryota; kingdom Metazoa; phylum Arthropoda; class Branchiopoda; order Diplostraca; family Chydoridae; genus Chydorus; species Chydorus sphaericus. The sequence goes on from CM057933.1 coordinate 7,968,604, forward strand.
ATTATAAGTATACAGCAAAAATTTAAAATAAACAGCAAACACTTAATTCAAACTTTTTTATGACATAAAAGATCAAATTTAATAAAAAAAATTAAACATATGAACTGGTTCAGGCCCAATAAGGTTCGGATAAACCAGGAACCCTGTACCCTTTCGAAGTCTTCACTCAAAAGGGTCCCGAATTTCAGGGCTCTTGTCTGATGAGACCCGAAATTTAAGGTCCCTGTCTATATTATCATGTACAAGTGCACTGTTGTGTAAACTTACCTATACATTTTTAAACTGCGCTTTTAAGGTTTAATAATATTTTTTTGTATTTTCATTTTAAAACTTTAAAAAAATCTTAATATTATTTATGTGTAATTTTCACATTTTAAAGAAAGTATAAATTCAACAATTTTGCAGGGACGTCAAGCAGTGCTGAACTTCGGAATGCAACTAAGTTCTACCAGACGCTGTCTGTCCCCTCAGACACCCCAGACACCCTGGCCGTGCCACGTTTCTCGCTCTCCTAATGGTCGGCTTTTTACTAGGGGCCCCTGCATATACACCGCTACGAACGGCATGATGGACGGGGACGGGGTAGCCGAGTGGTTAGAGCGACGGTGCCGAGCACCGGGAAGGGTGCTCCCGGGGAGGCGCCGGGGTGGGTTCGAATCCCCGCGGATTCTTATTGGCTTTTTTTTGCTCGATTCTTATTGGATTGGGTTTTTTTGAGTTTTCATTGGTTCCTCTTGTGTTTTACATAATAATTAGCATAATTTATTAATTTTAAAACTATAATGCCCCGGGTAGGTCACCATAATGTCCCGGGTAGGTCACTATAATGTCCCGGGTAGGTCACGATAATGTCCCGGATAGGTCACGATAATGTCCCGGGTAGGCGAAATTGCATAACCTTTAGGTTAGGTTAGGTTAGGTCAGGTTAGGTTAGGTTATATTATTCTAATTTGCATATTTCCCCGGTAGGTTGCCGAACCCTTTGGTTGCCGAAACCCATAAGAAGCCAGCCAATCATAAGGCCAGAAACGTGGCACGGCCAGGGTGTCTGGGGTGTCTGAGGGGACAGACGGTGTCTGCTAGGACTGAGTTGTCGGAATGATACTACTTATGTTGATTCTCTGCTGGGTTCTCGTCGTCTTTACAGGTTTCAATATATGAGAAGCCAATTTCAGTTCCGCCGTTTCAATCTCATGTTGCTCATAACTATGGGTATTGAACCTTTATTTTTAAATAATCACTTTGTAGAACATTTTTTCGAGTTAACTTCTTTTTACATTTGGATAGCGTAGACTCGATCCAGTTTCAGTGGGCAAATGACTTGGTGGATACCAGCGGCGATCTAGCTGGCATTCAGTGGACGAATCAACAGCAGGACCCGCGCACGTGCGGGCCCTGCTGGAATCTGGTCAAAAGCAGTAGAGTTAGCACGATTAATGGTAAAATATTATGATTTTACCCACTGCATATCAAACGTTGGCGATCTTTTAGCGCAGTTTAGAATGCTTAACTTATACCTATATGGTTTTGCCTTCACCAAGCATAATAATGATATTATGAAACGTTAATATGATAGTAATGAGATGACTTTAGAAAAAAGTGCAAGGCACACGATTCAGCAGTTTAAATGACTAGTTAACGAACAACGTAATGGCTGCCACAAGCCAATATATACATGAAATTGAAATACTATGGTATAGCATATTGTCTTGTCGTGATTTCTCAAGAGTTGCCGGTGATTTATATCATCACACACCCATACCGCCGACCAGAGCAGATGGCTGAACTAACAAGGCTCGGCCAGACACTTCTTCACGTTCCGGCTATTCACTGGATCGTCGTTGAGGATGCCAGCACCATCTCTAGACAGATGCCTCAACTGTTAGAAAGATTGGCCATACCTTACACGCACCTTTCAGGTATGTAAAAGGCATTTAAAAAGCAATATACAATCTTCATACTATAATGAATAAAAAAAATGTAGCTCCGATGCCCATCGAGTATCGGGCGGAAAGGGTTTTATCAGCCCCGTGGGGTTTCCAACCGGATGGCTGCGCTAAATTGGATCTAGCGCAACGCCATTAAATCTGGAGTCCTTTATTTTGCGGATGATGACAATACTTACGATATCCGAATATTTGAAGAGGCATACATAAATATATATACATATTATTTGTTCATATAAATCATATCCATTTAAAAAAGCCAATTAAATAAATGCAGATGAGATACACAAAGAAAGTAAGCATGTGGCCGGTCGGTCTGATCGCTCGCTACGGAGTCAGCTCACCTGTACTGGATCTGGATGGAGTGGTGATCGACTTCTACGATGTGGCGTCCGTTGGAAGGCTCTTTGCAGTAGATATGGCTTCATTTTCGGTCAACATCGAATTCTATATCTTCTTGATTCCGTTTAGCGCAGCGGTCGCAAAAGGCATGACGGGCCATCTGGTCCACGCCGACCTCAACCCGATATAGGAAGATTTCCACTCCAAGTGATCCATATAAAGTTCGTCGTTGCCGTCTAGTAGATGGAGATATTCGGCCAATTTAGCCGGACTGCTAAAAGCCAGGGCGTCGATGTAGGAATGTTCTGGAGCTATGGACCGGTAATCAGCTTCATCTAAGACAAAAGGCACCACGCGTCCAGCTGTAGAATTGAGAAGAACTTTTCTGTCACTGAAGTGGTAAAATATTTTATATTTTAGTGCTAGCTTGGCTATCGGAATAGGTCGGTCAGTATGCCGATGACTAAGTATACCAATACTTAAAAATTCATCGAACCATCGAACTATCGTTGAAGCGATCGTTTTATTGGTTATATACTACTTAAAAACTATGCAATTTTCGAACTAATTATAAAAACAGGTTTAATAAGCAAAAAGATGTTGTACAACTAGGTGCTTTTACTTAACAGATTATAGGAAGATCTAATTATATGACGGTGGATTAAAATAAATACTGATGAATTTACTATGACAGGAATACTGCCAACCTTTAAGTACCAGTCCCGAAGGCGGCTACTTCGATCCTATGTGGACTGTTCCACAGTAGAATCGTATTATATTTTTAGAATTAGCATATTCAGTATCTTGGAGTTGATGATCGATTCTGGAGATGAGATTTGAAAAAGTAATCTGTTGAATAGAGTATAATAATGACTGGAATAGAAGATACAATGAACGATTGTAAGTAATGAAAATAGTTATATGTCACGTAGGCCTAACGCTAATTAAAACTATGTGCGCAGACCTCACGTTCCCTAGGTAATATGCAGGGAGGGCCACCGTGAAGGGAAGGGGGGGGGGGGGCGGGTAACTGGGTGGTTTTGTCTTGGGCGCACTATACACAGAAGTAAAATCAGGGTGAAATCAGGGTAATTTTTAACGAACATATTAATTTTTGTAGCAAGTATGTGTATGTGTACACTATATTGGCGAACAAACTCTGTTCAAAATGTTTAGGCCCATTTCTCAATTCCAAAGTTTATTATCAATAAATAGTATCCCAATAATACCTATGGAAAATGAAAATAATTAAATTTTACACTGTAATGAACAAATATTATAGTATAGTTAATGCATATGTCCGAAGTTATTCAAAATGTAATATACACGGAAAAAGTTACCTATTACGTATGACCATATGCGATAAAGAAAATAATGTATTAATATGCTAATAAGATTCTTATACAAGGGTTATTGATCCCAATAAATACGAATTTATAGCATTACTAATTTATATATATATAAGCCTATATCTTGATGATTGAAGTGTAACAAGAATTCAAATTTTCGTTGCCTGTAAATTTTTAAGGCAGCTATTATTTTCTTTTCCTATATGAAAATAAGAAAATATATTAAATAATTTTCATCTGCTGGAATACTGGTTACTGCGCAAGACATGAGCTAATGCAAATAGAAGAACTTTAACATATGTATTTTCCATTGCTGTAATATGATAATAATATAATAAGTGCTGTAGATAAGTGCCACACTTTTTCGTCAGTAACAGTTTTTTTTTTTACCAAAAAATATATTTCCGATATGTATACGTACATTTCTACATCAGGATATTGATTCCTGCGCTAAACAGCAAACTGGCGTATACTAAATCTAGGATGAAGAAGTTTGTCAACTTGAATATATGCTCTTTTTTGTCTTTAATAATATCGATTATTATTTTTTATTTTATGTACAGTACGTAATGTCGGACAACTTTTTTTCTTCAAATGTGACAAAGATTATTTCAACAATTTGGTCAAAAATCGTTTCGGTATATTTAATTAACAATAATAAATTGTTTGCATGAAAATTTTTCATTTGTGTCGCCCGGTGTAAGAAAATGTCGTTCCGGTATAGCCGGAATTACCTGCACCGGAATGACTAATACCGGAACGCCACTACACCCTAAATCTTTACTTTTTTCATGAATCAACAAATAAACGCCTAGCTAGAACGAGAAAAATTACTTTCTTCTATTTGAAATAATCTCACGTCAAAAGTATACTATTTATAGCTAAAAATGTGAAATTCGTGTGATCGTCATTCGTGTAAATTTGAACAATTGTGACATCCTAAAATGAGAAAAATTAAAAAGATAAAAGACATGAAACAAGTTCTTCCATCCGACTCCGTATCCCAGCGGGAGTAGTTCTCTTTTATGGAATTTATTAGTCTAATCTGATAGCATAGCATGATTAACCAGATAAAGATGCAATAATATAGCTGGATTATGGTTAAGATAAATTATCTCTATAGGCTACATAAAATCTCGATAAGTATGTGGCTTAAATACCAATTAAGACGCTTAATAATAAATATTATTTGTGTTCGTATTGGAAGCGATCTGCATGAATTTTAGGCAGAATCCTTGGTTTCCTCTGAAATGTAAGTCCCTCTGGTCTGTGTCCGTCTCATCTCCATTAGTTTGGTAGTATAAATGAAAAGGCTTAGTTCCAGCTTTAAAAAAAAATTATTACAATCACCTCATTATACATTTTTATTGGCACTTACTGCAAACCATTTGATTTGATACCCCGGACGTTGAACCACGTCTATCAGGGGCTTCGGAGCTCAATCGCTCACCACAGTAGCGGTCCGCAAAATTCGGATTGGAAGAACTGGCGTACTGTTTCTGAGGATTAAATCCGGCAGGGATGAACACGTAATCGTTATTGCAATCGCCATAGTTCTTTTGGTTCTGATTTAGATTCCCGTGATGGTTAGTGCTAATGATGAAGGACGTCTCCGAGCAAGTTTGATAACAAATGGCTTTCATGGTCGCCTGAAAAAAGATTGTATGAATAATAATTTAATATAGCAAGTCTAGTTAAGTTACTGATTGCGGTCTGATGCAAATCTGTTCTCTTTGATTGGCAAGCTGACGAGTTGGGAGATGTTTTTTGTGATCCCTTTTCAAATGATGATTTTCCTTCCAATTATAACTCTTTATTGTGCCCGTTGATGAAGTAAAATATTTGAGACAATTATCTGGTGCTATATTTAATTTAAAATTAGTTTTGGTTAAATAATAGTACAGTGGTATATATTTTACCAAGATAGTTTGACCAGCATGGAAGCAAAGCAATTTGAATGTTCCAGAATCGTGATACATCTGATTTCGGTGATAAAGAGAAGGACAACTTCAAATCCACAGTGTGGAAAGCATACGGTGGAATATGCAAATACACTAAAGGAATAAATTGTGTATACCATAGTGTAAAAAGTACTTTTTTTGTGAAATAAATTACTGTGTTGGTCCTCATTATCGCCGCAAATGTCACTTGGATCATTCATTGAGCCACTAACTGAAAATGTATCTTTGCGACAGACAGTCTCGTCATCGGGCTGCTCGATAGTGAATTTATGGAAATCTAGGCTGTATACATTATCATAACATAAATAAAAAATTTTGTTTAAGTAATAAAATAGATATCTTACCGAACTTGGCAAATGGGTATTACTTTCTCAGGTTTCTCAGTTTCTACCAATCTGACCGTAAGATCGCAGTTTGATATTCCGGAGAGGTTGGAAGGTTGCTGCCAAATCGTATTGTTCACCGTTATGATTTGATTGCACTTACTGACAACATCTTTGAGAAAAATCAAAAATGTAATATTTATTATCATATAAAAACTATATTTGTTTTTACTAATGCAACAGGAGGTGGCTCCGATGCCACAAATACCACTGCTCTGCATTCCGTAAAGGTTGCAAACGGATGGTAAAAGACAGACACCCGGTTCTCCGTTGTAACCAATGCAGGTTCCTGATGGACCCACTATAGCAGCTCTATTAAAATTATGATATCTCAATATTGTCAAATTGTTGATTTATTTCAAGATTTTTTTCTTTAACTATTTTTCAATTGATTTTTTATGGGAATAAAAACATGGAACTACTCATCATACTGCAGCTTAACATAAGCATATGAAGTAGAAAAAGAGTGTTATAATGATTTTTTAAATTTACTTTTTGTTTAAGAGGGTTCCGGCTATGGTACTCATGAGTCCTCCATTGTTGTAGTTATTTTGCTGATTATTATTAATATTGTGATTGTTATTGTAATTGTAGGTTTTGTCCCACAAGAGGCGACTTTCGGCCTCATCATCATTGAAAGCATCACTTCTACTTTGAGCATCGTCAAAATCTATTCTTTTGAAAAATCGTAACATCAAATTAATAATATTATTTACTATTGTTATAATAATTATTATTTGTTGTTAGGTTTTTTAAATTAATTTTATACAGTCATCTAAAGGCCCAATTGCTGATTCTGATGATGAACTATCTAATGATGGGCGATCATTTCTACCAGATTCACCTGTTTATGTTAAAAATCATAGTTGATTTTAAAAAGTTGTTCAACAATTGATTTTAAAAAACTTAGCAGATAAGTATTACGCAGTGGTAATATTTTATAATTTGCGTATGTAACATTATCGTATCTTACTTAAAACTGGCTGAGCATTTATTACGCTGTAGAAATCTGTAGCTTCTTTCTCGTCTATAATCAGCTGTGTATGTATGAAATCCAATACAAATAATAGAAATTATATTTTGTAATTAAATCATTTAATTGGATAAACTTACCAATGGAGGATAAGGATTTTTGTAGAAATAGTTTTCTTCACCACTGGTGTAAATTGGGTAACTTATTTGATGTGTCCTATAATGCGAACGAGTGGGTAGAATCCTGTATAGATCCTCGCGAGGTGGTTGCCTCATCCCATCGTAATAATAGGGTGGTAACCAGAAATACCACTTATTGTAATTGAATTGTTGGTGCGACGTTGCAGCGAATAAAGCCAAAATGAATAAAGATAATGCCAACTTATTAATAATGTCATAAGACATTTGGTAATTCAATAGATTAGTCCAAGTTAAGCCAGCAGAATATACAGCAGAACTCCTGAGACGGGTCTATGTAAAAATTAGAAATTTGATAAATGACGCGTCTTGTAATATAAAATTATGGGTTATCTTTTTTTTCAAACGATACAACAAGGCCTACGGTAATATAAAAAAATTAACAAAGGATCAAAAGCAACACATAGTCTGATAAAAAGTCTAGTTTTTAGTTAATGAAAAAAGTTGCATTAGAAATTATACTAATTATGAAATACAATACATGACTCAAACAATGTTTGATTGTTATTGATTTAATGTAATTTAATTACCACGTGAAAAAGTGTCCTACCTTTGGCGGATAAGAGCTTCTTGAAACAAACTTCAGTCGAAAATGTCTAGGTTGATTTTTGTTTTACTCGTAAAAAAGCTTAGGATGAATACCCTTCGTAGCCGTGGTTATTGACCTTAGTGACATAATAGGCTACATAAGTATTTGTCAATATATGCAGTATGTATTAACCTTGTTTAAATAACAGTTTATAATCAAGCGAAACAACAGTTGATGTAATGTCGTGTTTCCTTTTTAGCGCATATATATTAAGACTGAAATCATATATATATTATTATTTACTAAATGAGAAAAACGCGAATCCGACTAGGTTGGCAAAACCGACAAGTCTATTAGTTTTTGGAATAGTTTAGGGTTTTCTCGGGGTTTACTACAAATTTCAGGGCTATACCGCCATTTGAAATCTTTCTTAAATCTTATTTTTCTTATCATGAAAATTGTATTAATACATTAATAAGTAAAGAAAATTAACTACAGAATTGATTACACACCAGAAGTATTCTGACGTATCCGGAAGTATTCGGACGGTAAAAGATTTCAAATATGAATGGCTCATATTGTACAGACGACCATAATATTTTAATAAAATATTGCAAACACTAATATAGTATCCTGTCAATACATAAAATTTGCTTTATTTTCGATATATAGACACCGGATGATACTTTTTAAGCATTATTTAATGCACGTATACATTTATAATTAAACGGCTGAATTGCGAGATGCGTGTGTATTCCATGTAGAATGTAAAAATACTCACATATACAATAATAAATAACCATCACCAAGCACACTTGAATCCTATTAAGTTAAAAGAGTCAATTGAGTAGGTCTACACTATGATATAATTTGTGTATAAGACCTGAAAAGATGTATATTATTAATTTATAGCAGCAGATTACCGTAGGAAAAGTATTTTCAGTAAGCTCACTTAGTCTAGTCTGCTGCTTAGTTATAAATATATTATTGCATTAAGACTGAGTGAATGTAAGGCAAAATCCCTGATTTCCTCTGCCTTGGGTCACAGTTGGTGGCGGTATAAGTATATTATCTGCCGATGGAGACGTTTCATCTCCATTGGTTCGGTAATAGAGAATGAACGGCTTCAACTCAGCTGTGTGTGTGGGAAATATGGTAGACTTTCTTCCTCGCTAATTTTCTATTTGAAAACCGAGTTTAAGGAAAAAAATATAAATCATGTGATGATGTAAGCCTACAAAAAATTTATTCTCCGAAGATAATTTTAGAGGTTTTCATAAAAAAAATTATATTTTTAAACTTTTAATTTTAGTTTTTGAAAAGTATAACTATCATTTGCGTTGTATGCCCATATATGCTTCTTACCAAGACTGAAGGTCGTGCTTGATTGAAAAAATTCGGTCGCCTGCTGTGATAATATTCCTTTTCATTGTTATAAAAGAGATGATTATATTGATTCACCCTTGAAAGAAACTGTGGAGTTGTAAAATTTGTTATAATTTCTTATGTTCTTATAGTCCAAATTATTCCATGATTCTGTACTTTATAATCCTGTGTCAGCCGATCCTGATGGGCTGCATGATGAAGGGGTGGTGACAACCAATAGGGCCAACTTTGCAATCCTTGCTGGCAAGACAAGCAAACGAACAGCAAAAGAAAGGAAAATGACAGCCTCATACTTCGCTGCTAGAAATTCAACCCAAGTTTAAAGCGAGGGGCAACCGACTCTTTTTTTACTGATTTTCTTGAGTGTAGAAAATTAAGAGAACGTGAAGAAAAGCAAGAAAAGTTGGGAAATTTCAGGAAAAATGAGAAATTTACCGAAATTTTTCTTGAAAAAGCAAGAAATTTACCGACTTTTACCACCTTTTCTTGCTTTTCTAAGCATTTTCTTCGTTTTATACTCTTTTCTACGCCCAAAAAAATGAGTAAAAAAAGAGTCGGTTGCCCCTCGGTTTAAAGCAGACCTAATATAAGTATATTAATTAAAAGGAAATAATAATAGTAATAGTAAAGATCTAATTAAGGTCGGAATAAACTTACAATTCGTAGTAGGTTCATATAGGTCGCAAAATTAGATGCATGAGACTGACCAGCTTTATCCAGAACGCTTATTACTACCTTTTATAAAAGAACACAATGTACTTGCTAAAATATTAAGGATCCTGAAATGGTTCCTAAATTGCTTTACTCTAACACGTGATGCACTTTCTAAGGTAAACGAAAAATATACAACATTTTAGCAATAATTAGCGCAGGAAATTGGCGCGCCACTCTAAAAATATTTGACATTTATTTATCTGGCCATGTAAATAGATCGACATTCTGCAAAAGTTTAAATAACATCATTCCAATTTAAGCAACTAGATTCCACTTGGATTTTTTTTGTGATTATTAACACTTAAGCTCATGGAAAGTTAATATCCCGAAAATTCCCGAGCAAAATTTTATACTTTTTTCTTTTTTTAAATTCAAAAATAAATATACCGTATCGATTTACTAAACTGCTCCATTATAGTTGTAATTATTGTCCACAATAATGGAATAACGTCAAAAACAATTTAAGAAAAACAAGTGCTGCGAGGTTTACTCTTCAAAACCTACCCAAGAACGATTTTCACCCCCGATATACTTATCATTGTTATATTGGATATTTAGGATACCTATTATTATTTGTTTCCACCTACGAGATTCACCTTTTGTTTGCAAATAAGCGACATTTTATTGCTCCCATTATGCCATTCGTTTGCTCTATCCTTTAATGAATGTTATAATTGGCTATAAGTGATTGGATCGTTATATCGTATAATAATATTGAAAGGTAATCATCGTAATTTTAAAAAAGTTTTATCATTCCTGAGTCGCACCGCGGCTGATGTAACGCCATAGGAAATATATGTTAAGGGATAAGGGGGAAGTGTATGAATGTCGTCGATGCCGTATATCAATTTAGAAAAACAATACTAAGGAACTTCATCCCTTGGTAGACCATAACTCCCAGAGGTAAATAAAAAAATCATCATCCAAACAATAAAGAAACAATTTTATTAAATATATAATATTTTAAACAGTAATATAAAGATAATAAATTAATATAAATACTTACAATAGGGTCGCTTATATTAGCTAAATTAGCTAATCAAACGAGACTTAATCTCGTCATTTGATTAGCGAAGAAACTCTTATAAGGGTCCATTGATTAGCGAATGCATTCGCTAACCAAATTTCATTAGCCGATGCATTCGCCAATGGGGCACATTAGCAAATACATTCGCTAATGAACGAATATTTAAAAAAAATTGATTAGCCGATGCAATCGCTAATGGGGCACATTAGCAAATACACTCGCTAATGAACGAATATAAAAAAAAATGTGTTAGCCGATGCAATCGCTAATGGGACACATTAGCAAATGCAATCGCTAATGGACAAATATTTTTAAAAAATTGGTTAGCCACTGCAACTGGCTGAACGAATTATAATAATAATTGGTTAGCCGATGCAGTCGCTAATGGGCTCCGTTAGCAAAAACACTGGCTAATGCACTATAGTGCATTATAAATGTAATTTTTAAATCAGAGGAAAATTGTGTCCGAGAATGGAACGAAATTCACAATGCTTTATTGGGAGGTTTGAAAAGTCTAGAAAAAACCTACGATATATTTGCAGGTTAAATGAGAATCTATTTTGGGTATAGTAATCCAGGTATATTTCAGATGTATCCCTAGATTTTTACCTGAAGAATGTGGGTATAAAAAGAGTCATAGAATCTGCGATCTAATTCCAGTTCCAATGGGGTTTATTTCCTTAATCCTGTGCCGTTTCTTTTCCGATTTAATATCGCAGGTAAAAAGCAAATAATGTGGAGATTTGATCCTAATTTAAGCATGAAAATAATATTTTTCATGTGCGCGTCAAAAACTTACTTTTACTGAGAATAAATCGGGTTTTATAAAACGAACCGCTAGTTGACCGGATAATTTCTGCTCGGGTATGATATTAATCAAATGTGCTGGGTTGCCAATGCACCTGCACGGATGTATTAAAGTAATAATTAGCCTTATTAGCTCGGTGGGAAAATTCCTAATTGTGTGATCAAATGTAATTCGACATTTGCCATTTTCCTTTATGATAAACTCAAAATCCGGACGCGGTGTCAAAATCCAAATTGATTTCAAAGTATTATATCATGAAAAGAAGAGACGTCACTATATTATACAGTGTCTCTAAGAATTATGTTATATAGCACTATATTATGTAGTGCCTCTTCTTTAGACGTACAGTACCTCTACACTCGCCCACTTTTATATTACGACACCTAGTGCATTTCTCTAAATTATTTCATGCAGGCTATTGGCGGTTTGATGCTGCCCGATATGCACTTCATACACTTAATAAGAGAAATCTTCCACATAGCCCAGTCCTGATAATTCGTCCGTCCTCTTTTACAGTCGTTACTCATTTTCGAGCCCTTCGTTGTTGATGCGCCTATGATCTATTGTGAAAATCTTAACTGTGTTTTAGCTATACCGCAGTCCAATTGCTTCGTTTACTCAATAAGCTAAATTTTGTATTTGATATTTACTTGTATGGTTAACCCAGTTAACCGTTTCCGCTGCGCCTATATGATTTATCTTACTTGTTTATTAGCTACGCAGTTCGATCGTTATACTTCTTTATCTCTTGTCTTGTCGTGATATCCAGCCCATTTGTCCGTCATATATTAATTAAGAAAATTATGATGACGGGTTAATTTATTTATAACGCAGGTGTGAATGTATAAACTGAATATCCCATGTTAAGGCTTAACCGATATCCAGCTAAGGCTACGCAGCTACGCTGGAATTGATTTTGGCGAGCTCGGAATTCGATTACCATTGCCACAAGACCGATGTTGTGGGCTGTAATGGACTGAGTTTAACTTGGTTAATCTACCCATTAAAAAAGCAGTTAACGCTTCCAAAACTTAATAAATTTAGAGAGAGAGACAGAATTCAATTTTAAAAGTGTGTTTTCAATTGATACAGATGATCTCCGTTTTTTTCTTTCATAAATATCCATTATTATTAGTTTCGTCCCTTTCAATGGCAACAAAGGAAATTAAATGGGTTTTTCTCAATTAAGTTTCTGTTATTTTTAGGTTTGAAGATTTATTTGAAGATTCGATACCGTCTTCCAACGTTGTCAAATCTATGTTGCCTAGGAAACGGAAGAAAAGTATTTCAACTTTTAGCGGCTTTGCCACTTTCTGCAAACTAATACGTTTATCATAGACAAGTACAGTGTGTACTTGTCTATGCTTTTATTATTATTCATCCATTAGCAGTTGGATTGGCTATAACCACTTGTTATTATTATTGTGGTACATTAGCCAGTGTTTTTGCTAACGGAGCCCATTAGCGATTGCATCGGCTAACCAATTTTTTTTTTATATTCGTTCATTAGCGATTGCATTTGCTAATGTGTCCCATTAGCGATTGCATCGGCTAACCATTTTTTTTTTTATATTCGTTCATTAGCGATTGCATCGGCTAATCAATTTGTTTTAATATTCGTTCATTAGCGAATGTATTTGCTAATGTGCCCCATTGGCGAATGCATCGGCTAATGAAATTTGGCTAGCGAATGCATTCGCTAATCAATGGACCCTTATAAGAGTTTCTTCGCTAATCAAATGACGAGATTAAGTCTCGTTTGATTAGCTAATGTTGCGGAAAAAGAAACCCCCTTACAATACTATATAAATATGTTTTAAAGATGTAAAATCGACTTTGTTGGTTTCGATTAGCAGTGGATAAAAAAATCAATGATTTTGTTATAATAGTGACAGATTAACTTTATTATTGATACAAAATAATAATTATTGATACAATTACAAATACATAGAAATGATCTACCTTTGATGCGGACATGATAAGATTTTTCACGTTTTATATCTCAAATAAACAAGAAACTCTCAGCTTAGGATGAATAAACCTTTTTGACCCTGACTGTTGAACTTGGTGACAAAGATACACACGTATTTGTTAATTTATACTTTATACATTTAATATTAGCCCTTTCAATAAAAGCTCCTAATTGGTAAGCAAAACCCCAATCATCATGTAATTTTTTTCAAGGTTTTCTAACTAGCGCATGTTGCATTTATAAACTATGTATTCATTTAATATCTAAATAATTTGCATGATTTTAGTTTTTAGTGTGCTGTTGTCGATGTAAATACATGCAATGAGTAATTGTTGGTGGCATCAGCAGTTATTATATTAAGTAATTATATAATGTTATTGGTATAACAATATTGTTGAATATTTTTAAATTTACATTTTTAAAAATGGGGATGCGATTGGAATTTTCGGAGTGTTTCATAAAGTCATTATTGTTACTCGTTTAGTCGTATGTCAAAATTTATTAATCAGTAATGCAAAAAAAACTAAAAATTTTTTTTCCCGAAGAGTTTAGTTAGTGCTACCACCTATCATTCATTTGACTTAACTTGCATTACAATTGACGATAGGGCTCAAATTTTTGTCAAATAGTCGAGTAAGTTTGGTGAGAAAATATTTATTTCTTCGCCGCAGTGTTTTACGATTTAATTTTATTGATTTAATTTTATACTATTATGTATATTAGCTTAACCTTCCATATAACTTAAATTATTAAATATCAATTGGTCACATGCTAGTGCATCATAAAATTAGATAAAGCCAAATAATAGTGTTGGTACTTGCTATTACCACTTATTCAGTCATTTATTTCCAATGATTTTCACGAAATTTAACTAAGCGTAGAGTTTGTCGACTTTTTTGCCAACATAGCGTATCGAAGGTGATAATGAGGCCGTTAAAAATATTCATTCTGGATTTATTGCCCATTTCTTTGCTTATTGTGAGGTATTTCGAAAGCACATTATGAATGTTTATTGATATTAATTTAAACACATAATAAAAGCATTTGGTATAAAGGGGAAGGGTTAAACTTAACAATAAAGTTATAAAGTACATTTTAAATACTTTTAAATTGATTTTATCATTTATAATTGACCTCTTATAATAGCTTCTGGACGCTTCTGGAACAAATCGTAATTTAAGTAATCTCTTACAACATTCAATTGCATTCAACTTATTAGTTATGTTGTTGCCTTGTGTTTAATATTCTTTAGTACTACTGAATGCTTAAGGCTTAAAGGCGAAAGAGGCGGGTCCTGTAACAAGTGTGGTTACATATCCCACCTTTCTTGTTTTTAGTCATGTCCCTTATATCCTGAAATCAATCAGTATCAACAGTTCGCTTTAATATCCCATGAATGACCTATTAGTTATTACAATCTAAATTTTATAGTTAGATAAAAAAAAAATCCTTCAAATTTTTGTGGCTTCGATTTAGATTTTTTTCGTAACAAACGGCTCAATGAAATATGACGATAAAACTTGGAAGATACTTTTATTCCATTATAAGGATTTCATCGTCTCAGTGTAGAAGAATCCGTGGAGCAGTAACAGTTCTCATCTTGATTGCCTCTGCACTCCTTTTCATTTGTTACCTCCACTATACTTTCCATCAACAATTGATAAAACTATCACCGGTAACTAAAATGGAGTAAAATCATACGTTATACATCCTGGAATTTACTTTAGCCTGCATTAAGTTTTATTTTACTTTTTATTATACAGAATCTTAAATCCGAAGGAGCATCAAATCTGCATTTTATCGTCCCCAACACTATTCAGAAAGAGAATAAGCTCATTCTTTCATGGAATAATTACTTTAATATTGAATCCCTCATTTCTAAAAATCAACTAAACCAAGAAATTCTGAAAAAATCAGGATGCGCTGTAACATCTTGCACATTCACTGACGACACAGATCTCTTTAACCAGAGTGACATTGTTATTTTCTTCGCGCAGTGCATTTACGAGATTCCAAGCTATCGATTTCCTAAGCAGCATTTCGTATTCTTCGAGCTGGAATCACCATCCAATGTCCGATCCCTCACATTTTCTTCGAATGCAACACGTTATAGCTTTTTTAATCGGACGATGACATACAGAAGGGATTCAGATATTGTACTCCAAGAGTTACACGGTAAAATAATTCCAAGAAATTTTTCTACAAGACAAGATTATCAACGAATCTTGTGGAAGAACAAATCTAAATTGGTTGCTTGGTTTGTGACAAATTGCGATACGCCAATCAGGCGTGAAGATTACGTCACTCAGCTAAGAAAATTCATACCCGTGGATATTTATGGTACGTGCGGAGACTTCAAATGTTTAAAGAATTCGACAGAATGTTACGAGATGCTTCGACGAGATTACAAATTCTATTTGGCTTTTGAAAACTCTTGGTGCCCGGATTACGTCACAGAAAAGCTGTATCGTCCACTTTATTATGACACGGTTCCAATTGTGATGGGTGGGGCCGACTATGATTCGTTTGCTCCTCCACATTCGGTTATAAATGTAAAAGATTTTGAATCTCCTAAGCATCTAGCTGAATATTTATCAAAGTTAGACAAGTTTGATGATCTGTACGAGCGCTATTTCGACTGGAAGAAGGATTTTACGGTAGATTTACATCCGTTGGATGGTTGGTGTGAGTTATGTAAATTGGCCCACTATCCTCAAACACCTGTAAAAATCTACAGCGATATAAAAAAGTGGTGGATGATAGAGGACGAAAAATGCAAAATAGTTGCTTATACTGAAATAGTCTAAAAATACAAATTAAAAAATATTTAATTTTAAATTATTTCTTATCACCTTCACTTACAACAAACAAAATTTAAAAAATATACGATTAAAAAATTTAATCAATCTAACACTATCAACTGATCCTTGTGATACAACCTATGCAAAAAAAAACACAGTTGACAATTACTTTTAAAGCCGTTTTCAAGTAATATTTATTAGACCTATATTGTTTAATGCACCGGTACAGTTACGGTTAGTTGATACGAGTATTATATTTATTGTCAAAATTAAAAATGAAAAGAAACTTAAGTAACAACAATAGGTTTACACTTGGTGACTTGGGAAGATCCCTAAATAAGCAATAGACCATATGTATTTATGGGTTATTGCGCGTTGAATAACCTATTTCCCTTTTTTATGAGGAATGAATGATATAATGAAGTTTTCTATTGCTTGTAGTCGTGTGGTAAATAAAATCTTAAATTTTTTTGGTTGCTTTTAATAATCGATATCAGTTTCAATTTCCTTAAAATAAAAATTATGAAGTGGAACTAATATAGATTTGATAACAAGACTTAATAATCCATTTCTAAGCGTCACCATTCACTTATTATAATTTTTGCTATTTATACGATATAAAGGTAACAATAAAAAAAACATTCAAAAAATCTACAAGCTCTAACAAATATCAACTGCTTTCCATTTACACGAAGGGTTCTAATTCAGGAGTTTACTGGCTATGCGCGTTATTTGATAGGCTCCTGATTCTTCTTTTTCTTTGATTTTCTATCGCATGAATTAGACGATAAAAAAACAAGGGTCAGTGAGATTGTGATGAATGTATTCTCAAGGGAATTATTTTGAAAAATGGCAATTAAATCAGGGACAGAAGGATGTTCACTCTCACATAGCACACGCCACACAATACTCCTCGGGTTCCTCGATTGAACACCCGCTGGAACCCCGAAAATCTGAAGCCGTCATCCGGCGAGTATTCGATAGCTATCCAAAAACGGATTACCGTCACTATATTTTAAGTTGATTCAATAATGCAAATTTATTTTACTTTGTTAATCCCAAATATCAAATCAGAAAATGAAGAGAATGAATTAATATAATATATGCGTAAATTTCAATACGTTATATGTTTTAAACATGATGTATCTTTGTACATTGTAGGAATAGAATACATGTTTGTGATATAATCGAATGAAAGAAAACAAATTTTATTCACATACATGCATATTAAGCATATAAAAGAAATTTTCATCGTTCACTAAAGTTAAAACAATATAAAATTTGTTTCAACATAATACTGATTTTGCTTTCTGTTGTTCTATTCTAAGAAGTAAGAAGTGTTGGGAAAATCACTAAATGATTTGATGAAGTCAAGATTTAAACCACTTTTTTCTGGAGTTTGATGTAATTTATTTTTTTGGATGTCAAAAATGATTATGATGTATATACCTGCTTTTTGGGCGATGTAAACTTTTAAGTCAAATTAATTTTTTAATGGTAATGTCTGGGTGATCTTTTAAGAAATTTAAGGAAACAATTGTATTAGTAATTGTATTTAAGGAAACAATTGTATTCTACTTTATATTTTTTTATCTAATGAGTTATTACAAGAAGCAATAAGAGAAAGGTAAAAAGGTTCCGATTTTACTGTGTTATTAATGTTAGTTCTAGTTGAAAAGTAACGAAATTTAGCTAAAACTGTAGACTTGAAACCAATGACTTAGTTGAAATGAAAACGTGAGGTTGTTGGTCAGTCAAACATCATGGTTTTTTATGATGTACCCAGCACTGATTCTAAGTAAGTTGCGCACTTACTAGCATATAATACAAAAACAAACTTGCTTAATTATTTTATTTTTAGCAAGAATAAATTGGCATGTCATCAAATTTTCTATACTAATTGTTTGCTTGAACATACCTAATACATTTGTTATGATAACTCATGACATAGTCACCATACTTATTAATCGCGCTTGCTAAAATGTACTGTATAGTCATTTCACATGGTACTATTGACAGAGGACGTACAGCTGATTATGTGTTTCGAAAAGTTCAAGGCAATATGTGTAATTATTTGAATACAGGCAGGCAGCTTAAATTGCAAAACAAACACTACTGTCTAAGGGTATACAGAAGTTCTCTTGCTGCAATACGTATTACGTAATTGGGCATACCAATTTGGGTGAACATGATAAGTTCGATAACCTCGTATAGGCCGATAACCTTAAAATGCATGTACTTCTGAACCGTGCCTTTTTTTACCTATATAAAGGCACAAATAACAAACTACAATGATGACCAGTCTCGAATCTTAAATTGTTTCTCCGGGAACTCGACGGTTTTAAGAAAAGTCATATTTCAAAATAAAACAGGTATAGTATTTAACCACTGCATATAGGGTCGATCAAAACATACATAATTTAAACAAGATTAAATGAAGTATTTAAAAACTTTCTTGGTGAATTTCTTACTCAACAGAATTATGTTAAGTTCGAATATGTATTATCGATAAATGTAAATGTTGGAGGAAAAATCACTTTAACGTGATTATATTTCTACGCATTACTTTTGATTCTTAATAAGGTTTCATCATGAAATTGGCTTTGATCCTTATGCTGGCCTTCGTGACCATGTCGTATCAACAACAATTTCAAAAGCAACTTTACTTGGTGGGAGAAAATAGGAATCAGCAAGATCAGCCAACTAGAATTTACAATCAGCCCATCGTCATAAGGAATAATTTCAACCCTAATACAGAAGGTCTTTTACGAGGCTTACCCCAACCAGGAACAATTTTGGTAAGAAATTGTAAATCATGCGCAAGTGTTTATTGCAACTATATATGTAGGTATACGCCTATAGTATGTATCTTAATACTGAGAACGTATTTTGAAATGATATTTGATAGTAGCATAATGACAGTATCATAGCCTTCATATAAGACTTAATTGACCGGAAGGCATCAAGACCACGTTTTAAGGAATTAATTTTAAAAAAATTCAAGTTTCATTCACATTTATATTTAGCTTAAGAATCGTTTTCTTCTGTTCGATATCCTACATTAATAAGTTTCACTTCCAGTCATCAAAATTTATAAGTTCCAGCTACAATCATTATCATCATTGCCATTACTATGTGCTAGCTGCAGGAATGTTCTGTATTTTTTTTCAATGTTGTATTATCAAGTACACGTACTTTCCTCCTTTATTCTTAGGATTTCAATGATAGAGAGAGCAGTTTTGATGCCATTAATCCATCATCGGTGGTATCGTCGTCAGTTGGTGAACAATATAACCCAGCTTATTTGTACAGATCGGCACCTGGACAATCTCCGTACTTATTCCTTGAATATGTCAACGGCTATAAGATACTTAATAACAATGAGGCATATTCCCGACACTCATCGGTATGCAATAATGCAAGCTGTATGGCAATAATACCTATCATTATTTTAATTCAAATATTTGTGTAAAACAGGGTGATGACTACATCGTCGACCAAGATGCTCTTTCCCGCGGCAGTTATCGGCCGTCTCCGGCTATTTACTCTCCTTCTCAACGACTTTTCTTTAACGCTTTAGGGTTCAGTTTGGTTCCGATCAACAACAGCAATAACGCCAACAATCCGTTTCGATTGAACCCAACTGTAGTTATCACTACTACTGTCAATACCACAACGGTAACAACTTGCGTGTCTGCTACCGAGTTCTTGGATGGTGCCATGGTCAAAGATTGCCGACGGCGTCGACGTGGTATGGAGTACCTTCTTGATTTTGATGACCTCGTCGGATCACCCTCGTTAGCTCCTTCTGCAGTAGAGAAGTATTAATCACCTTTACTGCATTTTCTTTTTCAAATATAATAATTAACATTTTCTTTTTTAAATTGGATATTGATCAATCCTAATACAATTGTGTTATTAATGTAATCTAGTATTGAAGCCACTTTGACGCCAGAGAATTATGAAGAGAGAAATGCCAAGTTACATGAGCTCTTGGCTACTTCGAAAGACGACTTGGTAATGGAAAGCGACAATAATGATCGAGACAAACGACAGTTCTTCCCAACAAGGACACTAACTTCTTTCGTCATTTTTACTTTAACATCAACTAAAAAAATTCAGCTGGTAGGAGCCGGAACGTCAAGCGCTCTGAACTGCAAGCCAAGCGGATTTGTGATTTGCACTTAAGATTATTAAAAGAACTTTTGCGATATTGATGCATCGCTGTTGTTTTAAAATTGTTTATGTAATGCTATAACATTCTTTTATTGTCAGCCCTCGGGCCTGGGAACGTGAAAATCGAATTCACACAGAAAATAAATATTATCCTTACATAAAAATTGCATGTGAATATAAATTATATATAATATAGCTAAATGGCGGTATTTTTCAACTGTTTTTCGTCAAAAACTCGTGAATTTTCCCATAAGGGCCTAGGTTGACAGAAGGGGGAGGGGGTCAAAAAGTCCCGAAATTTTACTGACATCATTTATGGATGGCTCCTATAAGGAAAAAGGCAAATCTGATGTTACGCCATTTGGTACCCCAAAATTTATTTATTATAAAATTTATTAAGGCAAATATTAATGTATCGAAATAATTTTTCGTTCGAATATGTTGAATGTTCGGCAAATTGTATTTCAAATGTATTAAGTAAATTTAAATCAAAGACTACATCTGATATTTAAAATATCCGAAGCTCTTCACGTCCTCATCACTGACCTCGCTCTTCCCTATTTTATTAAGATGTTTTTTTTTATATATTTACTTGACCGTGTGAAATGAGACTAATTGTGTTAGCCTCCGTATCTCGTCGTTTTATCACTTTTTCTGGACAGGATAAACAGGGTAAACAGGATCCGGCAAGTGTTCTGCGCGCAATCTAATGAAACTCCCATATCCTTTTTTTACTTGTGTTTCCTGAAGGGATTCTATGTATTCTATTCTAGGTAGTCGAGTTTCCCGGAGGGATTCTAACCGGCAGTTTGATGGCCACAGACCCTATGTGTTGAGATTTTAGATGTATGGCCAAAGTTGACGCTGGATCCCAATAGATGGCTATTGGGATGACGCTAAAACCTATAACTGACCCCAATAGATGGCTTTAGGAAAACATCTTTTTCCTTCCTGACCGCTGTGTACTTCCATAGAACGCGTGAGTGGTATCATTCGAAAGAGGAGGAAGTGTCCTCTTTCTTAGGCTAGTTATACTTATATTATTTTGTTTGATTCAACCCTAAGCGATGATTTTCAATTCACATTTTCAACACGATCGGGCGCAAGAGTGACTTTTGGCGCCACCCTGCAGTAGAATTTGGGCGGCAAATTTGAACAGGCAAACGATCAAACACAAAATGCATACGAATAACACGGATTTGCGATTCGAATCTTATGGGAGAAATCTCAGATTTTAGACCCCCCTCCCCCCAAAACGTCCCAGGTCAAAAAGAAACGTCATTAATTACGTGATAACGTAATTTTTCACCGACGTCATAAACGACGGCTTGATTTCGTCGCAGTTAACTACATGATGAACTACGTTAATGGCTCACGTTGTTTAAGACGTGATGAACTACGTAAATGATTCACGTGGTTTATGACGTGATTAATGGCGTGGTAGGGAATTCCGGAATAAAATTTTTAATAGGAAAAAAAAAATTATTTTATTGATACTAAGCCTAAAATATTCCTCAGATTATTTTACAATGTTTAGTTGTGGTGTCAAATGGATGTTTTCATGGCTCGACTGCAGAAAAAAAAACAAAAAAAACCGTCCCCTAGCAGGGATCGAACCTCACATCCTCTTACTGCTAAGCGAGCACTCTAACCACTGGACCACACGACCGATATGTAATGAGTCTATTTTTGGGACTACTTTCAAATTAACTGGCACTAATTTGGTTGCACTCATAGCGAGTCCGAGTTATAGTCGCTTGAACATCGAGACACATAGAAGTATATCTGTCTTTCTTCCAACGAAAGCTTAACTCGGTTAATATATGCTTACGTGTACACAAAAGTAAAAAAAAAAAAATATTTCATTTACATAAACGCTACCAGAAATGGAGCACACCCCGCACTCATTCCAGGGCCTTCGAGAATCGAGACCGTGGTGGTGGTGCCTGGTCAGACCGGCAGCTTAAGGCGCCCCTTAAAGCCTGATGCTCGGGTCAGTTTGCGTCACTTTGCTACCTCTGCCTTCCGACGCCCCTCTCAGCCAAGGGCCTAACTTATGTATTCATCATATGATGATCCCCAACTATTAAATATCAAATGCTCATTATAAAGGAACCAGTCATATGTCTTAAAATGTCAAGCAGGGACTTAGAATTTTTTTCAGTTTTCGTAACGTCATTAACAACGTAGTAAATGGACTTAGGATTTTTTTTTCATTTTTCTTAACGTAATAAACGACGAGGACGTAGTGAACTACGTTGTAAATCGCCTCTCACTACGTAGTATTTTCCACCATTAATTGAAGACGTGGTAAATTACCTTACGACGTATTTAACTAGGTAATTAATTGTCTCTTACTACGTAGTATTTTACGTCATTAATTGACGACGTGGTAAATTACCTTACGACCTATTGAACTACGTAGTTAATTGTCTCTTACTACGTAGTATTATTATTTCATGAAATTACGACGTAATTAATTGGCTTACAACGTGATAAACTAGCTTAAGACGTGATAAATTGCCTTACAACGTTGTATACTACGTTTCTTTTTTACCTGGGGTGTACGTAATTTATGGACGTTCCCTAATCGATCTCCTTTAAAATATATATCAATGATATATATATGATTCAAATGATAACCGTGATGAATAATATCAATGATAAAATCTACCAACACTCAATGTAAACACAAAATTTTAGTTCAAAAGTCAAGGCTCGTCAAGGCATCAATAACGAGTTATCAATTACTGAGAATATCAAACTGTAGTAAATATCAGAACTATGAGAATTCTCGTCCGTTGCTTAAGTTAAATGTGGGGTTCTGTTTCTAGGGTCACTTTCATTTCATCGAGCTTATGGACCTTTGACCTTAACAAATTCTAAGCGAAACAATGGCATAGTCATTGTTTCATTAGTGACAATAAATATTAATTTAAATAAGATAACATTGGCCGAAATATGCTAAAAGACTTCAGACGGGTGGCGGGACGTTCAAAGGTCGGGGTTGCCTCCGTAGGGGGGTAAAGCCGACTATTTCAAGTTACCGAAAAGTCGGAAACCCAGCTTCTTTTAAGACCTCGCGTCCCGCATTTGAATTCGGTGCAAAAAGTTAAGTTCAATGGTATTGAGTGAATCGGCGTTTACGAGTTAGCGGATGATAACATTGAATTAATTTTTCGATTTAATGAGAATAAAAAAATCTAAAACAAAAGATGGTACCCATGGTTCAATTAAATATGCTTATTCGTTTTTAGACCCAATAAAACCGAAACGAAAAAACTATTATTTCCTAGCAGCTATGAGTAAAAGTGCATTCAAAAAATAACGCGGCAGATTTTTCGATAATGTTTAATTCTTTTGTGGCTGCGCCATCGAGAACAAAAAGATCGATCTGCCATCTGTCGGCAAGTGGTACTCGGTCGACGACGAGCGCCTAGAATCCCTTAGGGAAATTTACTCGATGGCGCAGCCACAAGAGGACCACAAGGAGCTGCTACGCAAGAAGTAAAACATTTTTCGTTTTTTGATTGATGTTATAAGCAGCATATATTATTCGTTTCAGCAATATGACATGGGGATGGGTGGAAATTATCATATCCGATCGCTTGATATCAAATCAATCTTTTTTGGCTTTCTTAAGTGGTCGTGAGTGACAATTTAATTACAATTAATGAGATGTATAGCTATTGAGATTTTCCTTAAAATTCGTTAAGAACTCTTTTGTCTCGTCTATATTTAACTCGCATGTAAGGCCCATCTACACGGCAACTTTTTCTAAGGAAATACGGAGATACGGAGGTTGCTTTAGGGTTGGTAACTTGAGGACTTAAGTAGGTAACTCAATAACTGGTACATGAGAACACCAAAAACCCTTAAACAGCCTCTGTATCTTCGTATCTCCGTAGAAAAGTTTCAATGTAGACTGGCATATGAATTCATGGATATAATGAGCTAATGGAAACTTCAGTACAAAACGTAATGTAACGGCTTTTAAACCAGCAGACGCCAATTTAGTATCCTGGATGCACACTTGTTTTCTTTACGTAACTTTTTTAAAAGTTAAATATCTTCAATGTGCTGAATTGTAATCGTGGTGCAGTTGCTGTTAGAAGTGTAACATTTTAAATCGATTGAGATTATGTTATCTGCCCTGTCAAACTACTGTGGTTTGGTTTCTATGATTGAAGCAGGAAATTATATGATATACATGTCTCAATGCAAAAAGCCCATCACAGATCACCATTATCGTATTGTATGTGTGTGAGACTATAGAGTTACTCAATCTGTTTTAATAATAATTAGAAATCTTCGCTTCATCCAATCAAATATTGGATACAACCGGTGCCACGCTCATACAACATACAAATAAAAAACAGTTCAACAAAATAACTCGAATAAATTTTAATTATCGTAAGGTGTTGTGGTGGAGTAGAGAAATATTAGCTAAAGGTAACAATGGTCGCCTTATGTAGGAAGACTAGTGGAGAGAATATAATAATTTTCCTCATTTCCGATAAAACTGGGTTTAACTTGTTCAAACTTCAAGGCCTACTATACTTTTAAAAATATACTGTATAAAAAAGCAGGAAACAAGTAGGGAGTGGACACTGTCCTTAATAAAACAATTTTTAGTCGAGACCGTAACGTCATCAGCAGGTACCGGGCTGGCGCGAAAGGAAACCACACAAAATACGCACTGAAAATAGAAGAAGAGCTCGTCCGGTAAAAAATGTGGAGCTCATCAAGGTGATGAGAGCCAAGCTGGTGCGTCTGTATGAAGAGATGCAGTTAAGACATCAACGCCTTCTATTATTTACCCCGCCCGAGGAAAAAGCTGACGAAGAGGAGTGGATCACGGCTGCGGACAGAGCTCACGCTGCTATACTGGCTCGTCTTGACTCCTTCCCAACGGAAGTCTACCCATGTCCTGCACCATCACGCGCCGGGTCCCATCACTCCACCCATAAGCCAGTCACCTCTACTCTTTCAAAGCTACGGGAAGCCGAACTCGAATTAAAAGCTTCTCAATTGCTTTTACGCTTTTTCAATTGCCCTTCTCAATTGCTTAAAAGATTCTCAAAGAAGATGAAATAAGAGGAGGAAGAGGAAAGGATTGCTAAGCGAAGCAGCAGCACCTGGATGCCATCGAAGCAGCCCGGAAGTGTCGCCAACGTGAATATGAGCTCGCTCAAAAGCTCCTCCGCACTTCGCTACAGGCGCAGGCAGCCGATTTAATTGCAGGAAGAAGAGGGTTCTTTTCAAGGCTGGCCGGATGAGACGTCCGGTGGTCAAAAACCTCAGCAATGGCTCCCACTGCTCCCAGACGCTCAGCAGCACATCTCAACTTCTCGTCCGTCTACCCACATCGATATGCCGTTCCGCCCGGATCCTGCTGTTACCGGCCAAGATCTACGACTCCGCCCGGCACCTCCCTCATTTTTGTTAACATCGGCTAAGCAGCTCCGTAGTCTTGGCTCTCGTGTTGTAAATGCTATGACACCACAACGAAATACAATTGTGGACGGGTACCTGCCTTCTTTTTCTTTTCCTTCTTCTTATAATACATCGTCTGCAATCATAAATAACCAGCCGGCTGTATCTGGCGCGCCGCCGGTTAGCGGGAAGTCGGGCTCGGCGTTATCAGGCGCGCCGCCCCTTTCCACCACGAAGCCGGTGATGACGACTGCCCCTTCTACTGTCATAAAACCATCATAAAATCATAATGCACCTCCATTCATGAGCTCGGCGTTATTTGGCGCGCCGCTCGTCAGTGGTGGACCGGCAGCAGCCTTTGATCCGTTCGTGAAGGCGTCTGGGCCGGCGTTATATGGCGCGCTACCCACGTCTGTCACCACCACATCACCGTATAAGATTCCGCGTCCTGCTTCGTTTCGAGAGCATAGGATCGCCCTCAGCAGTGACATCGTAAAGATGTTTCATCAGGTTCGAGTAGCACCGGCCGATCAAGCATTCTTTTGTTTTTGGTGGAGCCCGCCGACGTCAAAAGAACCGCCATCAATCCATTAAATGAACGTCCAGATCTTTGGTGCCATCTGCTCTCCCGCAATCTGCTCGTATATGTTACGCCGCGCTGCTGGGGGAGAGGACGCTGAAGCGGCCAGTCAACAAATCCTGGACCATTTCTACGTCGACAACTGGCTTACATCATTCGACACGGAAGAATAGGCGATTAGCATGGCTAAAACAGTCAGTTATGTGCTCAAAAAAAGTGGTTTTGAGTTGGCTGAATGGGGATCGACCAGCAGAAACGTAATGCTCGCTCTTCCGGGCACACCGGTGATCGAAATTCAGCTTGACTTAGAAGGTTTACCAATTGAAAATGCCCTTGGAATGAAATTTAATTATCAGACTGACTCCTTCATGCCGACCGCCAACGTTCCAGTTGATAGAAAAACAAACTGAGACCTCTTCCGCGCCCGCTCATCCGTCTACGATCCGTTTGGCATGCTGGCAGCAGTCATCGTTCCCGCCAAGATCATCGTCCAGTCAATATGTCAAAAGAACTGCAACTGGGATGAAGAGCTGGATCCGGAGCTACTCGTTCAGTGGAAGGAATGGGCTACTTCACTCGCTCATATCAACGGCCTAGCCATTCCTCGCTGTTTCAATAAAGAAGGCGCCGGTGTGGAAGCGTACGAGCTCCATATGTTTTCGGATGCATCGGAACGAGCTTACGGCGCCGTCGGATACATACGCCTCATCTACATGGATGGTCACTACGGTTCCGCCTTTGTGATGGCGAAATCCAGCCTCGCGAAGGCCACCTACATGTCTATTCATGGATTAGAATTGAACGGAGCTTTGGAATTCATCCGCTTGGCCATCCTGATCAAGAAGGAGCTACGCCTTCCCATTCGCTCAACGACTTTCTGGACTGATTCCGTCACCGTCCTCCAATGGATCAATTCAACCACCTGCAAGTTTCATATCTACGTCGGAAATCGAGGAGGAATCCTGGAATCCTCCGACCCTTCGCAGTGGATGTACGTGCCGACCGCTCTTAATTCAGCGGATGATCTTAGTTTTACATATAGTAGCTCGCCTAAATTGTTGAAAGGTATGGAAAGGACATCACACTAGCAGCAAAGATTCCTCCCCTTTATTGACGCTTTAACAACTCAGGGGCATTGACTAGTCCAGGCCTGTCTTGCTTCGTGGGCATAGACCAGTCTACACCTGTTCGGCCCAATTGGCCCGGGTATGTCTTCATGTATATCATCCATGTATAATTTTAACTTCACTGCTATACAAATTACAAAAATGGGCACTAGAACCAGTCTACCATACTTCACATTAATTTTGCCATAGTTTGAATGCCTAACCAATAGTTAATATCTGATTCCTATTACGTAACAAATTTGTTAAAACTTTTCAATTACCCGCGACGATTCAAGCCCCGCGCTCTTGTGACATTAGCCCCGCAACAATAACCTAACTTAATATAACCTAATGTAACCTAATCTAACCTAACCTAACCTAACCTGACCTAACCTTACGTAACCCACCACCCTACCTACCACCTCACCTACCTATGACGTGGTTATTGTTGCGGGGCTAATGTCACAAGAGCGCGGGGCTAGTGTCATTCGGGGCTACTGTCATCCTTCCCTACAGTAATAGTCTTCGAATTTCAAACCACTGAAATCTAATAATAATAATTTTTTGTTTACTATAAATATAAAATTCAACTCTCGACAAGGGAGAAATACAAATAATTCAATTGATACAGATGGATTTAAGCTACCCATTGCGGTCGTTGTGCCGAGGATTCAAAAAATACACATGCGAATAGCGCAAAATAAGAAGAATAGTACAAAACAATATAGACGGCTCGATATAGTATGATGTGAGCCGAGATGCGAACTGCGTTGTCGTCTGTTTCCTCTCTAAAACTCAGTGAAATAGGCCACACACATTGTCTATAAGCATGAGATTTTCTAAAGAAGGAATCAATCTGTCATTTAGAATTTCAAAACAGGAAGGAATTGGGATAAAAATTTGCCATAATAATGAGCAACTGTACGCAGTTTCTTCACCAATGTTATATTTAAAAAAAAATCATTTCTAAAATATATTTTCTAAATATACAATGAGTCAGTATTAACATCGGACAGGCGATTGAAGTGTTCTACCACATTCTAAGAAAAATTAAAGATCGTTCTAGTAGTTAAAATATTGATAATTGAATTGAAAAACATAATTATATTATTTTTTCTTGATTTCCGTGTGAAAACTTTCCTTACCGACTTACAGTTTATTTTATAGTACCTCCCTCCAATCTCTTATTAAAAATAATTATCTGTTCATTATCCAGAAGTTCAATTAGCATTGGGTAAATACAACGTAAAATAGCTAACAAGACCTATAATAAGTAGTCGCATTCGTAGTGTTAATCAGCACTCAAATTTTTTAACTTCGAGTATTGTTCTTATAGTTATCATAAGTCATGCAGTAGCTAAGTGACAAATTTTTAAATTATAATTTCCTTCTCATGAAACAAAAACATGCATATTTGAATATTTGAAATAATGTAAATTAAAAATGTACCTATCCGTTGTTTTGCATGACAAATAAAGCTGAAAAGAAGCAAGCATCATACCGAAACCTTGTATATATATATATATATATATATATATATATATATATATATATATATATATATATTTATTTTAAAGAAAACTTTTTTTTAATCAAAAGTTTCCGAATGAAAGTGTAAAGAGAATTACAGACATTCCGTATTGGTGGATTGAAGAAAAGAAACATGAAAATAAGACTGTCATATAATTATTTCCGTAATTAATAACTATCAACTAGTTTTTTTCTCGAAATGATAACCAATAATTCAAGGCAGCCAACACAAGATAAGTTGAAGAAATGAATACATAAATTTATTCATTTCCAAAACATTTCAATGCCTATTTACTATTAAAAGATAGTAAAGCGAGCTTTTCTGCTCGCGGTTAATAGGATAATTCAGACTTCGCCTGAATTAATCTCAAAGAGACGTGATAGATTATGATAGAAAATAATTTAAAGGGATTGATATGATGAGAAAAGTATTCTATTCTGTTTCTCAGTATTTGCCAAACAAAGGAAGTTAGGAAGAGTTGCGATGCAATTATTTGTGAGCGAGACTTATTAATTTAGACAATTAGACCATCGTAACTGTTGGTATGATACATAATTTATAAGGAGGAATAATATATTTGGACAATGGACCGATTTCATTATTAAATTTGTTCATTGTCATACAATTATTAAGTAGAATAATGAAACCACGAATTATATGGCTTGATTATTATAATTTTTCGCTTATATGCGTCAGTTGTATATTACAAGTCGATCTTTGAATTGTTGTAAGAATAATGTCGCGTTTACTTATTATCAATGAATGATTATTAATGATTATTAATGACGAGTATTATGA
The DNA here is from genome assembly GCA_030141595.1 of Chydorus sphaericus. NCBI lineage: Eukaryota > Metazoa > Arthropoda > Branchiopoda > Diplostraca > Chydoridae > Chydorus > Chydorus sphaericus. The sequence continues at coordinate 7,998,619 of CM057933.1, forward strand.
AATGTATATAAAAATATAATGTGATGAGAAGAATTTCGATGAGATTCTGTAAAGTGAAGAGTTATCTGTGGATAAACGTATAATGGAATAATAGAATCCCAGGAGATAGTTGGTATGGGTGATAGTCGATGTAGATATACTGGTTAATAATGTATGTAACAGACCTAAATATATAGTTCATGAGCTATAGAGAGAAAGAGGACAAAGAATAACAACCGAAAAACGAGTGACTCAGTGGCTGTCATATAATTACGAGATGTCGGTTCGACATTAATGTTATTAGGTAGCCTAATGACCTTATCACAGAGTCTAATATTTCATAATCCATTTATTTAATCACGCAGATAAATATTTAGAGAGAGATTTATAGGTCAAAATGCCAAATATGAGTAGGAGAGATCGAATATCGTATATAATATAATATATATATAATATATTATCTCGAATATAATTCGTTATACTGTAGTAAATAAGTCAGATTTTCATATCACAATCTCCTGATGAGCCACCACCCAAAACCGGGTCAATCATACGAAAAAGAAAGTGGTAGCAGTCCGGATGGTTGTACGTAAAATCAGGGCTTAAATATTCCAATTTAGCGAGCTTATTATAACAGAGCCCATTGGTCCATTTTGCGCGACTGGCACGATTCCATTTCGTAGCATAAAAAAAATTACATGATAGCTTGATGTAAATTGAATATCCCGTTAAATGACGCAGTACGAGAAGAAAAATTTTTCGCTGCGAACGTATATAAATTAAGTCATCCAGTCATCCATTCTGCTTTCATCGAGACATCAGTATCAATCCATCCAGTATCAAATGTAATTTAAAGTAGGAAGAGGTCTTTTTTGGTGATTCCAATGTAATTGTTCCAATGTAACACTCGTTCTCGTAATAACCCACTTGACGTAATTTCCGAAAAAATTAAAGATGAATTTATTGATTATATACTTTTAAGAGCCCTCTTCTTTTACCTCCCTTGTGGATTTTTATAATAGGCTGAACAAGACTATCCCGGAAATTTTTATTTGAACATCAACATCATGCATCAGAAAAGAATATTTGCAAACTTGGTGTGGATGTAAACATTATATATCATCTCAATTAATTATGTACCAAACGCTGCTAATGCTAATGTTAATTCAATATGTGGGGAAAGATCTTTCAAAAATAACGTGGTAAATTGTTTTTGTCGATAATGCACAATTGTAGTGTGGCTGCGCTAAAACAGCACGATTTGCCATCTGTCGGCAAGTGGTACTCGGTGGACGACGAGAGCCTAGAATCCCTTCGGGAAAATACAATTGTGCATTATCGACAGAAACAATTTACCGCGTTATTTTTGAAAATCTGTTCATATAGAATTAACATTAACAGCGTTTGGTACAGAATTATTTGTGATAATGTATAATGATTATTACACCAACATCAACTTTGCACATATTCTTTTCTGATGCATGATGTTGGGTTCAGATCAAATTTTCCGGGATAGTTTTGTTCAGCTTTTTATAAAAATACGCAGGGAGGTAAAATAAGAGTGCTTCTTAAAAGTATAATTTAAAAATTCAACTTTAATTTCTTCGAAAAATAAGTCAAGTGGATTATTAGAAGAAGGGGAGCCATTCTAACAATTACATTTCTATTCGAGGCCCTATTGCTACTTTAAATTACTTTTAATACTGAATGTCTCGATGAATGCCGAATAACTGTGTCACCTGGGTGACTTAATTATATACGTTTGCGGCGCTAAATTTTCCTTCTCGTTTGACTGCGTCATTTTAACGGGACATTCCATTGACATCAAGCTATCATGATGAATAGATGGGCTCAATGATAATTTTTTTCAAAATTCCATTAAAATTGATAAAATACGACCGACGACGCAAAAAACTTTGAACTATACGGTTCCACAGTAGCGGTGTATGCATTACGCTTCTAAATATATAATGTTTCTTTTTCTTTCAGTGTCTGTACACTGTAGGAAACAGCGCCTAAAACTTTCCTAAGAAAAATCAAGAGTACTTGTACTCGGACTCTGAGTCCCTCAAACTGAAATCGGGCCGAACTCGGCTTGCACATTCGGGCCTAAACCCGCATTAAATTCGAGACGAATTCGGCGTGAGGTCGGACACCGACCACAGATATAGTCATTATTCATTATTGAAGTTCAGCGGGTGATTCTATTATCCATTATATCGTTAAAGTCAATTATTGTCTCGATTATAATAAACATCACTAGTATATATAATGCATCAATTACAACCGTTTAAAGAATTTAATTACCATCTCTTACAGGGGCCAATTCATAAGACTAGTTGTTCATAAATACGTCATAAATACATTAAATAAACTATTTATAGCTTATTACATTTAAAACAGTTGCTGGACAATTACAAGTTCTACTTTTCGGCGGAGAACTCGCTCTTCCCTGACTACGTGACGGAGAAGTTCTACAGAGCTTTAAAAGCGTACGTTATCCCCATTGTGCACGGCGGCACTGATTACGCCCAGTACGCCCCACCACACCCCACCACACCCCGCCCCACATTCACGTGGCGGATTTTGGATCACCCAAAGAGCTGGCTGACTACCTCCACTTCCTGGGCGGCAATGAGGCCATGTACTGTACAACAAATATTTCGACTGGAAGAAAGAGTGGGAGGTAGTGAAGAGGCCTCTTAATGGCTGGTGTGATCTTTGTGCCAAATTAAATATGATCCTAAGATTTTTAACGTAATGAATAGTATTCGTCTGGTTCGTGTTTCTTTCATTGCCTTTTTTATGTAATCGTAATAATTTATAACAACCAAGCTTTCAATTTAGTAAACAGTGGCGAATCTTCTTTACTTTATTCCTCTTATACTTTCATTAGGTGAGACCACGATCAGTTCATATACCTATAAAGTATAAACTTTGTCATACTCTTTTTCAATCGGTAAACTTAATGTAAATTTATGGGGGAAATATATAGTCTCTAAATTTTCCGTAAGTCGAATAAGGTATTGTTATTATATCCTTACCAGCTGAAATATCTAATGAAACTATGCCCGGTATGCCCCCCCCCTCCCGCTTCAATGTCATACAAATAATTTCGCTTTAATTTAAACGAGCGCAGTTATACATGGGGATTGCGTCTAAATTTTCTCTTGATCAATACATCGTAATAATACATTCCATTCCATAACGCTAGGCTAAATTTACTTCTCAGGTTTACTCACTCCAGCTTAGATCCTTCGTTCAACATTTTAACACTCAGAATGAGAAGACCATTCCGTTCCCTATGGTATGAATATATTAAACTGCTTATTTGTTCATTATTATTTTATATGCAATAATTAAATTGCAAAACAAGATCCCGCTCCGGTATATACCTTCGGGGTTGGTCTTTTTTTTATTTTAGGTTTTTATTCTTGAAGCTAAATTCATAATTGCAAAATCTTGTCATGGGCTTGTAAGCAATTCTCAATATCGCGTTATAAAAAAAAGAAAAGAAAATAGAAGTATTTATTCATATAATTCGATTGAATGCTCGTTTTAAAGGCTGCTCGGGTAATATTTAGCCAGCTTATCTAGCTTTGAAATATCCGACTAGTGACGTCATATTGGCTACTAGGCTCCCCGATATCATTTAATACTTTTTATTCGATCGAGTCATCGAGGTAGATGACGAATCAACCCTGAAAAATCCAGCCATTTTCCGGATTATTTCTATAATCTAATAATATATCCGTCGACTGGTTCTACTGTTAGTATAGTTATCGTTTGGGTCCAATACTCCAATAAAAATATTTTAGATGCTGTACTCAACCATCAATACGGAAAATAAGGTATAAAATAGATGCATGAAACACATTATTACATGAATTCTAGTGCTTGACTGTTAGTAGTTGGGCTAAGTTTACGGTTAAGAATATCTTTTAGCGCACACCTCAACCATCTCTCTACTGCAAGAAAAACAAGATATTTCCGGCAGAAATACAGTATTGCAGGAAATTTTAATTACTGGGATAGGAAGAGGACGATGCTCCACTCATTCAGGAAGAAAAATAAATTCAATTGGACTTAAATAAAAACAGATAATCGCCAATCCGCATTATCAGCAGAAATCCGCAGAAATCCGCTAAAAACCGAAAAAAATCCAATAAAAACTCAGAACCGCAACTCGCAATTGCAGTCCCCAGTACTTTTAACACGTACGATAGAACTGAGGCTTTCTCTTTTTCTTCCCCTGAAAAGGAGGGGGGATAATCGGGGTATCGACCTTTTGGGATTATTAAATCCCCTCAGGGACAAGAATCGCATAGCGTAAGACCTTCGTGTATTTTTTGGAATTTTCTTAACAGAATGTACACTTTTTTCCAATCTAAAATAAAAAAAATTAAAGTTTTAATATGGAAAGAATTTTTTGAATCTCCTTTTTTGTTTAACAATTTGATATATCATTTTTAATTTTTGAGTACTTAAAAAAATTTAATACAAAGTAATCTTGACATATTTGGCATCAAAATACTTGGAAAAATAAAAAAAAGAAGTATGGTAATTATTTCATTAAAAAATTCACGTACTGCACGATTGCATTTATGACGATTATGATTATTTATTGAAATCGATTGACAAGAATCGATAGACGAGTTTTACGCTGATTGAAATCGCATTTTTATCATGTTGGATTTTCGAGATTTTTTTCACGTCAAGTACCGCAGCTATGGTTTTTTAATTTTTAATTTTTAATTACGGGCGAGGGGCAACCGACTCTTTTTTTACTGATTTTCTTGAGTGTAGAAAATTAAGAGAACGTGAAGAAAAGCAAGAAAAGTTGGGAAATTTCAGGAAAAATGAGAAATTTACCGAAATTTTTCTTGAAAAAGCAAGAAATTTACCGACTTTTACCACCTTTTCTTGCTTTTCTAAGCATTTTCTTCGTTTTATACTCTTTTCTACGCCCAAAAAAATGAGTAAAAAAAGAGTCGGTTGCCCCTCGATTATGGGATATTTTGCGATTGAATTGCGGGAATTATTCAACTTCAAAGGCGTCCGGGGGAATACTCGTTTTTCTCCTTATTCGGCCCTTTTCTTAGGATTTTCCAAAGAAATCCCAATTGTTTTTCGGGCGAAATTCTGCCGAAAAGTCAGAATCTCTCGGCTGGATCCTTTTTTTTTCTTTCCCCACAACCGCCTCCGGCCTGTGCCTTATCATTGTACTGGTACCCCAGGACATAATCGACGTTAAACCTTCGTATAAGTAAACTTATTTTCCTCAAAAGAAAAATAATTTTTTACTGTTTACACTCAGGGACAAGAATCGCATAGCGTAAAACCTTCGTGTATTATTGGAATAAAAAAAATAAATTATGACTTATTCTTAGGAAAATCCCGTTGTGTATCATTGCATTTAAGACCTTTTTATTAATTTTTTAAAATAAAAAGATGTTGGTTGACCTAATATGTGTTGTGGTCTATTATTTATTTATTATATTCATTTTTTATTATATCCTTATATGTTAGGTATTTATTATATTCTCTTCTAAAAATATATTTTTTAAAATCTTTAAAATGATATTCACAAATTTGGTATCAAAATGATTGCTAGAATGCGGCGAGTAAAATTTAACTTTCCGTTCGTGAAATAAACTTTGAGAATTTTTAGGATTTATTGAAAACCTTGAAAATAAAATAAAAGTACTGGTTGGCTTAATATATCTGGGGCCTGTTATTTATGTACTACATTCAATTTTCCATACTATATCATTATATGTTTATGGTTTCACTATATTCCCTTTTAAAAATTATATTTTTTAAACTTTAAAATAATATTAACAAATTTGGTATCAAAATGATCGCTATAATGCACCGAGTAACATTACCATCCGTTCGTTCACGAAATCATGAGAATTAAAGTGATTTATTGAAAACATTTTTTTATTTGAATAATTGATCAGTCTCAAGAGGATTGATCGACCAAGGAAGGAGCAATTAATTTTTATTTTGAAAGAAAATGTTTTGTGTAATTTTAGGGTAAAAGTAGTATCATTAAATTCAAAATTTCATGTTGATTCTCGTGATATAATTTAAATAACCACCAATTAAATCGGCCAGAAGTTATGAATTTTTAAAGTTCAAACTTAATCGTCGGTTAATGACGGACATCTCAAAGGACTGCTCGCCTCGGACTGAGCGAGAACGTCTCTTGACACCCACCATTAAAAAGTGGAAATTTTTTGAAATTTTAGTTTGCTAATATCCCTTGATTGGGTTGTTGTATAATTGCGGTTCAAGTTTGACCGTGATCGCGTGAATTTTCTCATTGTATAGGTACTATTCCGCTCTCTATGCGCCCAATTTTTCGGGTTCATGAAAATCGCATTTTTATCATGTCCGATTTTCGTGATTTTTTTTGTGCCCAACACCGCATCTCCGGCTTCTGTATTGATTCTCCAATTTTGGAATCGTTCGGGATTGAAATGCGGGAGTTATTAATTTTCAAAGTTCGCCATGGGACCGCCCGATTTCCTACTAAACAGGCCCCTTTTTAAAATGTTTTGGCGTATTTCCTCCCCCTTTATTTTGGCGAATTTCTCTAGAACAGCCAGAATCTCTCGGCTGGCTCCTTTTTTTTCTTTCGTACCCACCCATTTCCGGTCGGTGCCTCATCATTGTACTGGCAGCCCAGGGCATAATCGACGTTAAACCTTCGTATAAGTAAACTTATTTTCCTCAAAAGAAAAAAAAAACTTTTGTACTGTATACACTCAGGGACAAGAATCGCTTAGCGTAAGACCTTCGTGTATTTAATTTTTTTATTGTACTGTAAATTGGAATTTTTCACTACTGGAAAGTTTACTATATTCACTTGTAAAAATTATGTTTTCTAAATTTGAAATAATAATCACAAATTTGATATCAAAATGAGCGCTATAATGCGACGAGTAAATTTAAAGGTTACGCTCGGGAATAAAATAATAGAAATTTTCGTGATTTTGAGGTGATTCCGTGATATATTAGGTGTTTACTTTACTATATTCACTTTTAAACGTAATACTTTTAAAATTTTGAAGTAATCCTCACAAATTTGGTATCAAAATGATCGCTATAATGCGGCGAGTAAGATTAAACGTTCTGTTCGAGAAAAAAAAATGAAAATTTGCGTTATATATTAAAAGCATTTTTTAATTTCGTTAATTGATCAGTCTCAAGGCGATTGATCGACCAAAGAAGGTGTAATTAATTTTATTTTGAAAGGAATATTTTTTATTTAAGTTGAGAGTAAAATTAGTATCATTAAATCCCTAATTTCACGCTGATTCGCGTGACATAATTTATATATTCACCAATTAATTCAGTGAGAAGTTATAAATTTTTAAAGTTCAAACTTAATCGTCGGTTAATGACGGACATCTCAAAGGACTGCTCGCCTCGGACTGAGCGAGAACGTCTCTTGACACCCATCATTAAAAAGTGGACATTTTTTGAAATTTTAGTTTGCTAATATCTCTTAATTGGCTTATCGTATAACTACGCTCCAAGTTTGATCGTGATCGCGTGAATTTTCTCTTTTGATCGGTACTAGTCCGCTCTCTATACGCATAATTTTTCGAGTACATGAAAATTGCAGTTTTTGCGTGTCCGATTTTCGTGATTTTTTTCACGCCCAACACCGTGCCCCACTCTCAAATTGTCAATTTTTTATTTCTAGACCGTTTGAAATTGAACTGCGGGAGTTATTAATTTTCAAACGCGTCCCGGGGAATACTCGATTTTCTCCTTATTTGCTCGTATTTTTCTGGCGAAATTCTGCGGAATAGCCAGACTCTCGCGGCTGGCTCCTTTTTTTCTTTCGTACCCACCCACTTCCGGTCGATGCCTCATCATTGTACTGGCAGCCCGGGGACAAGAATCGCATAGCGTAAAACCTTCGTGTATTTTGGGGGATTTTCTTAATAGAATATACACTATTTTTCTCTCAGAAATTATAATAAGAAATGAATTTGTGAATTTTATACTTTTAAAAAATTATAATTTAAGAGATCGTTTCTACCTTTTGAGTACTCAAAAAAATTAATAAAAAGTAATCTTGACATTTATGGTCAAAATACTTTAAAAGATAAGAAAAAAATTATGAAAAACATTTTATTTGGGAAATTGTGCATGATTGCCCTTTAAAACTTCTTTTAAATTTATTTATTGAAAAAAAGTACTGTTAGGCCTAATATATTGTGGCCTGGTTTATGTTTACTATATTCCCATTTTTATATTATATATTAGGTGTTTATTTTACTATATTCACTTTTTTATATTAGATGTTAGGTGTTTACTATATTCACTTTTAAACATTATTTTTTCAAACTTCGAAATAATTTTGACAAATTTTGTATCAAAATCATCGCTTTAATATGGCGAGTAAGATTAAACGTTCCGTTCGGGAAATAACCATGACAATTTTCGTGATTTATTGAATGTAGGCCCAATATATGCTTATGTAAAGTGTTTACTATATTGACTTCTAAAAATCAATTTTTCCAAACTTTGACATAATCTTCACAAATTTGGTATCGAAATGATCGCTATAATGCGGCGAGTAAATATAAACGTTCCGTTCGTTAATTAAACCACAAAAATTCCCGTGACTTATTGGAAACCTTTTTTTATTTAAATAATTGATCAGTCAATTTTGAAAGTTTGATAGTTGATCAGAAAGTAATTGATCGACCACAGAAGGTGCAATTAATTTTATTTTGAAAGGAATATTTTTTGTGAAATTTTAGGATAAGTTTAGTATCAATAAATTCTAAATTTCACGCTGATTCACGTGATATGATTTTTATCTTCCCCACTTGATACGGTGAGAAGCTATGAATTTTTAAAGTTTAAACTTAATCGCCGGTTAATGACGGTATCTCAAGGGGCAGCTCGACTCGGACTGAGCGAGAACATCCCTTGACACCCATCGTTAAAAAAGTTAAGATTTTTAAAATTTTTGTTTGCAAATATCTTTCGATTGGGTTGTCGCATAATTGCGGTTCAAGTTTGACTAAGATCGCGTGAGTTTTCTCTTTCGAGCGGTACTAGTCCGCTGTCTATGCGGTTATTATTTCAAGGACATGAAAATGGCATTTTTATCATGTCGGATTTTCGTGATTTTTTTCACGCCAAGCACCGCAGCCCCGGCTTCTGATTCCATTTTGAAAATTTGAGATCATTTGGGATTGAAACGCGGGAGTTATTAATTTTCAAAGGTGTCCATGGGAATACTCGATTTTCTCCTTATTTTGCCTTTTTTTCTGGCGAAATTCTGCCGAAAAGCCAGAATCTCTCGGCTGGGTCCTTTTTTTTTTTCTTTCCTCGCAACCGCCTCCGGCCGATGCCTCATCATTGTACTGGCACCCCAGGACATAATCGACGTTAAACCTTCGTATAAAGGCGCGTTCAGACTAGAGCTTTTTTCTTATTTTCTTATTTCCTTATCTCCTTATTTCCTTATTTCAAAAGATTTTTCGGAAAAATTGGTCTGGAGCAATTTTTCTTATCTTCTTATTTCACTATTTCCTTATTTCCTTATTCCAAAACAAACAGTGTTGCCAGATGCAAAGCGCATTATAAATACCGGCAACGTTGTATTCTGGCACGGAATTTTCCAATTTGTCGTCTGCTACGCTGTATTTTTACCTCGAAAAATAAGTTCTAGTCTGAACGCCTCTTATTTCAAAAAATAAGAAAAACGTCTGAAATAAGGAAATAAGGAGATAAGGAAATAAGAAAATAAGAAAAAAGCTCTAGTCTGAATGCGCCTTAAGTAAACTTATTTTCCTCAAAAGAAAAATAACTTTTGTACTGTATACACTCAGGGACAAGAATCGCATAGCGTAAGACCTTCGTGTATATTTAATTTTTTTTTTATTGGAAATTTTTGCTACTGGAAAGTTTACTACATCCACTTTTAAAATTATATTTTTCACTTTTTGAAATAATCTTCAGAAATTTGGTATCAAAATGATCGCTGTAATACGGCGACTAAATGTAAATGTTCTGTTCAATAATAAAATCATGAGGATTCCCATTTATTATTGAGAATTCCAACTATTATTGAAAGCATAGCGTAAAACCATCGTGTATCATTTTGAATTTTCTTGATAGAATATACACTACTTTTCATAGGCCTAATATATATGGTGGCCTGGTATATGTTTACTATATCACTTTTTAATATTATATATAAGGTTATTACTTTACTATATTCACTGTTTTATATAATATGTTTGGTTTTTACTATAATCACTTTTTATTTTAAACATTATGTTTTTCAAACTTTGAAATAATTTTCACACATTTGGTATCATCATGATCGCTTTAATGTGGCGAGTAAGATTGAACGTTCCGTTCGGAACCATGAACATTTTCGTGATTTATTGAAAGTAGGCCCAATATATGCTTATGTAAAGGGTTTACTATATTGACTTTAAAAAATCAATATTTCCAAACTTTGAAATAATCGTGACAAATTTGGTATCAAAATAATCGTTATAATGCGGCGAGTACATTAAAACGTTACGTTCGGGAATTCAACTATGAGAATTTCCGTGATTTAGTGAAAACCTTTTTTTATTTTATAATTGATCAGTCTTAAGGGGATTAATCGACCTCAGAAGGTGCAATTAATTTTATTTTGAAAGGAATATTTTTGGAGTAGTTTTAGGTTGAAATTAGTATCATTAAGTTCCAAATTTCACGCTGATTCACGTGACATAATTTTTATATTCACCACTTGAAACGGTGAGAAGCTATGATTTTGTAAAGTTCAAACTTAATCGTCGGTTAATGGCGGTATCTCAAGGGGCCGCTCGCCTCGGACTGAGCGAGGACGTCCCTTGACACCCATCATTAAAAAAGTTAACATTTTTAAAATTTTGGTTTTCAAATATCTTTTGATTGGATTGTTGCATAAATGCGGTTCAAGTTTGACCGAGCTCGCGTGAGTTTTCTCTTTCGAGCGGCACTAGTCCGCTCTCTATGCGCACATTTTTTCGGGCACGTGAAATTCTCATTTTTATCATGTCCGGTTTTCGTGATTTTTTTCACGCCCAACACCGCAGCCCCGGCTTCTGATACCAACTTTCAACTTTGAGATGGTTTGGGATTGAAACGCGGGAGTTATGAATTTTCAAAGGTGTCCATGGGAATACTCGCTTTTCTCCTTATTTGGTCTTTTTTTCGGGCGAAATTCTGCGGAATAGTCAGACTCTCTCGGCTGGATCCTTTTTTTCTATCCCTCCCAACCACCTCCGGCTGATACCTTATCATTGTACTGGTGCCCCAGGACATAATCGACGTTAAACCTTCGTATAAGTAAACTTATTTTCCTCAAAAGAAAAATAACTTTTGTACTGTTTACACTCAGGGATAATCGACGTTAAACCTTCGTATAAGTAAACTTATTTTCCCCAAAAGAAAAATAAATTTGTACTGTTTACACTCAGGGACAAGAATCGCATAGCGTAAAACCTTCGTGTATATTTTTTTTTGTACTGTAAATTGGAATTTTATCACTTCTGAAAAGTTTACTATATTCACTTTAAAAAATATTTTTTTTCAAACTTTGAAATAATAATCACAAATTTGGTATCAAAATGATCACTATAATGCGACGAGTAAATTTATATTATCGTTCGGGAATTTTATTTACTAATTAACTAATTGCTAGTTACATTATTATATGTTAGGTGTTTACTATATTCACTATTAAAAATATATATTTTTAAAACTTTAAAACTTAAAATGATATTCACAAATTTGGTATTAAAATGATCGCTATGATGCGGCGAATAAAATTAAACGTCCCGTTCGGGAATTAAACCATGAGAATTCGTTTGAGTTGTCACATAACTGCAGTTCAAGTTTGACCGAGATCGCATGAATTTTCTCTTTCGAGCGGTACTAGTCCGCTCTCTATGCGCCTATTTTGTCGGGTACATGAAAATCGCATTTTTACCATGTCCGATTTTCGTGATTTTTTTCACGCCCAACTCCGCATCTCCGGCTTCTGTATTCATTCTCCAATTTTGGGATCGTTCGGGATTGAAATTCGGGAGTTATTAATTTTCAAACACTGCCTGGGGACCGCCCGCTTTCCTACTAAACAGGCCCCTTTTTTAATTGTTTTGGCTTATTTTCTCCCCATTTATTCCGGCGAATTTCTCTAGAACCGCCAGAATCTCTCGGCTGGATCCTTTTTTTTTCTACACACCCGCCCACTTCCGGTCGGTGCCTCATCATTGTACTGGCAGCCCAGGACATAATCGACGTTAAACCTTCGTATAAGTAAACTTATTTTCCTCAAAAGAAAAATAACTTTTGTTCTGTTTACACTCAGGGACAAGAATCGCATAGCGTAAGACCTTCGTGTATAATTGGAATTTTCTTAATAGAATATGCACTGTTTTTACACAAAAAAAAAAGAATTTTTCGAATCATCTATTTTTTAAAAATAATTTCATACGTCGTTTTTAATTTCCTTTCTTATGAATTTAAATAGAAAGTTTTCTTAATATATATTAGGTATCAAAATACTTGAAAAAATTCACAAAAAATTATGACAATTATTATATTAGGAAAATTCAAGTGCATAATTGCATTAAACACCCTTTTATTGTTTATTGAAGTAAAAAAAAGTGGTAGGCCTAGTATATGTTTTGACCAGTTATATGTTAAGAATTTACTATATTCACTTTTTAAAATTGGATTTTCAAACTTTAAAATAATCTTCACAAATTTAGTATCAAAATGATCGCTTTAAAGCGGCGAGTAAAATTAAACATTCTCTTCTGGAATTTAACCATTAGAATTTCCGTGATTTAATAAAAAACTTTTTTTATTTGATTAATTGATCAGTCTTAGGGGATTGATCGACCACAGAGAGTGTAATTAATTTTTTTTTTAAACAAAATTTTTGGTTGTAGTTTTAGGGTAAAACTAGTATCATTAAATTCCAAATTTTACGCTAATTCACGTGACATAATTTTTATTTTCACCACTATATTCGGTGAGAAGTTATGAATTTTTTAAGTTCAAATTTAATCGTTGGTTAATAACGGCATCTCAAGGGGCAGCTCGCCTCGGACTGAGCGAGAACGTCCCTTGGCACCCATCATTAAAAAGTAGACTTTTTTGACATTTTTGTTGCTTAATATCTTTTGATTGGGTTGTCGCATAATTGCGCTTCAAGCTTGACCGAGATCGCATGACTTTTCTCTTTCGAGCGGTACTAGTCCGCTCTATATGCGCCTATTTTTTCGGGTACATGAAAATGGCATTTTTGTCATGACCGATTTTCGTGATTTTTTTCACGCCCAACACCGCATCCCCGGGTTCTCATTACATCCTCAAAGTTTGGGATCGTTCGGGATTGAAGCGCGGGAGTTATTAATTTTCAAAGGCGTCTACGAGACCACTCGATTTTGTGTTTTCCACCGAAGTTCCAATTGTTTTTCTGGCGAAATTCTGCCGAAGAGCAAGACTCTCTCGGCTGGCTCCTTTTTTTTCTTTCTCTCCCAACCGCCTCCGGCCGATGCCTCATCATTGTACTGGCAACCCGGGGATAATCGACGTAAAACCTTCGTATAAGTAAACTTATTTTCCTCAAAAGAGAAAAATAAATTTTGTACTGTATACACTCAGGGACAAGAATCGCATAGCGTAAAACCTTCGTGTATTATTTGGATATTTCTTAACAAAATATACACTTCTTTTTCTCTCTAAAAATGAAAAATTTGAAAATTTCAATGTGAAAAGAAGTTTTAAGAATTTTTAATTTCATAAATATTTTGAAATATCGTTTATTTAAAAAAATTAATAGAATGTAATGCTTATATATTTGGTATCAAATAACTTGGAAAAATTAACAAAAAGATATGACAATTGTTTTATAAGAAAACCATTTCATGCATGATTGCATTTAAAACCTTTTTATTTATTTATTTTAAAAAAGTACTGGTAGGCCTAACATAGTTTGACCAGTTATATGCTTAATTGTTTACTATATTCACTTTTACAAATTATATCTATCAAAACCTTTTTATTTATTTATTGAAATATAAAAAAGTACTGGTAGGCCTACATAATTTGACCAGTTATATGCTAAAGTGTTTACTATATTCACTTTTTGAAATTATATTTATCAAACTTTGAAATAAATCTTTACAAATTTGGTATTAAAATGATCGGTAGAATGCGAGGAGAAAATTTAAAAATTATAATATAATATGGTCTGTTATATGCTAAAGTGTTGACTATATTCAGATTTTAAAATTATATTTATCCAACTTTGAAATAAATCTTCACAAATTTGGTATCAAAATGATCGCTAGAATGCGAGGAGAAAATTTGAAAGTTCCGTTCGGGAATCAAACCATCGGTACTTCCGTGATTTATTGAAAACCATATTTTATTTTAATAATTGGTCAGTCTTATGGGGATTGATCGACACAAAAGGTGCAATTAATTTTATTTTGAAAGAATTTTATTTTGTGTAATTTTTTAGTAAAATTGATATCATTAAATTTCAAATTTCACGCTGATTCACGTGACATAATTTTTATATTCGCCCCTTAATTCGGTGAGAAGTTATGAAGTTTTAAAGTTCAAACATAATCGTAGGTTAATAACGGTATCTCAAGGGATAGCTCGCCTCGGACCGAGCGAGAACGTCCCTTGACACCCATCATTAAAAAGTAGACTTTTTTTCAATTTTTGGTGCTTAATATCTCTTAATTGGGTTATCGCATAACTGCGGTTCAAGCTTGATCGAGACCGCGTGAATTTTCTCTTTCGAGCGGTACTAGTCCGCTCTCTATGCGCTTATTTTTTCGGGTACATGAAAATTGCATTTTTATCATGTCCGATTTTCGTGATTTTTTTCACGCCCAACACCGCATCCCCGGGTTCTTATTACATCCTCGAAGTTTAGGATCGTTCGGGATTGAAGCGCGGGAGTTATTAATTTTCAAAGGCGTCTACGAGACCACCCGATTTTCTCCTTATTCGGCTCTTTTCTCAGGATTTTCCACCGAAGTCCCAATTGTTTTTCTGGCGAAATTCTGCGGAATAGCCAGACTCTCTCGGCTGGCTCCTTTTTTTTTTCTTTTTTACCTACCCGCCTCCGGCTGATGCCTCATCGTTGTACTGGCAACCCGGGACATAATCGACGTTAAACCTTCGTATAAGTAAACTTATTTTCCTCAAAAGAGAAAAATAACTTTTGTACTGTATACACTCAGGGACAAGAATCGCATAGCGTAAGACCTTCGTGTATTTTTTTGTGTAAAATATAAAATTTTTATTATAAAAAAAAATTAATATGAAAAGATTCTTGTGTATCGTTGTTTTTAAGTACTGTAAAAAAAATTATAGAAAGTAATCTTGACATATTAAGTATCAAAATACTTGAAAAAAATCTGACAATTATTTTATTAGGAAAATCAGGATGTGCATGATTGCATTAAAAACCTTTTTATTTATTCATTGAAATAAAAAAGAGTACTGGCAGGCCTAATATCTGTTGTGGCCTGTTATTTTA
Source organism: Chydorus sphaericus (assembly GCA_030141595.1). NCBI lineage: Eukaryota > Metazoa > Arthropoda > Branchiopoda > Diplostraca > Chydoridae > Chydorus > Chydorus sphaericus. The sequence goes on from CM057933.1 coordinate 8,014,187, forward strand.
AGTGTTTACTATATTCACTTTTTAAAATTGTATTTATTGAACTTTGATAAAATCTTGGCAAATTTGGTATCAAAATGGTCACAATAATGCAGCAAGTAAAATTACATTTCCGTTCGGGAACTAAACCACGCTAATTTCTGTGATTTAGTTAAAACATAATTTTATTTGAATAATTGATCAGTCTCAAGAGGATTGATCGACCACAGAGTGTGCAATTAATTTTAATTTTGAAAGAAAACTGTTTCTGTAGTTTTGAGATAAAATTAGTATCAATAAAATCAAAATTTCACCAGAGACATAAATTTGGAGGACTAAACTCTGTCGTCTGCTAGGCTTTTCGTCTGCTATATCCGTGTGACAAAATTAGGGGCACTCGCTAGGTGGCGCGCGGGGCAGGGCGAGTCATAACATTTCTAACATTTCCCTCCAAAGCCATTGAGGAAATGTGATAAATTTTGTTTAATTCCCGATTTTTAATGATATAACAATAGAAAAGGTAAATAAAAGTATAGTAAACCTATTCTTATGAATGTCTATCTATATTCTTTTTGGTTTTCCTCATGTAAATGTCTCTGGAAAGTGGAATTTCTAATATAGTCTCTGGCATTCTATATGGAACTATTGTCGACTTTTTTCAAGATATAGATTTAAGATGAGAAAAATTCGTGTTTGCGATCCATATAAGCATAATATATGGAAGAATGAAAAGAAAGATGATGTCAAATTTGTTTGTCGACTTGTCATAGAAGTGGTCGCACATCTGATTAATGCGCTACAAGGTAAGGATCCATTCTTTCCGCTCGCGCTCCATCTGAGCGATGACAACGTGTCTTTCTTTTGTAATATATGTCATCGTTTCTCGGCAGGAAGAGTTTAAAAAAAAGAGTGCGGTCATCATTTTCTATGCATATATCTACGTCGTCCAGGAGCCTGCGGGATAATAATATCTACTCCTTTCAAATAGTCTAGAAAGAAAGGCAAAATGCGTGAACAAATATAGACCGTCATCTTCACCTTTCTCCTCCCGTTTACTACACACTCACCGTCATATATGTAGGCCTACAGCACGTATATAAATATACGAAAAGGTCCTATATATCCATCAAAGCTGATATGACCATAAAAAAAGAGACTTGAGAGTGGTGTGCGCCTAGGATGAAGAATCAATAAAAACCTTATACAGGTGAGATTGAATGATTGTAGCAAGAGAATTTTAAGTCAGATACTGCCTACATTCGCGATTCATTTGAACAAGCGATCACTGAAATTGCGGATAACGGGGTGCTAACTCCGCAAGTATACTGCGGAGTTCATCGTGCGAAATGCACGCAATGCTCATTTATTAGTATATTCAGATCCATTACCATCGAGAGGCAAATCGGTTCAAGAATAACATCATCAAGTTGAAAGAAAGTAGCATAAATTGAGAAAGTTATCCAAAATGGTTGCGGCTAATATAATGATTCAACTTATATTATTCAAAATAACGAGTAATACATCTTGTATAATTCAATCATGTGAAGAATTATAGATGAAGATAAATAACAGCATGAATTATAGGAGTAAAACTCTTGAATAAATCAGAAAACTTGAAAAAATAGGCAGAAACTCAGGTTTTCTCATATATCACGGGTGAATTCTATGACTCGCCCTGTCCCGCGCGCCATCTAGCGGATGCCCCGAATTTCGTCTTACGATATAGCAGACGAACGGTCAAAAACCCCCTAGCAGACGACAGAGTTTGGTCCTCCAAATTTATGTCTCTGATTTCACAGTGATTCACGTGATATTATTTTTATTCTCACCGATCAATTTAGTGAGAAGTTATGAATGTCTAAAGTTCAAACGTAATCATCGGTTGATGACGGTACCTCAAGGGACAGGTCGTCTCGGACTGAGCGAGAACGTCCCTTGACATCCATCATTAAAAAGTGGACATTTTTGAAATTTTTGTTTGCTAATATCTCTTAATTGGGATGTCGCATAACTGAGGTTCAAGTTTGACCGAGATCGCGTACATTTTCTCTTTCGATCGGTACTATAACGCTCTCTATGCGCATATTTTTTCGGGTACATGAAAATCGCATTTTTATCATCTCCGATTTTCGTGAATTTTTTCTCGCCCTACACCACGCCCCAAGCTCAAATTGTCAATTTTTGATTTCTAGGCCGTTTGAGATTGAACTGCGGGAGTTATTAATATTCAAACGCGTCTGGGGGAATACTCGTTTTTCTTCTTATTTGGCCCCTTTCTCAGGATTTCCCTAGGAAATCCAAATTGTTTTTCTCCAGAAGAGCCAGAATCTCTGGGCTGGAGGAATATATATTTCCTTTTTTTTCTCTGGATACACCCACTTCCATCTGGTGGTCATTCATGCGTACTGGTCTGGCCAAGGCATAAACGCCGCTAAACCTTCGTTAGAAACTAACTCCAAAAATTAAAATTTTTAAAGTTAATACGTTTCCTATACACTCAGGGATAAAAGTACAAGAATCGCATAGCGTAAAACCTTCGTGTATCATTTTGAATTTTATTGATAGAATATACACTATTTTTCACTAAAAAATTTTAACACGAAAAGATTTTTTTTTCAATTTTCTTTAAAAAAAAATAATTTGAGAGATCTTTCTACCTTTTGAGTACTTTTTTATTTATTTATCAAAATAAAAAAGTACTTTTAGGTCTAATATATATTGTGGCCTGTCATATGTTTACTATATTCACTTTTTATATAATATAAAAGGTGTTTTCTTTACTATATTCACTTTTTATATTAGATGTTAGATGTTTACTATATTAACTTTTTAAAATTATATTTTTCAATCTTTGAAATAATATTCACAAATTTGGTATCGAAATGATCGCTATAATGCAGCGAGTAAAATTAAACTTTCCAATCGGGAATTATTAATTTTCAAACGCCGCCACGAGACCGCCCACTTTCCTATTAAACAGACCCCCTTTTTAAATGTTTTGGTGTATTTGCACCCAATTTTTCTGGCAAAATTCTGCCGAAGAGCCAGAATCTCTCGGCTGGCTCCTTTTTTTTTTTCTTTCCTTCCCAACCGCCTCCGGCCGATGCCTTATCATTGTACTGGTACCCCAGGACATAATCGACGTTAAATCTTCGTATAAGTAAACTTATTTTCCTCAAAAGAAAAATAACTTTTGTACTGTTTACACTCAGGGACAAGAATCGCATAGCGTAAAACCTTCGTGTATAATCCGAAGTTTTCTTAACATAATATGCACCATTTTTACACTTTAAAAATAAAATTTAAAAAATTTGCTTTTTTTTAATAATTTGAGACATCGTCTTTAAATTTTGAGTTCTCTTTTAAAAATTGAAATAGAAAGTAATCTTGACATATTTGGTATCAAAATACTTGAAAAATTAACCAAAAACTATGACAATTATTTACTAGAATTCAAGTGCATTTTTTATTTATTTATTGGAATCAACTATAGCGTGAAACGTTCGTTTAATCATTGCAAAAGTACAGGTACCTAACACATGTTGGGCAATGTTACATGTTAAGTATTTACTATATTCACCTTTAAAAATTATATTTTTCAAACTTAAAAAAATAATCTTCACAGATTATGTATCAAAATGATCGCTATAATGCGGCGAGTAACATTTAACTTTTTGTTCGAGAGGTAAACCAATCTTCTTCCAAATCTTTCTCTTAAATCCAATCCAAAAAATAATTTTCACAAATTTGGTATCAAATGGTCGCTATATTGCGGCGAGTAAAATCGAATGTTCCTTTTACGAGCTAAATCATGAGGGTTTCCGTAATTTATTGAAAACCTTTTTTTTAATATCTTAATGTCTTAATATGAAAATTAATTTAATAAAAAGACTGGTAGACCTAATATATGTTGGAGCCAGTATAAGTAAAGTGTCAACTATATTCATTTTTCAAAACTATATATTTCAAACTTTGAAATAATATGCACAAATTTGGTATCAAAATGATCGTTATAATGCGGCGAATAAAATCAAACTTTCCGTTCGGGAACTAAGCCACGAAAATTTCCGTGATTTATTGAAAACCTGTTTTTATTTGAATAATTGATCAGTCTCGAGAGGACTGATCGACCACAGAAGGTGTAATTAATTTTATTTTGAAAGAAAAATTTTTGGTGTGATTTTAGGGTAAGATTAGTATGATTGAATTCCAAATTTCGCGCTGATTCACGTGATACTATTTTTATTCTCACCAATTGATACAGTGAGAAGAAATGAATTTTTAAAGTTAAAACTTAATCGTAGGTTAATGATGATTTCTCAAGGGACAGCTCGCCTCGGACTGAGCGAGAACGTCCCTCGGTACCCACCATTAAAAAGTGGAAATTTTTCGATTTTTCATTTGCTAATATCTCTTGACCGGGTTGACGAATAACTTCGGTTCAAGCTTGACCGAGATCGCATGACTTTTCTCTTTCGAACGGTACTAGTCCGCTCTCTATGCGCCTATTTTTTCGGGTACATGAAAATCGCATTTTTATCGTGTCCGATTTTCGTGATTTTTTTCACGCCCAACACCGGAGGCCCTTCTTCTGATGCCATCTTTAAACTTTGAGATGGTTTGGGATTGAAACACGGGAGTTATTAACTTTCAAACGCAGCCAAGGAACCTCTCGATTTTCTCCTTATCGGACCCTTTTCTCAGGATTTTCCAAAGAAATCTACTTTTTTTCGAGAGAATTTCTCCAGAAAAGCTAGAATCTCTCGGCTGGCTCCTTTTTTTCTGAACCCGGGGACAAGAATCGCATAGCGTAAAACCTTCGTGTATTATTTGGAATTTTCTCAACAGAAAATACACTACTTTTTACTCTTAAAATAAAAAATAACAAAAATTTTATACGAAAAGAATTTTGGAATCTTCTATTTTTATTACTAATTCGAGAATTGTTTTAAATTCTTTTTGGTACTAAAAAATTGAAAGTAATCTTTGCGTTATTGGTATTATAATACTTAGAAGTTAAAAAACTATTATGACTTGTATTTTTAGGAAAATCCCGTTGTGCATGCTTGCATTTGAGACCTTTTTATTAATTTATTGAAATAAAAAAAAGTACTGTTAGGCCTAATATATATTGTGGCCTGTTATATGTTTACTATATTCACTTTTTTAAATTATATATTAGGTGTTTACTTTACTATATTCACTTTTGAACATTATATATTTCAAACTTTTAAATAATCTTCACAAATTTGGTATCAAAATGATCGCTATAATTCGACGAGTAAGATTAAACGTTCTGTTCGGGAAACAAACCATGAAAATTTGCGTGATGTATTGAAAACATTTGTAATTTTTTATAATTGATCAGTCTCGAGAGGACTGATCGAACACAGAAGGTGCAATTAATTTGGTTTTGAAAGGAATATTTTTTTTTGTAATTTAATGGTATAATTAGTATCATTACATCTCAAATTTTACGCTGATTCACGTGACATAGTTTGAATATCCACCACTTGATTTGGTGAGAAGTTATGAATTTTTAAAGTTAAAAAATAATCGATGGTAAATTGCCTTGTCTCAAGGGACAGCTCGCCTCGGACTGACCGAGAACGTCCCTCGGTACCCATCATTAAAAAGTGGAAATTTTTCGATTTTTCATTTGCTAATATCTCTTGATCGGCTTGACGAATAACTTCGGTTCAAGCTTGACCGAGATCGCATGACTTTTCTCTTTCGAACGGCACTAGTCCGCTCTCTATGCGCCTATTTTTTCGGGTACATGAAAATCGCATTTTTATCATGTCCGATTTTCGTGATTTTTTTTCACGCCAAGCACCGCATCCCCGGGTTCTTATTACATCCTCGAAGTTTGGGATCGTTCGGGATTGAAGCGCGGGAGTTATTAATTTTCAAAGGCGTCTACGAGACCACCCGATTTTCTCCTTATTCGGCTCTTTTCTCAGGATTTTCCACCGAAGTCCCAATTGTTTTTCTGGCAAAATTCTGCCGAAGAGCAAGATTCTCTCGGCCGGCTCCTTTTTTTTCCCTTTCCCTACCAACCGCCTCTGGCTGGAGCCTCATCATTGTACTGGTACCCCAGGACATAATCGACGTTAAACCTTCGTATAAGTAAACTTATTTTCCTCAAAAGAAAAATAAATTTTGTACTGTATACACTCAGGGACAAGAATCGCATAGCGTAAAACCTTCGTGTATGAATTTTCTTGATAGAATATATACTACTTTTCACTAAAAAATGTTGACATGAAAAGAATTTTTTGAATTTTCAATTGTTTTAAAAATTATTTGAGAGATCGTTTCTACCTTTTGAATACTTTAAAAAAATTACTAGAAAGTAATCTTAACATTTTTGTTAATCCCTCCTAATAATTTTTGTTGTCCCTCAGGGATAAGAATTAACTTATTGAAGGGAATATTTGTTTTCTTTTTTTTTGTACAAGATTATAAAATTATATTACCATTATTATAAGTATTAGAAATTTTATCAAGTGTACATATTTAACAGCAATTGTGTTTTTGATAGATTAACAGAATTCCCAGTCTTTGTGATCAGGTGGTCGACAGGCAATCGGGCAAATCACTGGGTAGATTTCGATGCCGGATCCTCCGACGTAATAGCTCTCATTCCTTTTTGTTGGAAATGGGAAAACCTTCAAAGGTGATGTCCCTCTAATGTTCTCACAGTGGTAGCTATCGTGCGCCATCTGGGTGTATTCAATCATTAAAATAATTAAATGTATTTTTCGTTTTCAAAATAAATGAGCTAATATAACCACGTCGAATTTGGCAACAGGCCAAACAATCGAAGCCACGGAATCTCGATCCTTCCCACTAGCTTGATCCTGGCCGGATAATACAAGAGCTCTGGTCAATCCTTCAATCAAATCTCGTCTCTGATGAACTTTGGCCCCCCACATTCCTGTATCAATATTATACTTGATTTGTGATGATACATATATTTCATTGATGATGTTTAAATTTACCTGGAAGGATGGCGGATGTGTGCTGTAAATGATCCCTCATTAAATGAAATGTGTAATTTGATCTATTCAACCACTCGTCAACAGCGTCCACTTCCCGTGGCCATATGATGCTGTCCACGTCCCTCGACATAAACACATCCACTTTGGGATCCAGCATGGCAAGAAAGCGGAACATCCTTTGGTTGAGACCACGCAGTTCAGCAGGATCGATCGGGTTGGTACTATTACCGATCCTATCCGCTAGTAGTGGAACGCTACAAAGATCTACATGACTGTATCTACAGTAGACATCGCAGAGAAGATTGTGAGACTCTTTCGATGGGCCTGGCTCATCCCTGATATTATGGTAAAGTCGAATGACCCATCCTGGATACTGTTTTTTAACCGTCAAAGAAATGTTCCTCAAAAGTGAGAAGTAGCGACTGTAAACGGAGATGTTCTGAAGGTTTCCATAGAGCGAATAGGCGACAATCTTCTGACCACCACCTCGGATGGTTGATTCATCACTACACCATTTGAATACATCAGGATCTCCGAGGGTTTCCGTGACATTTTTCACGTCTGCTCCTATAGGTACCTTTTTGTCACAGTCGCAAAGAGGTGATTTATACTTGTTCCCACCAACTTCGTCTTTTTTGCTGCTGATGAGCGGTGATTGAAGTACCCTACGTCTGCAGTGAAGTGATGATAGACCGGTTTGTTGAATTACTAATGATCCATATTGCATGTGCCATACCATCGTGAATCCGATGGTCAATACGATAGCGAAGGGCCATGGTCTGATTCGTTTTTTGAATATTTCCACAGTTGTGCACCCATTCATAGTGATTTATTCACGTTATATTAATAATATAAAGATTAGGACCATATAGGTATGCTACCACGTCTTGTCTAGAACGCAAGATTTCGGATACTGGCTGCATAAAGAACGGAAATGAGAGGGGGGGGGGGGGGGAGGCGGTACCATCACTTAAATAACTATTATTTCGTGTATCTCGTTAGAACCGCCGGAGGCTCTCTGCGCAAATACAGAGTTCACTTTTTCAATAGTTTATTTTGCCTAAAATATACTTAACTAAAATATTAAAGATATATATATATTTACACATCAGCTATGATAAAAAAATGATATATGAACTTATTTTGTACTGATTTATTCTCAAAATAACACGAATATAAAACTCAGTCGTAAACCATGTTTATGGAAATAATCATTTTATCTTAAACCAAATGATAGTTAGAAACATTTTGTAGTGGTTTGTAGTTTGATCAATTAGAAAAAGGTTATTTTGGAGAGCTGAATGAAGGCATGGGAATCTGCTATTATCATTACATTTTTATATTTGGGAGTGCCAACAGATCTGTAAATGGTTAGGGCTTTTCCAATTTGGGCTCTTTAAATTTTATAGAACATCTTGTTAGGAATAATCTTCGTTTTACCACTTTGAAGTCAGTCGTATTAGACTATGACTTACTTTAAGTCTTCAAGGTTTGAACAACTTAAAAAAATATATGATTATTTTAGACTTGTGTGTAGTAGAAATACTGAAAGCCTCTCTCGCAAAGGTGTGTAATAGCTTAGGCTACAATCGAGAAGTGAGAACTCGAAACTAGATTGGTAGGCCTATCTGTAAAGTCGTATATACCCATTTTGCACTTTGCAGTGTAAACATATAGCCTTATATATATATATATATTTTCATATTCAATTGTTTCACGTGCGGTTTTTCTTTTCGCATGCAGAAAATCTGACAGTCAGATCTTTTAGGTTGAAAATTTATAAAAGTTTTACTACCGTGCTCAAGAAGAAGCTTTCTATTGTTATACTTTCAAAATGAGCCTTAGAACCCTGTTCCTGTAGCGCGCCGGATGGTCCGGGTTCATCTCAATGAATTCGATCTCAAGCATTACAGAGCATCTCAATGAAATTTTAGAAATTTCGCCGTCATTCGCCAAGGTCTCGTTCAAGAAAATCCTTGTTGAAACGACGCAATTTTTCTTGTTAAAAAAGGCATTGCATTCTAATTTATTTAAAAATATACCTATGTTCATTTTGATCATAAATATTTTTAGTGAATTTATTTATCTTTGATTTTGATTTCTCTTCTTCTAAACCTCTTACATTCTTAATTCTCATTTTTAGCTATTAAAGTAATACTATAACCATGGACAGTACATACAATTTTTTTTGTCGAGTGGTGAAAAACATGGTTTTGCCAATAAGTTTTGTTGCATTCAGTTAAACTATTATCCACCCATTAAAAAATTCAGAAAATTTGACAATATTTTCCATAACTCTATTCTATGTATGCCAAGCTAATGCATTTAAAAAGCGTCCAAAAACACTAAATTGTTTGATTTTATAGCTACAGATAATGTATATGTTATTTGCATACGCAAGTGAATACGTACAGAAAACGAAGTGAACATATAGTTTTATAAATAAATGAAGAAAGATGGTTCTAAAGGGCAAACGTTTGTAATTGTCATGATACTGCTGTATATACATATTGTTAACACTTCCTTTTTTTTAAGTCCTGTTCCCTATTTTGAACGGTGGAATACAACTTACAACCGAAAACTATAGTTGTAGAGTTTACTTTCTAGCCAAATTGTCTGCCTATAGGAGCATTAGAGTCCTTTATTTCCCAAGCACCATCAGTTGAATTTTTAGTGTTTACAATTTTGCACGTAGAATCCGTGTACCACCATTTTGTAATATTCGCGTAAATAGATATTGGCTGTGATGGGTCATGCAGTTTAGAGCAAAGACCACAAAGCCCACGACTAGACTCTTCGTAAATGTTTCCCTCCCACGGATGAACATCATACTCCGTTACATAGTATTTTTTCCACCAAAAGTATTCATTGTACAGAGTATCGTTTTTGTCCAAGATTTGTAAGTAGTCGGCTAACTCCTTAACAGTAGAGAAATCTAGGGCATTGATATAGGATCGAGGAGGAGCAAACCGGGCGTGGTTTTGGTGAAGATCTATCACTATTGGAATGACATTATAGCGCATATTATAGAATAATTTTTCTGTGACGTAATCACGACAGAAAGAATTTTCGATAGCAATGTAAAACTTGTAATCGCGAGCCATCATTTCCCGGCATTTTCTTCCATAAGGGCACTGAAGTTGGTTTCCACCGCAAGCTCCATAGATATCGATTTGAATGTATTTTTGGAGCTGGTCGACGTACGATTTTCGACCACTAAGGTTTCCTGGATTAGAACAAATCCAAATTGCCATTTTTGATTTTCCATGAGCGTAATTTCCTGCATTTAAAAACAATATTATAGAATTGTGTGTCAATTTAGTTATTTTAAGTTTATTCATTTTCCATTAAAAAGTCATTGAAATAAAATACCTTTTTTAGAACGAAGTTGGTTTTTTTCGTTTCGGATCTCAATTTCAGTGCTTTTCCGGATGAAACCGTAAGGAGCTACTATATCCGAGTCCCACCTATATGTCATGGTCCAGTTGAAAAATCCAGATGCTTCATTCCAGAGATTCAAAAAGGTATGGTATGAAGGTGGTTCTTGGGTCCAAAAGATGTAACGTTGATGTGGTGACCGCTTGGCTGGTACGTCATTCAGATCCCTCCAATAAGGATCGTGAAAAATGACGGCGTCAAAGTCTTCTACAGGTATTCTAGAATCATTTAAGTTTTTTCGAGCTCTATCGAAAGCCACTACTTCACATTGCCAGACTGGACAACCAAATTCTTGAAACCAATTTTTCCGATCAGGAACAAATGGACTAAAAAATGATAATGGCAATAATACAAAGCTTGGATTCAAACATACAGATGTCAACAGTCTTATAATAATATAAATGAATTTTCCAGTTTTTATGATGATAGTGTTTGTCTCAAAAATATTTTTAAAACTTCCTAGTTGGCCACCATTCTTAATTTTTAAGACAAACTAAAACTAGAAAAAAAACTGCTTATTTTTACCATCAAAATTACAAATAGTGGAGATGACCTCCCACACAGCACCGGGATATTCTTAGGTTGTTATTTTTTAATCATTCGGAATAACTTAAAGGCAACCAATAGGCCTATTTGTATTTTAATTGGGAAATTTTCATGAGGTTTGCCCACGCAGTTCACTTTATAGGGAAAATCTTGTAAATTTCAATAATATTTTCGTTTTCGATTTTTTATAAGTCGCGACTCGTGATGCTGAGTCAGAAGTTCGATACTCGCTATGGAAATTACTTTTTTTCAAATAAAAACTGTGCTTCGACGATTCATACAAGCAGGATTAGCCTCTGAAGGCCTTAATTTACATTTTGAATCCCCAATTCACTCTAAATGGTATTCCACAGAAATACAATCTAAACAATTATTGATTATTAAAAAATCATTTAAATTGAAGTAGTAAAATGATAAAATGAAATTTCAATATAAATAAAAATTAACTATGCAAAAATGATCAAAGTAACTGTAGTAAAAAAGAAAAGCTGGAAAAAATAATGCGATTGTGCAGAAATTAGTAAAAAACTGGCAGGATAGTCTTAAGCGTAAAATATAAAAATTGACTAATTCTAGGATAACTAGGCGCTGTGTGGGCTATTATGAAGTTATTTTTTAAAATGGTAAATTACGTAGGTGATCCTTCACTATCGAATGGCTCAGTCCAGACAAGAATCCTTTTCGTTCCATTTGTGTACTTATACAGTGGCATGTCTTCTGTTTGGGCCAGCTTCTCATGATACCATAATTTGTTTTCGGAAAAGGGTAGGTATTCAATAAATTTTGCACCTTCGATAATTACTGGATGGGGCACGGTCGTATTATTGCCAATTTCTCCCACTTGGAAGATGCTGTTATCAACATCATGAGTAAAAGTATGTTCCATATTAAAATTTAAGGAAGCACTAGTTGAAATCATTTGATACCCTCCATAAATGAGAAAGACGAGTAGTCCACAAAAACTCAATATTTTTCTGTTTCTCATATACTTTTTGAAAAAAGGCATTTTACTGTTACAAGTTACTCACGCTTGAATTACAAGGGGGGGGGGGGTACTTCTAACCACGCTTGCAGTTTAGGTAAGCTCACCCTGACGTTTCGCAGATCGCAGTTAACTGGCCCTCAGGTAGGGAAACACGCTAGCTTTTTTAAAAATTGAGATGGCCTTGGGAAATGGTGCGGCGTGGTCGGTACATTGTAAGCGGGAGATGCGGATCCATCGACCATGCAACGGCCATTTGATGAGACTCGTACCAATACTATTGTAACATTTAGAATCACAAAACTGGCTGAGTTTTTAAGAGGTATCTAAAGGGATTCAAATAACAGCACAGTCAGCACTTGATTTAAATAAATAGTATAAATTTCTAAAAATTATATCATCAACAATCATTGTAAGATGAATCGAATAAACTAATTTAGTGATATATGGCAGAATGTAGAAAGTTGCTATATTATTACGGCAGATTTAATTACGATAAAAGAAATAACGAAAGTTATATTTATGTATAAATAAAAAACAAGCTTTATTAATAGTTATCTAACATATCTAATTCTGATGTTATATTGTAAAGTCGTTTATACATCACTTTGTACTTTGCAAGTGGTTTATCGTTTCACGCGGTTTTTGTTTTGCATGCAGACAACAAGAGCAAATGGCCTTAAGATCGAAAATGGAAAGGACAATTGCTTAGATGAACATTTTGCAATCGCAGTCTACTATAACATACATATTCAAAACATAAGACTGCATAGCAATGTATATGTACACGAGCTTATCTTTAGCAGACAATCAATAACAATCAATATGGCCTTTGAAGTTGAAAATCGACTATTCTGACAAAGTGTTGGGATTCGGTCGTCTCTTCTACTCCAATTTCAAAAAAGGTAAAATAAAACAAAGTTTAGAAGGGAAAAATAAGTTAAGGGGACATCCGGTAAGCATCGTTTCTCCTATAACCGCTAGCTGTAAGAAAAACGCTCACTTTGCTTTAAGGTCATTTTTTCTGCAGGTGGTATGATGAAGGTATATAACCTTTTGTTCCAGTTTCCATCCCCGCGACTCCGCACTTCCGCAGTCTACATATGATAAAGCATTTAAAGACGGAGTAATAAGCGAGGGGCAATAACCGACTCTTTTTTTACTGATTTTTCTTGGGTGTAGAAAACCAAGAAAACGCGAAAAAAGCAAGAAAAATTTGGGAAATTTCAGGAAAAATGAGAAATTTACCGAAATTTTTCTAGAAAAAGCTGGAAATTTACCGATTTTTACCACCTTTTCTTGCTTTTTTCAAGCATTTTCTTCGTTTCATACTCTTTTCTACGCCCAAGAAAACGAGTAAAAAAAGAGTCGGTTGCCCCTCGGTCGTAAGATGTTTAAGACGAAACAAACTAAATTCTTCCCCGTAGTGATAATGCGAAATCTCAAAGTAAAAATGAAATCGCTGTCTCTAAAACAGCGTCATAAGTTTCCACGTATATATCTAGAGGCAAAACAGATCTTAAATTTTTCATATAGTATACAACATTATAACTCATTCAATAGGCTATTAGACACAGTGCAAATTGTTTTTTTATATACGTGTTAGGGTGAACTGTGAAGTGGAGTTTCGAACGCTGGTACTTGCTGGTACCAGTTGATGATCAGACGCTCTACCAACAGCGCTATTTGTACTTTAGTGACATCAAAATTTAAAGAGGTGGCATCAATGTATATATATAGATTGATGACAAATGGAATGATAAAGTAGAAAAAATACATTTGAAATTATTTATTTAGGTAAACATTTTTAGTATAAACATGCGTATCATATGCAAAGAGTAAATGCACTGCTTTACTGCGGAATGTAACGTGTGGGTGATATTAGTATATCAGATCGAACTCGTATATTATATACACATTATGCATATTGATATTTAAAAAAAAAAATATATATATATATATATATATATATTGAAATACATTGAATCCTAGCCCAAATCAATAGTGATACATTTAAGGAAAATATTTAAGAAATTAAGGATAAACTTTTACTTTCTTAGATTAAAATTTCATTTGAAACCATTATCACATTATTTGTACGGCTTTTTTCTTTCCCGTCGGCTATACTTGCATGTTAAAAAAAGAAAACATGGGGGAAAAGTCGCAATAAGCCGTGCCCTTTCAAGACATGCCTGCAAAAAAGTTTAAACTTAAGTTAATTGAAATTTTTTATGACTATAAAGAAAAATAATTTTCTGATTCAATGGTACTTGTCTGGTTGTAATCAGAGCAGTACTTTATTTATAATTAATTTGATAAAAAAGGGCCCCGCGGCCATTTTCCATAAGAAAATACAGGGACCGACGAGGGTTCAAATAATTGTAGACGCTTACATAACTGTTTAGGAAATCAAATCGCTTCAGCAAGAGATTAAAGAAATTTTTCCCTGTTCAAAGATCTGGAAAAATAATTAAAAAATTCTACGTCAATTTTCCAGGGAGATAAAGCCGTCGGCGCGCGACACTATTCTCCATAAGATAACACGGGGCGGGTCAGCGTGTTCAAATAATTCTTGTACCCACTGTATATTAACACAGCCTATAAAAGTTCAACCAGGCCAGTGTTGGCATTTTTAAAATTAGAAAATACTCGTTTTCAAAATCATTACAATTTAGTGTGACAATGAATGACACTTGAAATGACAAAACTTGCTAAATCATCAAGTAAGTCTATTATCTAATGACAATATGTTTAAAAAAATGTAGTCCACGCCTTACCACCCCTTACATCTGTTAATAAACCATGTTTAAAATCGACAATAACACAATTTATCAACAAATACTGCACATAAAATAATGCATTTAATGCCACGACTTGATTAACAGTCAGACTAATCAGTTGAAAAATTACCAATGAAGGTATACGCGGGCTAATGGCAGCTGCTAATTGATAATGATAAGCAAAATTATAAAACACTCGATAATTAGTCAGACTAATTAGATGACAAATTTCCAACTGATTAGTGAACATCGGTGTCCACATTTGCGATTCGTCAATGACAAATCACTAATGTATAGGAATATGCGCGCCAATGGCAACTGCTAATTGCTATAATGATAAACAAAATAATAAAAACTTGATAAATAGACAGACTAATTATTTGACAAATTTTCAACTGATTAGTCGACATTGGTGTCAATAACTGTATTTGCGATTTGTCAATGACTTATCATTAATGTATAGCTATATGCGTGCCAATGGCAGCTGCTAATTGATAGTGAAAAGCAAAATTATAAAACACTTGGTAAATAGTCGACAATTTTTCAACTGAAAAGTCAATTTAATGTCAACCTTTGCGATTTGACAATGACAAATCACTAATGATGTATAGGTTGCATGACAATGGCAATGCTAAGTAGTCAGACTAATTGGTTGACAAATTTTCAACTGATGTCATCAACATTGGTGTCAACATTTGCGATTTGTCATATCATTAAAATTTTTGTATGGGGTATTGACTTTGCTTATTTTATTTTTCCAGTCGCTGCTTATTTTTTTAAACTTTTGCTTAAACAGCAGGATTGAAGTAGGAGTCAATCCTTAAATATTTGGCATAAAATTCGAGTGATCAAGTGAGCCTCTACACAAAAGTGACATTTTTGGGAAGTACGGGCATAAAAAGTCATGTTAAAAAGTTTTTTGTTTATGTTAAAGAACTAATTAAAATTAGTTTGAAAATAAAAATGCATTCATCTAAACATCTGAAAGCATCAAATGTGCAAAACATATTGTATAGAATCTAGGAACCGCTTATAATACAACAGCTTTACAATAAACGCTTACAATAAACTTGAAGAAACTTATGCACATCATCCGTTGGAAGGTACGATCCGAAAAGGTGGCAGACTTGTCCAAGAGCTTTGAATGTTGGCATGAAGTTCCCTTCTTTTACAATATCCGCTCCAAAGGAAGTCATCTGGAAGGCACTGTTATATTTCCTAATGTGTGCCAGAAAGTCTTTCGATCTTGAATCTGTGCCGGTCAACAGGCCGTAAAGAGGTTCTGGGATATCTGGAAGGTTTTCGAGTTTGACTTTTTCATTCGAACAGCATATTCCAGGGGGTTCCTTTTTCCATTTCAGGGCATTGCAAAACCTACACTGTTCAGTCATAGAGCCAATCTGGAGTATCGGGATGCTTTCATGTTTGATGGCAGGTTCGTAGTTTAATGCCAGTAGCCTCGTATCTCCCCATCCAGATAGCCTTTGAGTCTGATATCTCTGTCTTTTATCAGCAAGCCTAATGTGGCGTTCCGGGAAAGTTTCGTCTAATCGTCGTTTCTTAGATTTTTCACGATCAGCTTTGAGTCTCTTGTTTTGTTCTTCTGTGGTCTCTTCTTGTCGGCGCTTTTTAGATTGCCCGATCAGCTTTGAGTCTCTTGTTTTTTTTTCTTCTGTGGTCTCTTCTTGTCGGCGCTTTTTAGCTCGTTCCCTCATAGCTTTAAGTCTTGCATCCTGTTTCTGTTTAGCATCAACCTCGTCAATCGTTTTTTTGGTCGACCTCTTTTTCTACTGAATGCAACGTCCTTGGAGCTGGTATTTGTTTCTTCTGTATTAACGTTTGTGTCGAGCATTGGAATGGATGCCATTATTTGGTCGTAATTTCTTAACCAATAAAGATTCATATGTACTTTTTCAAGAAGGTAACTTTACTTTCAAATCTTTCAATTTCTTTTAAATTATCACTTTCATGCCACAAAATTATACTATTTTGGTAAAAAAGTTTCTTTTCAAAAATATATTTATGTCAATTACTCTTTCTGTTGGCGTTAATATAACATTAATTTAGCTCTTATATATGTAATTTTTTTTGGGAATAAACTACATTTGCAATTGAAAAGTACTAAATAAACTACATTTGCAAATGAAAAGTTCAGCTGCATTATCTAAGCCCCGCCCCTTAGAAAATTTCGACCAATCAGGGAATTTCTTGATACAGAACGATTCCATTTCTGCTTTATACATATAGATTGTAAACCCATAGAAACCTTTTAACTTTTTTGCAGAATTTGAAAGCGATTATTATTCTATGTGTTGTTCAATATTTGCATCGTTTTTTTTAAAGATGTCGAAAAAGTTTATGAAAGAAGTCGAACTTTACTAACATATATATATATATACGTAGTGTAAACAAGTTCGTATATAAGTTCATCCCACCATTTATCATGACAAGAATACTATGATATGAGGTATAAGCAAATCAATGCATTAAAGTATTCACATTTAAGACTCCATTTATTGACAGGGGGATTTGAGCTGAACTGAGTACGAGAGACGAAGGATGCGGGATAAGCAGCAACCCAATTGACGTTACTTAAGGTGACAAAAGACGAGCGCAAGGCACCAGATTAGAGAGAAATAAGGGACTGGCATGCAGCCCACAAAATGTACACATAAATAAGGGAAAATATTCAATAATAGCCTAGGTCCATCAGGAACAACGGTTATGATGGAGCCATGGAGGTATAACATAAACTGTATTTTGGTTATGAAATCACGTCACAAATTAAGCTGAAAAATAAAGAGTGAAAAATCCTCGCATCTAAACCAGCAGGTTGTGTAGGTCTTCAACATTTAAAAAGTATGTTTAAAAATTAGCGTTAGATGGGATGCTTTTAAAGGAAAAACGCAACACACATTGTATAGCCCACCCTTTTTCCTTCCTAACGTTAGTTGTTGCAGTATGCCGACGAACGGCTCACGCTCAAGTCGCTTCTCCACGTAGAAAAAAAATTATAAATGCAACTTTATCATCATTTTGTGCAGAAATGGAGCCGTCAGAACGTTCAACTCGTTCTCGCCTTGCTCGCAATTATCTCATTCAGCCTGGTCATTCAAATCCATTCTTATTTGATCACAATAAATTCAATGGAAACTAATAGTGATATGTGTCTCGCCGATGAAGATGATTATCCAACAAATAATAAGAACACATTCGTTTCATCTCTTTGCAATTGCGACAAGGAGATCCCCGTGCTCAAAAATATGGACATCAATTCAACATTAAATGAGAAATTCCATTGGTGCAGTGAGGAATCTAGCGTTCGGGGACCATCCCAGAAGATCGTCACTTACACTCTCTTCGGTAACGCTTCTAACGAAGCCGTCTTTGGGCGCTACTTCTCCCTGTTAAGGAACATTTCCCTAACGGTAGATAAGCAATATCCTGGGTGGACCGTAAGGATCTATCACGATATCCTCGATAGTGACGTACATGCTCACCTTCCTCTCTGTACAGTCTACTGTCGCTATCAAAATGTAGATCTTTGCAGTGTTCCACTATTGGCGGCCAGGATTGGGAACAATACAAGTCCAATCGATCCCGCTCTTTTACGCGGTCTCAACCAGAGGATGCTCCGCTACCTGGTCATGCTCGATCCAAACGTGGATCTTTTTATATTGAGGGATGTGGACAGCGTCATCTGGCAGCGGGAAGTGGATGCTGTTGACGAATGGTTGAAATCTAATTACACTTTTCATTTGATGAGGGATCATCCGGGACATTCAGGCATCATTTTAGCAGGTAAATTTTTTTTTACATTTTGTATGTTTAAAAAATAAAATTTAAATACGATTGATACGATTTGTTACAGGAATGTTCGGAGTAAAAGTTGCCCAGCGAAGGGATCTAGTTCAAGGATTAGCCAGAGCGATGATCCTTTCAGGTCAGAACCAAGTCCATGGTCAGGACCAAACTTCTTTGGATCAGATTCTATGGCCTGCCGCCAAATTGGACGTGGTAAATTTCTGGTTATACTTTTGTTTTGCAAAGTTAGTTTTTTCAAGATTTCTTCTCATCATTTTAAATGTTGTACATGTAAAATCAGATGGCTCACGACAGTTACTATTGTAAAGCAGAGCACATCACACGGACATCTCATGTGAAAATATTCCCGTTCCCGACGAAAAGGAACGGGAGCTATTACGTAGGAGGCATTGGTCAAATCCTCACACCCCCTATTTGTCCCGAAGCCTGTCGTCCTCCCGACCACAAAGATTGGCAGTATTGTTGAATGATAATTACACAATAAAATTATCACGACGTGCTACTATATATTATATTCAATCTAATTCAGCCACGCTTGTACAGTTCAATTTTTAAATTAAGATTAATTACAATAACTCAATAAGCTGCGTGTAGTGAAGATTTACTAATATACTTGTAATATTTAATGTTAAGGAAATCTAAATATCTCTCAAATGGTGATTATGTTTCTTGGGTTAAACTTTAGTCTGATTAGTTTATAATTTAGACGGTCACATAAGAAAACGATTGGAAAAAGGGTTGGTTGACCCTCGAGTGGTGCTTCATAATATAGTCGATCCTTATATGACATCAACAATTATTATGGAATTCTAACTATTAAGAAATATAATCTATGCTGCAGAAATTATATTTCTGGACATAGATTATTAGATTCAGAATGCAAGAGGCAGTGACCTTCCATCAACGGAGGAGCCTAAAAGAATTCATTATTGGACGACCTTTTACGCCTTTACCGTAACAAAGACATGAAATTTGCCACGGCTTCGACCAAAACTTTTCATCAAGAACGACGCTAAAAATATATGGTTATAGATGGCGTACAGTACCGGCTCGGTTATACTTCCACTCGCTCCTACGGCCATTTCGCGTATGCGGCTAATTTTTCTACGCAAACCATTTTTAACGCGAAATTGGGGAATTTTCGAATATATAAAGTGATCCATAATTTTAATAGATTAAAATTTTCAAAAGTTGTGTGATGCAAATCTACTAAATCCCATATATTAATTAAATAGCTTTTAAGTTCTTGGCTTTCTTCATCATGCAATAATTCACTATCGAAAGCCAAACTATTAGGCGGAATTCACATTACTTAACTACAGGACTAAATACTAGAGTAAATGAATGCGAATAGACAGAGGGAAAGGAATATTTATATTGGATAGACACAGATATTTATACAACACTAAATACTTATGAGATGCGGATAATACAAATGGATAAGCGGAGCGGCGATGATGATAATATTAACACTGAAATAAATGGGTAGGGTACATAAGGATGGAAGACATTAGAACTTCGGACATTAGAACGCAAAAAAGACCTAAAGTAAAATTTACCATTAGTAATTCGGGCTATAAGGACAATTACTAAAATAATACAAATAATTAAAATTACCATAAGAACTAAATTACATAAGTATTTGAGGACATAAGAACTTTTCCTAATTGGTAAAAGGTACAACAAGAATAAATTACTGGAATACGATTTAAAATACTTTTATATGATTCATTTGTATTTCGGAATACAAGAACGGACTTTAAAATAGTAATATACAAGTAAAATTGGACATAGGAGCTTTGGGCTATAGAAATAAATAATTGAAGGTAAACAAGCCTATAAGAACTTTCTACTGTAAGACAATTTTGCCGTTTGGTCAACGGTTCATAAGTAAAATGGGATACAAGGACTAATAAGATTTAAAAGCTAAAATTATTTGTTTTTCCGTGTTGCCACAAGGACGTATTTGATGAAAATAATAATAAAAATAATAATAAATGAAGGCAATAAGGATTTTTGTCTAATAAACCAACTAACCATAAATAATAAAGTCATTAAGTAAAAATGGATTTTAGTCCTGCAAGACACAAGAACGGGATGCCATAAGTAAAAAAGTACTTTAAAATATAACAAATCGTTAGGAACTTGTGGCTATTGGTAAACATTTCCATTAGAACTAGAAATTACTAGGACTTTTGGCTTTTATAACACATTCAATAATTAGGAACTCGTCGATAGATAAGCCACTATCGATGTCGTAATATTATGCTTAGATTAATTATTTTAAAAAATCATAATACTTATTCCATATGAATTTGTGATCGTTAGTAAACATTTCCATTAAAACTATACAAAGTAAGCCCCTCCCCTTTATTTTCGTAGTCTGGTTTTGATTTACTGTAGAAAATATCGAAAAAGCCCCAAGGCTTTATGGAAGAGCCTCTTTCAGGAAAAAAGGTTGCCATATGTTCCCATAAGAGCTACTTAGCCTTTTTTCTAAAATAAAATCGTGATTGAAACTTTCAAATCCACTAAGAGGCCCATATAATTGTTAGATAATTATGAAAAATATATATTTGATTGATAAATTTATGAGCTGATTGATTATTTATTAGCTCAACTACGTAAATTATATGAAATTATATTATACAAGTATATTTGAGATAACTAGTCATCCACTTAAGATAATTAGATTAAAATAGTTATCCGCTTTTTATTTAATTACATTTAGTCAAATTAATTGCTGAACATCAATAATGCATGACTTTATCGTTATTGTGGTCGTTGTCCGACCTCACGCCGGATTTGGCCCGAATTTTATTGTGGATTTAGGCCCGAATCTGCAAGCCGAGTTCGGCCCGATTACAGTTTGAGGAATTCGGTCCGTATTTAAAGGCCGAGTACAGTACGGATGGGATATCCTGATGAATTTAAATGGAGCAGACCTATACGCGCTAATGTACACCGATTGCTAATCAAATATTTTTTCTGATATATCTGTACACTTACTATGTTGCCCATCGTTATCGTCGCAGATATCTTCTGGACTATACTGTGTTCGAGCAATCGAAAGTGTTTCCTTTTCAAACATCGTGTTCACATTCGGTTGTTTGATGGAAAACTGTGTATAATCCGAGCTAAATCAGACAAAATGTAACATTGAAGATAATTATTAAAAAGAACGTATAACAAACATGTTAATAACGTCAATTGAAATATATAGCAAAATGAAAATAGCTTTTGACAATTAATAGAATAAACTAAAATATGCAGTACGTTATCTTATTACCGGACTTGGCAGATCGGTTTCCTTCTGTCTTCATTCACTGTATCACTCAATTTTACAGTGAGAACGCACGTTGAAATTCCAGATAAATTACTCAGCTGTTGCCAAAACGTATTATTAGCCGTTACGGTTTGTCCGCAATTCCTTATAACGTCTTTAAAATTATTTTTACATTTCTATTATTAATCAGTTCGCGTTGACTAATGTATATTATATTTTTCCTTACTAAGACAGCAGACTCTGGCTCCCAAAAATCTGCAAGAGCCGCTGCTTTGTCTCCCCAAAAAATATTGCAGACGGCCGGCCATTGGCAAGTACCCGGTTCTCCGTCACTTCCAGTACAGGTTGAACCGGAACTGATGCTTGAGCTAGGCTTATTGGGATTCGCTATGAAGGGAGACTACTTACGTAACCGTAGGGGAAAGGACTGAGCATTGACGCCAACTTCCCTAAAACTCCGTTATTGTTGCAATTATTGCGGTTGTTTTGTCCAAAAAAGAACTTTAGAATTTTAACACCATCAAGTCTTAAAACAGAAGTTTGGTTACCGTTTTTCTCTGCTGACGTTCTCTGACAAGGGACGCCAAGCATTTCAAAAGTAGTTAAACTTTTTTAATATTTATATATGGCTTAATATATAGTACGGTAAAATGATTAATTTTTCTTTTTTAACTTACTATTTTATGTACCTTAGAATTCTCTCAATGAGTAACTTTGAAATTTCTCAATTTTTTGGCATAAGGTGATCGTGGCAACGTTGCATAGCCAGCCGTCAGTAGGGAAAATACGGCGACTGACAGGAACGCAACATGCAGCCTGGCCTCCAATTCATATGTCTTAGATAGGGCATATTCGCGTGGGCAGTTTTCTTATGGAGAAACCTACTACGCCACCTACATTTGAAATGCTGAAACCTCATCGGTTTCGGCAACCCGCAACCTACCTAATGAATTAATTGATTTTTATGCTAAATTTGCATAAAATAACCTAACCTAACCTGACCTAACCTAACCTAACCTAAAGGTTATGCAATAGTGACCTACCCTAAGCCAAAAGTGGACGTAATTTTCACCTACTCGGGAAATCAAAGTAACCTACTCACGGCACCTACCATTGGCTTAATAGTGACCTACCCGGGACCTAATTAATAAATTATGTTAATTTTTATGTTAAACAGCTAAAAAAACAATAAGAATTCAGGAAAACT
Organism: Chydorus sphaericus; assembly: GCA_030141595.1. Lineage (NCBI taxonomy): Eukaryota > Metazoa > Arthropoda > Branchiopoda > Diplostraca > Chydoridae > Chydorus > Chydorus sphaericus. The sequence goes on from CM057933.1 coordinate 8,037,231, forward strand.
CAAACCAATGAGAATCCAGTAAAAAAAGCCAATAAGAAAACGCCGGGGATCGTTCCCACCAACCATCGGCACCCTTCCCGTAGCGCACCCTACCGTGCTATCCATTAGGCCACCCCGTCCCCTATCACAATGCTTTGCATTTGGGGGTATATTTCAGTGCGCAGTACGACTTGGCAACACTGTTAGCCATATGCCAACGCGAACATGCCCTATCTTAGGCATATGAAATGGAGGCCAGAAAAAAAAAAAAAAACGTAGGTGAACTGCAATAGAAGACCGTGACAAAAATATTTAACATTTGTTGAGAACCGGCAACTCTGGCGACGGGATACCAATTTTCTAAGTCTCAATAAGAGCTAATGCATTTTAGCTGTTTTTAAGCGAGCGTAGCTCTTCAGGATATTTTTTAAAAGGGTAGTTATGTTTGGATAAGTTACGGGGAATTTAATTCTCAACCGATAAATATTTTTTTCAAAGTTTTATGTTCAGTAGAACTTGAGATATTATTATTTTTTCTAAGAGACTTTTGCCGTAAGCCACCATGTTAAAATAGAGACCAAAGGAAAGAAGCGGAAAAAGAGGGGTAATGTCTTTTACACGTACTCTTATGGCGTAGGCCTCTCAGGAAAATGTAAATATCTCGAGTTTTTATGAAAATAAATTAAATTAAAAATCGTTTACCGGGTTGGTGAACGATTGCTGGATTGGTGACCTTTTTAGTGATCACTTTTCTATACATACCACTCTTAGAGCTCATCGTCCACTTCCACCAATCTTGTCAAAGAAGTCCAGGCCACTATCTCAAATCAACATCGACGATTTCATCGACGATTTCATCGGCGACCTCTCTCACCTTCTTTTTGTAACTTGCCCATCATCTTCTCTCGATGAGATGGTCCGAAAAAAGAATATAGAAGCCAGCGTGGGCAGTCAATGGATAATATTTGTTATTGGAAAGCAAGGGAATTCAGATTGTTCCTCTTGGTCCGATAGTTAAAAAAAGTATTGTTCGAGGAAAAATACCATCATTTTATTTTAATCCACACCGGGATGAGGCTGTTATCAAATCCTTCGTGAAATCGTAATCACGTTGAAAAAGCGGTACTTATTCTGAAATAATTTGTTCGGGAATTTGGAAGGATTTATGCTAAACACAACTTATGTTACAGCATCCACCTTCTCATTCACCTTTGCAGCTTTACTTGGACTGTTTGTTTTTTAGGTGTGCTGAATCCTTTAGTGCTTATAGATTCAAATGCTTTCTAGACTGCTTTCTAGAATGAAAAGGCCACTAGCTCAGTGGGCGCGGCGCTCATCCGAAAATGAACAAGTTAAAACAACAAGTAGACAGTTTCTGTATTCGATTACTGTCCACAAATTCCATTTTTTAGTGTTGTTCCAAATGCAGATACTGACTCTTTTTTTTATATCAAAGATAAGAGGAAAATAGTGAAGGTTAGACAAATTTCCGGATCCCGCGTACTGTGCTCACAGCTTCTTCAAATTTAGTTTTTAAAAAAAAGTTACATTCCGTAGCAAGGTAGTTAGTAAGCAGAACCCCAAGCACTTTCCCGGACGTGTTGATTAGGGCTCATAAACAACTCTTTACAATAAATCACGCGTGAACTCGACAATTATGACTGCGTTTGAAATTGTGAAAACCATTCAAAAACAAATCCGATCCTTTTTTCATTGTATTTTTGGCCATAATAGGCTCAACTGTGGTCTGGCATCAAACATCAGGTAATCATTAGGTAAATTACCATTTCATTACCGGCAAAGAATCTATATTAATTCTTTATATAATTACCATTATGATACTTCAGAAAAAGAAGAGGGCAGGTTCAAGTATTACGCATCAACGTTAAGTAACTGTGGAAAACAGATACCTGTTGAGTCAAAAGTGGACTAAGCAGAGATGAATCAACTGTCCACGGAGTTACTAAAAAATTGTCTATTACGCACTCTACGGAGACGTTCGCAACGTCTCCATTTTGGAACGTTGCTTTTCATTTTTGAGGAATATTTCTTCAACGGTTGAAATTTTTTTTTATCCCGGATGGGTAATCCGTATTTATCACATTATCCGAGAGGAAACAAAAGAGGCGCATAATCTTCTGTGGGATATCTACTGTCGTTTCATTCACGTAGATCTTTGTAGTGACTAGTATGTCAATAATAGCCGACAGTATTGGAAATGAAACGAAGCCAATAGATGCTGCTCTTTTACGTGGTCTCAACCCAAAACTGCTCCGTTATCTGGTGTTGTTAGACCCAAATGTGGACGTATTTATTTCGAGAGATGTGGATAGCATCATCTCGCGACGAGAAGTGGATGCAGTTGATCAATGGTTAAATATGTCCAATTACACGTTTCATTTGATGAGGGATCATATATATCACACACACATTATCCTCGCAGGTAAATATACATGTTTAATTTATAATTTGCAATTATTATGAGCTATCTTATATTATAGGAATGTGGGGAGCAAAAGTTCACCAGCGGAGAGATTTAATAGAATTATTGACGAGAGCTCTAGTAATATCCGGCCAGAATCAAGATTTAATCCAGGATCAAACTTCTTTAGTCAAGATTGTTTGGCCTGTAGCTTAATTCGATATGGTTAGTTTCTTTAAACTTGAAGAAAAAAATACATTAATTTTTATTATAAACATATAAAGATGACGCACGATAGTTACCAGTGTGAGAACGAGAACATATCACAGTCATCACCTTTGAAAGTGTATCCATTCCCGACGAAAAGAAATGGGAGGTATTTCGTCGGAGAGGTCGGCCATGAACTTTATCGACCGCGAACTCGAGGGAGATTTGCCCCATTACCTGTCGGCCACAGGATCATAAGGTCTGGGAATAGCTGTTAACACATTACAATGAAACATAATAAAGGAATTTTCATTTTCAAAAATATTTCTGATTGGCCTACATGGCATGATCTCGAGCGAAGCGAGCTTAATCAAAATTGCTCCTTCAATCCATTTTCTCTCCTGGTGTGAATAATAAGGACCTAAGATCTTTTAGTAGTCTTTTTGGAGAACTTGGATCCCTCGGGCTGCCATCACTAATGGAGATTTTTACAGTTTCTCTGAAAAATCTAATTCTACATTTATTTGCTATAGCTAATCCAATGGTAAATTTCGGTCGATATATTGCACAATTAAGTTTATAAAACAGATATTCAGCATGTGTACAGTTCCTATAGGTATTAGGTAACCTTGTTTCGTATATCTTTGATTTAAATTTAAAACTAAATTGGGTATTAGCACTTACATGCCCACGATTGCGTTTTTTTCGCCACTTTTTTTCACGCGTAAACTTATTTTTTGAAAATTGAATCGAACCATGTTATACTAAACGGAGGAAATAATACTAATGAGAAATTAAATAACCTGTAATGAGTCTAATGACGGCCATTTTTTAGGCCATTTTACTCATTTTTACATATTTAGTAAATATGTAAGAGAAAAAATAAGTGATATTCACGTATGGCGCAAATCAATCAAATTATTGCCTGAACAAAAAAAACTATTTTTTATTTATTGAATAATGTCGTATGCAACTGGGAGACTTTAAACTTGATAGCAAGCATGAAATATTAATGGTGTTTATAAGATATTTAATAGATCACTCACTATAAACATCTCATTTAGTATAAAAAATCGTGCTAAAAACGGCCGGTTTGAGAACATTCAACGGCTCCAGCGTTATATCCAAGTTTATATCTATGGAGATTACGGAAATCTAAAATGTGGACGTGAAAAATCAAAATAATGACGTGAAATGATGGGCCTTGACTATGAATTCGTCATTGCTTTCGAAAATTCACTATGTTGGGACTTTGTAACAGAGAAACTCATTTACAATCTTAACTTTGACACAATTCCAATAGTACTTGACTAACATGGAAACTACAACAGGGTTGCCCCTCCCAGATCCTACATCAACGCGTTAGATTTTTCTTCCATGAAAGACTTACCTAGCAAATTAATCAAAGCTGTCGATCAGAACGATACCTTGCACAACTCGTACTTTTGGTGGAAGGGGCATTACGCTTTCGAATATTCTCTTTAAATTTACGATTATAGCATTTACATTTTATAAGATAGAAGCTTCTGTTCGTGGATTTTGTAGTCTGCGCTCGAAGCTCCATCATCCTTCTTTACCGATAACAGTTTACAAGAATTTAACAAAATGGTGGTACAATGGCGCAATGTGCAATGTGCAAGGTATGGATAACATTTCCCGATTCAAATAAAGATGACAAGTGGATCCCAGTGAATTACAATCCTTCTTATAATAAACGCTTAATCTGAGACTTAATGACATTTTAAATTATTGGTAAATAAATTATACTCATGTGTTTTCGTGAAGAAAAATGAATGTTTTACCACAAAAACCTTTCTGATATCATGGAACATACATGGAACATCTACTGAAAATTGTGTATACGATCAGAAATAGGGAGAAAGAGGCTAAACATTTCTCAGAAATATGTAACAGTTCTTCCGATTTCTTTTACAAACCTCGGAATTTTCAAAATTTTAGCTGGGTGTCGGTTTTCCTTACAATCCTGCCACGATCGTGAAGGGAGAAATCTGCTATACTGTAATTTCACTCTACTGCGGGGTGACTAATTTTAGACACCATAAAATAATTAATCATCATTCACTTTTATTTTTACTTCATCAACTCTTATTAGTAGGATACGCACATCCATGCTGTTCTTTTTCCTTAGGATGATGGGTTGATTGTAAATCCCGCATGTATGTTCTCTAGGCACAATTGTCGTTTTCTCTAATAAAATCTCAATCAAAATAACAACAAAAATCATCTTTGATAATTATCTAACCGTAAATAAATAAAATATTATCACACTTTACAACTATTTAAGCTCTGCGATTAAAATTGTTATTTTTAAAATGATGAATTAATAACTAATGTTTATAGTGTTTGCCATAATAAATTATTTCATTCAATATTTGCTTTATGTCTCTGGATAAAAACCTGACTGAACCAAATGATCTTGAATGGCTATTGTTGATACAATTGTTACCTAAATTTAAAATATTAACTGCTTATAACCCATAAGCAGAATAAACCTTTGTGACCCTGGCTTTTCACTTTGATGACAAATAAATAATGACTCTTGAAATGTTGGCAAGACATGTTTATGAAAACCATTTTTAAGGCCGAAACAAATTTCACGATCGAACATTATTTAAAGAACGAATCAATGGATATATTATTACTAGTAAAAGAATAAGATTTAAAACACTTTTTTTCTTGTTCGGTCCGAACATTTTGTAAGACTAAAAATGAGAAGAATTAAGAAATAAAATGAAAAAATAAAGGCGGAGCCCCGAATGACGCCAGTATGAAACCTCGTATCTAGCAATTGAGTTTTAGATGGTAGAAGCCTCACAAAATGTAACCACGCCAACTCAATTTCCTGAACCTGAAGAGAACAGCACTCTTTTTTATTAGTCCATAAATAAGGCAGCAGTTGATCTGAACCAGGAGCCCTTTTCCTCTTTATCGAGTTTTAAGAATTCGTTTTAAGTAAGTGACTGCTTCTCCGAAAAAAGCGAGAAAAATGTTAATTGTAAGTAAACGTTATTATAATTTTTTTTATGCTCGATTGGTCGTAAATGGCAGGGGATAAAATGCATTATTTTTTTCAAATTCAATATTATATAGCCCTACCAAAGGATATTTCACTATATTTGTAATCAGCAAACAATGTATGGTATCGCCGTAATCACCATCTTCGTCGTCACGGGAATTTACTTAACATTATTTCTTGAACTTGACATCGATTTGTTCAATCGAAAGGATGGAGATTCATATAATAAAATGCAGTGATTCTTTCAATAAATTCAGAATGTTCTTGATTTCAGCACATTTAATTTGTTAAGAATCGTCTTCTTTGTAATAATATATAGGGATAAGAGTATGAGACCATTATGTTTAAATGGCCTTCTTGATAAGGACGAATTTGACTTCACACATCAAGGAGTCAAACTTGGAATTGATGACACCTGGATTATGATGCAACCGAAAAATGCCTGTCGGTTGCATCATTATACGCAAAATGATATCGCTCTTTGCTTGAACTCTTCGCTCATTTCGTTACCTTCGGAACCGTTTCGCAATAAACTCTCTTTTGCTTTCGTTGGAGACTCTAGAATTCGTCATCAGTTCTACAGCTTCCTTAAAGTCTCTGAAATGTAAACATGATTAATATTATTTCCTCAGATTAACTGTTTAACTTTTTATTATAGTTAATGCCGGATGCTGAAACATTCCCGAGCCAAGTACGTCCGGTTATGAAGAGCTGGCACGAAGATGTAAAAGTGAATGTTGCATCGGGAACCGTCCATGTGTCCTATTACTGGCGTCCTAAATTAGATCTTGAATTTTTACGAATTATAAAAAAATTGACAGAATCTATTGAATATTCCCCTTCACATCGACCAATCCCAAGCTTTGTTCTAATGGGTAGATATTATACTTCCACAATACCTCCAATAAATCAATATCTAAATGCCTTTATATTTAATTATTTATGCAAGAAATTTTATTTGACTTTTAATGGGTCAGGTAATGCTCTTCATCATATGATTGACAAAAATGATTATGATAATTACGAATCCTACATTACAAAGTTGACAAATTTGAAGCCCATTCTTATACGATTAAGTGAAATCGCTCGAGTTGTTTGGCTCAATCAATTTCCTACCCTGGAATTCTTCCAGCCATCATTCAAAAGCGAAGTCATGAATGGCAGGGACAATCTCAGACGATACAATCAAGCAGCAACAAATATATTCAGGTGTTAACATATTGTTTGTATACATTCCAAACTCTTTATTTGAAAGTTATTTAATAACATTATTTCATATTTTTAAATTAAAACTTTGTGACAGTGGAAGTGGAGTAGAGATTTGGGATTCTGGGGATCCAATTGCAGAAGAGTACATTCGATCCTGTTCCATCAATGGGCGAAATTTGTTTCATTCAAAAACTCCGCATCAGTCTTATTTGGCTTGCTTGGATTATGCTCATTTGGGATATGTCGCTACCAGGGAAAACACTCAGCTTTTATTGAATGAGTTGTGCAATCGTGCCTTAGATGTTAGCATACTATAATTGATTTTTATTTATCAATTCATTTTCATTGTAATCTTGAAACTCCTCTAAATGTCCCAAGATGGAATTCCCAGGAATGTTTGAGTTTTTTAAGCATTTAAAATATTATATATTTTTTGAAACTTATACATGTTTCGCATACGATGTCTGTAGTCTGTACCCCCATTTACATGTATATGTACTTTGTTCATTATACATAGGCAATTTGTGTATCCAGATTGGGTATGTGCATGACCAAAGAATAAAGAAACCTACGATAAACGATTGAATTCCTAAAGAAATGCAATTCAAACCGAAAAATCTGCTATCCGTTAAAAAAAATTCCTTTGCATAAAAACATATTTAACTTTGAATGCACTCGGTTGCAAGTGTTCCAAATGTACACTCTACAACATGATTATACGTAACATGATATTTTTGAATTTGATGATTGATAATAATAATATGATACCAATTAATAAAAAAGTTATTCTGGCTTAAATAATGCTTAATTTAAAATAATACTTTTGGACAAATGCAAATATTTTTTGTATATACTATACAATCAAAATAACAAAAAAAATCCTTTGATAATTATCGAATCGTAAATAAAAAAATATTATCACACTTTGCAACTATTTAAGCTCTGCGATTAAAATTTTTATTTTTAAAATGATGAATTAATAACTAATGTATATAGTGTTTGCCATAATCAATTATTTCATCCAATATTTTTTTATGTCTCTGAATAAAAACTAAACTGAACCAAATGATCTTGAGTGGCTATTGCTGATACAATTTTTACCTAAATTTAAAATATTAACTGCTTGTAGGGTGAATAAACCTTTGTGACCCTGGCTTTTCACTTTGACGACAAATAAGTAATGATTGTTTGTAAATTTAAACTTCATATATTAAATATTAGCCTTTTAGATAAAAACTACTAATTACTATGGAAAACACGAGGAATTTGGTACCGGTATGCTTTTTATCATACTTCCTTAGTGCTTGTTGTGCTTTGAGATAATTTAATTTGTAATTAGTTGAATGTATGTGGATGTACAATTGTATATTAATTAATTGCAGCATATGGCGCCAAAAGTTTTCACTGTCATAAATTTTGACGAAGAAAACTTTTTATACCCCGACTGTAGCTACAAATTGAACCAAAATTTTATAAAAATTATTTTTAAAAAATAAAAAATAAAAAATAAGAAAAATTAAATTTTTTTTTTTTAACCGTTCACTTACATCAAACACAAAAAAAATGTACGATTTAAAAAATGTAACCAATCTAGGCTGATCCTTGTGGTACAACCCTTGCAAAACGCCGTTGAAACGCCGTTCATTAAGCCTTTTTTCAAGTTTCTAAATTTTAATTAAAAGGCGCGTCTATATTGTATTATGCACCGTCACAAATACGATTAGTTTACGCGACTATTTTATTTATTTCTTCCATGGTGCCAAATGCATTTTTTTGGTAACGCCTGGATTATTATATATTTCTTAAGAAATGTTAAGGAAATTATTGTATTGTATTAAATTTTTTATCTCATGGATCTCATATGAGCTCATGAGAAAGGTTCTGATTTTACTGTACTGTACTGGTGTTAGTTCTAATATTGAAAATTAAACGAACCTTTCGTTTGAATTTCAAAGACTTGACACCAATGGCTTAAATCAAATAAAAACGTGATGTTGATGGTAAGGCAAACATCGTAGTTTTTTATGATGTAGTATGTACCCAGCACTAATTCTAAGTAAGTTGCACTAACTATCCAGACCATAATACAAAAACAAACTTGCTTAACTTATTTATTTTTAGCAAGAAGAAATTGGCATGTCGTCAAGTTTGCTATACTAATTATTTGCTTGAATATGACTAATATGTTTGTGATGGTAACTCATGACTACTTGCTGTAGCGATCGCGCTTGCTAACATGAACCGTATACAGCCATTTCACATGGTACTATTGACGGAGGACGTGAAGCAGATGTATCCCGAAAAGTTCAAGGCAAAATATGTAATTATTTGAAGACAGGTAGGCAGCTTAAATTGAAAAACAAACACTGCTGTCTAGGGGTATGCAAAAGTTTTCTAAAAAAAAAATACGTATTACGTAATTAGGCATAAATTTTTTTGTGAAATATGATACCTTCTCCCACACAGCACCGGGATATCCTTAGGTTATTATTTTTTAATCCTTCGGAATAACTTAAAGACAACCGATATTTGTATTTTAATTGGGAAATTTTCATGAGGTTTGCCCGTCGAGTTGACTATATAGGAATAAATCTTGTAAATTTTAATAATAGTTTCGTATTTGATTTAAAAGTTACCTCTCGCACTTTCCTTGGCTTCCCCTCACCCACGATTCATCTGTATATATTGAGTTCATTAGATTCACTGAATATTAACCATGGATCATCCTTACCTGCTTAAGGTAAGTGCTGTTCCAATGCGCCACTAGAGTGTGGTATTGGCGAATCAAATTAAGTGCGTGTATCTCGTTGAGTTCTATTGAACAGTAACTGTCTAACCGTAGATTTTATGAAGGCAAACACATGCTTTCTCTCTGTATCTACTCCTATTGATGAGTTCAGCACATACACTGTCATGGTGCAGTGGTTGGAACGTCTGAATCGTGAAACTAAGTTCAGAGGTTCGATACACGCCACGGTAATTAATTTTATCCCACAAATAAAAGTTGTGCTTCAACGATGCTACCAGGAATAGCCTCTGAAACTGCGTTGTATATCCCCAATTCACTCACTCTAAATGGAATTCTATAGACATACAATCTGAACAACTATTGATTATTCGAAAATTATATAAATCAAGGCAGTAAAATGATAAAATGAAATTTCAATATAAATAAAAATAAACTATCCCAAAATTATCAAAGTGACTGTAGTAAAACGATAAGATGGAAAAAATAATGCAATTGTCCAAAAATTAGTCAAAAACTGGCAGGATAATCTTAAGCGTAACATATAAAAATTGGCAAATCCTAGGATAACTCGGTGCTGTGTGGGCTATAGTTCGATAACCTCGTATAGGCCGATAACCTTAAAATGCATGTACTAATCTGAATCATGCCTTTTTTACATGTATCCTAGTCTCGATAGTGTCGTAGTAGTCTCGATTCTTAGATTGGTTCCCCGGGAACTCGACGGTTTTAAGAAAAGTCGTATTTTAACATAAAACAGGTGTAGTATTTTAACCACTGCATGTGGGGTCGATCAAAATATTATATCAATATATTAACATAAGTTAAGCAAGATTAAATTAATTATTTAAAATTGTCTTACTGAATTTCTTACTGAGCGTAGTTATTTTAAGTTCGAATATATATTATAATATAGGGGGGAAATTACTTTAACGTGATTCTATTTCGACGCATTACTTTTGATTCTTCGAATAAGGTTTCATAATGAAATTGGCTTTGATCCTTATGCTGGCCTTCGTGACCATGTCGTAACAGCAACAATTTCAAAAGCAACTTAACTTAGTGGGAGAAAATAGGAATCAGCAAGATCAGCCAACTAGAATTTACAATCAGCCCATCGTCATAAGAAATAATTCCAATCCTAATATACAGAAGGTCTTTTACGAGGTCTACCCAAACAAGGAACACTTTTGGTAACAAATTGCGAATCAAGGGTCTGTTGCAACTAGCTTAATATTGAGAACTTGTTATAAATTGATGGTACCATAATGAAATTATCATAGTCTTAATATATGACTTATTAATTGACTGGAAGGCACCAAGACCATGTTTTTAGGAAATAACTTTAAAAATGGAATGTCATTCACATTTATATTTAGTTTAAAAAAAAAACATTCTGTTCCATCTCTAGTTCTTTACATTTTAAAGTTTCACTTCCAGTTCCGAAAACAATAAGAATTAGTTACAGGGTCAAAAATATGATCTTCTTTTAAAATTAGTGCTCTGATTCTAACGAGAGTAGATATAATTTATTCATTAAAATATTGACTTTTAAAATTAAAAGTTTTGACGGGGTTGCATTTTAGATTCCTAGTTGCGTATTTTTAATTAAAATGTGAGCGAAATGGAAAATTTTTGTAATTCAAAGTGAATAGATTATCATTGGAGATGGAACTTTAAAGGAAAGGGCTGTGTTATAAAATACTAGTTACCCGCTTAAAAGCTTATCAGGTGAAAGGTATATGACAATACAGCTTTTAACAAAGGCTAAATTGAAATATATATGGGGTAAATAGCAAAAAAGGGGTATAAGTTAAAAAAAATATAGTCACTTTGGTTTTTGCTGTTTTGTTTCACAGTGAAAGCATTCTCGTTCCAGAGAAATAATGTTTTATGTTTCAAAGTGAAAGCTTTCCTGTTCAAGAGCAACAAAAATATATACATATTCCGGAATGAAAGCTTTCCCGTTTCAGAGAAAATATGTTTACGTTCCAAAGCAAAAAAAAAATATTCTGGAGTGAAAGCTTTCTCGTTCCAGAGCAAATAATTTTCACGTTATTTTCCAGAACAAAAAAAAACATTCTGGAGTGAAAGCTTTCCCGTTTCAGAGCAAATATGTTTCACGTCCAGTGAAAGCTTTCCCGTTCCAGAGCAAAATAAAAAATATTTTCTGGAGTGAAAGCTTTCCCGTTCTAGAGCAAATATCTTCCAAGTCCAGTGAAAGCTTTCCCGTTCCAGAGCAAAATAAAAAATATTTTCTGGAGTGAAAGCTTTCCCGTTCTAGAGCAAATATCTTCCAATAAGTCGAGTAAAAGCTTTCCGTTCTAGAGCAAAAAAAATGTTCTATAATGTAAATCTTGTATAGTTAAAGCTTTTCCGCTGCAGAAAGCATTGTATCAATGTGTACATGGCTCCAGCTTCATCGTTTTAATATAGGATAGTGGGATCCTAGTGGAAGCATTCGTGTTGCAGGGTTAGATCTTTTATTCCACTTATAAACACATCGGGATGATGTATAGGTTATAGTAGCTTAAAGCATAGGCTTTCCTGTTCCAAAACCGAATAATTTTAGCCCATAGTTGAAGCTTTCCCGTTGCAAAACGCTCAAAAAATGGATCTAGGTTTCCCATCAAGGGTATAGATAGCACCTGTAAACTGTATAGACTATAGCGAAAGCTTTCCCGTTGCAGATAGCACTGTGCCTGCCAATGTACACTTGGCTTCAGTTTCCTCGTTTTTTAAAAGATAGGACGTTTAGAGCCATCCTAGTTGAAGCTTTCCCGTTGCAGAAATGGATCTAGTTCCTCATTTTAACAATTATTGGAACGATATGTATTTGTGTAGTTTATGGCATAAGCGTTCCCGTTCCATAATAAATAGGCTATTGATAACCAAGATTGAAGCTTCATTCTCGTTGCAAAATGTCTCTTTAAATGGCTTAACAGTTATCAGGAATGAATAGCGTAAATTCGTTTGCCCATGATTCCAGTAAGATCTTTACCATTGTACATTGTAGTAATCGTTTTGGTAGGTAACATTAGAATTAGTAATTGTAGTTGAAGATCCTTCGATAATGATTCGAATGATCGAATTTACCTAGCTTCAATGTCGGTTTAAAATATCGAGCGAATAAGGGTTCCATATAACGCACGACTACCTTGTCACTTTTCGTAATTCAATCGTAAAAATTTTCATCCCAGACATCCAGTGGAGATTGGGTGTATCCGGATAAATTTAGTTACATATTTATGGGCTTAATGAAGACCAGCATCAGTAGTAAATTTCTCGTAAAAGAAAAAAAAAGTTGTATACCAATTTATAAGTTAGTCCTTTTTAAAAACATCAGCATGCTCTAAAAATAGCTTTAAACAAAGTTCATTATATGATTTTTTAAAAAGATGCCTTAAATAATCGGAAAACATTTAATTAAATTCAGGAAATGAGTTTCAAAATGAAAGTGTCTGCCATGCCATGATACTTTCAAGTGGATATAGTGGTGAACAAACTATAGCTCAGAAAGTAAACAGTCGAATAACTGCTCTAGTGTGGCCCTCTGGTGGCCTAGCATTTTATTACATTTTACTCAGCTTTAAAGTTCAGACGCCAGAGGCACTGTGGGCTAAATTTGAGCTACGAATCTATGACTGAGCTATACAAATTTGAGGGTGGTAAAGTGGGTGGTAAATCTGGTTTTTTAATTACTGTAAATTAGCTATAGGTTAGATCTCATCGACCTAGGTCTCATTAGAATCTGGCTGATTTTAGCCGTAGGATGGTAGCAAGGTTTTCACTTAAAACAGGATTTGAGCCGAGCAAAAGTCGAAAGCATTCGGCATCGGGTGCCCATGTTAATTTCCCTATCTCGAGCTTGGTCTGCAGACGATGCTGGCACCTTTCGACGCTCGTAATTTTCGTCAACAACTTCCGGTGACAATGAGACCAAGCTTTGAAAATTTCTAATTTTTTGCTTGATTTTTTGGTTACTAAGAAATTGAGAATTTCTGCTTTTTCGCGAGGTAAAAGCTTAAGCCCTGGCCGGGTGGGAGGTTTTTGCATCAGCTTTACAAGTCCCGCTTCGCGTACGCACCCTCTTGATATATATTGTAAGTTCCTATTATTTTCGATTCTAATTTTGCAGTAGTGATGGCCCCAATGCGACACTGCCATTTACTGCGATATTTAAAAAATAAATTTACTTCCATTTTATTTGGCTTACGAGCTTTAAGTACAATTTTATTCCAATACTGCATGACTTTAAATACTGTAGCTTCTTTGTTGCGGTGGAGCTAGAGTAAGAGATCGCTCAAGGATGTTAATCGCTCTTTCATATAATGTTACTACAGCATGCACAAGCAACTATTTTCTGCCAAACATCGTCTCTACTACCTATCTGCGGTCTCATGGGGTCTCTTAATTCCCAAAGCACCAAAGGGTTTAATCGAGCACTCGAGCCCCGTCTCCATGGCAACGGATCCTACCTGAATTTCCCTGAAAATCGTCCACAATGGGAAGGTTTTTCACTATTTATTTTTTCCCTTACGCCCGCAACGGGATCAAGTCCCATGACCCTGAGCTGGGTCCAGGTTTTCGTGTGGGTCATTCTATTTTTGGTGTCACATGATCTGGCGTATATTTGCGAGAGTCAGAAGTTTTCAGGTGTTTCATCCTTTTCATTTCAGGCAATTTTGTAGAAATGGACTCCCAGACTACAAGTCTCGCATGGCTTACGGGCCCTCGTAGTTTTGAGTATGACTATAGTTCTATGAAGTTCTATTTGAAATTATGTAATGTGATTAATAGTCATTTATTTGAATCTCTATTACGTTAACTGAAAAGCAGTAGGCTGTCAATATATTATTGTTTATTTCGATTATTGAACATTTCAAATCACATCCCCTTTTGAATAACAAATGTAGAAGTCGTATAATGTCCTCTATCGTCCTTTATCTGTATTCCTTAAAGTCATATCAAATCTGCCCCTGTCAGCTTGCTCCTCTATCGTCTTCTATCTATAACCCTTAAAAAATACCTAATAAACACAACAAATATATTAATTTAAACTAAATTCCCTATCGACCATATCGGTTCGATTTCCTCACCTAAATCAATTCAGACACCCAGTCATCACCCACAATAAGTACAAGCCACGCAATACAATAACGCAATCACATAAGCACTACAGCTCAAAGAACTACGAGGTTCTATCAGCTGTTGCTGCAAAATATATGCAGAAAAATAAAGTTATCGCTGATCAAATCTATCGCTTTATGAATGTATATGATGAACATTTAGTGTTTTGAACCACTTGACTTGCTCATATGTCAGCTCAGAGCTGATTCTGTTCTTTTCTCCCTAACTCTACTACTCGTCTTTTGTTCTCTTCTCCTGGTGCTGTAAACCAGAATGTAAACAATAAACAAATAAACAGTATACCTTCGGCTATGGCCTAGAATAACATACCCACGGTTAGTCTTGTATTTCTATCGCAAGGTGGAGCTAAAACAAGATGGTATTTCTTGGAACTCCCATTTTTCCTTCCACTACACCGTCCTCCCACTCCGTCGTCTGCTACCGACGACATTAAAGACCTCTAAACCCTCGTAGAGTGGAACAAATTTATTCTAAATTCTTATCCTTACTCTCCTACTCGGGGATAATAGAATCTCTCTTTCTCTTTGTCCATCGAAGGATCAAAAGCATAGACTTGACATCCGGAACTTTCCATGGATTCATCAAAGCTCCATTCGTAGTTGATCCCGAAAGAGTAGACGCTACAAGAATTGCATGGAGGAGCCAAGGATTCGGGCTGGACGCAAACGGATTTTTGACCATCATAGGCCGCACACGAGTCAGTTGGACTGGTCCCCACAATCTCCCTCCAAAATCATGAGCCAATTGACAAGAAGAGTAATTAGACCACGTGAAATATTCAAAAAGCTCGCTCATCGACATATCTTGGCTTTTCAAATCTACCCAGGAGTGTTGAGAACTTTTTTGGCAACTGTTCTTCCCCGTGTTTGCAATGTCGCACAGGAATCCGCCGTGTATACACATCCAGGATGCGACGAGCATTAATATGACAAAAAAAATAAAGGGGCTCATTTCTTTGTAGACAAAAAGCTGCTAGAGAGCTAGACATTTTATACCAAGATTTTGTAACTACAGTAATAGTCTGCGAACGTCAAAAGACTGAAATCTAATACTAATTTTTGAATTATTAACTACGAAATCGACTACGAATGCAGCTCTCGAAAAGGGGAAAAATAAAATAATCCGGGTAGCATGGTAGCAATGCAGCGACGATGTGCGTGTCAACGTTGCGCGAATACTGGATCTGTTGCATGCTACCAGGGAATAATCCAATTGATAAAGATGGATTAAAGTTAGTCCTTATATGCGGTCGTTGTGCCGAGAATACAAAAAATGCACATGCGAATAGCGCAAAGTAAGAAGAATAGTACAAAACAACATAGACGTTTCGATAGTATGATGTGAGCCGAGATACGAGCTGCTTTGCCGTCGGATCCCTCTCTAAAACTCAGTGAAATAGGCCACACCCATTGCCTATAGGCAAGAAATTTTCTAAAAAGGTATTAATCTGTCATTTTGAATTTCAAAACAGGAAGGAATTGGGAGGGAAAAAATGCCATAATAATGAGCAACAGTATGCAGTTTTTTTTTACTAATTTTATAGATCGAAAAATTTTATAGATTTCAAAAATATATGAGCCAGTATTAACATCGGGCAGGCGATTAAAGTGTGTTGTACCACATTCTACGAAAAAAAATTTAAAGACGGTTCTAGTAGTTAAAACGAGTTAAAATATTGATAATTGAATTGAAAAACATAATGTAATGATTCGGGTTATATTTATATTGTAATAATTTGGGTTATAATTATGCGTTGCAGTTCTATGTTATGTAACCGAGACTTAAGATACATATCGATGTATACGCACGTCGATATGTATGCATGTCATGCATGCGTAGCGATATATATGGGACCATATCGGGAGCTAGCTCAGCCGGTTAGCCTCAGGTGTTTAGCTCCCGGTGTTTAGCCCTAGGTGTTTGGTTCCGGGCGTTTAGCCCCAGGTGTTTGCGTATTGTTTAAATGTTTTAACTTTTTGACTCAAGTATCCGGTCGTAAACCGAATGTCATGATAAGAATCTAAGTTGTCAAGTCATAGTTTATGTAGTTGACCTCAAAAGGTTATCTCATGCTCACCTTCGACTCATCAATCACCTTCGATCTCATCAATCACCTTTGACCTAAATAAACATCTGTGACCCCATTACAAGAAAGTATATAAACCCCGTCCGACGCATCGACCAGAGACTCTAGTCTCGGGGAGTCGTCGGACATCCCAAGCTGCTGTACCCTTACTTGTGTAGTGCGAAAATACAGGTCGTATAAAACTAAACTAAACATGTTCTGTTTCAGTTACTGTTATTTTAGAACTTGGATTATTTGTAAGTGTTCAGTCGTTGAGAACTGAGAGTTTCTGTAAAGACTTAGAATTTGGAGAAGTGACTAACTTCTAATAGGTGTTAGACTTTTCAGAAGTGTTAGACTTTGAAAAGGACTTAGAATTTTTATAACTGATAGATTTGAGAGAAGTGATTGTTGTAGTTAACAAGTATAACTACACATAAGTTAATATAATACTAAATAGCTAAGACGCTTCAACTATCAATAGTTAGTTAGTATATACATTTAGTGCGGTAGTACTTAATTACAGTTAAGCCAACTTAAGATTACATCAAGGCTGAAGACATTTAGTAGATATTGGATCTTCTGCTAAGAGTTAATGATCGAGCAGATACACTGAGAATACTTTTCATTGAATGTAATTGTGTGGATGAATAAATAAATACCGCACCACGTCCACATCATTACAATAATAATGTAACATAATATTTTCTTGCTTTCTGTGTGAAAACTTTCATCAGTTTATTATATAGTAACCCCCTCCAATCTCTTATTTAAAAATAACTATCTCTTAATTATCCAGAAGTTCAACTAGCATTCGGTAAATACAACGTAAAATAGCCAACAAGACCTATAACAAGTAGTCGCAATCGTAGTGTCAATCAGCACTCAAATTGGTTAGCTTCGAGCATTGTTCTTTTCGTTATCGTATCCCACACAGAACCGAGTTACCCATGTGTTAACCCAAAGTTATATTTTGATCCTAGAGTTGTCTTACGCTTTTTTCGCATAGCTTTAAGATGAACCTCATGGGGTAATATTATTTTCAGATTTTCTTTAAGTATCTTAAATGGGTTATGTATATTTTCTGAAGAAATAGAGATGCTTTCTTCATTCTAAGGAAGACATCTTTCCAAGTTATCTTTTAAATAATATTTAATGAAAAGAATTATCTCGACTGTAAAGAGATTCGAAGCCCGGCCCCAGAAACTAGTGTCAACCACCATAACCATTACACCATACGGTTGATGAAGATGCTGTCTTATAACAAATATTTATACCTTTTAATCAAATTATATCGTAATTAATTTACTTGAGCTCTATTTTAGCCATTTAGGATAGAGTAATTCCGGGGTAACTGCGGGAGTAGCAGTATTATGTGATTTCTCTCCGCCTGTTTTCTTTGGTCTATCTTTTCCAACGTCCGGGCTATAGCTCATTCAATTAAAGTAGACTTATGCGTGGTCTACATTAAGGAGATAATCTTCGTTTCGAACGAGACATGTACAAAATAGTTTATGTCCGTTTCTCGCTTTAATTTTGTTTATGGATGTCCTTACCTTTCGTGTAAGCGCTTGCTAAATATATTTACATATACGAAAGCAGCTAAGTGTGGACAAGGCTTTGCAACAGTTGAGAATGATTTATAATAATTAGCAGCCGTGCTTTTGATTTGCCATCTAATTTAATGGGTTCCGCTCATCACGTCATGTTCAGAAATTAAACTAAAAATAATGGTGACCGTTGGTCACCATGCCAAAAGAATAAACTCTTTTTAAAAAAATGTCATTCAACATATATTAGCTCACTGGCAGAGCGCGGGCGTTGAAGCTATGAGTTCCGGGTTCGATTCCCAGCAAATTCCAGGAACAAAACATGTATGGGTAACTTATCGAAGTATGCCCAAGTGGAATAAGTACAGAGATGGGGAATGTGGAAAGAAATTATTTAAGATTTGATTTTTTTTAAAATTCTGAAATGTAAATCAGGTTTTTATTTGGAGGTTCGTGAGACAATCTGGGGCCCGGCTAAAGTCACAACATTCGCTTAACCGTATTTTAACCTTCGGCTTTCCTAAAGATATCCGCCGGGATAAAAAAAAATATCATAATGTATTCCATGTTCTGTGTGGGATGTTCTGTGTGGGAAGTCATGCAGTAGCTAAGTGAGAAATGTTCAAATTGTCATTTCCTTCTCATGAAACAAAAAAACATGCTTATTTGAATAGTATAAATAATGCAAATAAAAAATGCCGCACAAATGAAGCTGAAAAGAAGCAAGCATTATACCAATTCCTTGTATATACACATTTAAAAGAAAACTTGTTTTTTTAAAATCAAAAGTTTCAGAATGAAATTGTAAATAGAATAAATAAATGTTGATTAACTTCTAACCTTTCCTAAAAATTCCCTCCAAATATTAGCAAAAGCTTGGGTGTTAATTGATGGGTGAGTACAAAACAGGCATTTGAATTTTTTCCCTATAACCATCACCATTCTCTTTCCGATCACTGTCAGGTGTCTTTCGTTCTAAAAATCAATTTATTTCAACCTCATCTTGTTTTATTGTGATGTTTTCAATGTATCTTTTAGTACACAATGTATTTAGTTTATAGAAGACATGTATATAAAAGAAAATCGATTATTACAGTAGGGGGCCATTTTGCTGTCTACAATTGGTCATTTCTTTTACCCTTTTTCTTTTTCGATTGAATTTGTAATAAAGACGGTGATGACGACAATTATATTTACATAATATTCGAAAACAAGATATCTAGCGGAAGATGAGTACAAGAATTTTTTAAATATGAATTTCTTTAGAAGGTTCAAAGTTTACTGCACAGAAACTCAATTCGGCGCACAGACGCTTCCGTGATTCGGTGTGAACCATGATTTATATCTTTTGTTAAATCTTAATTGGTTTCAACTTTTAAACTTTTGATCATCCAACCACAAATCAGGACGAGGAATAAGAAAAACACTGCCAGATTTCTTTAAAAACATGAAAATGTATCCCTATACTTTCGTAATTGGTTCTGATTGGAAGAGGCAAAGAATAATTCGGGTGAATGCTTTTACTAGCATATTGCAAAAAATGGAAAGTCTCTTTTCCATAATAAAATTTTTTAAATAGTTTGATTAATTGATTAGCATTAGTGGATTTTTCCTAGTGATGTATCCATCGTTGCCATGTATGTAGAAGATATTTAAAATAGTTCTCCTTCAAACCACGCTTCACACCGCTACAAACTATGTTCAGTAAATTCGTAAGAAAGTTAAGTTGCCATCATAAGAATCAATCTAGGTGATAATCAAAACGTGATATGTTTAATTCTTAGTACACAAAACATATTTACTAAAGAAACTTTTATTATAAATCTTATATTAATTTGCAATTAGCTTTTTAATCGTTGGATATCGTACAGGAGTATGCAATGGAAACACAATGGAATACAAACCATATAGAGACGAGATTGATCTTTATAATACAATACTATAGTGGAACCCCGATTTTACGCCAGGTTATCTAAATTGTCGTGGAATGCACGACACTTTATGTTTCCCACGGTCAAGAGGAACCTAACCTAAATTGCTCTCTTTCCTCTTTCGCAACCTTTTCCCAATGTTTCTTCATATCGCACCTCTGTTGCAACCCTCTTCCTCTTAGCAACTTACTTTCTCTTTTATTTGCAGTCTTTAGAGCTGAAGCTCTAAGAGAGAGGTTGTTCTCAATACACTTCTCTAAGTAATCTTAGACTATTTACGACATGGTGCCGTGACCTTAGTGATTTTTTTTCTAAAGCCCGACTTGGACGGCGACAGGCGTCGTCTCATCGGCAATCTAACTCTACCCACTGGTTCAGCACTCGATTCAACCTAAGTGACTCTGTTTAAGCCCGACTCGGACGGCGACAGGCGTTGTGTCCGTTTCTCTAAGTAATCATAGACTATTTATGACATAAATCAAGATTGATCGACTCCAAAGTGTTGGTAAACGCTGGTTGCCCAATTTCAAAATGTTTCTTCATCGATGACATCCATCATGTGATAATGATTACTTCAACCAAAGTGACGTTGTCATATTTTTTGTAACACAGTTGTACAGTGTGCCGACTTATCGTTATCTCCATCACCACTTTGTATTTCTTTAGTTGGTATCTCCCTTGAACCACAGATCCCCTACTCTCTTTTCTCATCAATCATTATAATTTTTTTTACCGGCCAATGACATATCGAAGATTTTAAGAGATTGTGTGATTAAGGCAGACATATTTCATAAATTGAAACAGCCACACATTCTAAAGTATTGCCTTTGTTTACCTGTCAGGGTACATGAAGGTTAATGCTTTAGACAGTGAGGTTGTACTAGTTTCTTAAATATGTCTGTGTTAATTGTCAAGATGGAGGGAGGGCCGTTTCGCGTACTGTGCGTTACACACCGACCTTTCCGTCGATTTCTAGCCAACAGAAAGGTATTTGATATAAATATGATTGACAATTCTGTTCAGTTTTTCACGCTGAGCATGATGATATGCTTTTTAGCAACTTTTTATTTTTAATAGTCCCTATTAGGGGAGAGCGGGGTTATTTTGGACGGGGGCTATTTTGGACAGTGGACATTTGAACATGTTCCTTATACTGGGAAATTATTACTTTTTAACCCAATGTGGGTAACTATGTGATGCAATAGTGTACTAAGTTTGGTGAAAAAATAATGAATAATAGTGAAGTTATTCCGAAAAAATAACACTGATCATATACTATAAACAAATCTTGCAATCGGAAAGGAAATTGAATGCCGGTTCGATTGGTATGCTTATTTATGCATAACAGTAGTTTTAACATTATGAAATAATTTTTTTTTACTATCCAAAATAGTCCCAGGTGTGGGGTTATTTTGTAGGTTGGGGCAACATGGTACCAAATAGTACTAAATTTACATCGTTCTTCTAAGAGAAAATTCGAGTCAAAGCAGTTCAAAGCTTTTTTGTCCAAAATAGCCCTGCTCTCCCCTATAGTTTATTTGCACATCCAAACTCTTTCAT
The DNA here is from genome assembly GCA_030141595.1 of Chydorus sphaericus. Classification (NCBI taxonomy): domain Eukaryota; kingdom Metazoa; phylum Arthropoda; class Branchiopoda; order Diplostraca; family Chydoridae; genus Chydorus; species Chydorus sphaericus. The sequence goes on from CM057933.1 coordinate 8,059,088, forward strand.
TAATGTTGACGAGTTCAGCTCCCCAAAAGAACTAGCAGATTATTTGCTAATGTTAACCCAGTCAGAAAAACTATATACTCGTTATTTCGGCTGGAAGATTAATTTTTAAGTTGATCTATTCTCCTTGAAAGGATGGTGTGATTTATGCAGTCCGTCCGAGCAACAATATGATATGAGATTCCTCGATTAGATTCAACGACTAAACCGAGGGGTTGCCCACTTGAAGACAGGGTGAACCTGAGAAAAGTGTTCAAATTTGTTTTCTCACTTTTACTCACTTTTTCTAATTTTTCTCAAAATTTCTAACTTGGCTCAAAATTTCTCATTTTTCTCAAATTTCTCATTTTTCTCAAATTTCTCACTTTTCTCAAATTTCTCACTTTTCTCAAAATTTCTCACTTTTCTTACAACTTCTCAGTTTTCTCACGATTTGATTCTAATTACTTTAATGTTTTCTCGAATGTATTTCTTATGTTTACTTACAAGAAATCGTTAATTGAATATTCAGAAATTTTCTTTGCATTAGAGCGTATTATAAATAATTAGAAAATTTTTGATTAAGTTACTTCTCTCAAGGAAATGTGATATGCAATTGTTCAGAGGCAGTTAATCTGTAAAGTAATTAAGCGATAGAGTGATGAAACCACCTAAACCGTCATAAATTTAGTTGTTAAACGTAATTGCAGCAGCCAGCAGTAAAATAATTTGCCGATTGGCCACTAGCCCACTAAATAAAGCTATTAAATGCACTATTCACGTAGATATAAATTTGTGATAATTCGAGCAGTATATTGAATTATATTTTAGAAATTTAATTCAGGAAATTTGATTTTAATATGGTAGGTATTGAAAATTGGTGCACTTTCATGTGTTGACTTAACAAAAATCGTATGTTTCATAAAATTTTCGCATCCTTGCCTACCAATTTTTCAAAATTTCTCACTTTTCTCAAAATTTCTTACTTTTCTCAAAATTTCTCACTTTTCTCAAATTTCTCGCTTTTTCTCAAAATTTCTCATTTGACCAAATTTCTCACTTTTCTCACTTTTTTCTTACTTTTCTCACGGGGTGAACCATGAGAAATTTAGTGGGCAACCCCTCGGACTAAACTATCGAATGCGACAACGCTTTTTCGTCAATTAGTTTAATCAAATCACTTAAATCTCTTAATTATTATATTGAAAAAAAACATGAGGTTTTGTGTAGACACCTTATAAACTGTAATCATTTAAATAACTTAATTTCTCTAAAATAGTTAAATTACTTGAATTCCGTCAATTAATGGAATCGGAAGAAAAAATCTTTGGAAAACAAAATTTTAAACAATTTAGTATTTTAAATAAATTAAGGGATTTGACTTAATTAACCTTAGCATACACCGAGAATCGAGCCCAATATGTTGCTCACAGGAGCCTAGTACTATACCAATGAGCTAGCTGGACGACTATAACCAAACAATTTTTCAGCTAGTAAATTATGTATCTTACAAACACAGACATATAAAATATGTATATTAAATTAAATTGACTATTTTCAAAATTTTAAGTATATTTAGTTTTTAACGAAAAAAGCGTAGTTACATTCTATAGTTTAGTTAGTAGTTCACGAATGCAATAATAATCTCTATAAGTAGACAGATCTGGAACTTTTAAATATAAAAAAATATATATATTCAATTACATTTTTCAATAGAATAGGAATGATTTGAAGGCCAAAAAATACACTTACTGTTTACATATAAATTAGTATTCCATTGACATTTCAACATGATGGTGTGGTGTCAATGCTTGTTCTGTGTTATTGTACTTATCAGTAGTACTTACAGTACATATATTTGCTCCGTCATGATGAGTCGCACTCTAAAAGTAATTAGCACTCTTTGTTCCAACCTTTTTAACAAGTATACAAGTTTATAATTATTTTTTTAAGCAATGAAGCTCTATACCTAGCTGTCGTTTAATTATAAGTGTGATAATTTTTGATTGAATACACCCGTTGATATGTAGAAGGTAATATGTTAACTCATGAAATTATCGGAAATTATCGCGTAACGTTGCGGAAATGCACTGTTTACGAAACACTTGATGAAAAACATATACAGGAACGGTGATTATATTTACCACATAAGGGTGTCTCAAAAAGTTCAAGTCAAATGATATCGTAATTTATTTAATGGAGAGAACATAATAGCTTGAAAGCTCACAACAAACGATGATATTTCTGTAAACCCATTAATCCATTGCCACAATAGTGACTGCTAGTCAATTTTGCGCGATAAGATGGCTTCTTTAGGTCGATAATCTCGTGTAAACCAATTAGCTTCGATAGTAAACCATACACTATTTGTTGATAAACATATATAAGGCACGTATAAGGAACTACAAAACTGGTAAGTGTCGAATTTGTTTTCCATTTTTTGAATATAAAAAATGCAAAAATATTTTCAATTCATTCATATTTTGAAATGACTAAGGTGCATGACGAATAAACTTCAAAAATTTTTATGACTTTCTATCACGTTCTAAAAAAGAAAATTTGACGTTTCGTATACACATTTTTAAGCTCAATTTAGTAAAAAAAAAGCTTGAACAAATAATTTCTAAATGGGTAAAATATGGGATACACTTCCTTAAGCTATATCTTTTAAGTTCAGTAAGCAATTAAAAATATATTATACATATAATATAGTATTAAAAATATATTATACATATAATATAGTATTAAAAATATATATTTTTTAATGTTTTATTTATGATAACATGTCACTTTTGGTTCTTGATTTAAGGTTTCATAATGGAATTTACATTGATCTTTATGATGGTCTTGGTGGCCATGTCTCAACATCAGCAGAAGTTTCAAGAGATTTTTTATGGGGCGAAACCATTGTTTTTATGCAAGTCATTTAAGATTTAGATATCGAATCATCACCATTTACAGCCTTATACTTTTGTGAATCCTTTTAAAGCCTATCCCACGAAGCCTACCTCAGCAAAAAACAAATATTCTGGTAATTAATACTGTAAAACGTATTGCAAAAATAATGTGCACCTTGCCATAAAATTCATAAGCTTACTATTTTATCAATATCTGATGGAACTAATACATTTTATTTATTAATTCGTTATATGTCATCATCAAGGAGCCTACATTATTAACAACAGCAAAAATAAAGGAAACCATAAGATTTCGTAGTTAAAAGTTTTATTATTATTATTTTTATTATACCATATCAGTGTTTTTCGCTATCAATTTAAAACGTGATAAATAATTTTTATCAATTATCACCATCACAGGAAAAAGTGATAGATGATAACTATCATTTATCGCATCATTTTAGCAAAGTGATAAATTTATCACCCATCACCATCATTTATCACTATTTTATCAATTGCAATTTTTAAAAAATCAATAATTAAATACCAAGAAATTTGAAGTGAAAAATTGAGATACATTTACCAAAAGTTAAAAGAATAATTTCTTATAGAAAAAGCGTTCTGTATAATAATAGACTACTTAAAATAATGTGTCTAACATATAATATCTATAACAAATTCTTTTTAATTCAACGGGAAATCTAGTATCACAATTCACACAAAATTAAATGTTAAGAGATCGGTGACTGATTATATAGTACGCCTGCTGGATATTAGCGCGAAAGAGGCGCTAAACCTGAGCAGGTCAGCAGGTTAATACCCCAATAACTTAAAACCATATTTGGAGTGTTTTAGATCGTCGGGTTACAATCAAGTGGGTTTAAATATTTTCCCAAGTTTTCGCATAACTATTCTACCTGGTTTCCTTGCACTACTAGAAGCTTTTATCTGGTTTAATCCTTTCCCGGGGTTAAGGTTATTGTAATGATCCAAAGTTTTCGTAATTCTTAATCCGCTTTAAAGTCTTTAGACAATGTTGCCATATTTAAGATTGATAAATGATAAATTCCAGGTTTTGAGAATTTTTTTATCACCCATCACCATCATTTATCACACAATTAAAACTTGATATTTATCACTACCTATCATTTATCAATTTTGATAATTATCACGATAAATATCAATTTGATAGACACAAATTTGCTTACCACAAATAATATTTTCAAAATTCTATTTTTAATCATGGATTAATTCATCAAAGTATCATCTATCATTTTATTTACGATTGAAACTACAGTACTTAATTAACTTAAAACCTAATTAAAAACGAAAACTTAAAAGCGACATGCGCCTTTTCTCGAAATGATCGAGACAAACGAGCGTTATTCGTAAAAGAAGTAAAGAACACTCAGCTATTACGTTATTTTCACTGTATCATTAACTAAAACAATTCAGTTGCTAACAGTCGCAACAACCAGCGCTTAAACTATAAACCAATTCAATTTGTGAATTTTAGGTGCATAAAAATAGCTTCTGATGAGATGTTAATACCTTTGTGACTTTCATATCATAATATTTACGGGGTCACCTTTTTGTTACCAAACTTCAGATTTTAGAGTAGGGAAATCCTAAATCGAAATAGCTAGACTGCATGTTTGTGCTGTGCATTAAATATTTTTTCATAAACAGAGAAGTAGTTGTACGAAATGACTTAACAAAAGAGTTTCGTGTGTATAGATAGCTCCTCCCTCCTCTAATAGATTCTTTTGTTTTCCTCATTCCCTCATCTCATTCCAGTGCAATATTCCATCTTAAGATTATCATCAGCATAAGGGTTCACATAAAATTTTGCCCTCTTTCGTTATGAATCAAAATCAATTCTTTTGTCGGATTTTCTACAATCACAAGAAAATAACAATGGGTGTGATTGTTGTTGGGATTTTCATTTTCCATCTACATTGGTTAAATCTCTTAGCTGCTAGTGACATCAGTAGGGATATTTACTACAGTAATTCGGGCTCGTCTGTAAGTAAAATCATTTACTTTAAAATTACGAAATTAAATAAAAGTGCCAGTCATAATTTGTTTACTAATATTATATTATTACACATAATACTGCTCAACATCACATTTTTGTTCTTACAGAATAGAAAGGATTTATTAATTTCAAGACAAGTAAAAACAATTTTAAGTTGGAATCTGTTTTTCGACCCAGGAATTTACTTCTTTTCTCGAAAGATCAATGAAGCAGTTCTCATTAAGGCGGGTTGCGAAGTTACAGAATGCCTATTCACGGAAGATCTAAACCTATTCAACAAGAGTGATGTTGTCATATTCTATGCCCAGTACCTGTATGACATTCCTACCTACAGATTTCCTCACCAGAAGTTCGTGTTTTTCCAAATGGAGCCGCCAAACTACTCTAATTTGAACATATTCCAATCTAACCAAACACGCTTTAGTTTCTTCAATCGAACGATGACTTACCGAAGAGATTCCGACATCGTCCAACGTGATTTGTACGGGCTAACAGTTAGGAAAAAGACTTCATCGCGGATTTTTACAGATTACGGTTTCAAGAAAAACAGTAAATTGGTTGCTTGGTTTGTCTCCAATTGCAATTCATCCAATAAACGTGAAGATTACGTTACTCAGCTGAGTCGATTCGTTCCAATAGATGTTTACGGGCAGTGTGGAAACCTCACTTGCGGTGACAAGGAATCGTCAAACTGTTTTGATATGCTGAAGAGAGATTACAAATTCTATTTGGCATTTGAAAATTCTTTCTGCCCAGATTACGTTACGGAGAAATTATTTAAACCCCTCTATTACGACACAGTTCCAATCGTAATGGGTGCAGTCGACTACAATTTTATTGCTCCGCCGAATTCGTTCATTGATGTAAGGAATTTTAATTCCCCGAAGCACTTGGCAGACTACTTGATGATGCTAGACAAGTCTGGGGATCTTTATGAGCGCTATTTCGACTGGAAAAGGGATTACAAAGTGGATTTGAACCCCATGAATGGTTGGTGTAATTTGTGCAAATTTGCACACGATCCGACTGTTAAGGTTTATGACGATATCAAGAAATGGTGGCTTGATGAAAAGGAGTGCGACAACAACTTTATCTCTTCTTTAGTTTAACTGATAAAGTGTTTATTTTGTGATTATTTTGGATTCTCTTCTCATGCATTTCATTAATAAAACTTTAGAATGCACTACATTCCAATTATGCATCACGAGTTTTAAAATAAAAATGAATACTTTGCAACCTAAAAAAAATTTGGGATTTGTATGGTAGTACGTTGCGCCCTTTCCCGGGGTTAAGGTTATTGTAATGATCCAAAGTTTTCGTAATTCTTAATCCGCTTTAAAGTCTTTAGACAATGTTGCCATATTTAAGATTGATAAATGATAAATTCCAGGTTTTGAGAATTTTTTTATCACCCATCACCATCATTTATCACACAATTAAAACTTGATATTTATCACTACCTATCATTTATCAATTTTGATAATTATCACGATAAATATCAATTTGATAGACATCAATTTTGATAGCGAAAAACACTGTACCATATAACTCCAACTATCAATTACTTACTTTTCTGTTCTGTTTATGCATAGGAGGAAACTGAGCAGAGCAGTTTTTGTATTATAACCCCCTTTTAATCACTTCTATCATCAGCGTGGTTTGGTTATGGCGTGGAGTGGTTTGATTATGTTATCTAAAAATGAGTTCAGAGAAAGTGTAGAATTTTCAAAAAACTGGTACAGAATCTTTTTATACTAATAGAATAAGTAGAATCGAAATACTGGGATACCGCACCTGAAAAAGAAGCGTAAAAGTATTCCTTATTACTACAGAATCGTCTGAATATTCAACAACGTGCTAGAAAGTAGAGTTGGGAATGGGACACTTGAATTGTAATACTTACCGGTATTGAAACAATAATTATTCAAAATGAAAAATTACTCGCTTATTTAAATTGTTATTTTTTTTTATCGTGTACCTATCAAAATGATAATAGATGGTTAAAGATGTTAAAAGAAGATGAAATTGTATGAGAAGTGAAAAATTACCACTTAAAAATATTTCTGTAAAGTTAAAACGGGAAATTGATTCATCCCAATCAATTCTGCCGAGTTCACTAAACGTTTAAGGAATGGAAGAAATTGAACCAACATCTCCTGGAATGGTCGAAATCTACTATTGTTATCGTTTTTGTTGGATATGTGACGCCTTTAAATCCAAATTTCGACGGATCTATCCCAATCCATAAAATGCAAACTATTATCTGGATTCTGGAATGAACTAAATGGATAGTTATAAAATTATAGTAATGAATAATTTTTTAAAGCTAAATGTAGGTTTTAATTGCCTTGAAGAAATTGAAACACTATTACCGACCTCGATGGTAGATTTACACAACTAATTGATTCCAAGCAAGCGACCATTTCCAAGTATACAAATTGAGTTTGCAATATATACTCTGCTTAGGAGTTACCATTACCGAATGTGCGGCAGGATTATTGTAAACAACATTCTTATTGCGATCCAACCCAGCCGCTAAAAGTATTATTTAAATCACATCTAGACAAATGATTATTTAAATGGCTAGTTTAATTTTTAAAACTTTAATAATTTGGATATTGTATACAACAACACACCTTGATTCTTTAATATTGAAATAAAAAATCTGATTCAGTAAAAATTCCAATGTTAGGCTTCATTGCTAGAAGGAATGAACCTATAATAATTACAGAAAAAATTAAAACATTCGACTTCTCTCAATTTCTTCCACAAAATCTTACGTCACTTAATGGTAAAGGCCAACACGATGCTATCATTCTTAGTTTGCCAGTTCAGACGAATTAGATGTGTATATTGATTGGTATTGATTATCCATTATTGATTGGAATATACCTTTTTGCTACATTTCTGTGCTGGAATGTTCTCAAGGCTCATTTGAAAATGTTGTTGCAATACCCACGCCCACTTGACGATTGAAAGTCAAACATGAAAACCTGGCTTGTGACATTAAAATTACATGCCGTGAGCAGTAGTTCTTAAAGGCAATTAATCCCGACACATTTCATTCACGATAGTTATTGCTGCGAGGAGTTCAACTCGACACGGTCCTTCCCCACGCAGCGGCAGTATGAAGTCATCAGCGCATCCAATAATGACTATGACTAAGGGATTTCACGGGTAACCGGTAACCCGAAAGAAAAATACCCCTCATCGTTGTAATCGGTGCGAGGCTTCACCCCACACCTTCATAATCGATGCGTTGTTTTCCGCACCGATTACTAGCGGGACCGATCCCTAATTTTTAATATAGCTATCATAAATATACGAATGTGTAAAGTCATCCGTGTTATCAAATCTCAACGTGTTAAATTTAAATCTACCTATAAAATAAATAATGATATGTGTGGACAGTCATCCATTGATTCCCCCCCCCCCCCCACCCTATTTCAATCAAAACAAACCTGCCCTTATTCCTGTAAAGTCTATTACAAAATGGTTCGTAACAATTTTATGTCTTTTCTATCATCACTCTCAATGCTAGTTTTAAACTAATATAAATATAATATACAATATACAATATTGTGTAAAGAAGACGTAAGATTTTTTATGTTGCCTTTTATTTTATGGATAAAGTAAATAAGTATGTTCTAAGATTGCATATAATAAATTACTGTGCATATCTAAACTATTATATGGAAATAGTTTTTATATAGATCAATTCGCCATCCATTTATTAAAGAAATCTGCCTATTCAGTTACTTGAATATTCAATGTAATAATTCAGCTACAAATTTAAGGAAGTTATCTTTTTTATAAAAAAAGAAAAAGAAAAGTTAAAGAAATGGCCAAACTATGAATGGCGGCAACAGCGGTGTAACCTTCGATCGTCGTTGACATTTTATAGAAGGGCAAGGTTTACGACCGCCAGCGTACGGCGAACACATCAATCTTTCTATATGTGCTATTATTTGTCATCAAATAGAATAATTCAAACTTTTCATCCAGCGCGGTCAACAATCCCAACCTTTATGTTCTTACTGCTTTGAATTCTTAATGAACTCCACTGTTTTCTTATTATTATTTTTTTAGGTTTTATTGAAAAAGAAATGAAAATAACTTTTGTTACATTTTTATTACCTAACAATTTTACTTTAATAAGAATTTAGTTTCTTTTAATTTCTATTAATTTTTTATTTGTAATATAAGTAAACAAGAGGTTAATTGGCAAATACGTCGCCTATATTACTACAGAAACATACAGTTATTGTTAAACTATAGGGTTAAACTTACTTCTTTTTAGAAAAGATAACTGAATGAAGGATTTTCGGTTGGCAAGTGGGAGTGATGTTTTTATTTTTGTCTTATATACAAATGATTTATCAGTTATTTTCATTTCGTAAATTTTATAGTTAAGTTTTTTTCGTTTTTTAAATATATTTTTTTTTCAATAAAAAATCACCCTTTATTGGATAAGCCTAATATAAAAAAATTTAATAAAAGTAAATAGTGTGCTACTAGAGCGTGAAAAAAAAATTAATTGATACACAGCAATCATATGGCAGCTTAAATAAAGGCATAAAGACAAAAACAAGAAATAAAGACGAAAACTAACGACAAAAAAATAAAGACATAAAATGATATTGTTTGTCGTATTTTATTGCATGTTTTTAAAATGTTTAATGTTTTTTTATGTATATACCATGTGGATTTCACAACGCTTATTACCAAATGTTATCCTTCTAGAAATTAATTATGAAAAATTTATGATGTTAATTAAGTCGGAAGATATTTATAAAAAAAAATCGGAACGTTGAACTTCAACATATAAATCGTAAAAATATCACATTAGATGTAAATATTTGAAGCCTTGGTTGCCTTGGCACGAGCCAAGACATAAGTTCGTGATCTAGTCGTTAAAAAAACAAAATTCTAAATGGTTAATAGGATTAATACAGTTTGTCACGTTTTTAACATTGACCTTTGAATCGAAACTTCTATAAAGGGTTGACGTTTTAAAGTGAAATTCATCAAAGTATAGCCATCAGGGACTACTTGTCGTAGCTTAATAACGGGTCCCAACTATACCCTTATGTAATATTCTCATTTCTGATTTCCTTTTTTTTGCATATTTTTTATAGTTGATTCAAGTAGTACCAATCCAGATCCTTTAGTTGGTCTGTAAAAAACTATTCTTATACCAAGACCTATACACTACATGTATAATTTGGTTTGAATTGAGCTAGTCAAAGAAATTAAAAAAATATATTTATTATGCCAGTTATTACAACATTTATCGTTTACATTGTATTTTTCAGTTTTCCTTATAAAGCCAGATTAGGCTGGCTTCTTATTCTACTTAATTGACACCAAATATGAAGATTTCATTGGCATTCCTTTTGTTCTTTGTGGCCATATCAACTCAGCAGAGGCTTCAGAGATGGAATTATTGGGCACCTCAGTACCACTATCAAGAATCATTTCCTCCTCTGAATAATCCCTATAACTACTATCCAATTTCAAATGATGAGAACTTTCACAGCAGACCTTATTTTATAAGTGAAGAGTCTCGTCCTTCAGTAAGTATAATTGAGCCAAGATACAAAAGAAAATTAAACACATAAAAACGTGTTGATAATTTTTTTTTCAGGTCTTAGATGATGACTATATAATAGCAAATGGGATTCATTCACAGCCAATTGGTATACTTTATAGCTAACTACACAATTTACCGACTTACTACGAACAAAATATCATAGTATACTGTTATTTGAGCACGACTTCCTTTTTGAAACATTTGAAACATATGTGTACTTATAGAAACTAAAAATGTAATATATAAACTATATTGATGTGTTTATTTATAATTATTCAGGTGAATTCAGGAAGCTCCCGTTTTTCAAGAGGCCACCAGCTTCTTCAAATAGCATCAGTAATTCATTTTTTAAAAATCCCTTTTACGATTCGCACTCTAATGTCTAATTGTTCATAATTACATTTCCCTCCACAGATACCGAAGACGATTCAAAAAAACGATTCTTCTTTAACCTATTTAACAATAACAACAATAATAATGGAGCATTTTCGAACTTACTTTCCAACTTCCCATCGATTTTAAACCCATTTGCATACGGTTTCACTAGCAGCCTTCCTGTCATTGTTAACCCAAATAGGCCTGATCTGTTGAATTCGGGGACGTGCACTGGAACAGGTGGCGAATCAGGCTTATGCCTTCCTTCGGGGACATGCAATCTATTGGGGAGAACTGCCAGCGGTTCCTGTGGACTTGGTGGAAGCCTAACAAGTTGTTGTATAAGTAAGAAACAGTATTTCCTTATAATGAAAAAAGCAATAGTAATGGGAATATATTTTTTAAGACGTTGTTAACAAGTGTGATCAAACGATTACGAACAACAACACTTACTGGAGGCCGCCAACTGATCTTACCTCAGTTAGAAGCTGTTCTCTTACGGTCAGATTAAGTGATTCAGTACAAGCTGAAAAGAGGAGACCTATCTGCCAAGTTCGGTTAGTGTTTTTATAATACTTAGTTTATTCATTCAATTGAACATTAAAATTTTCGTAGTTTGGATTTCATCGGTTTTACAACTGCTCAGCCAAACAATGACTCTGTGTGTGAGATGGATTCTTTTACAGCTATTGTTCCCGGATCAAATACCAATCCGGGCCCCATTTGTGGTGACAATGACGGCCAACACAGTAAATATTATAGCTATTTTACATTTAATGTTTCCTTAATATTAACGCATGTTAATTTGTTATAGTGTATTTGCCCATTACATCGTCAGCCATTCAAGCGACCGATTTGAAATTGTCATTTTCTTTAACCTCTGATGCAACAGTCCGTAAATCTTGGAATATAAAAATCGCTTTATTGCCATGTGGAGTCAATTATCTAGGTATGGTGGTAACTTATTATAACCTTGAATAGTAATTCTGTTTGTTTAAATGCTAATATTGTTGCTTTTAAATTTAAAACAGCTCCAGAGAACTGCTTGCAGTATTTTACTGAAGGTACAGGCACAATTAAAAGTTTTAATTGGAAGGACAATCCGGCTCTACTTGACCCAACGGTGACAGCTCCGACCCGTCACCTTGCCAATCAAACACAACTCGCTTGCATTCGAGTTGAATCAGTAAAATATTAACTCCAATAACTCGTATTATAATGATATAACTTTATTTAATTAAATATAAAAGGCGAATACAAAGCGAAATTGTTACACCGCTTGCTCTGATTCCTCATTCATTGTGAGTACGAGTAGCGCAGATAAGGACGACCAGTTAAATCGGAACCAGGTATCTATCGCAGACTGCAACAACGATTTCGTCGTTATTCCAGGTGGGTCCGATCCTGCTTTTCCTTACAGCGGAGCAACTCAACCGAATTTTGCGGATCGCTACTGCGGAGAGCGCTTGAGTTTTGATGAGGGAAATGAACCAGGTGCTGGTACAAAGAACCTTAAAATTTGCTGTAAGTAAACCAAATTTATATCCTACGCAATATTGTAGATAACTGATGAGTTATACAATAACTTTTATTTTTCTAGCCCCCTACTTTATTCCCTTCCCATTCCACGTCTATTTCCAAACCAATGGTGACGAAGCCACACTCCCACTTTCGGACGTTGATGGAAGAGGAAATCAAGGATTCTGTGTCAACTACGCTCAAGAGTAGTTCGATGGAGCCACTTCCGTTCACTTAAGCAACGTCCGAGTCACTTGATTATACAAAACTCGAAGCTAATTTTATGATGACGAACCTTGCATGACCATGATTATTCTCGTGTATATTACATGAAATGATTTATTTATATACAAAATACAAATGCATGCATCCGATATTTAAAGAGTTCAGTTTAAATCCATATTTTGATTCAGTTATTGCCCATTATTTAAGTACTTTAATACTAGTACCGGTATGAATAATAGGGATAATATAATTAAGACATTAACATAGCTGTAAAATAATCATTGAAGGAATGTCCCATCTTAATGGAATTACAAAAGTATTACCATATAATAGAAACTCCCCTTTTTTTAAACAAGTCGGATAAAACTTTATGTAAGGTCAATAAAGGAAGGGGTTATTTACACCCACTCGTTGTTAAATTGTGGTAGACCAATTCCAAAATGTAATACATTATCAGTAAATGCACCGTTATCTTGCACACATTGAATAAAAATAAACGGCTACCTATATATTACCTTAAGCCAATTAGCAAGTATCATACAAAACCTTTAGAGTTCCATCATCCTGTTTAAAGACTTGTACCCTCCGCACCCCAAGTATCTTTCAGTGCAAAATAAGAACTTTAAAAAACTGATGAAAGTAAAACTTTTTTTGAATATGATATGTTGGACCGTAATAAATAAAATGTGTATGATTCTTTTGTATATATACAACCAATGATTTTCCGTAATAGAGTGCCGTAATAAGTAAACGTAAATATTAACTATTGATTAAAGGCTCCTTAACTATTGGCGCAAAAGGAATTTGATTGTTTTTTATACCATTGATTTGTTTCAAAATCCAATAATTTATTTTAAACAGCCGAGGCTGCCGACGAGCCATATACCGTATTAAGTTTAGAACAAAAACCTACCGTACTTTTTGTTTAAAACTATTTTTATAATGAAATCATTTGTAATAATTGCGGCTTAAATAAAAAATGGAATTATTTGTCGTAGTTCCTATTTTGTATGCTGTTGAACTTTCTATTATTTCAAAAGAGTTAAAATTATCAAAGTTTATTTCTAATCAAAAGATAATATCAAGAGAATGTAACAATGTAAATAAAGAAAGGCTTTACAGGGACATTGAACTTAATTCCAAACGAAACTTTTATGTAAATACATACATCCTTTATCTTTATAAACATAAAAAATAAATCCTCAAAAAGGTATTTGAATGAATAAATTTTGTCACGTTTTAAACATTGACCTTTGCTTCAAAACTTCTATAAAAGCAAGACGTGCCAAAGCTAAGGTTCATCGCAGAAGCCCATCATCAACCAGGACCGTCGTGGGTTTTCAACGGGGCGTAGCATTTCCAAAGTGTAATGTCATTTATATCGAATTTTAAAAAAACTAAATAACTTCCAAGAATATGTATCAGACTCAATTCATTCTTTAACTGTTAAAAACTGCAAAAATTCCTACATATTTATCTATTAAGACGGTGGTTTGACGGTGGGGTTTTCTATTTATTTTCATTTACAGTTTCCTTTGCCTGCCAGTTACATCTGGCTTCTACTTTGGAACGCTTATTTCCATCAAATATGAAGATTTCACTGGCATTTCTTTTGTTCTTTGTTACAATATCTACCCAGCAGAGGCTTCAGACATGGAACTATTGGGCACCGCAGCAGCAGCAATATCAAGAATCATTCCCCTCCCCAAATATTCCCTATTATTATCCATTTTCAAATGATGAGAGCTTTCAAAGCAGATCGTATTTTGCCAGTCAAGAATCTAGCCCTCCAGTGAGTATAATTAGATCATGCGGCTAAAAGAATTTAATAGTTAATTTAAGTACTTGTTTCCCTAGGTCCCAAATGACGAATATAGAATATCAAACTACGAGACCAATTCACCACCAAGTGGTATAACTGACTATAGGATTTAATTTTCTATTTAAACAAGAAAAGTTGATATGTTCATGTTATATTTAATAATACAGGTGAATTTAGAAAACTTCCTTTTTTAAACGAACCATCCGCCTCTTCTAATAACGACAGTAAATAAAAGCTGAATACTTCGGAACCTCACTTAATTTAGATTATTTATTTGACTCACAGATTCAAAAGCTGATGTGGAGAGCCGATTCTTCCTTAATCTATTAAATAATAATAACAATAACAACAATAACAACGGCGGTGGGCTTTCAAACATAGTGTCGTCGGTGACACCGCTACTCAATCCATTTGCATATGGTTACTCGAGCAATCTTCCCGTCATTGCAAACCCAAATACGCCTGATCTAATAAGTTCAGGTGCAGCATGTATGGGAACAGGCGGGGAGCCAGGCATATGTATCCCTTCGAGCGCATGTAGCCTTTTGGGGAAAACGACCAGCGGTACCTGTGGACTCGGTACAGGCATCAACAGCTGCTGCATAAGTAAGAAATAAAATATTGCCATTCAATATACGAGTAGCAATATTAATTAAATTTGTTATCTTAAAGACGTTGTTAACAAGTGTGAGCAAACGATTTCGGACAACAACACTTTCTGGAGGTCACCAACTGATCTTAGCTCAGTATCAAGTTGCTCTCTTACTGTTAAATTGAGTGATACAGTGCAAGCTGAAAAGAGGAGACCTATTTGCCAAGTTCGGTTAGTTTTGATCGTCATTCATTCTTTTTTCTCATAAAAATAAACGAAACAATTTCTTAGATTAGATTTCATTCGTTTCACAACTGCACAGCCTAACGAAGACTCTGTGTGCGAAGCGGATTCCTTTACAGTTTCAATTGCTGGAGATACACACATTCCTGGACCGATTTGTGGCGACAATGACGGCCAACATAGTAAAAATAAGCTCAATCATAAGATTTCTGACTTAACGAATAATTTATTACATTTTATGTTTATTAGTGTACTTACACGTTCCATCGTCAGCCATTCAAGCAACGGACATCAAATTATCATTTTCTTTAAAATCTGATGCAACAGTCCCTAAGTCTTGGAATATTCAAATCGGTTTATTGCCTTGTGGAGCTTTGTATCTGGGTATTATAATAATAATTATATTAAATGTTAATTTTAAATTCAAACAATATTTTTCACATTACAAAATAGCTCCGGTAAACTGTCTGCAGTGGTTTACTCCAAATGACGGTAAAGGTCAAATTAAAAGTTTTAATTGGAAGGACAATCCAGCTCTACTTGACCCAGAGATACCAGCTCCAACTCGGCAACTTGCTGATCAACACACATTTATTTGCATCCGACCTCAATTAGTAAGCAATTAGCTCTATGTATATGTAGCCTATGATTATCTCTTATGTATAATGAATGTTTATGAAATACTTCCAAACGCTATGTTAGGCAAGTTCAAGGCAAATTTGTTATTCCGCTTGCTCCGAATCGTCCTTCATTGTTAGTACGAATAGCGCAGACGGCGACGACGCATTAAATCGAAACCAGCAGATGACCGGAGACTGCAACAATGATTTCCTCATTATTCCTAGCGGTTCCAATCCAGGTGCTGAGTTTGACGGAATTACTCAACCAAATTTTGCTGAGCGCTATTGCGGAGAGCGCCTGAGCTCTGATCCGCCTCCTACCGAAAAATCACGAGATTCGGGCACAACAAATCAAATGGTTTGCTGTGAGTAAATCAAAGTTATATTTCGAGCAATATTTTATGTGCAATATTACCCATACAACCAGTCGATTATATAACCATACTATTCTTTCAGCCGATTTCTTGCCTTTTCACATCTTTTACGGTACCAATGGTGACGAAATGCAGACTGCCCAACAAGATATTCTTGGAAGAGGAAATCAAGGATTCTGTATTAACTTCTTTCAACGGTAGATCGACGACGGTTCCGTCGTTAACTTCTACCCAGAAACGGATAGCTAACGTAATCAGGCAGAACTCAAACAAGAAGACTCTCTGGACCTTGCGTGGAAATGGTTATTCTCGTGTACATTATATGAAATCATATATTTATATACAAAATACAGTTGCATGCATCCACACACTTTTATTTTATTTTTTTAAATATATTATTTTGTTTTTGATACTGAAAGATATTTTTCGAAGGGTTGATGTATCAAAATTTAGGTGTAAGGGTCCAGCCCAGTAAAAAAATTAACATTTTTACTTTGATATATGTTGATGCTGAATTTCCGGTTTTCCTTAATTTTAAATAGATAAATAATCAAGCAATTTTCGGCTTTATTCCTCCACCATCTAATCCCAAACTTTTCTACAGGTCGTAACTATAATACAGTCTCTGTAGTTTTTTTATGCTGAATTTATGTATTTCTGATCGAATTAATGCAGCATAGCATTTTTTAATAAATCAAAGGCTATATTAAGTTAACTAGAAATCACAGCAATTGCAAATTAATTTGTCACCCAGAAAGTTGAAATAATTTTACAATTAACCGATTATATTATTATAATTGGTGGTATAAACATTTTTTTCTCTTTTGTTATTTAAAATTCACCATTCCATAATAATACATGGCGGTCAAAATTATATATGCCGGATTGCAGGGGTGAATCACAATGTATTAATAATATATTCATTCATTTAGATGTTGGTAAGACTCAATCGGGATTTAACAGGTAACGACAGGCTTACAAGTGGAAGCTGTTTGGGAAATGCACGTGTTTTTAGTGGTATCGAAAACGTAACTGGTAGGACAGGTCTAAAATATTAAATAAATAGATCATTATCATTCATCGTCGCATAAATTAGTAAAAATTATAGTTTGAAACTTATAGCTATAATATAAATTTGTCTCATGTGTATATGCTTAATACTAACCTTTTTGGTATAAACACTTGAAGAGCAGCTGTAATAATTAACGCAGCAAGTACTCCCTGTATAAGCATAAAAACAAAGAAATTGAGTGCTGATGTTCATTTATTTTGTCCACTTAAGTAAACGGGTAATAGTACCATCCCTAATTTAAAACAATTGACTGCTCTTGTTACAGCATCCTTTTTATCAGCCTTATTTTACGGGCGTAAATCGAATACAAATATGCTACAATATATTATTTAAAACTTAGCAAACCATTTTATAATTTAGAAAGTAAAGAGGGAAGGAATTGTTACCTGGTATTGGGTAGTTTCCAGCAGCAGTCGGGCATTTGAAAGTCGGTGCCTGTGTTTGTGCCGTCGTCACTACCGCTGCTGTCGTCATCGGTATCGTTGCTATACAAACAAGTCAAAAAGCATTTAAATCACATACAATACACTGCACTATTATCATACTTCAACAGTCAATTATTGCGACTATTATCGACACTTATTCTATAGAAAGTTTTGAAGAACAACCTTAAGAAAGTAACTTTTTTGAAGTTATTGGCTTAATATACGGTACTGAAAGATAAATGAATATACACTGCATACTTGGGCATGTTGCAGATACATCTTTCGTAGAGCAAGCTGATGTTCCTAAATTAAAGATCGGTGTCGCTGCTGGGCATTGCTAATATTTTCATGAAATTTAATGTTATTAAACAACCAATTGACACATTATACTCGCCATAAAATTTAAAATGACTATTACCATTGGAGGACTAGGTGTTCCGGTCGCATCACAGGTAAAGAAGTAGGATCCGCATTGCTCAAGACCGTACTTTGTGGTGCCATCCGTTAATTTGCCAACGCAATCGTAAGTTAGAGCAGCGGGAGTTGGAGTGGTAATCGGGGTCGTCGGGAAGTTCGTTACTGTGGTATTATGTGAAATGTAAAGAAAACAAATCTCAGCATGAAAGATTCAAAATCGACTAAATCGCAACCCATGTTCCTTATCAATATCAATCTATTTCCTTTTATTGATAAATAAGTTATAAAGTTAAGTTGAGCACAAATTTCCTTATTTAAAAACACACGATTTGTTAAAAAAAGTGCTTACTCGAGCATGGACCACAGCTCCCAGTTGTAGCGTTGAAAGTGTCAGTACTTGGGCACGTCTAAATAAATGTAAAAATAATCAAATTAACAAACAGATACATCATAATTTGCTATGTTAACCATATGGAATTGCTTCTTAGATATATTGAAGAGTTCTTTGGCCCCAGGTAAATAATTTATTACATGATTTATTATACTTATTAAAGACCATTTTGTCCCATGATTCTAATTGGCATCGATGCACTAAGCTTGATGAGGAATAAATAACAGTTAAACAATATACGCACAAAATTGTAGCCAGTCGCAGGGGTGGTCGCCAGGCATGCTGTATATTGCTGGTTACAAATGCCAGTCGCAAAGTATTGCGGGAATTTGGTAAGTGTACTGCAGTCAGCCGGAGGTAGTGGCGTTAGGACTGAAAGATATATTGAAGAAAAAAATATGATGCTGTAATCGTCGTTTATTATGCTAGACATAATACTCACGACAAGCATCGCTTCTAGCATCAGTTAGATTCGTACACATTCCTACTGATGCATCGTAAACTAAAGTAGAAGGATCGCACATCTATGTATTGAAAAAAAAAAGATTAGTCAGAATATGACACATCAGCATCTTGGCTTCTGTTACTTGTGATGTATTATAACTAAAGCTTTATTGTATATGAAAGAATGTAAAAAAATACTTATATACAAAATGTTGGTTTTTATTATTATATGATAGCTTAAAACAAGTATTTATGTTGAAATCATCACAAAAGCTTTGTTCTAGCACACAAAGCTGCTAAAACGGTTTAAAATTCAAAATATTAGTTACAGTGTTGAAAAGTGAGCCTTTGAAGCAAATGATAAATGCACTCTTGCACAAGTCATCCGGGTAGTCAAGCGGGTACGAGTTGTCTGGTAGTGTAGTACAAACTGTGGTTGCTCTCACGGTCTGTAATATATATTAATATTGAATTGGAAACACATCCTCATTATTAACCAATTTCTTATTGTTTCACATCATTCACGACCAAGAGCAATGAGTTTCTATTTTTTACCGGTAGTTTGGTTGGATCATTATCATTGAGCCAATGTTGAAACGCATTACCAGATGATGAACCAGACAACACCCCTATTATTTTATAAAAATGTAATGTAATAGATATTGTGGTAACTGGGATATTTTAAATAATCTTCCCAGAACTTTTAATATAATAAGTAGAATCAAATACCCTGAATTAAAATGTAGACTATGAAGAATGATATAAAAGTCCTTTTCGCCATGATACTTAGAACCTTGAACAGGTTATTCAGTAGATCTGTTTTGCAAGTTTACTGATGTGGAACAGGATGTGCAGACTTCTCAAAAAGATACTACACTGGCTTCTTATATTTATAGTGGCTTGAAAATGGCTTTATAACCAGTCTTGCTTTTGGAATATAATAATAATAAGCAAAAATATCTTCTGGAGAGCAATTACCTAATATACCCAAAATAAGGAATTAACAAAAAATTAGTGGTATATAATTTATTGAATTACCCCCAACAAAAATGTTATTATCTGGTAGGTTATTGCATTGTGTCGCATCCTTTTCCCAAGTTACACGATAACCCATCTTTTAGTCATATCATTTTAATGTGTAATTTGCGACACACTGATCTCTTGAATTATGCCAACGTGAATAATAATAAAAAAGGTTAATAAACTTCAAAGGTAACGCTAGAATACCACAGACCCATGGTAATAATATAGTAATAAAATGGCTAATAGGCCATTTGCAACCCTGAATCGGGTTGTTGACTCTTTGACATCCCGCAACATTTTACCCATCCTAAATCCCAACATAAACAAAATTGTCCATTAATGTGGTGTATAGCTTGTGCATACGCATGTAATACCATTATAGCCTTGGATTATATGCGTAGGCCTAGTTACTATAAGCAGATTTTACGTTGATTGGAGAATTTATCATTTTTAGAATTTTTTCTTTATTCTCAATATAATTATTTTCCACCGATTTCCATCGTTCATCATAGTTACATTATACTAGGTTGCTGTTTAGTTATATTATTGATATCTCGGTATAAATATTCATAATATACCAATAATATGATAATAAATATATATATTACATTTATTATTATTGTTGTTGTCTGGTTTTCGTCCTCATAAAGGTTTATAATGTTTGGTAATCTTTTACAAATATTTTTTTACTGGACTATAAACATTTTACATCATCATAAGGTACATAATATAAAATGAGATCATAATAAACGATTACCATAAAGCTTAGAATCCGGATTTCTCTGGTGGTATTTTTGCTGAAGTTTGTCGAAAATGGGGGGAAATATATTCGATTTTAATTTCATCAAGGTATTCTTGAAACCAAAAAGTTAAACCAATTTTTTGTCTTGTGTATAAGGAAAATAATCCAGTTTGTATACTCTTATAAAACCCCTATAATTCTAAGTTACCGTACTTTGATCTAATTACTTATTCTACAGCTATTAGCGTCTACACCATTCCAACCACTTTTGGTACTGTAGGGAAACTTGATCCGTATTCATGATGATTGTAATACATCCATCTTCCTATTAATATTGCATTCGTTGTATTCATGGAGATATAACCAGCATATGAAAAAATATAATCCAAAAAGGTGTAGCACCACACAAATTTAATTTGTCTAGCATAGTAAAAAATAAATAAAGCTATTCCCCCTAAACTACAATAAATGGATCCCAAACATTGAAGTAAATTAAATATACCATTAATTATATCATCGATATATTTCTGAATGGAGTATAGCAGGTCCATTTAAATAATTTCCGTTTTAAAGTCTCAACCTTTGATATTAAATTACCAAGGTCGAGAACTATCGATGATAAGTGTAACAAGAATATTCCAATTTTAAAAAGAAAATTGATTGAAAAAACCTCTAGCATTCCAATTATTACAAATGGATACGGCATACCATTACTACAATTATTAGTCTCTGGTAGTCGCGGGTAGTCGATGATTTAGCAATTATTGTTGACAGCCGGGCACTTGGTAGATCTTATGGAGACACATGTTTTCCTCCTCGAATCAAAGACATAAGTAGTAGGACACCTCTGAAATTGTGCAAAAGTAAAAGGGGGTACGTTTATAGAACTGTTTAGGAAACATTAGGGATTAATAAATACAATGCTGATTATGCTCACTTTTCGTCTAAAAGCGCCGGCAGAGCAGCTGAAGTAATTCGTGCAACAAGAAATCCCTGAATAAACAATATTAGACAACAATTAACATATGTTGGTTCTTAAAACTATTTTCATTAAATTAGTGGCTATTAAGGAAACGAGAAAAAATTCAACATACAGCTATTTAAAGGGATATTTACTGGTGAACCAAATTGCTTGGATAAATTGATATATTACAAATGCAATCGTTTAAAATCTATTCAATTTCATCAGTATGAAATTACCTGGCAGTAAGGAGAAATACCCAGCCCTCGCAGGGCAAGCGAAGGGCCTGGGTGTAGTTGTTGAATCTGGTACAGTTGATGACGTTGCTGTTGTTGAAGGTGTTGTTTCTGCCGAAGTTGATGTTGTTGTTGGTGGAACAGTTAACGGCGTTGTTGTAGGTAAAGTTGATGGCGTTGTTGTGCCTGGAATTATCGAATCAAGGAAATTGTTTAAGAATATAAGAACCTTGAAAGCACTAAATGATTTTTTTCTTGAGAAATGATCCGCTTTAAAATTGCGGAAAACAACAGCAAAAGCAAATAATTGTGATGATAATATATTTAAATTTAAATTTAAACCATACTCATTCCTATTTGGCATGACGGCGATTCCGCTGGATCAGTGCAGGTGTTAGTGTCCAAGTTGAAGACGAAGTCAGGATTTCTACATTTCTATTAGTTACAATTTTTAAAATGTATAAATATTTGATGAAAAACCAACAGCAAATAGTTAGCTTGAAAACACTCATCTAGTCTGTAAAATGGACTAGTTTTTTATCACATTACTTATAGGAGTATAGAGTCAATTATACATACAACAGATTCTGCTAGGACTCCCGCGGTTAGGCCGCAAAAGAAAAATGTATCTTGACAACGGCCAGCTGGCTGTAATGACGGCGTTTTATCTTCAGTACAAAGTGGTACAGGAAAGGTAAAACTAACTTTAAAAGACCATTTTGTCATATTAGTTGAGTATCCAAATAAAGATGAATAAATTTATACTGGATTCGGGGAACTTACCACACTCGGGGCTCTTTGTATTTCGAGGATCCACGCAAGTTTGTTGAGTGGAATCAAAAACTTGGCCAACTATTTGGCATTTCTTTTACAAAGACATAAGGGAATAAAATAGTTTTATATTTCGGGTAAAAAATTTATGTTTTATGGTTTTATCATCATGTATCATGTTTATAGGTTTTATTTTACCTCAGTTTGAAGTAGCATTTCATTCATGCAAATAATAAAGTTGTCAGTACACTGGCCAGGGAATAATTCATTTGGGTACATGCCATCTAGTTTCCCAACACATGAGTTCACTTCCTGCCTTAAAGCCTGTGCATGAAATCATATATGGAAATGATAATCACATATAACTGGCTTTAAAATGACACGCTAAATTAATTCATAAAATGGAGAATCTAATTAGATGCCCTAAAACTTGAGTATAGCTTTGTAATGCGAAATATGATTTTAGCGGAATAATGGCTTTAACTTTACCGGTATCGCTGAGGGGTCGATTTCAACGGGCAAATTGTCATACGCTAGGCTGGACGCCGAAACTTTTGATGGGACCAAAAAAATGTTTAAATGAAGTTTAAAAAATGAATTGCTATAAACTTTTGGGTTTTGCTACGATTACATACCTTGGAATGCAAATAATGTTGCGACGAATAAAACTAGCATTTTGGCCATCGTTTTTAGAAAATCTATATAAGATGTTTTTGACTGAACGTCAATCAAACATAAGAAAACTTTGACTGGCACTGTTTTATTTTGAGGACTCTTCTTTATATAGCTAAGAAATTAACTGATTAATGCGGAAACACGCCAGGTGTTCTTCTGTGGTTCTCTTAAAATATGACCAATTCAAACAAAGATAGCTGTCACGAAATTCATGGTAACGGTTCTGAAGATTTAATCAAACATATACTCTCAATTTATTAGAAAAAGGGATGCATTTTTAAGATTATAGTTTAACAAGGAACTTTTCACAATCATTTGATGCACAAATCCGTGGAAAATGGTTTATTATTAGACCTAATTTATTAACTTTAAATAGCAACATATAAGGTTTATTAATAGATGATGAACACTTTTACTCATAATAACTATAACCTACTCCTACTAACCTACCATTGAGTGATTAAAGAAATAAAACCACAGGAATAGTCTAAACATATCAGTCGCCAGAGAAGCTTCAATAAACTTCGACTAAAAGTTTTCATACCAATACAGCAGTTTAATATTATTTGCCCTATAGGTGATAAAAAAAATCTCGAGCTCCCCTTAATACTTTAAAAGTTAACAGCTTAATAAAAAAAATATGGCAGTTTACTATTATAGTATGGTATAGTAGTAAACTGCTAAAAAAGTTATAAGTTTTAAAAAATCAATTGAAATGTTGAAGGTTTTAAAATAGAAAGATGCTATGCGCATAGTGTATACGAGGGTCATCGAACCCTATGAAAAGGGATTGCTCTATGGCTATTACAGCACATATCTCAGTTTTCTTTCCAGTTCTCATTGACTAATGCTGCATTTTCATGCTGTGGTCTTGTTATTCATATAAACATTCTTAGCGTTTCCATAATAAAAAAAAAATTAACAAAATATTTTTAGTCTAATTCATTTAGTCGTTTTCAGTCAATTTTGATGAAGTGAAAAATATATAATAATCATTTCAAGTCAATACAATAAATTATGGGAAATGTATATTTTTATACTTAAATATGGTTGTATTAGCCTTTTCCTAACAAATAAATAAATTATAAAAATATTGACTAAATGTAATGTTGTCAACAATGGCACGAGCGTACGGTCACTAACCCTGTTAGGTATATGATGGCAATGAAATTTGTAAAAAATAAACAAATAAATAGTGAGATAGATAGCGAATACGATGGCTAACTTGGCACGGTCATTAACATGTGTGTAAAAATTATGTTGAATGTTCAAATTTAAATCATCAATGCACGGTACTATGAATGATGGGATGGCTTTATTAGCTATTAATTGCTTTTATTGCGCTTCCAATTTACTTGGAGCATATCAATCAATGTTTTATATTGTTTAATTTGTGCTAAATGGGAGAAATATAAAACAATTACTAGCTTTTTTTTATTAATTTACTGATCTGAAGAATGCCCCCCCCCCCCCGTGTATAGATGCGTGTCATATTAATGATCAACCTTATCGTCCTCAGGGCAGATATCTAACGCATTCCTCGCTGTATAAACAGTTATAATCAACTGCTCTTTAACGTGTGCGTGCGTTTGGGTATTTCAAACTTTTACACCTTCAATAAACAACAATCATCATCAAAGGCGGTTAAACAATACCTTCGGTGAAGGTTTCCACCCAATAATCCAAGTCGTAATAATAATTACTGTACAGTATATTATAACTAAAAAGTATATATACTTACTACTTTTTTGCTTTGCTGTTTCTTTTTCAAACAATGAGGGTATAGGATAATTTTTATTATTCACCTAATTGTTATAAATGCAGATTTTAAAATTTAAGATTAAAAGATTAAAAATAATAAAAAATAAGGTTTTTTTCTTGTCTTTTCTTGCACAGTTGCACATTCTTTTACAAAACTATAGTAAGCTTCCATTCCCTACGTTTTTTTAGTTTATTATACGATATTAATGTCATACACATTATTTTTTTAAAAAATAACTTCAATTTGAAAAAAATGTAAATACAGTACTCTAATTTTTGAAACTAGGAATATAGGAAACTCCTTCGGTAACCAAATATTTAACGAATTTGTCATCTATATTGTAGGCCTATGCATATTCTACTAATTATCTCCTGTCTAGACGCCAACACTGAAAATATGATTTTAGGCAGAGTTTCACAGTTTACTATACTCGTGAGAACCACCATCAGTATGTCATATTCTTTTGCTGGTGATTATCCTGAGTTCATCTAAGAAAAGTGTAGGCCTACCCTATGATATATTCAATATATAATAAGCATTACAGATTAGTACCGTATGCTTTCAGTGTAACCTCGATACGTGAAGGATACAATGGATTAATAAAAATCGACTAAACATTATCAATTTCAAAGTAATGTATCTAATAACAAACATAATTGACTTTTAATTAATAACATTTTAATGTTGACACAAAATTTTCAGAGAATATTAAGTTTCTGTAGTATTTGATTTGACTCAACCCAAATGAGCTCATCCCATTTGTTATAAAATGGTTTCTATTAAACGAAGGAGCGCCATCCAGCTCATCACAGCTGTAAGCCTCAACATCATTCTTCTTCTTGCATTTATAAAGTACTACAGGATTCATACAGATCAAGATATTTCAAAATCGTCTGAACTCGTAGATTGGACTACGATAGAAAACTTCAATTTACTCACAGCCTCTCAGTTGCTGGACTATTTTTTGTGGCCGAACCGATCGTCGTGTGAATTGATTCACGACTTTGGGGGGATGATGCTGGATGCCAAGAATAGTAGGTACGATTAGAGCATTTGATGGTCATAAAGCTATTTGCCTGGACAAAGATGTCGCTCCTCACCCAAACCGCTGTTTAGTTTATTCTTTTGGTATTAACTTTGAATGGTCGTTTGATGAAGAGATGGAGTCATACGGGTGTCAAGTCTACTCCTTCGATCCTACAATGGATACTGACGAAGATCAATTTGATCACTCATCTAAAATTCATTTCTATAAAATGGGTTTAAGTGATCGAGAGAATTCTACCCATCGACTCAAAACATTGGATTCTTTCTACCAAATGCTCTCGACTCGTCATGGAGATGTACCCATAGACTACTTGAAGATAGACATCGAGTTTGCAGAGTGGAGTTGTCTCCCCCAGATCATTAGTTCTGGGATGGTAGATCGAATTCGGCAAATGGCAGTAGAAGTTCATTTTGGCCCAGATGAGACATTGGATCATTTGAGAGAACTGGCAAGGATTCTACGATCTTTGGAGAAGACTGGGATGGTTCGATTCGATTCCAAGTATAACCCTTGGTCTGAAAACGATAACTTAACTAAATTAATTGGGGTAAGCGGATACATGGCTTACGAAATCGCTTGGTACAATAGCAAGACCATCACCATCCTACAAAATTAAAATAGTATAATTTAATATAAATGATTAAATTATGTGCGGTTTTCACTCAATTGAACATATATATGAATGAATACAACAATAGTTATGTGTTTATTCCCTATTATTTTATTATTATTATAATTTATACAGTCATGCATAGCCCACCTAAATGATGAATAATATAGTCTATATGCTAGATATAATTGGGTAAATGGAGGGTGTGCAAAAGTCCGGAAAAATCAGAAATATAAATTCAGAATTTGTATAATAAAATAACATAATATATTAGCATCTATAGAGATGGAAAATCTCGCATTACTTATGAGCTTCCTGAACTACTACAGGGACGGACCATGTATATCCAAAAAGAGGTTTAAAATTAAATGTTAAGTTGTCGAAAGTTTTCTGTTAGTTGATGTACCAATTTATTTAACTTTCAGAGATTAACATCAGTAATCCGTTATCGCAACGACTTATATCTTTCAGATACAGCGACATTGACATACAGCTTATATTGGCTATATTTATAACGGATACAATTTTTTTTAAGAAGTTGCCAAGTTAATCTGGCAATGTTATGGGCCCATCATGATCTCGCGAACCATTTCACCAAAGGGGAATTTATAAGTGGTGATGTTTTTCTCATCGAAAGTGGGTATTTTTTCATATTCAGGATCCACTGAAAAATATACAATAAATAATAATATATTGTTATTTATTTATTATATTTGCTGTGTTAGCTTACGGTAGTCGCGATGATTAATCAAAAGGTGTATTGCATCCAGAGCTCGCCAGTTGAATTTAGGATCGGTGTACAGCTTCAAGGAGGTCAAAGGAGCCACACCAAATTGACCTTTAACTCTGTGAATCTATTAGATATTAAAATATATCTATACATTATCAAATAAACTGTAGCAACGTGTCCTTAATATTAATTTATTATACAATTTCTGGACGTGTGCTCAAAATTTCTTCGGTGGGCCTTTCTCCCGCATTGTAGTACCTATATATAATTCGGAAGTATAAAAAAATGTATACATAACATTTGTTTTTTTTTTAAATAATCCTACCAGTTTTCGGATATGTAATTGTCCTTGTATGATTCTAGCCATAACTTGAGGAATCGAGCATCTTTGTGCCCTATGATAACTTGTGTTCCCATAGGATCATTTTCGTCCCAATTTATAGCTATTTCATATTTACGATATCTAACATTTAAACATCAGCCTATATTTATTACAATTTCAAAGTAAAAAATCGTGTTTTTCATCGATAATCACTTGTCCAAATTTTTTATGACGAAAGCGTCGTTATCCAGGTAGATTCCTCCATACTGCATAAGTACTCGAGCACGAGATATATCAGAGCCATGGAATAGTTGCCATTCTTTGCTTAATTCTTGACCATATATTTCGGTTGGTACGACAATGGGTATCAATCGGATTTTTGCCTTTAATTTGGTATTATTTTGGATCCAGCCCCAGTATTTCCCTTCGAATTGATCTCCGACATCCGTATGAATGTAAATATAGTCGGGATTTTGAATTTTATACGCAGATTTGAGACATACGTAGTCGACGAAAGAGTATTCTGTTAGGTTGAACCGGATAAAGTGGACGATGTTGGGCACGATGAAGTGGTTCGCTCCAGTGATGTTATTAAAACCTTGAAAATTATTAATTGCTATTTGATTGATGACTTTGTTTTCTGTCGGCTTATTAGATGTTTCTGTAATGTCCAATTATATATTATCACTTAACACTATTATCATAAACTATCATTTTAAAATGTCTCGTTGTTACTAACTAATGGTTTCAGGAGAAATATGTGTTTCGATAATGCCATGAATTGATGGCTTTGAACTGGAGCCATCATATGCTTTTAATTGGTTTGATATGCGTGATGCAATAATTATAGGACTTCCCTTTTCGGATGAACAACAATTTAATATGGTTGTTAGATAGATAAACATTCCTAGCTGAAAGGTAATTATCAAGAAGGCAGTGAGTAAATAGCGAGATACGGCTCTCCTCCAGTTGGATAGCCAATAGTAGGTGTTGGTGCTAAAGTATGCCTTCATTTTCCCTTTAGAAATAAATATATATAAATTTTGTTAGGATGACGTTAAGTTCTAAAACTTTTTGTTGGTAAATGGATTAGTTATTTGGTTTGCTTTAAAGCCTTTAGGTAATACGTTTGAAGGATTTTGAAACTTTATGTCTCTAAAATATTTAGTCTTGGGTGTAATATAAATGTTAATATGTATATATGTTATAGAATAACAAACGTACGTAGCTCAATAAATCAGTGATGGGGAAGTTGTCAAAGAATTGTATATAAGGAATAATCCATAATCATAATATATTTAAAAACAAATCATAGTTTAAAATAGGATATGACAATGGTAAACAATATTAAAGATAGAGCAAAATATTGTTTAGGCATGGCCAGAATGAAATATAGACCTACCTTTTCCAAGAATTTAGCAGCACGCTTTTCTTTCGACTCATTTATAAAAGAACGCACATCAGCTCAATGACAGTTTTTCACCCTAACTGCCATCGCGTTTTATATTTACTAGTGATCTATGCAAGAGGAGTACGAGAGTAGGCCTAATAATGAACATGCCTCTATTGTATTTCAAATACTTGATAATGGCGCCAACGCCTAGAAAAGTAAACTTTACACAAGCGTGCTTTACACAAGCGTAAATAAGCCTTATAACTATAGGCCTATAATTGGACGCATTAGTATAGGTTTGTGAAGCTATTACAATATTTGCTTAAGTGTAAGGTAAAAGTTTTTAGAAACTAACGCGCAGCGGTAATGTTGTGGGATGACGCATGTAGGGGTTTAAACTCTCATTGTGAACTATATCTACTACATATACAGCGGTTACAAGCGTGCAGTACATACTGAAATAACCAGCAGTTAAATTTCTCAAATTTTCTATAGAAAAATTCTAGTTTCAATTTTGGCGATGATTAAGAGCAGCTATTTATATATATTTTTTACTTCATTATATTAATTTCCGTTATTATTACATTTTTACAAAAATATATTTTTATTACGGTAACCAAATATTAGTAGTCATTGTAAGATCTTAATTGTAAATTTGTAATATGTATTATGTTGGCCATCTGTAGAACATTATACATTTTGATATTCAGAAAGTTTAGCAAATGTCAGAGGACAGTGTTTGCTTGCCAGAATGGCATATAGCTCGTTAGAACGCAATACGACACGTTCACCTTCCGACATTTTATTCCAAACATGAACTCCGTAACCGCGATCAATCTCAGATACAGTTTCATTATCTATTTGCTTGAAGTACGACCTCCAGTCCAAGGGTGGAATCGGATAGAAGAAATAGCTCGGCAAAATTTGAACGTCTTCGCACTGATTGGAGAAGAGGTCATCTTGTTTAAAGCCACAAAACTCTTCCATAACTCGAGTAATGAGACTCGGTCCGTGACCAGCCCATTCCTTTGGATCATACCGCGCTGCCAATTTTTGAATGATGATGTCGACTAATCGATGACCAGCCTCGAAATGAAAGATGGATTGTGTAAAGGTTGTGACTTCTTCGTCCTGGATGGGAAAGAAATTCCAAAGCACTCGATTATGTAACGGCTGTAGCGTGATGAAGTCAAGGTCCATGTAGAGACCACCGCCTCCTCTAAGTTGGGAAAGCATTCGAATGTAGTCAGAGAAGTGTTCTATCGAATAGGTACTATTCCGCCATATTCCATTCCGATACCAGTTTTCTAACGGAGTGTTGGCAAAGTATTCAGAGCCATTATTAATCAAAATGATCTGGATATTGCTGTACTGAGATAAAATGAAGAACCAAGGCTCTTCCGCATCATCAAGGTCGAAAATTTGCATGAAGAGCTGGATTGGTCTGCCGGGATTCTCTTTGGCTGCAGATTCGACGGCGCAAGTCTGGCGGAAATTCAAAGCTTTTTTTCCACTTGTTTCGTGAAAGTAGATTCGATGATTGTTATCGCTTTTCATTGATGATGCTGCAGCTGACCAGAGGATGACTTTCGATTCCATCGAAGTGCGCAATGATCCGATAACTTCACCGTACATTATTTGAAGTGAAAGACAGGTCAAAATCAAGAGAACAGCAATTGTAAGTTTAATGACACTTTTCATATTCCTCCAGTTCCAGTTTGTTATCATTAAACTGATCATTCTAGAGTTCTTAAGCTCCTAGAAGATTGATGAGGATTATGCCAAAAGTCAGCTCTATATACGTCTAAAAAAGTTATAAAATGGTATTTAATTTTTTTATAATATAGAGCAGCATTTTATAGACATAACTAAATAATGAAATATAAGCCCAACCTTCTCACGAATTTAGTAGTACGCATTAATCTTTTTCAAGTCAATGAAAAAGAGCACAACACATCAGCTTTTGACAGCTTTTTTTAATGACTGCCCATTACGTTTTATATTTACTATTAGTGGTATATGAAAGGGGAGTAGTCCAAATAATATGAGTATGCCTCTGTTATATTTCAAGTGTTTAAAACTGATGCCTTACGCCTAAAAAATAAATTTTACACCAGCGTGCTAAATAAATAGGAAATTATTTGATGACATAATTCTTGTAATTTGTAGGCCTATAATTGAACGCATTAGTATGGGTCTGTCAAATTATTACAATATTTGTTTTTGAGTAAGTAAAATGTGGCCTTTACACTTTAAATTTAGAAACTAATGCGTAGTATGTTGTAGTTAATGATTCATGTAGTGGTTCTAACACTCATTTTTAACTGTGTCTTCTTGAAATATATATTTTTTAACAGTACCAGTTCTTGCCGCATCTTGATACAATGCGCACGATAATATAACTAAGTAAAAGATGTTTATTCGTTTCGGTTTCACAGCAAGAAGCAAATCACACTTTTCCGTTGCTATGACAATTGGTGTTACAATTCTTATCATATTGTTATTGACTTTAATGCACCATTTTACTTACATCATCATTACTGCTCCTGTGAATTTTTCGCCAAACACTGAAAGGTATGCATGGTAATATATTCATGTAACATGTTATAAAAGACGAAGAAAAGTATTTTCTTAGCGATATTAAAAATGATTTAAAACAGTATATAGCAATTGAAGATTTAAAAAAAACAATAGTGTTATTAAATTATAAGAAGGCCTACTAGTATGCGTGTACAAAGCAACAACATAGTACCGTAGATGTGCAGTTTCCGAAATTCCCTATCAGTGTTCGATACATCAATTTGTTCGTGGTATATGATATTAACATAAACATCAAACTTACATCAGAACGATTTTGATGTTTGATGTTAATATACTAATCGAATTTTTCTTGATGATGTTTACATCGACATCATACATCAAACATCACATAAAAAAATAAAAAAGTAATTTTCCGACATGCAACAGTTCTTATACCATTTTTTTCGTCCACCATTTTAAATTTTTGCCTTGATGATATCTAGGTTTTGAATTTCCCGCGCTGGGCGCAGCTCAAATTTTGAGCCGATCTGACCTCATTATAGCCTTATAGGGTGTCCGAATGCCAATCCAAATGCCTGCAACCCCCTACTTAACAAAAAACGATACTGCGACCAAACGGAACCAGATAAAAATAATTTGAAACCAACGTATGATAGGAAGTTGTACTGTCTATTTTGAAATAATAATTTTTCAAAATTGTATAAAAATTGTGGACGCGGTAGCGAAAAAAGCGCATCGGTTGTTGCTTGGTACCCCAAAATTTCGAGAGTTACAGTAAATGAGCCAAATCTTAATATATAAAAATATGTTTCGTTCACATGTGTATCTGAATATTAGGGATCGATTTTATTTTTTAATTTGAAAAAATGGAAATTTTTGTCCGATATTTAAAATATCCAAAGTACCCTGCTCTCGGACTGGTCCCGCTCTTCTCTAAAAAAAAAAATATTTAGAATTTATATAGTATGTACAGTACTCCATAATATAATATAGGCCCGTAGTATTATAGAAGATTATTATAAGAGCTTATCCATTATATTGTTTATACGACGTAGGTGCTGCTCCGCAAGTTCTGTTGATGACGACGGCTGGTTGAATCAGGGAAAATACATCAATACTAGCTCTGCTTATTATACCAAAAATTGGACCCACAAAATCAAATCAAAGAATAATAAGGGGCTTAATTATCTTCATTCTTACACCATGGAAGATGTAGTCACTTGCATCGATTCAATTCTTGTGTCTCAGCAACCAAAAACAGGGGATAAGTATAATAATACGCTTCACTTTGTCTTTGTCGGCGATTCCAGGGCCCGTCAACAATTCTACAATTTTCTAAAGGTGTTAAAATAAAATTGCTAAAAATTATTCTATAATGGTAGAGCATTACAAAAATATTACGGTGTATATTATAGTTTATTCCAGGCTATGACCAAGAATTTGAGCCCCAAGAGTTATTAAAATTTAGTCAATCTTCTTTATATGATCTACATATGGACAGAAATGTAACGTATCCCCTTCTGGGTCTTCGCATTTCTTATCTGTGGCGTCCTAAACTAAGTGATGAGTGGGCCACCGACATTCAGAAATGGCTTGATCAACCCCCTTATTTTATTTTGATAGGTAAGTAGCCTAATAGTAATTATACTATAATGAAATTGTATTGTACGGTATTAAATCCGTTTATTGGTGGCTCGCTCATTCATTTCCTAAATATTTATTTGTAGGCATGGGCATTCATTATTTATACAACAAGGACGAAAGTCACTATGATCGTTTACATCCTTTTCAGCAGGGAATAACTGATTTCTTACTTCCTGCTTTCAAAAGCTTGATATCTGCTGGAACGCAAATAATATGGATGAATCAGTTCAATATGTTACCAGACCAGAGACGATTCTTTTCAGAATGGTGATATTATTTTATACAAATAAGTCGCCTCTGTATTTTGATATTAATTTTTTTATATTATTATCCGACCCTTCTCTTTTTAATTTCTTTTTGTTGCCTATATATCTATGACGCTGTTTTAGGGAAACCGATTGTTTTATTAGAATGAGTACATCTTATGACTCCGTCTTCAAACACTTTATCCAGTGTAAACTGTGGAAGTGCAGAGCCGCGGGGAAGGAAACTGGGACAAAAAGTTTCCCTTAATTGACGCCGGTACCGGGAGGGAGAAGGCGGTAGTGGGATCTTGGCACACACCATCAAATTTTTGAAGACGGAGTCATAAGGTGTTCTAGATGAAATAAACTAAATTCATCCCCGTAGTGATATAATGAAATTACTCATAGTAATAAAGAAATCGCTGTCTCTAAAACAGCATCATATATATCATCCCTACATTATACATGTATATTTAAAAATAAATTATTGAACTTATTTAACATACATAATCCAGTAATCCGTTAACCCATTGGAATCTATAGGAATGGAAAAATAACGTCAGGAACAGTTGAAATAGTTAACCAATTAGCTCGACGACTTCTCAAGTATTTATGCTATATTTTCTATAGTAAATTTTTCTTTGCTGATATTATGTTTATGAGTTTGGAAAAGTGAGAAACATTATATGTTCATGAATCTCGTTCTGAATTCAAACAATAATTGTTTTACATAATTTTAAGTACCGTACCATGTATGAAAATTGAAATGGACATACCATATGACATGATATTTCCAATACTTAAATAGGAAGAGTGGAGTGCAATATTGGGATTCGGGTAACGCGGTAGTGGAAGAGTATATTCGTTCGTGTCATCTCTTGCAAGGAATGGACCGGAGTCCTGAATCTGAAGTTTTATACCACAATTCATACTTCAACTGTCTCGATGTTATTCACCCTGGTTACGTGGCTCTTTTTCAAGCAATGCAGATTATCCTCAATCATCTTTGCAACAAATGAAAAAAACCAAATTATATGCTGAATAGGCACCTTTCTTTACCATTAATTGTTTTTAAAACGGTATGACGAAGCGCTTCATAATATATAATTTGATTTCTTAGTATCCATAACTATATCTATAACTTGTACAGAAATACCCTATTTCGTGGTTTGAACCAAATATATACTGACAATAAAAAATGGTGTACGGTAAATGTGGCAGACTTTCTTCGGCATAACAAAATCGGACAACGAATCCAAAACTCATTTTCGGTTGTCGAATTCAATTTTATATAATTATTTTACCGAATCCGTGTAAAATAAAATGTCGTTTTTTCTTTGGATTTTAGAGCATGCTTAGAGCGAAAAACTACGAAAAAATTGCTCTAAATGTGTTCGACTTGACCAAAGCAGATTGCTCTAAATCTGGAAGGTCTTCTCTGATTGGTGGTTGAGACCTCTGGGTTTGCTCTGTTTCTCTCTTTCTATAGGTATGACGAAGGGCTTACATTTTAGTGAGGTTCCGGTAGAGATTTTTGAATATCAATAAATATAAATTTTGTAAAAGTAAAGAAATATTGTTTTAGTAAAGTATGGTAGTCAAGTATGAATTTCAGTAAAAGTAAGATTTTTGGATCAAGTACAGTAAGAATTTTAATAAACGTAATAGTCAAAATCCAAATATATTCATGAATTGATGTCGGTGGGTTATCACCACGACTCTTCTTTGACTTTATTGACATTGGATGAACTGCAAGTTTTTCATCTTAAACGTTGTAGATACTGTTAGATGATGAGTGGACTCTTTTTGTCTGGCGTGGACATGTTCAATTTCAAAAACCTTCACTTGTGATTTTATTTTTAAATGGTTTTATATAACTGTCGCGTAATTGACGGCATATAAATGTAAACAATGTGTTCCTTTACTTTATTCGTCTGCTCCATAGCCGGTGGTCAATAGCATTAACAATCAGCTCAAAAAATAAGCTTAAGAAGTTGCCGATTTTATATTTAAAAAACATTATGTATGCGTAAAAATGTGTAGCAATTTACAGCGTAAAAATGCCAAAAATTACTGAAACTTTTCAGTAAGTAATTTTAACAAATGAATAACTCCAAAAGCTTTCAGTATTATTATTTCCAAAAGTTTCAGTACTACATCAATTTCAGTATACAAAAACAGCAAAAGTAATTGCTGTTTTCTGTATGAATAAAAGCACTGGCTCATCACTATTAGATGTCATTTCAAAGTAATTCATCTCAGACTGAAGAAAGGTTTTCTATCTGGGTTAATTTTTATGAACTAGTTACGTAATGTTCATTGGAACCAGCGCATGTAATCTAACAGCCACTTACAAAATGTCAAGGTCCACGTAAGGAATTGTTCGAATAGTTTTTTTTTTTTTGCCGGATTAAATGTTGCTGATTAGCAAATTTTTTTAATTAATTTTTTTTCGGCATCAATTTTGGCAACTTAAATTTACCTTTTTTCCTAAACGTTAAGCCAAATTTCACTGTGAATGAAAAAAAACTATATATTTTTTTTGCTTACCGGTGCTCCTCCACCAAATTTTGAACTTGTACCTATAGATGGATACTAGATGGTAAAAAATTTAATTCACGTACACAACACAAGTAATTTACAAAAAATAAACTTAATTTATTTGTCACTGAATTTCATCTGAAACCAATACCTTAAAATCATGGCCATCCTAATGGTATTTCTTAAGGAACGGAGGCATTTATTTGAATAAATGATGCAATCGCGGATGCAATATTTTGATTTTATAAAAAAAAATTCAAGCTAGTGGTATAATCCTATATATTGATATTTTATTTGTAGGACCTTCTTTAATAAAATGCTTTAGGTAACACTAGTATAGAGCTAATATAAACCAATCAACATCTATCTCATGTGTTAATAACTAATGAATAAACCATTTTCAAATCATGTGAACAATCTGGGTATAGTAAAAACAGTCTAAAAATCTGATTAAATAATTGAAGTGGACGTAAGCATTCTAAATATTTATCTTTTTTATTTAATACTCACTTACTTAGCCTCTTATAACTATTATTTTTAATTATTGTTAAAAAAAGAGAATGTACACAAATCATGCAATATGGTTTGTATTATTGCTATTTGCTATAAGAACAAAGTAAATAAATTGACAATAGTGTGACGAAACTGGTTTCATTATGAACACTATGTTAAATAACATATAAAAGCTGTACGGCTTTCAAATAATCTTGCGTGAAAATGTTTCAGCATACTCTCAGTCCAGGGGGTAAGCAAATCAAAGATGTACCCACAGGTGCCGAGGGACTAAACGAAATCTGTTTTGAGGGAGCTGTTACTGTTGAGATGGAATATGACGTCAATATCGTCGTCGTCGATGCAACAAACTGCCTTTTTTCTCTGTTGCCAAGGTTTTCTTCTTCATTGTTATCGCTCCCGACCATTACAACATCTTCTCTGGACGATTCCAGCAAAAACTGATTAAGTTTTTCGTTCTTCTTTTTGTAGAATGCGATGTCATCACTTAAAAGCTCCGCTGTCATCTCATTCCTATACGCAATTTATGCTATTATTTATTAATTATTGTTTTGGCTCTTAAAGTTTGGCCACTAGCTGCTGCTGTATATCATAAAAATAAAGGTAATCTTATAAGACATACTTTTCTGTAGATGAAGGAGAAATCTGGGATGCTACATCGTCTGGAACGTAGAAATCAAGAGGGATCTTCATTCCTCGTCTTCGTCGTTTACAGGGTGCGGTATTGATTCCGCTGTTTATTATGCACAAGGGCGTTGTAGTGATGTTGAAGAGCAAAGTAGTGACTGAAACAAAGGTTTTCGTAAACAAAGCACCGAAGAGGGGCCTCGCAGAGCTCGTATTCGATACAATCGGGGATCCACCGAAAGAGCCAGATAACAGGCCAAATAAACGCTCCTGGGCAGGATCAACCGGAGTAGTAGTAGACGGATAACGTCGACGTGATTTAATAGGCTCTTCATCGTCCTCAAACTATTTTGTTTTAACAGAAATAAACGTTGAAATGTATTATTCGTGTATAATTCTTTAATCAATAAACTATAATTTGTAACTACAAATGTATTAGGTGCATAAAAACTTACTGCATATGAATTAAAGGCATTAAGGTAGTTCCTGAATAACAGTCCTTGTCTGCTCATCATGCTAGGATCCATATACCAGAAAAAAGGGCTAATATTAGGAGATGCCTCGTTGTTGGGATATTGAGTTTTCCTTCTCTGATAATAATGCTGGTCAACCCATGGCTGATAGAAATCAGAAGAGCTTATCACCATCGATGGTTCAATGTCTTGGTCATTGATGCCTTCCTTTAAAACATTTTTGATAAATGATATTAGTATTATCAAAAATATGTCTATGATAAT
Source organism: Chydorus sphaericus (assembly GCA_030141595.1). Taxonomy (NCBI): domain Eukaryota; kingdom Metazoa; phylum Arthropoda; class Branchiopoda; order Diplostraca; family Chydoridae; genus Chydorus; species Chydorus sphaericus. The sequence goes on from CM057933.1 coordinate 8,097,231, forward strand.
ATACGCAAAGGTACTAATATAGCAATATCAAATAAGCATCGTAATTTAGTTTTTAAAATGTACTAGAATATTTATTATGATGATCATATTCTAAACATTAATAATTTCGCCTTAATTTACTCTTAATAATTAAAGTATTGATGATTTTGACCATAATTCCTGGATTCGGAAAGAAGAATTGTTTGTTTCATTTTTTTCATTCGGGAAAAAATCTTAATCTTTCCGAATCCATACATTATTATCGTAATTGTTTTTTACTACGGAAGGATATTGGTAATGCTGGAATCTGGATGGCTGATCCTGTTGATGATTCACAGGCGCCCAGAAGAACTTCTTTTGATATTGCTGTTGGTACGACATGGCCACAAAGACCAGCAGAAATACCACAGCCAACTTCATACTGAAACCTGCATATCATATCAGTTTAATAATGAAAATTAGAAAGTGACCTCAAAAACAAATCTAAAACAGAACTATACCTACCAATAAATATATTATAGTCTTACCTTTAGTATTCTATTCAACTTACTCAGTAATATTCATGCAGCTTTTTCACTACAAAACGGAGCAAATGAGACAGTAATAATGTCGACTGTTCATTCTTCTTATATACATTTTCTTTTTTTATGTTATATAGGCCTAAATGGGCAGTTTCAGTGCTCGTTATAGGGTGTAATTTATTCTTATAACAAGAGGCCTAGCTAACATAATTATACATAATCAACAAGTACACAGTGTATATACTCCACTTACGTTTTAGCTGTACAGCTATAATGTAAAAGCGACTATTATAGGCCTAGTGCTAATTAATTGCGTGTTATGTATTGTTGATAGAAGTAACCGTATCGCATCGCGGCGATAATACCAATGGCGCCATTCCAATGGGGTTATATTATTCTCTAGGTCTTTGAACTTTCTCACCAAAAAATAATGTTGAATAGGCCTAAACAAAATAAAGTACATGAGGTCTATATAAGTATTAAGTCAAGTTTATACTACACTACCTAATTATGGTAATTATAGCATTATATAATCCTTTTTCCCGAGTCAAATAATAAAAACAGCATCATATTTTTCTATATCGTATTTATTATATGAAAGATCTATGGGATATTTACACTTTGCCGTAATAGGTCGTAATTATAAAATGAAAAAAAATAGAAGAAGCTATATAGTAACCTAATACCAATTGTCTATCATTTAAAATTCATTCTTTTAGTATGATACTGTATCGTCTATAAAAACGTGTATTAAAAAAATGAGCAAGGACTTTATTTGTGATCCAGGTACTTGGTGTAGTCATTAATATAATAATATCGAGAATAATATATTGGACATTTCAATAAATATGTTGTTGAGCATGTTATTAATTTCATTTAAATGACATTTTTAACATGCATGATGAAATTATATGGCATGGCTGCGGTACATTAAGTAAATAATGTTTTAACATACATGTCGGCCTTCGCGTCATGATTTGATTTTAAAATAGCTAGTTTCTACCAGTTCACACCCTGAACGTAAACAAGACATATGTGTAAATATGTTGAATAATAATAAGGAAATAATTAAAGCCTTACAGGTCGTCGCCCTAGAGTAGGTGATTAGCCTACAATTGCCTTAAAGATTTATAAAGTACTTTATGTTGACGCCCGACCTTGTCAATTAGAGACTAGCCGTAAATTGAAAGTAAACAATTCAATACGCTAAGCACCTTGACCCTTTGTGTAGGTCATTAACATTGTTGAGTGAAGTTAATGAATTCGTATTGTAACTTTCATTAATATGATAGTAACACAATTAAGATATTTAGAAAAATATTTTAAAAAAAGTTCTTTTACAATATTCGGATCATATTGTATTTATCAAAAATAGTATAAGACCAAAAATACAATAACGTCATATAAATACGATCCATTGTGGCATTGTTTGTATTTTGACCATATAAGAAGTTAATCAGTTCTATTAGAGATACCCCACATCCCTCATGAAATAATATTAAATCATTAAATGGGTCTCAATTTGTAGATACTGGGCTATCGCTAATAGGTCTGTAAATAAGTAAATCAATTTATAATCCGTATTATCGGTCGAAAAGGTAACAGTGGTTCCCCCTGCCGGGTCGTTGGAGAACAACGTCACCACGGAGACCGTCACCAAGGATCGGAAAAAGGGCGACAAATTCTTCTGCATATCTCATTCCTCTTGCATGCCTCGAAGAGAGAAGTCCTCGGGACCAAGCATCATAATCTTCATCTTTGCTTCACGATCCTTTCTGCCATTAATCCCATCGAATGACAATGCAGTTGACTGCACAGTTTCAAAACTAAATAATCAAAGTTAAGATCCATAAAAATCATATTATGTATGTTACGAATGTTGAATTCCTCGGGAGGCAATAAAAAGGGACGTTACGTAATAAAGAGTAGATCTTACGGGATTAACTTTGTAATGACGAACGAACGATGAAAGAAAATGATACATATACATACAATTTTCACTGATTTGAATGTGATTCACGACGATAAAGAGGCACTGAGTGTTAAAACGAGAGAGATTTGGCGAATGGAAGATAACACGCAAAACGAGGGAAAAGAGAGCACCTCGATGTTCTCTCTCGATGGGGAGTTGATTAACACTGCGCACTTAAAAGAAAACTCTCGAAAGCGGGTTATTGAGAGGGTGGAAAGAGGGGTAATTGGAGGGAGGAATACGGGCTTCTATGTCATCACCTCTTGCCAGAATACAAACTACAAGAGGAAAACGAAATATTTATTACGACCTCTGGTAAGACGATAACAATATAAAAAAACATCAAATTATATAAAACAAGAACGTTAACATAGAAATAAATGGGCTTTAAATATTCTTAAAATAAACAGTAATACATTTTAGATTACTAATTTTTTTTTTTACTTTTGACAAACTTGAGAGGGCTTACTAAACCTTAAATTCTAAAAAACTTTCTCAATCATATTCCCGTAAAAATGTTCTTAGTTCCGCCGGAAATCGGGGTTCAAGTCGGGTGCGCAATTGACTTTCGCGCATCCTCCGCGCGTAGCCGCTATCCCCCTGTATTAGTAGGCCCCGCCCACATACCACTTTAATTTGAATTTCAGGCGGAACTAAGAACATTTTTACAGGAATATGATTGAGAAAGTTTTTTAGAATTTAAGGTTTAGTAAGGTGCATTGATTGAAATAACTTAAAACTCAACGGTATTTTTGGTGGTTTTTTTGCTTGCTGGCGTCTTATGGCGGGATTTCACGAAAACGTGAAAATGAAGCCCTTCCGAAAATCCGATTTTGGCCGGGTTTTGATATGTTGTTAAGCAAAAAATTTGCTACAAGATTCAATAATTTTTAGCTTTGGACGAATTAATTCCAAAAAACCCAACTTTTTTCGTAGTTTTCTTGTACTAATACAAGAAATTTACGGACTATAGCTTCCACAACAGGAGGTGCATAACTTCACACCTAAATGGAGGTTCAGAAAAAAATTCCGTTGAATCTTTTACGTCGTTTAACCGGAACTTGAATTACAAAAATCTGCAAAAGTCTGAATAACCCTGAGGCGTTACCATGTTAAACAGTAGGGCTATAACGGGAAGGCTGCTCAAAAAATCTGCTCAAAATTTAACGCCTATAAACCCTCGTAGAGTATGATTACATATTCCACACTCGGGGATAACGACTATTAGCATCACGCTGAGAAATTATTGTGAAACAAAAATCATTGTAATCGTCTCTTTCAACTTTATTTTTATTTTTATTCAGTTTCAACTTTATTCAGAGTGTTGTTGATCTTGGGTATCGGATTTATATAGTCCTTGAAGTATATTACATCCAAATTGTTAGTGGTTAATTTAATGTAACCAGGTTCTCCTTCCATGAACTCCGTCAATACTTGCTCAGAGGTCGAATTTCCAACAGACGGGGTCTTCAAAAATTCAACTCTCATGGTCTATAATCGAATATTTCACGAATTTTAATTAATTATTGTGGACATAATATTATAATTGTTTTATTGTATATATCCGTATGTATAATAAATAGTACCTTAATATCTACTTTTTCCCAAGGAATTGTTTTGAGGATTTTAATTTCAAAACCCTCAACATCAAGACTAAAGTAATCAACATTCGTGCGATTGGAAGCCAGTAGGACAGAGTAGAACGGGAAACATTGAACTTCAATCGTTGGGTTATCGACTTGACCTTCCATCTCGTCCCAAAAGTTGTCATATTTTTTAATTCCATTTTCATCTGTTTCAATTATGTGTAAACTTCCCGAATTACTTTCATCCCAGCCGACAAAGAGCACCTTATAACAGGATTTTATTTTATCGCTTAATTTAAAAGGAATTTATAAATATTATTAGGCTAAATATTACCTTAGTTGGGTAAGGATCAAGGCTAAGACACAGTGGGAAAGTCCAAGCTTTTCTTTTCTTCCCTAGTAATTTTTTGTAGTTAACAGGGTTTCCTTCAATGAGAAGTCCAGTCCAGCCTAAATCTATTTCCATATTTAAAGTGTTGGATAATTTTTGGCCGTCATAAGCACCGCATTCCACGAAAAAGCCTTTGGTCTATTAAATTATCAACTTTATTATCGACACTTAATTAAGTATTAAAATAAATGAATACAGCATACTTTGTTTTTCAGCAATTGCTTGATCTCAAGTTCATTAATAAATGGATCAGCCTTAATAGCATCATCAAGCTGGTAAGGCACATCCCGCGAGGTGGGTGGATTCGTAAACTCACGCCGAATAAGATCGATAACGCAGGGATGATCTTGCTGCAGCTTATGTCTATTTGCATAATCTGTAAATTATAATTTATAAACGAACAATTCATTAATTTTTTCCACTCAAAATTCATTCCTGGCATAAATTATCGCACCTAGAGTGCATTCTTGGACCGTCTCTGGATATCCGTCGATCATCAAGTTAAATCTTTTCCTATATTGTCTCTCAATATCAGTGATGCTATCAGACAAAGGCGAGACTTGGGAATAATATCCATTATATCGTTCCGAGTATTTGTGATTACCCCAATACAAAATTTGTAATGTGACAGTTAAGAGAAAGCACAATGGGACAATAGTCTTAACTTTATTGCGCTGGGATAACCACCAAATAAATAATTTTGGGAACATGTTACTTAAAATCAAATTATTAATAAAGCTGTTTAATATAAGCTGTATAATAGTTTAATGTAAGCTGTATGATATTTCCATATACCACAGTTCTCAGCTACACTTGATGTTCAACTCGCACGCAATGGTAGGCCTAATAGACTGTCATTAACGACACCAGAAATCAGTAGAGTACTCTCTTTGTACTTTATTTGAAAGTGAAATAGGCCTATTATGTAAAGGAGGTGTCTGCGTTGTCTGGAAGGACCACAGACAGCGTTTGTTAGGATTGAAATGGCTCGATAATTAGCCTAATACTTTTCAGTTTTATTCTAAATGTTTATGTCAACAGGAATATATCATTTGTTGCATCAAAGAGTTGGTCATTAACATGCATGTCATATGCCGGAGCACTTACGTTATATCTGATCCTCTTTGTTACTTCGGCCTAGTAATGGTTAATCATATTAAAATAATGAGAAATAAATATAATAAATAAACTAACATTCTGTTAAACCATGTGTCACTTTTTTCTCATTTAAAAACATTATCCTTCTGTAGACTGTAGTCCAAAGTGTTAACTTTCCCCTTCTTTCTCCTCGTCTTTTCCGCTCTTCATTTGTCCGTTCTTCCCTTTCGGTAGCTCAAAAGAAATGGGTGAGTTTTTTAAAGCAGGTGAAGATATTACGCCGGGGCTGAAAGTATAAGTCTTGTTATAACTCATGTTCAATAGCATCAGGAGGAATATAAGCTATTTGTCTATATTCTAACTTTTTATATTTAAAGTGTGTATTCTATGCGCTTCTGAAATTTTATCTACCTCGTCTTAGAATGTTGCTAGATACAATTTACTTGTGCTACACATGTTCTACAAAATGTACACAAATGTGTCCATTAAAAAAATGTTCCTTTTCGATTTTATTACATAATGTTAATCAATAATGTCCTTATACATCAATAACCTATTGATGTACCTGATTTGTTACGTACGAACGTGATAACAAACATGCCAATGTGCATGTTGTTGAGCATGCTGATGATTTTGTTTTGATAACTCATCATCATTAATATTTGAAATATACACAATGAAACCTGTATGGCATATTGACGAAGCATTAAGTAAATGATGCCCTCGATTGGAAGTCGATTGGAATTTGTAATAGTTTCTACCAGTCCACGCCCTCAAAATAAAAGACTTGTTTAAATATTTTAAATATAATAATGAAGCCATAGTTAAATTCTTAAAGGTCGTCGCCCTAAAGGTGGCGAGGTAAAATTATTAAATAATTTTATGTGGACGCCCAACCTTGTCATTTAGAGACCATCCGTAAATTGATAGCATAAACAATTTAATAAGCCGAGCACCTTGACCCTTTGGGTAGGTCATTAATATTATTACATGACGTTGCTAAATTCTTGTAGTACATTTTTATTTTTTATTACTGACTATCAATTTAAGAAAATTTAAAATCTTTAAAAATGCGCCTTTTTCAATTTGCGGATCATATTGTATTTATAAATGATAAAATAAAATAAAAACAAATTACGATGACACAATATAAATACGATTCATGGATTATATTTTTACCATACAAGAAGTTTATCACTTCTACAAAAGGATATCCAAAACCCCCATTAAGTTAGATTTTTTTAATCAATTTTTACAAACCGGGCTATCGCTAGGTCTGCAAATTAATTTATAGTCCGTATTATCGGTCGAAAAGGTAACAATGGTTCCCCCTGTCGGGTTGTTGGAGAACAACGTCACGACGGAGACCGTCACCAAGGATCGGAAAAAGGGCGACAAATTCTTCTGCATATCTCCCTCCTCCTGCTTCGAAGAGAGAAGCAAGTCCTCGGGGTCGACCATCATAATCTTCATATTTGCTTCACGATTATTTCTGCCATTTACTCCATCAAATGGCAAAGCAGTTGGCTGCACGGCTTCAAAACTAAATAATCAACATAAAAATCTAGTAGCATTATTTTTTTAAAAAGAACTTTCAAATACCATATTAAAAATATTAGATTAACTTAGGGAAAAATAATAGACCCACTTTTGACGAACTTGAGAAGGACTCAAATATGAGTAATCATCCAATAGTTCAGCACGATCTTGCTGCCTCTTCTGCCTACTACAAGTTTCAGAGCCAGTACCGTCCACGAAAAGACTGCTCGGTATACAAGTAGTGTTCAACGTAATAGGCAGAGTCGTGTAACTTATCAGCGTGATCCAAGGTTGTATAGTAGGCCTGTTATTATTATTATTGTTGTTGTTGTTGATATTGTTAAGGCCACTCAGTAATCCGCCAAAGGATACGCTGTTGATCCCGACGGCACTCAAGCCATTAGTAACAAGCGGAATTGAGTTCAGCGGAACGAAAAATTTCGGTGATGCTTTATAATATGATGGATTATGATGTGCAGCATAGTTTGGAATTCCCAAATCATCATCCTCTTCTATATCATCTCCATAATAGACCTTCATATAAATGCATAGAATTATTGAATTATTTGGAAAACTTGTACAGTATAATATAGTTAATTGAAACATTGTCGATTAAAATGAATTTAATTGTTTATATGTTAGTAATAGGGCAAACATATTGAAATTAAGTTGAATATGATTCAGTTTTACTAGGATTTCTTACTTGTGAAGGATTGATATTAGGCCTATTATAATTTTTTGAATGGGTACTAGGAGGTTCATAATTTGGATATTCAGGATGCTGCTGGTCTTCGTTATTTTCCCATGAGTTATAATAATAGTTATTATTATTAGCCTGATGATAAGGACGGTACTGTTTTATAGGTGATGGTGGTTTGTTGAATACATTGCTATAGTGTTGCCACCATAGCTGCTCGTAAGGTTGAAGATGAGGTTTGGAAAGAATTGGATATTTGCCATATGGTTTGTAAAAACGCTGCTGATTTGATAAGGCAGCCATCGCCATTAGTAAAATTAAGGAGAGCTTCATCTCCCCTCTTTTCTATTTAAAACTACTTATTATAAAGGGTAGAACAAGACCTATGATAGAAGAGAAACATTATTTTATATTATTAACTTATTTTCAATTTTCTGGGTACGTTACTTTTACCTTAAATGCAGTAGGTACATTGGGCATGTACTGCCTACCTTTGAGTAACCTTATAGGCCTATGTTAGAGTATTTATATGGATATTGTTAGGCCTCCAGAATATATTTTGAAGTATTTACAATAAAAAAAAATCTTGGAATAGTGGAAAGTTAGAAGTGAAAATGTAAATAAAGAGTAGTAATATATGCTTATTGACCATGAGTTGATATAACTCTTCAAAGTTCAAAACAGAGGGTCAAGTTTAAACTTAATAATTGGTTGTGGTGGGTGTTAAGCACGATTCTGTGATATATGCCTAGTTCCATTAAGTAATAAATGATGATTTATACTCTTTACTACAACACAGGATTGCTAATTTATTGTACATATATTCATTGATATAGTTGGCATGGGAAATAGAATGTATTAGAATTAAAACATTTATTTTGTAATAATCACAGTCAAATATTATACAAAGGACATAGGCATATGAATTTATTGACTTTCCAGATGTAATCTTATTGAAAATCTCCTATAATTTATTAATTTTGAAAAATATTTGCATTTGAAACTGTTACCCTTAAAAATGCAATGATATTGTTTAAGCACTCTAAAGCAAAATCAGATAAAAATGATACTACTTTAGGAATCAATAATTATCGATGATGGTGTAATGTAATAACAATTTAAGTTTTTTACACGTTTATTTTTGTTTATTAAAAAAAAACACGCGCAAAATAAAGTACAAATATATTTAACCTGTCACGTTCTGACAGTGTTGGGATAAATCAAAGTTGATTTAAATCAATTCGTGTTGATTTATTGATTTTTGATTTAGAGTGTTTTAAAATTTTGATTTTTTGATTTAAAATCATAAATCAAACGTCTAAAATCCATAAATCATCAATAAATCAAAAACAATTAAATTGAAATTTGGCAAATTTCATCTACTGCTCCTTTTTAGCAATTCCTTAACCATGACAATATCGTGTTTTCTACAAGCACCAACTCAGTAGCGGCTTACTATAAATTCTATTAATACTGAAAATTCAATAGAAAATTAATTTTTTTTTTCAAATTCTCCACAGAGGGCAGCACGAAAATTGATTAATGATTAATGATTTTGATTTTAAATCAAATTTTTAAAATGATTTAGAAAATTTGATTTAATTCAAAATTTAAAATTTGATTTAAATTTGATTTTTGATTTTTGATTTCAATCAATTCCAAAATGATTTATCCCAACACTGCGTTCTGATAATGTGCGATCATCGCTTAATTCATATTTGGAGTTCATTCACATCTTCTGACCTTATACTAAAGTTAATCTATTACATGACAGAAATGGGCAGGATGTAAACAGGCAAAAATATCTATACCTCACGCGCATAGACATAATAAATCTCTTACTCCCTACCGTATGTATTATAATAGTTCAAATTCCTTACAAATTAAGTATATCCCTAGTATAACAAATGCACGATTTAATTTCGAAATATTCTACTGAATCGATTATGAAAATATTATTCATGTAAGTATAAAAGGTTTTTTAAACAGGTCTGCTTTTTTGTATACCTGTATGGCTGCATATATGTTTTAAATATAGGAACAGCAAGAGCCATCTGGCGAAGATGAATCACGCAACTAAGTAACCCAATTTTCGAGAACTTAGGAATGTCGTAAATTCGTAATGATAAAATGTTTTTATGTCTGGTGATTTCTAGTAACTGGTAAGTTACTGGCGATGGAGGCAGCATAGCATTTTTTAGGCATGAGCTTATTTGTTCATGTCTGTTATTATTGATTCGACATGCAAAGTTTTATCTTATATTGTACTGACTAATGGCGATTTGATCGATTGGGGCGGTGATACTCATAGAGATAAATGACCTTTAATATTTTTTTTATACAGACTATACGTTCACCTCTTTCATAACGGTATTATTTTTGTTGCTTTTTACCATCGGTCTAAATTGTAGATTAGTAGTTTTGATCATTTCAAGTTGTGTAGGTCTGCACAACCTATTTCCAATAATTGGAAAATGGATTCTCTTGTTGAAAACAGCAAAAATTCTAACATGACTCTAAATGCCCATACTTATGGATCATATAACTGCGCACTCAAACTTTGAATGATGATTTCAACTAATTGATATTAAGACTTGGTGCAACGCACAATCTTATTTATCTACCCTTTAGCTCTGATGTTATTTGGTCGGGTGCTGGTATGATTTTTAATTAACAATAAGAAATATATTATTGGTACAAAGGTTGTGTATTTTTTATCAGAATAAACAATGGGCTATTCAACCATATCATTCTTTTTCCTGTATTAACAACATCATGCTATTTTTACCGCTTAGTTTCCCCTTCTTCTTCTTCTTCTTTTTCTTTTTCTTCTTCTTCGTCTTTTGATACTTCGTAACAAGTTGGTGGTTTATTAAAACCTGGTGGACAAATTATTGCTGGAGACGGAAGTGGAAGCCTATTTGGGGCTAAAAGTTCAAGTATCGTCATTACTGATATGTAATAATAAAATAATATATATAAACTAGACATATACGATTAAACAAAATTGGTCAATATTCCTCTTTTTCTAGATTACAAACTCTTTATCTGTACAGTTCTACAATAGGGATAAATGCTACAAATTATACAAAGATGATTTATTTAAAAAAGGGGAGAACTGTTTAAATTGAAATATTTGTTAAATCAACAACGTGTTAAAGTAAGTCCGAGAATAATTCATACTTTAAAGAAAATAATTATGAACAACCACGTACCGTTACATGATGCTGAGGAAGATGAATCCACGCACGTTTTCGTCGCTAAGTTGAATACTTTTGGATCCGTGCAATTCTGAAAATTGAAAACAAATTACTGTAATTAGTTAAAATAGTAATTATTGCACACATATTATCACAACTGAAAACTTTGGAATGTTTTACTTAAAATCCCTTTCCAATAATTAATTTTTAAACCAACATCTAATAATTCTAACTTATAACGTACCGGTATCATTAATATGTATGAAATTTAAACAGATGATATATACGTACAAATGTAAATGCGTGTACGTTGTTGGGAGCGATAGGGAGAGTTAAGCAAATGTAGTATTCTTGCTGGCAAGTACCAGTGGGCAGAAATATTCCAGTATCAGCATTAGTTCCATCACATTTGATGGGATACTTTATGCTGGGATTTCCTATATTAATTTTACAATACAATTTTTTTATTAAAAGTGTATAGATTTTTATTACTATTACTATTCTTTTAAACAAAAAAAAAATTTATGCTTTATTATAGATACTAATTTCTGGTGAGAACTTACGGCAAGCAGGACTTTTGGCATCTTCAATGTTCTCACATTTCTTCTGTGAGTCGTCATAAACCTGACCAGAGGGACAGGGACCCTTCTATACAAACGAATGAACAACAATAACAATTTATTAAGACATGCCTACCGTAAATTTGAAATCAACGTTTGTCGTTTCAATATTTGGATATTTTATTTTAAGTAATACAGTTGATACCATTTTCATAGGAAAATTATTTACCGTAGGATATTGCTGATTGTTTAAGCAGATAATATAATCGGGTTGGCATTCGTCCGGGTTGGTTGCAGGATGGTAGTCGTTCGTTAGTCCCGTACAATTTGAAGCCGTCCTAAAAAAGTCTTTAATTGGCTGTAAAGAAATAAAAATTATTTAGCTCATGATGACTTTATCTAATAGTTATATTGCTTCTAAATGATTGCAAGAAACCACTCTGATTGGGTCTAAAAATGTATTCATCATTATATTTATTTTTCAATTTCATTCTGATTACATTAGTACCAGTGTTTTTTCCGGATCAAACGATTCGAACCATTCTTTAAACGTTGGGCTGCTAGATGGACCAGCTTCCGACATCACCACAGCATCTGTGATCAAAACCAATTAATGGATTTATGAAATCAATTGCATACCAAAATATATGATATGAGAACCTTGCAATGCAAAACTAATTGCAAAGAGTAAAGCAAAGGTGTAAAGCATTTCTATTATGACGAGGATCTAATTCAACGATTTGTTCAGAAATATGCTTGACAATAAAGACGGTAAAGTATGACTTCTCTCAACCATGAACGGCTTCTTTATATAGAAATACATTCTGCAAAAAAAAAATGAAGAATCGCAAGGTTAAACTCCGGAGGCGGCAAAACAAATCTTAAATTATTTTTTTCAACTTGCAAAATTTATCTGAAACAATAAATAAAGAAAAAAGATGTTAAATAAAAAATTATTTTGATGAATGCTCTGATTATATATTTTTAGCAAGACATATAGATAGACATAGAGGTTTCCTGTTATTGTGATTTTTATTAATCATTTTTCACCATATAAGCTTTTATGCTGTTTTAGTGATCTAAAACGATGAAATATTCTTTGGATGATGAGACCCATATAAAAATTATGCCTGATTATATATACTATAATGGAAAAAATGAGTTCTCTATAATACAATTTGTAAGTATAAATAATTGGCCAAAATAAGAGCATTTAAAAGAAATGACCGTAGGCATACCAAAGCCTCCAAAAAATTTTAGTTATATATATAGCCTTTTAACAATTGAGATTTTTTAAATGGTGGATAGTTTAAAGTGAGAATGCAAAAATAGTGGTATTAACTTATTGACCACGACTCTTCACAGTTCAAACGAAAGGGTCAAGTTTAACCTTAAAATAATTAGCTATGGAAGGTGTTAGGCACGGTTCTGTAATATTTGTCGACTTTCCACTTAATAATGATATTCATCAGCAAATGATTGATAATTAATTATTTGATTATCACTGGAAAAGAATGTATGTATTGGTTTTTAAGTAATCAGTGCAAGAATGGAATTACTTGTTTCACACAGATAAAATTTGCATACCATTAAAAATGAAATAAATAATGTAAAAAACCATGTTTATTAAAATGATCAAATAAAGAAATGGTGATCAAATGTAGTATTAACTGAAGCTATTGCGTTTGCATATTTATAAAGAAACTGCGTAAGTAAACAACAAATATTATGAAATATTCAAATAAAATTTGATTTTTAAACGACGAGGTTATTGGAAACACCAAACATCACGTTTTGATGTCATTTGACCACCGCTTCGTTGGCTGAGAGTTCATTCAACTTTGATTCAATAAGTTCATCCATTACGTGTAATATGGAGATGATAATCAGCCGCATAGGCCTAAGTATCATGCGCGTATAGCCTATTAGACAAAATGTCTTTAACAGTAGCTATATGTATATATAATAGCCTATAAAAGTGTAGGCCTATGCTAAATGCTATTTCATTCTTAAGTTTTCTACCAACTTGTTGGTCAGCGCATCAACATATTACTTCTAAAATATTATGTTATATAATTAATTGGTTGTAATCTCAAAAATGAGATTTCTCTGTTTCTCAATTTTACTCTTAGTTCAGTTAACAACGGTGGCCTTTGCAATAAACCATCAGTACAATGGCAATCCACGCTTATTGTACATCAAGCCCAGTTCGTCGGGCGACCATTTCCAACCCTTCAGTAATAACCAACGTTATTATTCTGCTACCCATCAATTGGCTGAAGCAAAAAATGACGAAGATATCATTCATGTAAGTATTAATAGCTTCAATAAATGGTTTTAGCATCATATTTATTATCATGTATATATTTCAAATGGGTACAGCAGGAGCCATCTAGCGATGTTGAATCACATAATTCATTTTGGAGAACTTTAAATTACTTACTGGACACCCTTTCCCTAAATAACAACAACAACAACAATAATAATAACCCAATTTCTATAAGTATCTTCGGCCCACGGACAGTGACAAGATTTACAACGCGAACCAGCGTGGTAACTTCCGTTACCAGGTGCCTTCCCCTAGTTTATTTTAAAGACTCTTTGGCAGCTTCTTCAGCGTGCCGCCGAAAGAGATTTCAAGATGCTGTCGTAATCGATGAGATTACTGGTGACCGTCAGGACATTCTTCCAACATATGTTGAAAGGTAATCCTTTTTTTTCAAAGAAGTCTTTACATACCATAATTTCAATAACTTTGAGACGTCTATTATTTAATAGGGTTGTTCCAACTGTTATTCCGTTGTCTAATTTCGGTCATAAGAAGACGTCAGTGAAATACGACCAAGAACTTATTCTTTCATCCAAGGAAACGCCAGCTGAAGATGATGCCATCGCTGAAAGAGACAAGCGCAATTTTTTCCAGCCATTGAAAACAAGAACCGTAGTCTTATTCACATTCACTACGACCACGGTGACGAGGAGCTACACCCTGCCAGCGACGGCTACATCATCGTTGGCGTGCAGACCGCCCAATATAGTCCTCTGTAGCGCTGCTCCAGTAACGACTCCAGCAACTACAGTGTCGCCTGTTACAACGGACTCGACTCCCATCGCAACAGATTCAACGACAGTTTCTACGGCAACAACGACAACTACCGCTCCTGCAACGGACGCAACGACAGTTTCTACCACAACCGCCGCTCCTGCAACGGATGCAACGACCGTTTCTACCACAACCGCCGCTCCTGCAACGGATGCAACGACCGTTTCTACCACAACTGCCGCTCCTGCAACGGACGCAACGACCGTTTCTACCACAACCGCCGCTCCTGCAACGGATGCAACAACAATTTCTACCACAACCGCCGCTCCTGCAACGGACGCAACGACAGTTTCTACCACAACCGCCGCTCCTGCAACGGAGTCGACTATTGTTGTAACGGATCCAACCGCAGACCCTACAACAACACCAACTACTCTCGCGCCTGGACCATGAATATTTGTTATTCGAAGACGTCCATATCTACCGCCTTAGATTTCACTGTCTTCCAGACACATTGGAAGCATCCAAATTCTTTACTTTTTTCTTACAAATAATGAAAGACGACCCTTTTGCGATGTAGACCAAATACTAGAATGCTAGTTAATTTATTCCATTTTGTAATATGTATACGCTTTTAGACCATTAACTTTGAATTAATGAATAAAGTTTAGACGCTTCAGCAATCAATTTTATTGTCGCTTTAATTGATGTTATTACGTATAATACTGGGCATTGTAAAAAGCGTAACAGTGCAAAGGGTGTACCAGCTGATCAATATAATTATGGAATCGCTATGATGTATATTGCATTTGTTCATAAAAAAAAACTAAACAGCAAATAATAGTTATTGGTTTTAAAGATAAAATTGCGAATGATTAAAACCCTTGAGTTTTCTTACAGCAGCTTACAAATAGATAATGTGACTTAAATGATGACTCGTCGAAATTCGCTGTATTGTAGGAAATTTTCTGACCAGCTAAATTTAAGAAAAATGTTTAAATTATCGTAAGTATAGTATGGTAATTAAGCATAGGCGTAAATACTGTTTGCGTTCATATAAATCATTTGGGATATCACGCGCCGCGCGCTATTATACCGACGAAAGGGATTTTTAAACTAGTGATGTTTTTTTTTTCATTAAATGTACGGATTTGATGTATGCAATAGGTTCGTGTAATGACAATTGTGATTGATCCGCCAAGTAAATATTACCTGAATTACCATACTGTATATATAAACCGTATATAGAATTTTCAAGAAGAAAATACCTTAGAAATTAGGTGATGGCTTCCAGGAAAACATCATTAATTCAGAGTACAATCGATCCCCCATATTTGCAACTATAGAACATGGGCATTATTACAAGATCTTGTATTACTGTATAGGTACCATAATATAGGAGCTTAATAAAAACTGGAGAAGCTGTACATTAATTGCAAATGTTTCAGTGCCTTATGATCACCATTTTTCCTTTTTGCTTAAAAATAGGTCTACTAAATTCATGCTGAAAATCTTTAAAAAGCTATGGAAACAATTTTCTTTTATACTGTTTTTTTATTATAATAAAGCTGTATTTTTTTCAAACTATGCCATACACTAAGAGGCCAATAGCGATGCCAATAGGTAGGGTAATAAGACACAGTCGTCCAAACCGTGGTAGTAAGCTTATCGGGGTGCGTTTTTAAAAAAAACAAAAATGGCAATACTTTTACTTGTCTCATCTTAAATTCATACAACGAAGCTGGTAGGGTTTACATTTTTTTTTATGAAAAAGAGTCAGTTGCTGTGGACAGTTAGTAAAATAAATGATTTTTTTTTTATATTAGAGATACAATATAGGAGCTGCTTCTTTGTTAATTCCTTTCACTACTAGTCAGTAATAACACTGTTATACAAGTAGCAGGTATAAAATCATATTAGGGATCTATCATGAGCTCTCGAGCCATTTCACCGAAAGGGAATTTATAAGTACCAATATTTTTCTCATCAAAAGTAGGTATTTCTTTGTAGCCAGGATCCACTAGAAAATAAAAAATAATGAGAAATTAACAATTTTTATATTTTGAGGAATCTCATAATAATAATTTTTATTAAAGCACATACGATAAGAGCGATGGCTAATCAGGAGGTGAATTGCATCCAGGGCTCGCCAATTGAATGCCGGATCTTTGTACAACTTGAGTGACATTCCAATGTCAGCTCCAAATTTTATTTTAACACGGTGAAGCTGCAGCCGAAATAGTTCGTTAAAAAATTATTATTATTAGCGTACGTACATGTAATGAAAATAATTAATCCATATTTTGCAGTATTTGTAATCTCACTATTTCTGGATGTTTGCTTAAAATTTCGTTGGTAGGTCTTTCTCCGGCGTTGTAATACCTTAACATAAATTCGTCCGGTTATCTGGCTGTCGCAAGTTCTATTTAAAATGATTTTACCACTTAGTTGCATCATAGCTGTCTCTGTACGATTCTAGATATAGTTTCAGAAATCGGGCATCTTTGTGCGCAATGATAACTTGGTTTCCAATATACTGATTTTCGTCCCAATTCATAGCAATTTCAAATCTTCTGTACCTAAAAAAATCAAATTATTTGTAAATTATTATTTTTAAATAATGCCATAATATTTATGCTTTATATAACTTGTCTAATTTTCGAATGACAAAAACGTCATTATCCAGGTAGATCCCACCGTATTGCATAATTATCCGAAGACGAGTTATATCAGACCCGTGGTGTAGTTGCCATCCTTTGCTCAATTCTCGGCCATATATTTCTGTAGGTACTTCACTAGGGATCACTCGAATTCTGGCCTTTAATTTAGTATTGTTCTGAATCCAGTCCCAGTATTTTCCACTGAATTGATCTCCGACGTTCGTGTGGACGTAAATGTAGTCGGGATTTTGATTTCTGAACGCTGCTTTTAGGCAGATGTAGTCGGTGAAAGAGTACTCCGTCTTGTTGAAACGGATAAAGTGGATTATGTTGGGCACGATGAAGTGATCCGCTCCAGTTACGTTGTTAAATCCCTCGAAAGAATAAATTGTATTGACTTCTTTTGCGGCCACCTTATCCGTTTCCGTATAATAGGATTTGTAGGATGAGATAGTCGTTAAATAGACAAAAACTCCGAGGGAGTTTATTATCACAACTGTAGTCAGTAAATGGCGGGCAATGGTTCTCCATGAACACAGCCAATAAGTTGCGTTCATCATAATGGGTGTTTTCCTCATTTCCATTAATGTAATAACGATCAATTATCTGTCTTCAAATAAATTTAAAAGTTTATATTTAAAATTCTATCGAATAGGTGTGAGATGGTAGATTTACACTAACCTACACTTAAATCCTGACGTCCACAATATTTTATAACAACTATATGTAAATCGGTGTAAATCTTATATAGCTTTATAGCCTGTAAAGCAAATTACTATGGATGTATGCATATATTTTATATCGATGTTGTAACAAGAGATCACGTATCTGTCACCTTAAATTGTTCTGAGCTCTTCTACAACTGACATCAAAGTCTTGTAACTTTCACTATAACGTCCTGGTGAGAAGAATTCATTGTATGTGATGTTTCTTTACTTCAGCGGTTCTTAACCTTTAGGAGAATGACTCCTTAGGGGGTGAGTGGAGAGACTCCCGATCATTTTTTAAACATCAAGGTATAGTATTAGAGGTATACCTACACACAGGAGGAATGAGCAGTTGCCAGCTGTGCCAAGTTTTTGGTGGGATCATTGGCAAAAGATTGAGAACCACTGCTTTACCTCGTTATTGCAAACAAGAATACTTATATACTATATACTATACAACCTCATTACACAAAAAATATAAGTTGTAATATAAGCTGCTGTAAAACAAGTCATTCTAAAATACATCGTGCTATGTCGAATGTTTACATAATATAGGCCGGGATGATAAAAGAGTTGTCAAACACGGAACAGATTTTTCTCAAAATACCTCCGCAGTGGAATGGATGGGGAGAATCGTGTTAAAAAGTGTCATGTAGTCATTTACACCTCTAATACTTCTATAACGGTCATATGTAGTGATCACGTACAGTATATATGATAGCATACAATATATTTTATATCCACGCACATATAGAGTCTAATGTAAATTGAAATGAGACAGTAATCTTAGTTTACGAACACACAATTTATTAGTTATTACAAAAATATTTTGTACGTGATGGATTAATTTATTTTAAATTAGGTACCCATCCTATTACAGATTTACCAAAAGTTGAATGATCTTTCGAAGAACGGTGGATCCATCAGGATGAGCAGAATCTATGGAGTCAATCCAAGTACGTATTGGTAAATGTCCCCTTGGTTTTCTGTCGATTTAGCCTACAGCTTCTAATAACTGGTGGTTTTAATCGTTACTCTAAAATAAGAGGGGCAATAGAATTATAGTGCTTTAGTTTTTTTTAGTGATTATCCCATAGATTACACTTTAATGCTTTCGTAATTTAAATCTAATGTAGAGTATATTGATAGAACCACATAATATATACTTCCATTGCTCCTCCTCTTGCAACTCAGCCCATCTAATGCAGTTGAAGAATTCTTCAACGTTTTTTCGAACGGTCGGTGGTCAACTGTCGTGTCGTCCAATATTAGTTGTCAATATTAGAAAGAGACTGTTTAGATTAGTTTGTAGAAGAATGCTTGCTGCCACATCTGCGTGGTAAGCTATATAGGAAGATCACCATGAAACCGGGGAATCAACTAAATTAAAAAAACGGATCTGAATTAAATTAATAAACACTTAATTTAACTAACAATTACATGGGTCCCGCAATTGTATGTAATTTCAGCTCTAAAGTTAAAAAAGAAATGAATAATGATTAAGCAAAAGAACACTCACTTTAAAATACAACGAGCAATTAAATTACAGTGTTTTTATTTCCTTATAGACTTGGGAGCTTAGAGCGTCAATGCTCCTGATTATATAATTCGATGTAGGTTACTAATTGAGCCACACAATGCTACCATAGCTTCTCTTTTTCATCATACCTCCAAACTGTTCCAATGATGGTAAGATATTCTTCAACGATTGTTCAAATGAATGATATGATCTCCTCCGTTATTTTTTCTTAATTCTACTTTTTTTAAAATACATTTAAGGTGAGTTGTACCCAATAGAATGAAATGTGGTGTCCATGCGTCTTTTGAATCCCGCAATTGGTCAATTAAATTAATTATCGAGTCGTTTAAAAAAAATAATGCAAGAAAAAGACACTGTTAGATTATAATCTTGTATAGACGAAGAAAGAAACGGACTTCTTTGGTGAGGATTTTTCTTTACTTGAAGATCAGTATCCCAGCAACCATCATGTCATGCTCCATATATCATGAACCGACTTCTTCATACATCATGCATAGACTTGATATTGTCAAATTTGTCTTAGAGTATATCAGCTCTAAGACAAATTTGACTCACATCCGGTTAAAGACTGACCTGACGCGGATATATTTAATATGAAAAGGTTGATGCATGATAGATGCAGAAAACAATGCGTAATATATGACGAAGAAAGTAAAACCGTCTATCATACGGTTCATGATAGTATGGACTATCAAAATAATACGCGCAGTTTGCTGGCACAAACTTAATGAAACAACGCCTTGATAAAATCGTAGAAAAGTATACCTATGATACTACTCTTATCTTATTGCTTATAATAGGCTATGTATATAAGCAGAAAATAATAAATAAGTCTAGTATGAAAAACATTTCTAAGACTAAACATCGTAGTGTGGGAAAAATCCAATATCTCCTCAATTATTTTTTTTTATTATTTCGAGACTCTTATTACAAATGTGTATCGATGAAATGCGAACAGCAGATATAATTTGTCAACAGTAATTATTTCCCGAAAATTTTAGGGATCCGTCATTATATCCCGCGCCATTTCACCGAATGGGAATGTGTAAGTAGTAATATTTTTCTCATCGAAAACGGGTATTGTTTTAAAGCCAGAGTCCACTAAAAAAAATTACAAATAATATAAAAGATTTTAAATATAAATATTAAAATTAATAAATATCTACACTCTCACAATAGTGTCGATGATTAATCAAGAGATGGATTGCATCCAGAGCACGCCAGTTGAAATTACGATCTGTGTACAACTTTATGGACGTTCCAGTTGCCACCCCAAACTGTCCTTTAACTCTATGAATCTAATTTTAAAACAAGGGTTATTAAATAAACTGCAATTAGTAGGCTATAAGCTTACACATGAAAATGTAAGCTAACTTTCATATTAAATGTTATACAATTTCTGGATGTTGGCTTAGAATTTCTTTGGTGGGTCTTTCTCCGGCATTGTAATACCTATTAAAGTTCGTTTAACAATATAATTTATTATCATTCCTTAACATTCCTAGCATTACCACTTGTCAGCCATGTAATTGTTCCTGTATGATTCCAGCCATAGCTTGAGGAATCGAGAGTCTTTGTGCGCTATGATAACTTGAGTTCCTATCGAATCATTTTCGTCCCAATTTATGGCAACCTCATACTTACGATAACTTGATTTAAAGTAAAATCCGAAATTCAATACAAAAATATTAAAGCTCTTTTGTTCTCTCATCGATCATTATACTAACTTGTCCAAATTTTGGATGATAAACGCGTCGTTATCTAGGTAGATCCCACCATATTGCATTACTACTCGAGCACGAGCGATGTCAGATCCATGATACAGTTGCCATTCTTTGTTCAATTTTTGGCCGAAAATCTCTGTCGGTACGACAATGGGGATCAGCCGAATTTTGGCTATTAATGCAATGTTATTTTGAATCCAGTCCCAGTATTTCCCATTGAATTGATCTCCGACATCCGTATGAACGTAAATATAGTCGGGATTTTGATTCCTGAACGCTGCTTTGAGGCATATGTAATCGACGAAAGAGTACTCCGTCTTGTTGAAACGGATAAAGTGGATGATATTGGGCACGATGAAGTGATCTGCTCCAGTTATGTTGTTAAATCCCTCGAAAGGATAAGTTGTTGTTTGATTGACGGCTTCTTTTTCTTGTGTTGTAATGTTAGATAAACTTATGTATAATACATTAATTTGGTTATTATTATATGTGGTTATATTTACCGATATCGATTTTAGGAGAAAGACTTATGCCGGAAGCATTATCTTCTTTTGTTGGCTTAGAACTGGTGCTGCTGTTCAAAGATTGGTTTGATAATACGCACGATTCAATAACTATACGAGTTGAATAACTGCTGGTGGTAGATGTTAGATAAATAAATATTCCTAGCAAGTTAATTATCAGGACGGCAGTGAGTAAATGACGAGATAAGACTCTCCAGGTAGGCAGCCAATAAAAGGTGCTGGTGCTGAAGTAAGCCTTCATTTTTCTTTTCAAATAGAAAATACAATGAAAGGTGATATTAACATAATATAAATTAAAAGCTTTAATAAGGGAAGCTTTCCCAAAAACTGCGAATCGAATAGAATAGCTTTTAAAAGACATTACAGAATATCGAAATATAGATCATACCCGTTTTGTGAAGAATAGCTCCACCTAATCCATGTATTTTATATATTGTGCTGTCAAAACAGAACACGCGACATCACCTCTCCGATGTGGAGTTCTTTCTAAACAGCCTATACATTTATATAGAGTAGTGGTCTATATGAAAGGGGCATATAATGACGATTGAAAATGATCCGCCTCCAATTAAATATTACCGTAATAAATACATGTCCAGAAAACAATGTTACCTTAGAAATTAGCTTCCAAGAAAGCACCATTACGATTGACCCCAAATTAATTATATGAATATGGAATGTTATTATGCTGGGATATAATG
Source organism: Chydorus sphaericus (assembly GCA_030141595.1). Lineage (NCBI taxonomy): Eukaryota > Metazoa > Arthropoda > Branchiopoda > Diplostraca > Chydoridae > Chydorus > Chydorus sphaericus. Next base: position 8,119,673 of record CM057933.1, read on the forward strand.
TTAAGCTGCATTCTACAAGAGTTAAATAATTACTAGATAGAGCAGCTATTCACAAGGTTTCGGTGCCGTTATGATTACTGCTTGGCATACTTGGTTATAAAATCGGCCAATAACCTCCCATCAGCATTTATGTTATTGGATTATAATTGAGAATAAACGGTACATTATAAAAACTCAAATGATAAAGCGGTTAAATTTCAATATCAAAATGTAATCCATATCGAAGCTGTATTCAATATTTTTCCACCGTTATTAGTATACAGTCAGAGACAATGTTTATAGCCGGTGCTATAAACCGTAATGTATAATCCTACTATTAGTACGAAAGGTGCTTAGCAACTATCCCCGTTTTAACTTTGACACTACTGATAATATTATTTTACAAAGGTTTTTCAAGTTACCGATGAAGCCAAAAACTGTTTGTATAATATAAAATATATTTTATGATTTAAATTTAGAGCATATTAAAACCTTTTTGTCAAATCTAAGTTTCCCCTAAGTATCTAAGTTAAGATTATACGATTACTTTGATAATCTGCTAAATTTCTATCGATAAATTCAAATTGTAATTATAACTATAATCAGCTAAAACAAAACGTATTAACTAAATAGCTGTTTTAAAAAAAATCAACATGAAAATGTGGATCTATTTTACAGCTCTATATGTATAGTTCATTACCATAAATCTTTAAATCGTAGTATGTTTGTATGTATTACATGTTGGTCGCGTATACAGAACGTTATACATTTTGAAATTCAGCAAGCTTAGCAAATGTCAGAGGACAATGTGTCCTTGCTAGAATGGCGTATAGTTCATTAGACCGCAAAACGATACGTTCGCCTTTCGACATTTTATTCCAAACATGAACTCCGTAACTCCGATTAATTCCAAACATGGTTTTATTATCTATCTCTTTGAAGTACAAGCTCCAGTCCCAGTATGGAATCGGATAGAAGAAATAGCTGGGCAGAATTTGAACGTCTTTGCACTGATTGGAGAAAAGGTTTCCTTGTTTAAAGCCACAAAACTCTTCCATGACCCGAGTGATAAGAGTCGGTCCGTGGCCAGCCCATACTTTTGGATCATATCGCGCTGCTAATTGTTGAATGATAATGTCGACTAATCGATGACCAGCCTCGAAATGGAAGATAGATTGTGTAATATTTGTGGCGTCTTCATTCTCGATGGGCAAGAAATTCCAAAGGACTCGTTTGTTCAACGGTTGGAGTGTAATGAAATCAAGGTCCATGTAAAGGCCACCACCCCCTCTAAGTTGGGAAAGAATCCGAATGTAGTCAGAAAAGTGTTCTATCCTGTAGGAGCTGTTCCGCCATGTTCCATTCCGATACCAGTTTTCTAGTGGAGTATTGGCAAAGTATTCAGATTCGTTATTGATCAGAATTATTTGGATATTGCTGTACTGGGATATAATGAAGAACCAGGGATCCGTATTATTCCGATCATCACTATTAAGGATAATATTGGTTTGCATGAAGAGCTGGATGGGTCGACCAGGATTCTCTTTGGCTGCAGATTCGACGGCGCAAGTTTGACGGAAGTTCAAAGATCCCTTTCCACTCGTCTCATGAAAATAGATTCGATTACTGTTACCGAGTTTCACCGATGATGCAGCTGACCAGAAGATGACTTTTGGTTCCACGACTTTCAAAGTACTCAATGATGTACCGTAAATATACATTAGTGATAAAGTTATGAATAGTATGACGACGTTCTTTTTCTTCCTAACTGTTGGTGTCAAACTGGCGAATTTAGAACGTCCAAGCTGATCGTACATTGACGTAAACGATGTAAAACCCATCTTGCAAATCTAAAAAGTATGAACAACGTGAAATTCTTTTAAAGTAAAGTAAATTTTAAAGTTAAGTAGTTATAACATTATCTTAGTTGGCTAAATTGAAAGAAAATTTTGAGAAAACAAAATTTAAGTAATTAAGAGCGATGATTTTCCAAACTTACGTCCAGCTTGTCCACCTGCGTAGACTAGAGTGAATCTTTGTGCACGAATTGAAATTGCCATTTTGCATATTTACATTTTCATATTTTGCATTTCAAACGGTAGACTCGTGATCTATTTCACTATTTGTATGTTTAAAAAGTTGACATAAAAAAGCCATCTGTGTATTTCGTCCAACAGCGCAAGTTACATAATATCATCTGTCGTAATAGTTAACATTCTATTTTTCCGAAAAATAGAATGTTTTATATTGAGTATTATTGATACGAAATAATTTGTCCGTATCAATAATACTTCCGCTTGAGTTATCATGTGTAATCCATCAAAAACTATGTACATACTATTTGTATTACTTGTGTAGGCCTACCAACAACAAAGTACAAAGAACATATACAATAAATAAACTATCAGAGTGTAAACTATTTTGTTTAACGTATCCGGTTATAAAAGTGTGTATATCTATGTGTTATGTATGAATATTTGATCAATTCCGAACAATCAATCCATGGTTTATAATTTATATTTCACATCCGGCTTAATACCATAATGATTATCAACAAATATGAAAAGAGGGGGGGGGGGGGATAACATGCTTATTCAAAACGAGCATATCGGAAATTGGAGAAATAGGCATCGGTCCCAGTTTGAACCCACAAACCAACCGTTCCAGGTGCATTAGCGCCTAGGAGAGGCACTTGATTGAAAATGATTCGATCATTAGGGCATTCGCCAGTGGAAGCACTAACTCTATTGTTTCTGATAACTAGATTGAGTCGGAACCATTCTCCTTCGGCAACGTCCGTTGGAGCGCTGTAAGAAGCATTCGACAGTAAATTCGAGAAAATGTACCCACTCAAATCAGGGAGGTCTTATGGATGTCTAATACACATCCTCTTTGGATGTGCTATACATCCAATGGATGTATATCTTAAGAGCAATATGCATATTAAAGATAACATTTGGATGTCAACCGGATGTAAAAGTTGTGTCCTGGTAAGAGCCCAGGGACATCCATTTCCCCGCTGTAAAAGCTACGAGCGCTACATCCATTTGCGATATAACCTATTATTGTCCTAGCTGAAAAAAGCTGTATTTGATGTTTCTCCCTAGCTAATGAATAGTTAATAAAATATGATTAAAGATTCAAATCACTAGTATTGGTTTTTCGTTGTTTATTACCATAAAGTAAACAAAAGTCTTTGGAGGAATCACTTCTTACAAATAATAAGAAAATGAAATGGGCGGCAGGTAAAAAAAAAAAAGAGAAAATGACTTCTTGCCCAGAAGAAAAAAAAATACAGAAATTTACGATTTTTTTCTCGATTTAAGAAACAATTAAAAAGTGAAGAAAAGGCTTTGGAGGAATCACTTCTTACAAATAATTATTAAATGAAATGGGCAGCACATAAAAGAAGGAGGAGGAATATCTTCTTGCCCAAGAAAAAAAAATTACAAAATAGACGATTTTTTGTTCATAATTTTGACATAAAAAAATAGCAGAATTTCAGTTGCGTGGATGGTTGGTGTTGCCTGTTTTTTGCGTTTTGGGGGGTTTCAAGTGGCGAAGCCAGTCCCTGAACACTTTGATTGCATCACTTTCGGAGATATCAATCTTCTTATTCGCCACGGCCGCGCCTAAAAGATAATGGTTTGAAATTTGGTTCTTGCATACAAGATGATCAGTATTACTTAGCATAATTTTTCCGATCTCAGTTGTTCCTAGCGGTCGGTTTCCTTTAAGCCCATTCCAGCTATACTGTTGTCCGAACTCTTTGTCAATCACCTTCTTGATGATACCTCGAGCTACATTCCCTACGCTGGTGCCTCCAATCGATTCAAGTTGGGCTTTCTGTGTAAAACAAATAAGGACGAAATATTTAAAATATCAAAGAATTAAACATTTAAAACGATCAAGTTTAATTTAAAGGTTCAAATTTAAAACGACTTAAAACGATCAATTACCAGCCACTTTTTGAATCTCCTATTCTTCAGCTGATCATTTAAATCGCTCAAATCATCCTCGTTTTTGATTGGTAGACTCACTTCAAATTCATCATCGTCATATCCTCCCTTCCGTAACATCAGTTTTTCCAGACGAAGCATCCGTTGTTCTACGCTGGTCAACGCCTTCTCGTCCTCTTCTTGGTTAACCGCCATAGTGACGAGCTGCCGCCGAGTGTAAGCTGATTCTGTTTCTGGGTTGCACATCAGAGGAAAATTATTTAAGGAATTAAGTATGATAAAATGTTTGCTTATAATGAGTTACCTCCATCTCGAATTTGGGCAGATTTCGGAAGCTTGGATTGCTTCCAGGTGCCACCAAACGAAACCCGCTCATCAGAAACTGGATACGTAATTTGCTTCAGCGTTGAGGAAGAAGAGGATTTCTTACTCCACTCTTCACCTTGCGGAAACAAAAATAAATATAAGATATATGAATAGAATCTACTTAGATAATAAAATCCAATACCAAGTTCGTCGAAGGAGAAGGGATTATTGGAAAACAAGTGACTACTCTCTGAATTTGAGATGCTTTGCGGATGTTCACTGGAAAGATGACTGGCTTCGCTACCGAAACTTTGCTGAGAGAATGTTCCAGATGAATTACGTGTTTGCTCATAAGAATGACGACCGTTGCCACCAGTCCGTTTATTTGAGAGACTTCCAGGAGAAGCAGGCGCTGGTTCACGAGAATGAGTGGCCCTGTCTTCGCGGATCCTTTTAGTTGAGGGGCTTCCAAGAGAAGGCGTTTGCTCAGCAGAATTACCGGTGTCGTTGCCACTGATCCTTTTATTAGAAAGACTTCCAGGAGGAGTAGGAACACGATGAGGGGAATGATGGCTATCGTCACTATCACTAGAGTTTGATGACGACGAAGAGTAAATTGCCTGTTTCTTTTTAACCCTCTTATTGGACGACCAACTAGGATCCAGCTTTTCGGGTGGAGGTCTTCTAGGGCGTGGGGCCAATTCAGTATCAGTAGATAAAAGCTCGCCTCCTGATTTGACAGCATCGGGCAAGTGCCGGATGGCCGCGTCCATCGTCGCTGCAATGAACATAAAATATTTTAATAAACAATGTTTGAATTAACAAAAAATATATGCATAATTGAAAGAGTGTACATACCATAAGCTTTACGCACTTTGACTGGAAATTTCTCCCAGTTCTCTTTCGGTTCGTAGCCAAGTTTTACGTAGGATCTCGCTAAGGAGGAATTTGGTGGCCATTTACAAAATTCTCCATCAAACCACGATGCCAAAATAATGTCAACCCAGGGGATATCTTTACCCTCTACAATGAGGTATGGTTTCTACAAAACATATGTAACAATAGAGCGGAGTACAATATTTCTTTTTAAATAACCACGATTCGGTTGTGAGCAAGTAATAAAAACAAAGTGCGTAATATTAAATTAAAACACATTATAATAGGTAATAACAGTAAATTTCAAAATGAAATTGAAATGAAATGAATTATTTAATAATGAGCCTCCATGAGAAGAGGAAAGGAAGCGAACTTCTGATTTGTTTCACATGAAGTGGAAAGCAACATTCCCTTAAATGTTACAGCATCTAAAGGCCAGACTTCAGAGGATGTAGACAGTTCATCGAGAAGGAAAATATCCAAGCAAGATGACGGAATAGGATACATGTACAAATCTTCTTTCCGCGAGAATCTTTTGCCGACAATATAATCTTTTCCTAGATATCGAATGAAATTCTCAATAACAACAACCGAACGATCTTGAAGGTACACACAGAAGTCTTTGGGCTTATTCGTGAGACACCATGGACCAAGTAATGCAGTTCTATACTGTTTTGCACCACTGTCACGCATATTCTGCGGAATGGGACCAGTGTCATGCTCATTTTTAAGGATCGTTCGCTTTGGATCACTCATTGTGAATTTTCCTTGAGATTCATTGGCACGGATTCGCTCAGTTATCCTCCTAACAATCTGTTGTAGCGGTTTTTCACCTTTCCTCACTAATTTTTTTATAGAAAATAGAAAGTTTTCGAAAGGGTAAGCTGAGAAATTGAAAAGAGCTCCAAATTTAGTCACGTCATCCGGCAGATGCAGCAGATTATGAACATTATAGGTACAGAACTCGCGACCGTACATCTTCCTGCTCCTGCCCTGTTTAACAAACTTCCGGATCAATTTTCGGGCATATTCCACATCATCACTGGAAACATAAGCTCGTGAAAGAACTTTAATCGCAACGTGGAGGAGAAGAAAGTGACGGTATAATTTGGGAGGTAAATGACCAGCAAGGACTACAGCACCTGTGTAGCCACAGAAAAGAGCAAATTCTGTCGCCTTAAATCGATGTACGAATTTAAGAGAACGGCTCACTCGACTGAACTCACGTGGAATTCGGGATCTCAAGCTCTCGAGATGGGCACAAATTTTATCGAACTGTGAACGTCTGAAACGAGAATGAAGAGGACCAAAACTCATCCACAAAAGAATGAGCTTTCTAACCACTCCAAGATGGACAAGATGCATCGGATCATTGGGAAAGTCTTTGACCATATCGATATCTAAATCTTCTAAAATTGTGTCGCCATTATGATGAGCTTCGTCAAAACGAGCTCTGAAAGATTCGTTCGTCCGCTCTTCACCGTCTAAATAAGGAAAAACAACGCGTCTCTCAAAAAAGATACCTTCCATGGAGCATTTACAGCAACCCTTTTTGCTTGTGTGACCTTTGACATTCTTTACGAATGCTTTCGCTGGAGCATCACAGACGAAAGATAGTGAACCGAATCCTAAAAGCTTTCCTTTAAATTGAATACCATTCGCCTTGAGATTCTTCATTTCAGCAACAAAATCCTCAAAATATTCGGACAAATCCCCGGGCTTAGATGATCCAGCAAAAATTCCAGCAATAAATGGTATCCTCTTCCCTACATTCCGAATTTCGCACAAAATGGGCCATACTTGTGAGCCACTGCTATTAGCTATTGGAAGTCCGTCGCAATTAACAAACAAATCAATTTTGGAAGGAAAAGACATGGTCGGCAAACGATCTAATATTTTCCGTAACCCTTTTTCAATCCCGAAATGATGATATTCACCTCCTTTAACGACCTTAATAAAAGTTGAACGCGGAGTTTTTAGCAGCGCTGCTGCTGTTTTAGGTAGCGAAAGTCCCCAGGAAAAAAGCCTACAAATAATGAGCAGAGCTCGTAGAGCATTGTGTGAAATTTGCCATGTAACTGCCCATTCCTGGAGGAGATCTCGAAATATAGGTGGCTCAGGCTCACAGTCATCATCACTGTCATCATCGCTCTCGGAATCAAATTCGTCATCTGATGGCATCGGTTCACAATCACTATCATTCTCCCACCCTTCAGGACTTTCAAAAGTTAAGACTTCTGATTCTGAAATAATACTATAGAAATCATCATCATCATCATCATCGGAATTATCAGAATCATCACTTTGTAGCTCATTAGCTGGCCTATATCTATCCTCATCATAACGTATCTGATTGAATGATCCTTGTATCTCATGTACTACTTCATCCCTAGTTTCTCTCTGATTAAAGGCTTGAGAGAGTTCAGCTAACGCAACGCGCACCCGTTTCCTCTTATTCTCAGACGAACGACCCATTACTTAAGATAGTGGTGGAAAATGGAAAAAAATTAATTCGATGTATGCAATTTTTAGAAAAATGGAATTTTAATTCTAAAAAATAATTTTTTTATTCACATTACAATAACAAAAAAAGAAAAAAGCGACGGCTTATTTAAAATTCGTAAAATGATTTGACTCGTATGACCGTATGACTGGCCTTTTTCTAACCCTTCTAAAATTAGTAGTGGAAAAATACAGCTTAAAGAGAAAAGACTTTTACTCCTGGATTTAGAAAAGAAATTGAATTAAATATCAGGAGATTTTTTTAAAGAAGGACACTAATGAAAATTCAAGTTAAATGAAATATTTAGGCAATGTGAAGCTTGGAAAAATATCTAAATTAAAAAATGTTAATTAGCTCGTGGAAAAGTTTTAAAGAAAGAAGCATTATGAAAAGGTCCACCATCACATGTAAATAAACCCCACCTTTCACGTGATCATTAGCCTTTTTTCTGTAAAAATACCTCTGACACAAACGGCAGGAGAAAATCAAGTGATATTATAATGCGCGTGACAAGATTACAAAGAGTGAAGTGCCGACGATGTCTTTCGCAGACTGGTTAAGAGATAGCTGTGACTTAAAAAGTTTTTAAACTACTTGGATAAATGAAGAAGAAATGTATGACCCCTCCAAGTGTGGTAACCTAATTGTAATTCACAGCCTGCTTAACTTTAAAACTCAATCCACGAAGACAGATTATGGTTTTTTTTAATGGTGCCAAGGAGGCGACGGAAAAGAGAATGGCGCGAAAATGATTAAAAGTCACTTCAATGAATCGAGAAAAAAATGTTAACTCCTTTTGATTATGAGAAACTTATAGTGATTCACAACCAGATGGACTTTTCAACACACGGCCGCAAATTTCTAAGAAAAAAAATGGCGCCCAAGTTACGGCGGAAAAGAAATTGGCGCGAAAAAAAAGAAAAACCCACACACCACAACAAGACAATTTACAACACACGTATCTTTTAATATCAATTAACTACACTTGCCTCAACTGGTGTGGTTGCATCATTGGTGACGACCTGTTGCTGAGAAGATACCTCCCACGTGGGCTTTTCCCGCCGACTCTTACGAACTTGTTGATTTCCCGACATAAAAACTAGAAAAAAAATTGTCAATAAAAATATTTTGTAAGTGTGAACCAAAATGAAATACTAACCAGGTGGGCAGGTGCTAACGGCTGAAAATATTGAACTTAATTCCGTTTTGGACTCCACACAAAAATGAATGAGTGAGCGAATAGACGGCAAAATTCACAATGGCGAAAATTCGAGAAAAAAGTTGGAGAAGAAGGGCGGGGCTTTCTTAGTAATGCGACGTTGTCAGATTGAACTATGAAATTCTCATGCGCACTAAATCCGCCGACACGCCGACTGTGCGAATGCGACAAGCCGACATATATGATCGATCGATTTATAACGTATTACAATATAAGGTCATCGTAACAGAAGTATCACAAAATTATTATTAAGCCACTTTTGCTGTTTTTAATTTTTAATTTTTATTAACGATTACACTGGTTTATTTTATTTCCTCGTTAGTCACAAATGAGCGTCATCGCTAGTTATAATATTAGAAAGTTAATTTTAAATTAAAAAATAATGGCCATTTTCTATTATTACCACGACCATTTAACCATTTTATAGAGACAGTTGGAGAAATTGGCCTATTGGAATCTAAAAGCCTGGTAAATAGCTTCAGTGGGGGGTGCGCGCCGGGCCGCCGGCGTAATACTGACGGAATGCCTCCATACTTTTTATTGTTTGCACATTAGTGTTATTAATCGTGTCACAATTAATAAAATTAATTGATATTCTATACATTTACCTAGCTGATAACTTTTTCATAAATGTAAATACATTTACTTGACGATTAGTATATTCCTAGAATTTTTATTTGTAACAAAATTAATTTCTAAAATGTTGTCTTATGAAAAAAGAAGAAGAATATGATACAAATAAAATTTTATTTTACATCCATAAGATGTTAAAAGCATATCCAAAATAGATGTCCTATGCTCAATCAAAATAGTAATCCTATGTTCATCCATCCAATAGCCCAATGGGCTTTGGGATGTCGGGCTCTAGAATCAACATCCATAGGATTTGATGCGGTGAGTGGGTAGACGGGCGGTGCGCTGAGTTGAGCGGAGAAATCGACCAATGCAGGAATTGGCGGAGGATTGTTTCGCAAGCCGTTAGCAGTACGAATTTCGATGGCATCCTGTTGGTCATCAACACCCTGAATGCGGAATTTGAGGCCAGCGAAAGCACCGACGACCAAGTTGTTAAACCTGGGGAGAATGTAGAAGTATCTGTTCCGGACGGCGGCGATATCGACACTGATGAATCCCTCATTCAGGATCACATTGGGAAGTTCGAGGAAGCCGTTGTCTTGCGCTGTCATGTTAACATCAGTGGCTAAGAAATACTCCTGGTAACTTCGAGTCAATGAGAGTTTCAAGGCTTGACGGCCTTTGTAATTGGTGATGGATTGGGTGACGTTGTGTGCTCTCGTGATAATCTATATTCAATACATTGTGATGTGATAACAAGATATTGTGATGATAAAAAAGTGGTATAAGGCTTCTATTTCTTACTGGAATTCCAGGAGGGAATAAATTCCATTCATGGTTGACCTACATGTACGAAAATAGTGAAATAAATATACAATAAATTTATATGTATTCAAATAAATAACAATATATACCTCAATATTATATGGAATCAGGTTGGAGAGCTTGGCCGGTTATGTAACAAGAAAAGAAGTTGAAGATATGATCTATACTTTTAAAATTGTTTTTATTTAGAATATTTATTTACCTGGGAAGACGCCGTGAGGACAATATAAAGAAAGAGAATGGTGCATACCTTATACATGCTATTAACTGGAAAGACTTGAAATAGGAGAAGTTTATTCCGCAGTGTGGTCTTTATATACTACCTGACGATGATAAATATGATACGCCACAAAGATTCAGCTATTCACAAAGAAAAAAGAAGAGAGAGTTATTTTTACTTTGTGGTGATAACTGTAGCGTCGCAATATTTGTTCCTTAAAATAAAAGAAACTCTCTACAAAATGAAAACTCTACTAAACGGCGGTTGCGTAGTTCACTAGTGTAAGGGAAAATTTGAGGTATTTAATTTGAGGCATTAATACCATTATATGCTTATTGATTCTTATTTTCATTCGTCTTCTTTTAAATTCGATAATTCTTGCAATGCGATAGATCAATCCAGTCGCCAATCCAATCCAGATCACCCAATTTTTGAATCCAAAGGTTCTAGAACGAACGAAAGCGGACGAAAGCGCATTGCTTGTTCTTACAGATGGCCAATTAATATTCGCGTCGTTCTAACGATGGCAAAAAACTATTCAGCCGTTTTAACTTTGAGCGCATCTTATTACAATTGATCAGAAATATTTTTTTATTTTATTTAAAACGGACAAGAGTTGGCGATTTCTTTAAAGATATTTTGAGTTATGACGACCCTACAAGACCTAAATATTTAAATTACTGTATTGAAAAAAAAAATGTTTCGTTTGTTTGTCTTTTTGAAAAATTGTTCCCTATAATAAAAGGAGCTTTCTACCAATTTAGTGACACAGGTATTTTTTTAAAGGCATAGCCACTTTAATTTTGGAAAAAAAAATGATGTACATATTAAGGAAAATAGTTTATTAAAATTAAAAAAAAGTAGAAGAAAATATGGCAGCCCGCCATATCAGACATCTATACGGAATCGACACTCATCACGTCATAACTTATAAAAAATGTTTTGGTTTAAATCAGTGCCACATAAACATGTATGTAACTAGGATATTTCTATTAATTACTGTACCCATTCTATACTCTTAAGTGATATAGCAGTCACTCAATGAAAAGTCATCTGATTTTTTAATAAGTCTTTTATAAGTTCTTTTGTCAAACGATGTTTTACCTCTTGGAAATTTTAGAGCGTGATGATAAGTCTACCATTCAACGACGGAAATGTTATCCGCGATTAGCAAATAAGAGGATATCGCATCGTCATTGCCAAGTCCTAAAAAGGCGAATAGGAGCATCACTCTCTAAATAAAGACTTTATTTCTCTTATTTATTTTTAAAATAAGCATCCGGCGGAGTGTTTTCGTCGGTCTTTCGCTGATAACTGGGCGTATATTTCTGTCCACCCTGACATCACCACGACGCACTTTGGAAATTTCCCTCACAACCTTCCAAACTTTCAACTGGATCGCTATCTTATTTTCAAAAATGCGTATTTTTTCTATTCTCTTCATCTTCCTACTATTGGCGACAGTTTTCGGTGGCCCAGCTCGCAACATGAACCCTTCAAACGTGAGACTTGCTGGAGCTAATATTCGCCCTGGATCTACCAATCAAAGTCCTGAACAGCAAACGGTTGCTGTTGCACCACCAAGGACATGCCCGAACGGACAGCAGATGGACCCATCCGGAAAATGTCGCCCAGTCTGGGGCTAACTGAAGCCTCCAAAGGTATATAAATTGAGAAAATCCGCAATATTTTAATAAAAAATTACAAACTATTTTTTCTATACTTACAGGCAATTAAAGGATCCTATTATACAATCAAAAATTCAAGATAAATTACAAATTTGACTCTTGTAATGTACTAGCAAATAAATTGGCGTTCACAATTGAAGAAGAAAAAAAAATTATTTAACGACTATTATTATTTATCAGCCACTCTCTTGCTGTGCTGCAAGAGTGCCCAGATGGGATTGTCGGGCGTCACCATATCCATAAAGATGAAGAAAACTCGGAGGAATTCGTCATGGGATAGGTCCTCGAATCGGGTGAAAAGAGTCACTCCAATATCAAGTAACCTAAACCCAATGCCGGGAGCCCAGTTCTCTAGCCAGGTGATGACGGGTTTGCAGTGGGTCAGCCGGCAGTGAGCGAAGTAGAGAGCGAATAGAGGCCTCTCTAAATCAGTCATCTTGCGGCCGTCGGATGTTGTGTCCGTCCTCAGACGGGAGCGTAATAGAAGCACTTGGGCATTCGGATCTATATTCTTTCTCGCAAATTTCTATTTAAAAATAAATATATGTTTTAGTAAATTAATATAAATTAAGAAAGGAATTATTCAAACACCTTCGCAAATATTGGGAAAAATGCCCTGGATGGGATGGAACCCAACTCTTCTGAGTGGAACAGTTGGTTCCAGTAGTGGACAATGCCGCTGCTTCTAGTGGCCGATTTGCAAAGGTCTAGTTGGCCAAGTAATCTCTATTTAAATTATAAAATAATTAGTTATTTAAAAGAGAAGAGTTTTATTTAAAAATATGGAAACTTACCCTGCCATAGTTTTCTTGCATTACGAGATAAAACTCGACATCTTTCAACTGGAAAGGAGTGCTGTTAGAAGAGTAGTTCCTCGTCAAGCAGACAAGATCCCGAGAGCTGTTAACAACCCGAATAATTTTTAATTTATTGAAGCCATTGTCCGGCCTTAGAAGAAGATTTGAAGTTGGATTTTCATAGTCTTGAACATATTCTATTAGGGGCGAGTCTACCAGAGTAACAGGATCGTTTTCGTGATGAATCTAAAATTATAATAATAAAATAATTTTTTAAAATAAATAGAGATTGAAATTTGATTTGTGAATAGTACTCTCAAGTGGTTCCTTAAAGATGTGTTGGGCTCGAAAATGTACAGGGACTTGACACCATTCTTGATCAAAGTGGAGGACATGACTCCGGCACCAGCATTGTCCATAACAACTGCTGTTGAAGGGTCAGATAAATCTCCCATATGAGAGCAGATGTAATCTGAAAAATAAATGAATACATAATCAACTGAGTTAGTATTTAAAAGAAGTGAGAGTGAACTTACCGCAGGTACTGGGATCTATGAGGGAGAACTTTTTAATTTTGAGGTTTGCACAGAAATCATCAACCATTGGCTGTTCAACCGAGCGGATGAGGTGGGCGAATTCTGGGTCTTGAATCCCCAAGTTGCTCTCCATCTCCTTAAAGTCTTTCAGGAACTTGTGACGCTTCTTCTCCCCCCATTCGCTGGTGACTGCAGGCTTCGGTAAGTGGTACATGTCCACCTCCTCCCTGGTTTCTTGATCAAAATGGTCAGGGAGGGGTACAAAGCTGCTTCTGGACTCCACCACAAGGGAACTGTCCGTTTTAGCGGTGCTGATGGGTCGACAAACATCTTTTCTGAGGGAAAGCCGGCCAATGTTTGGCCCACTGCTACTGGACGAGCCGTGACTGCTAGTGGTTCGGATAGCTCGGCAAATGTGAACCACCCGGACTGTAGATCTACCAAGCATTTTTATTTAGGGTTAACTGATGCCGAGGAGATGATGATTTATAACATGATTAGTAAACACAACACAAACTATTTTTATTTTTGCTAGATGAACGGTTGTGATGAAACAAACTGGAGGCCCATGTGACAGAAACAAAAAGATGGCGTAGTGTAGCAGACGAAAAACTGGCAAAGTTAAATATCGATATTTAGGATTACATAATTATATTTTATTTTTATAGTTTATAAATGAATTTAAACAAAGTTACATGGTTTAAATAATTATAAATAATATTCAGAATGTTTTTTTTGCATTTTAATTTTTTAATATATAATTTTTGGTCAAAATGTGTTGAAAATGTTTCGTGCGCAATTTGTGCTGAATGGGTTTCAGCAACCTCAACATGATGGAACATAACATATACTATAACATATACAGTGATCGGACATTAGTATAAGCTTTTTAAATTAAAATTAAAATGAATGTTTGTTTGGTTTAGTGAATCTGGCCTTATTTTAGCTTTTAAGTGTAATACTTTAATTTTAAAAAATTTCAATAAGGAAAAAATATATACATAAATACGGCATTAAATTAGAAGCATTGGAATAAACACCCAAATACTTTTATCCCTGAGGGATATCGTATATACCGAAGGTCTAGGGGCCTTTAACCCGTCACAAAAACAGGTACTACTGGTTCCGAAAATGTTTATTGTGCGCAAAATCGAATATCGGAAAATGGCAACGTACGTGCTGTCTAAATATTGATGTAAACAATGGTAAATAAACAGCCAGAAATGAGTAAAACGCGAATAAAAATGTGATTAAGTGAGAAAATAGGCCAATTCTTTTTTGGTAAATACCAGTGTGTCATAATACATCTAGATTATATCAAATTAAGGGGTATTTCATAACCCATATAATTAAAGTAAAAAAAAGTCGAAATAAAATTGAATAAAAGCGAACTGACAACACTGTGTTGGATAGCAAAAAAGTAAACAAACGAGATTTAGAAAAATGATGACTTACACCCAATACTTCAACAGTTCGACTCGAACAGTTTTATTTTATCAAATTAAGCCATAAAAAGTAAAAAGTTTAGATTTATCCAAGATTCGTGAATCTTTATCTGCCAATTTACAAGCTGGATTAAGAAAAAAAATTCCTTCGACTACTTCAAGACATCAATTATATTTAATTAAACTGGGCCATAAAAATTAAAAAAGTTATAAATACTCAGGATTTGTAAATCGTAATCAACAATTCAAATAAAAGTGAATGAAAATTACTATCGTTCAAGACGCAAGTTCCCCTATCCCGAAGGTCCCACAGTGGCTTTATTTGGTAATCGCCCAACAAATCGAATTTTCAAGCGGATAAGTTCCTGTTTTCTCCATAGTCCATGTCAACTTACATAAACTATACCTACTTTGTTTATTCTCGATTAAATCGGGCTAAGAGTAGAATTTCTGTTTAAAACATTAAATAATATTATTATACAAATATTATTAGATTGATTGTAATCAATTTCTCGTTGCTTAATTAATTTTTTTAAAATTGTAACTAAGATTCGGAAATTTCTTTATAGCGTGAATTTCAGGAACGCGTGCTCCCATCGAACGCGTTATTTTTATTGTTTATTTGGGAAACTATATGGTTATTGGTTATCAGCAAAAAAAAATCTTAATACTTAAAGTAGAAGTATAACTGTTAGTCTGTTTAACACGCAAGCAAGACGCAGGAATTCGGGATATTAATATAGAAATCGCCAATTTGATTTGCTCAAGCTATATTTATATGGATTTTTTATATAGGTACAGTAGGTAAATTCACATAATCCGTTATTTAATTGGTGTGAATGTTTCATTTCTTGTAAGTTTACAAGGAACGGTGAGGAAAAGAAGGAGGCCGTGGTATGATTGAGGGTATGATCGTGTATAGACTTATTTTAGGGATTGATGTAATAATACTCTCAGAGATATTATGTAATCGAATCCTGAGCGCAATAAAAAGATTCATAGCCCTCTTTTGAATCAGTCGGATCAGTCGTAAATTTTTAACTAGAGCAAGTTAAGAACGCAACGAACTATTTTTTTTACCGACTACAGAGGTCATAAAAATGGTGAATTCAAACTTATCAAGCAATCCCTATTAAAAAGCTTTATTAGTGTCTCCAAAACAAGCGAACGGCTAATAACAAAAAAATATGTTTATTTTCCATTCGAACTGAAAATCTCACTTGAAAAAGATATTCAATTTCTCCCCAGCGCTTTATTGGACACAGACTGAACAGCGGACGCGGACATATTTTTTGGCGAATTTTTCGATAAAACTGCGGACCTTCTTTATACATAAAAAAAAAAAGGAGTAGATGTGTACCGGTATGCAAAACTTATAGGGTCCGGAAATAAAGTAATTACAACATTAGACACAGAATTTAAAGCTAAATCGAATGGAGTATAAATCCTCCGTATCTCTTTTGGATGATGAGACAACTTTGATAAACCGTTTTCTTCCAAAGTGACTCAGTTTATCGAAATTACCTATTAATTCGAATTTTTTTGTTTTAACTTGAACTTTCATTAATAAATAAAGCTTTGAATTCCACGTCGAATGGTAGAGGTGGTTTAATTTTGGATCTTTTAAACTGTCGGAAGCATCTATTATTTTTTTTATGATAAAAATAACCAAATGGTGCTTCTTGAAAAGAACGAAAATGACTCCTCTCAATTGTGGGCTCAGAAAGATGATGGTCGTCCATATGGGCGTCAATATACCAACCAAAAAAAACTGGTGATTCGATATGCCTCCAACTGGTCTTGTCAACTAGGTCATCCGATCCTAATATAACTTTAGCTTATAGTACCGTAAAATGGACCAGTAAAATGGACGAAATAGTAAAACCGTTAGCTCTCATTGAAAAATCAGATCTAGTATATATCAGATTACTTCATCAAATTATTGACCATATCTAATTTATAATAAGGTGGTATAGGGCTTATACACTACAGTAGAACAATGCTTAACATAAATAAAATACGGAAAATAAAATTCTGGGATGTTTTCAAAAGAATTTTAAATTATATAGATGTCAAGTTGTGTTCCAGTTGATTTCCAGATTGCTCTAGCAATTGACGAAACATACTCTCCTTATTCTTGGTCAAATTGGACGGGGAATCAAATTCCTATGGATATATATTCTTTAAAACATCTACGGTTTTTTTGATTAAGCTAGTAGATTGGAACTCGTATACAGTACCATCAGATATCCTGCATCTAAAACCATGACTTTGTCCGAGTCCATGATGGTATCTAACCGATGAGCGATGGTCAACACGGTACAGTCGTTAAACTTCTCTCTAATGGTTATCTGAATCAACCGATCCGTCCTGAAAAAAGAACCAATGTTAGAAAAATCTTTTAAGTCTGGTGTTTCAAAACTAACTATTTTACATTTGGTCGACATTGGCGGTAGCTTCGTCAAGAATAAGAATTTTATTTTTACGGAAGATGGTCCTAGCGAGACAAACGAGTTGCCTCTGACCGACGGACAGGTTAGATCCCCCTTCAGCCACCATGAAATCAAGTCCCAACTGGACATCTGCCGCCATTGATTCCTTCAGTTTGACATCTTCCAGCGCGTTCCACAAGACGTCGTCATCGAACTCTCCAAAGGGATCCAAATTCTTGCGCAATGTTCCAGTAAATAACACCGGATCCTGAGGAATGATGGATATTCTTGAACGTAGGTCATGGAGTCTTATACTTTTAGTGTCAATTCCATCGATAATGATTTTTCCATCGGGTTCAGTAAGACGGAAAAGAGCAGCGATGAGAGATGACTTTCCCGCTCCTGTTCGACCCACGATTCCTATCTTAATATCAAAATTATTAAAATACATCGATTACGATTATTAAAAAGCAAAATTGATAGAGATTTTCACACCTTTTCTTTTGGTTTAATATGGCAAGTTATATTATTAAGGACACAGTTATTTTCGCCATAAGACAAGCTCATTCTTTCAAATTGAATACTGCCTTCTTTGGGCCACCATGATGACGGTTGACGGTCTGGAGAAAAGAAAGATTTACATATATATTGGTCTACAAACTACTGGTACTTTGCTAGTGTTTATTAAAAAAGTTAGTTAGATCCAATAGAAATAATAGTTAATTGCCAGCTAGTTATTTTACAATTAATAGTAACTGTTAACTAAATAGGTATATAATCAATAATACTTAATTAATGGAAATCACAAATTCAATTGGTACCTATATTAGAGTCGAGTGCTGCTTCGGATGGTAGATGACAATATTCTATAACTCTTTCAGTAGACGTCATCAAGTTCTCCAATTGAACAAACAATTGAACTCCATAGTTAAACGAGGTTGCCATAACCATGACGGATGAAATAATTAATCCTGCTTCACTTCCAGTCAGTTCTTTGTGAAGTGCAACACAGCCGTACGTAATACATGCCACATAAGCGACCATGGTCCAGTCCAATATAATGGCAAACCAGCGGGCGGTGGCTAAAGTCAGGTAAAAAGCCGAACTGTTAACATCTTGCCGTTGATCGAAAATCTGTTGAAAAACGGATTCACATTGATGGGCTCTCAATGTGGTCAATCCAACTAACGATGAAGAAAGATGGGTAAACACGGGACTTCGAGCTAAAAAATATTACCGGTACTTCACATAAAATCATTGTAACCATGACGAATAAACAGTTTTTATTACTTATGCCCTCCAATCTTCTGATATTAAGGGATGCAACAAATAGCATTCGTCTGATCATACAGAAAGAGATGATGAGCAAAATGGCTGGAAATGTGAGCCACCAGTTCATCAGAGTTATAAGCACTATCATTCCCAAAGTGCCTAAAGTTCTCTTAAAATATAATGCGAGTGAACAAATAGGTTATAAAAATATTTTAAAAAGCGGTACTAATATTGGTACTATATTATATTGGTACTAATATTGGTACTATATTATATTGGTACTAATATTGGTACTATATTATATTGGTACTAATATTGGTACTATATTATATTTGTACTAATATTGGTACTATATTATAATACAGTTATGAGTTCAAGGAAAGTGCTTGGGAGCTGATCATCCATGCATCCAATATCCATTGAAAAACGATTCAGAATTCGTCCTAATTAAATAAAGCGATTTTTGAATTAAACCTCAAATTTAATTTTTGTAAACAAAATGTAGATTACCAACAGGATTCTGTTCGAAGAAGGAAAGTGGTGAATGGACAATAGAAGTGAACATGTTGTCGTGAAGTTTCACAGAAGCAGACATGCAGGTTATGAAAAAGTGAGATGACCGGATCAAGGCAAACACGAAAGAAACTCCCAATAAAATTGAATAAACATAAATTCCGGTGTAGGTGTCTACTTCTTGAATCCATTTGTTTAAGCTAAACGCATTGTTGACTGCGATTTCTCTCATTTCTATTGGCCTATGCTTAACTGCTCGTTTTGTTGAATTATTATAATGAATTGATTCGGCATTGGTCCAAACACTGAGCCAGTAATCAATTCCAATGTAAGCTATTTGAGTAATCATAAAATTCGCGGCCAGGAAGAGTAAAGAAGCGACACCCCCGCCAGATCGGAGGTATTTCCAGTAAGTTGACATGATAACGCCTCCTGATTGACGGAATTCTTCATTTAATCCATCGTTATTTGATCCGACGTCGGAATTAGCGAAATTGCTATTCGACTATTATACAAGCGAGCAAAAAATCGAAAAATAAAAAATAAAAATAATTCTCTATAATAGAATATCTAAACAGACTTGATCATCAGTTGATGAATGTACAGAAATCGATCGATCATCGATATGACTTGTAGCTATAAGTTCCTCTGCATTTCCAAGAGCTTCTATTCTCCCCTAGAATTTACAGTTTATGTGTTCCAACATGATGTATTGATGATTTGAGAAACTATACCAATTTACCTCTTTGAGGACAAGGATCTTGTCAACGCCTTTCAAATATTGCAACTGATGAGTAACAAGAATACGGGTTTTGTTTTTGAGGAAACCATTAACGGCTTTGTCGAACAAGTGGCGTCCGACATGGTTGTCAACGGCGCTGAGGGGATCGTCCATAAGATATACATCGGCATCGACGTAGAGGCAGCGGGCCAGATTTACTCGAGCCTTTTGACCACCGCTAAGAGAGATGCCTCTTTCGCCCACCAAAGTTTGGTCTCCATTTGGTAGAAGAGTGAGATCTCTTTCCAGAGCAGCTGCTTCGACCACTCGACGATACCTCTGCTCTATGTATTCGAATCCGCATAAGATATTTTCACGAATTGTGCCGGAGAAGATCCAGGCTTCTTGAGACGCGTAAGCCACTTTACCGTGCACCCGACAGTTTCCATCGGTTAGCGGTAGTTCACCAAGAATGGCATTTAATAGAGAGCTCTGTGCAATATATACTTAGTTATAGTCTATATATTTTTTAAAAATTCAATTTATTATTATGATTGTTACTTTCCCTGATCCAACTTGACCGACTATGGCTATTAGTTCCCCAGGTAGAACAGTGAACGACAAATTAGTCAGAGTGTTCCCCTCTACTGAAGATGATGATGACCACTTGGCAGTCACTTTCTCCAAATCAACTGAAAAGTTGCTTTGTGTCTCAGCAGTTGAATTAGTATTTTTCTTTTTAGCCATCTCATCAAGTAAAAAGAAATCCTATATAACACAAAAAGGATCATATAAATCAAGTATATTAAAGTATATGAAAGTAATCTTTATTATTACTTCTTCTCTTTCTAACAAAACATTATATGATAAAATTACCTGTATGCGTTTGATTGAGACTCTGGCTTCGGCCGTCGAGGTAACAGCATAGGGAAAATAATTAGCCATATTTGCACGAATTCCGTTGAATAAAGCAACAGTTAAAAACACCTGCAAGAATTATACATTGTTAGCCTGTTATTTCATCGATATACTTTTAAAATAATACATTAGAAAATCATTCTAATCTAATAATAATATTCGAATCGTATGTAAAAGTTAACCAATAAACCTTTTCAGGAGTGAGATGATTTCCCAGCAGCCCATAAACAAGAAAGATGAAGAATACCATCAATTTCGAAGAAACATCAAACAGGCAGTTACTAAACCCTCGAAAATACAACGCCCTACGAATTACGCTCACCTCCATTCTATGGTATGCAACATTTAAATTAAATTCCTTTGAGTACTTAATTTTTGGACCACCATTGTTCCTATTACTTTCGATATAGATCTATCAAAGCAGCAAAAGGTTTCTCCCAAGTGAATAGTTTGATAAGCCGTATTCCAGTTACGATTTCATTCATCGTTCGAATTCGTTCGTCCGTCCTTTCAGCAGTTTTCAGCCGCCATCTAGAGAAAATCTTAGCACTCCACCCTGCTTACGTTAATAGAATCGCGGTTAACTAAGGATAAAAAACCATCGTAAGAAATCACCTTGGAAGTAAGCGAGAAGGAATATTATAAGCAATCCAACAAAGCAGGAAGAACCGAGAACGAAGTAGAGGATGGTGGTTGTGATGATAACGTGAATAGGAGAGACCCAGAGGTAGTTAAAGTATATAGTTGCATCGTCAAAACGGTTAACATCATTTGTCATCAAATTAATAATTTGGCCGATGCTTGTCTCTTGTCTTAAAGCCCTTTGAGTCAACAATAAGCACTGCAAAAAAACACTCAGAAAAGTATTTTTTAAAATTAGTTTTGAAAACCAATGACCAAACCTTTTTGAATATGAGTGATCGCAACGCTATGCGCACTTGCAATCCTAACTGCCTCATTACATAACACTGGCAGCGGGCGAATGCATGTGATACACTGCATAGAAACACTCCAGAAGCGTACAAGTAAGCTTCGGTTGAGCTCATTCCACTGGCTGTATCAAAGTAACGAATCAATTGGCTCAAAAACAACGGTTGTGCAACTCTGTATGTTCATAAGTATATTTTGATGTTATAGTAAAATAGATTAAAGACCAGAAAGGTGGTAATTACCTAGCAAAACACTCTTCAAAAAGAGCCAAAAGACTTAAAAGTCCAAATTTAGGACTGAAAGTTCGCGCAAGTGCACGCGTCAAACTTGGTTTACATTTTTTGATCTTGTCCTTTTTGGATAATTTACTATTAACCATCTCTACCTTGTTTAACTCTTTTATCCATTCTCTAATGGTTGTAAAGCGGTATATATGTTTTATATTTATAAATAATTTTGTTGTTTATATCACTTGATTTACTTATACAGTTTAAGACCCAATTTTTCGGATTCGTCAGAGGGTAGAACTCGGTACAAGTCCTCGACCTGTAACTCTCTTTGATTACCCAACCGAATGAATGGTGTCAGCCAACTAATACGATACCGGTACATGCATAAAGAGCTCGTAATCAATACTCTTTAGTGATAAAACTAACACGTAGTGAGTAGTTATGATTTACCATAAAAATAATTTCGAAAAGAAATTAGCGGTTCTCCTTGGATTTGGATTGGGTATCAGATTAATGTCGTCTACTTTGTTATTCGTACTGAGATAGGACTGGTGAATGGTTCTGTCATCGTCAGCATCGCTCAAAAGCCTAGTATTCTTCATTTTCATGACTTAATAATCTGAAGCAATAATAACACCAATATAATAAAAAATTACAACTCTTTTTCAATATAATTTTATATTGAATTAAGTTTAAATTTCTAATCAAATATGTATGTACATGTATGCATGTGTATGTATAAATTTCTTACCCTATAAAGTAAGATGATAGACTTCAAATCACAGTGTAGTAACACTAGCCAAAAGTATTATAGTATATCTATGATAGTGCTGACAATAAGAGCACTTTCTGTTCCCAACATCAAAATCATACCATTATATTATTTATTTTTATTTTTTAAGCAAAACGAAAATACACACACATGGCTATCAGGTGCACGCTATCGTTTATTTTATTTATTTTATTTTGTTTTTAGATTTTAGTTCAAACTTAGTGCTGCCTAGGGTTAAAGAACCCATTTACAAGGTGTTCTGCTATATACCATATGGCAATAATATATGTGAGCACACGTATATTATATAGTTACGGTAGTTCTACTTCCATCCACTTTCTACTGTTACATCCATCAATTCAAAATCCATCAATATATTCTACGTGCTTATATAAAATGTGATGACGCTCGCCCACATCAAATTCAGTTTTAAAATAAGTAAAAGCAGGAAAACAGTTATTTATATGTAATGGCGCAGTTCTGGGTGCCCAGTTTTGCGGTAGTAGGTTTAGCTATATTATTACTACAACCTCTACTAAACTTATTAATTTGAAATTCCTGAAAATGTAAACATAAACCAGCAACAATGATTGACAGAATCAAATAATGAAATATAATAAGAAAATAAGAAAAGTAAGAGAAAAGTTTTCATCGGCAGTTTGGATTAATTTCCAGATTATTACATAAAATTGGTGTCAAGTTCTTATAGTACTCGCTACAGTAATAAATAATAAGCTGCGGTATAAAACGACAAATACTTGCAACCTAACACGGCGCCAGAAAATTAGATAACCTTTAAATATATTATTAGTTAATTTAATTGTTTTATAAAATTAATTGTTTTATCATCAATAATTGATAAAACAATTAATAAACTACGGTTTTTAATTTAGTCATTCCTTAGTTTTAACATGTCATGGTCGATTTCTTGCCTGTCCCACCAAATGGTAAAACATACTCTCCTTATTCTTGATCAAATTGGACGGAGAATCAAATTCCTGTTGTTTAACAATATATCAATATCAATTACTTTTTGTTAGTTAAAAAGTACCGTAACAGAATGGATATGAAAAACACACCATCAAGTAGCCCCCATCCAAAACCATAACTCTGTCGGAATCCGTGATAGTATCTAACCGGTGAGCAATGGTCAGAACGGTACAGTCTTTAAACTTCTCCCTAATGGTCTTCTGGATCAACTGGTCCGTCCTGAAAATGTGCCAATCTCAGAAAATTCTTCAATCGTTTAAGTTTTCAAACTATTATTATTGTATTATACATTTTGTCGACATTAGCAGTCGCTTCGTCAAGAATCAGAATCCGATTTTTACGGAAGATGGTCCGAGCCAGACAAACGAGTTGCCTCTGACCGACGGACAAATTCGATCCACCTTCGGCCACCATAAAATCGAGCCCAAATTGTACACCTTCTGCCAATGATTCCTTCAGTTTGACATCTTCCAGGGCGCTCCACAAGACGTCGTCATCGAACTCTCCAAAGGGGTCCAAGTTCATCCGCAGAGTTCCAGTGAATAACACCGGATCCTGAGGGATGATTGATATTCTTGAACGTAGGTCATGAAGTCCTATACTTTTAGTGTCAACTCCGTCGATAATGATTTTTCCATCGGGTTCGGTTAGACGGAGCATTGCAGCGATCAGAGAGGACTTTCCAGCCCCCGTTCGACCGACGATTCCGATCTTAAATAGAAACAAGTTTTCGAAAAAGGCCAAACAAAATTTATTTTTCACTATAATAATACTTTTTCTTTGGGTTTGATGTGGCAGGTTATATTTTTAAGAACAGGAAAGCTGTCACTGTAAGATAGACTCACACCAACGAATAGAACGTTTCCCTCTGAAGGCCACTGGGGCATTGGTTTCCTGTCTGAACACCAGCACAATATACATGTATAATTATATTTTTTTAAAAACAATTATATAACTTATACCTTCACTAGATTTCCGATCTACCTCAGAGGGAAGATTGCCATATTCAATAACTCTTTCAGTGGAAGTCATCAAGTTCTCCACTTCCTCAAACCTTTGGATTCCATGGTAAAAAGTGGACGCCATAAACATGATGGATGTGAGAACCAATCCCGCCTCACTATCATTCAGTTTTGATCCAAGACCAACGCAACCAAAAGTAATACAGTCCAGATAAAGGATCATGGCCCAGTTCATCAAAATGGCGAACCAAGTTGAAGTGGCTAAAGTAAGATAGTAAGCTGAACTGTGAACGTCTTGTAGTTGGTAGAAAATCTGTCGGAAAATTTCTTGGCATCCATGTGCTCTTAGAGTGGTCAATCCAACCAGTGATGAAGAAAGATGTGTAAAAACAGGACTTCGAGCTACAATTTTTCTTTTTTTTACTTAATCAAATCAAATAAGGTAAAATTATTAAAACGGTGTTACTTGTGCCTTCCAATCGTCTAACATTGAGAGAGGTTGTGAGATACGTTCGCAAAATAAAGTAGAAACAACCGACAAGCAAACTGACAGGCAGAATAAGCCACCCGTTCACAACCGTCACTAGTAAAGTGTCTCCCAGCACGTTGAAACCATGCTGTATGAAGTTTAGTTATGAAAATCATGGTTATAAAAGCATTAAACTATAAAAAAATATCAATTATAATACAGCAAGCACAATAACATACTAATAAGAATTCGTGAAAACTATCTGGAAGTTAATCATCCATGCAGCCAATATCCTTAATAAAACGATTCAAAATACGGCCTAATAATAAGAAGAAGAATTAATTTTTCAAATGCTGAAAGTTTCCTAAATTAAGTATTTACTATATACCAATAGAGTTCTGGTCGAAGAAGGAAAGTGGGGAACGAAGAACTGATTTAAACATTTCGTCGTGAAGTTTAACAGAGGAATACATGCACGTAACGTAAAAGTAGATTGATTGAATCATATGTGAAACAAAAAGAGCTCCAATTATAGCAGAATAGATGTAGATGCCTGTATAAGTATCCATCACATTTTCTTTATTCCAAGAGTTTGAATAGTTGGAAGTTGTTTCAATAACGTTGGTATTATTGCTGGATAAAGGTTTTTCATAATACTGAATGAATTCAGCATTCGTCCAAATACCGAGCCAGTAGTCAGCAACAGTGAAAAGCACTTGAGTTACACAAAAGCTCAAGAACAGGAAAGTCAAAGAAACCAGTCCGCCACCTGATCGAAAATATTTCCAGTAGCTGGATATATTAACACTTCCAGAAAATCGGGGTTCTTCAGTAGTAAGTGGGCTAGAATCTAAATTTTTGGAGACCGTTGAGAGCAGATTGGGCTTTTGTACAGGTCTACTATTATTTTCTGCAATTGGTAAAGTAATTAATGGATCATCTATGCATCCAGAAGCAATTACTTCCTCAGGAATTCCAAAAGCTTTTAATTGACCCTAAAATTGATTTATTATTGTGAGTATAGATATACATATTTTTAAATATTGTTTTAATCCGTAGAAGTACTTTACCTCTTTTAGAACAAGAATCTTGTCGACTTCTTTTAAATACTGCAGCTGGTGAGTAACAAGAATGCGGATTTTGTCTTTCAGGAACCCTTTAATGGCTTTATCAAATAGGTGGCGTCCGACGTGAGTGTCGACGGCACTGAGAGGATCGTCCATAAGGTAAATATCGGCATCGACGTAGAGGCAGCGTGCCAAATTGACTCGAGCCTTTTGACCGCCGCTAAGAGAAATACCTCTTTCTCCCACTAAAGTTTGGTCGCCCTTTGGTAGACGAGTGAAATCTCTTTCCAAAGCAGCCGCTTTCACCACTTGGCGATATCTCTGGTCGTTGTATTCGGATCCACAGAGAATATTCTCGCGAATTGTGCCGGAGAAGATCCAGGCTTCTTGCGATGAATAAGCCACTTTACCATGCACTCGACATTTTCCGTTTAGTAACGATAGTTCCCCAAGAATAGCATTTAATAGAGAGCTCTGCAAAAGAAATAATCGTGAAGCTTAAGAAATCCATCAAGTTCGATTCATAAAAATTTAGATAATCACTTTTCCTGACCCAACTTGACCGACTATGACCATTAATTGACCAGCTTCAACAGTAAAGGAAAAATTAGTCAGTATGTGTCTTTCGGTTGAAGATAACGGCCACCTGGTCGTCACGTTTTCCAAATTTACTATGCAATCTCTCCCTTTATTAATACTAGATATATGCATTTTCTTATCTTCCACTATTTCATCGATTAATAAGAATTTCTTCGAGTTGAACAAAAAATATAAGGGACAGTGTTTAAATTAATAAGTGTACTTTTTCAGTGCAAACCTCAATTCGTTTTAAGGAGACCCTGGCTTCTGCAGTTAAAGTTAGAGCATAGGGGAAATAGTAGGCCGTTTCGGAGGTTATTCAACAAAGAAACTGACAAGAACACCTTGATCGCCCAATAATAGAAACAACCCAATAAATAATAGAAAAAACATTGTGTTTAAAATAAGCAACAAAATACCTTTTCAGGGGACAAATGATTGTCGAACACTCTATAAACAACCAAGGTTATAAAAATGGTTAATTTTGTCAAAGTGTCCGAAATGCTCATATTCAATGCACGAAAATAGCCAGTTCTACGGATAACGTCCACTTCCATTCTTTTATGTGTCGAACTTTATTATTATAAGGAAAAAAAGATATGATTTAACAAGATATACCTTCTATATAAATCGATTAAAATTGAGAATGGTTTCTCCCAAGTATACATTTTGATGACTCGAATGCCCGTAACGATTTCGTTCATAGTGCGGACACATTCGTCCGTCCTTTCAGCTGTTTTCAATTTCAATTTAGAAAAGACGCTCGCAATCCAACCTATTCAATTCATAAATTCATTTTTTGAAAATCCAATTATACACACATCTAGGGGCCTTGTGTTGTATATACTTTTGCAATTTGAGACCTAAATTTTGAGATTTTTCAGTGGGAAGTACTTGGTACAAGTCATCTACCTGGAGCTTTCTTTTATTGCCCAATTGAATGAATGGAACCAGCCAACTTACAGCAGTTATCACAAAAAATATTTAATGAATATATTTGACAATGTAGCAGCTATTTTAAGCTTCAGTTTTGTTATTATTAACTTACCAAAAAAATAGTTTTGATGGGAAATTCGCATTCGTTCGAGGATTTTTATGCAATAGAGGATTGCCTCCTATCCTATTCTCCAAAGATGTGCTACGATAGCTGCGGGTATTGCTACCATCCAAAATCCTGGAATCATTTCCCATCGTGACAGCCTTTATCCTTTAAAGTACTTTTAGAAAATCTCTAGAAATCGGTGGCATTAGTACCTACTAAACAGTAGTGGTACCCACCTTCTCTATAGCCTAGTAAAATCTTATTTTTGGTTCACTTTTATTTTCAGTTCAAAATTGAAATAATGCGCGATAACGTTTGGTACGCACGCTGTAAATCATCAAAGTTAAAATACCCCCTTACAACACACTTACAAAACCTATACAGCAGCGGTCCAGAAAGTGGGACCAAGTTTCGCACCCCTTTTTATGTCCCACTTTCTAGAAATTCCCACTTTTTGGAAACCCACAAGAGAACCATTGAATAGGTTTCAGCAACAATGGGTAAATGGCGGACTACCTGCTCATTTAATGTAAAAAAGTTGCTGAACCGAGGGATTAGCTCATACGTTGTTCCAGTGGCTTTAAGAAAAAGAGGGTCGCGCGAAGGGTATCTCTTAGGGACCAAGAAATTGCGCACCCCTTTTTCGGTCCCACTTTCTGGAAATTCCCGATTTTCAGGTGTCCCACTATCTGGACCGCTGCTGTACAATAGGGTCCCGTATGATGAAACCTGAAAACTTGGAATTGATCGAACAGATGTTTTCTCCGTGTTTTTTTTTTCAATAAATAAACAAATCTTTCTTTGTTTCATATTTATTTCTTTGAATTTAAAAACAATAGAAAATTTTGACAATAGGTGGAATGAAATAAGTGTTAAAACGACTGCGAGTGGTGAGGGAGGGGGGGGGGGGCAGCGAAGTGGCGACTTCATACATATTCAAGCAGCGATATGAAAACGATATAGTGTAAACCTAACTAGCCCAGCCGCATACCAGGTTTTGAACTTAGATCGTGGAGATTGATAGTCTTGATATCAACCCCATCGACAATGGTTTTTCCATCGGATTCGTTATAGATCTATCTAGCTAAAAGTACATAGGATATATCTTTATAGTAACAACAGAATCACTTTCTGGTTCCAACATCAGGATCACGCCGATATTTATTTTGATTTTTCTTTTCAAACTATAAAAACAAATATTGAATAGCTTCTTGCTACCAGATACCAGGTGCACTTCGTCGTTGTGTAAATATTCATGTTTTTTATTTTATTTTTTCTAAGATATTAGCTTAGATTACGTTGGGTCAAAGAACCCAGAGACAAGGTGTTCTATAATACCATATGAAAATATACTAGTCATTCTGCTATGCACACGCAGTGGATATATGGTTATCGTACTTGTAGAAAGTTCTATATCGATATTCCATCCTTCAACTTTGCTATAGTTTGCGTCAATTTCCATTTATTTCTGGGTAATCCATGATAAAGACCAAATGAAATAAGCATATAAGTTAACTCAATCAATAATACTCGTTGCTAACACGAAAAAATACACAGAAAGTTAAATATAGTTTGTATTTGTTAGTAAAAGAGTTAGTGAAATGTTTTTAATTGAACGCGCTCCATAGCTAGAATTTCAAAGTCTTTACTTTTCCTGACGATTTCTTCATTGTTCCACTAAATGATAAAACATGCTTTCCATATTATTGATCAAAGTTGATGGAAAATTTTAAACTTTATCCGAATCCATGATTGTGTCTAGCCGATGAGCAATAGTTAATACGGTACAGCCGTTGAACTTCTCTCAAATATCGATAGGATCAATCGGGCCATCCTGGTTTTAAAAAAAATTAAAATTCGTAAATTACTTTGGTTTTTCAACTTTGTTACATTACGTTTTGTCAACATTAGTGGTCGCTTCGTCAAAAACTAGAATCCGATTTGTACGAAAGATCGCTCTAGCGAGACCAACGAGTTGCCTCTGACCAACGGAGAAGTTAGATCCACCTTCAGTCACAAAAAATTCGTAAAATCAATTCACAATCGCGCATCTGCCGACATTGATTCCTTTAAATGGATGGCTTCGAGTGCGTTCCAGAATTCGTCTTCGTTGAACTCTCCCAAGGGTTAAGTTTCCAAAGAGACTTCGCATATGCAATTACTAAAAATCGGAAATACATTAAATTTTGAATCAATCTCAATTCCATTCTATAATACTCATCATTTAGCAAGCAGTTGGTTAATACAGGCATTTAAACAAGAATCCCTTTTGGCATCCTGTAATTTTGGGTTCGTCATCATTTGTTAGCCTATTACTTTCGATATAAATCTATCAAAGCTGTAAAGGGTTTCTCCCAAATGAATAGTTTGACGATTCTATTCCAGTAACAATTGCGCTCATCAAAACAAATTCAATAACCCCGTGTAATGAAGGATGCTATCATTTGTTTAGTAAATTTAGAACTTCTTGATTATTGCCATCTTTACCTTTAGTCCAGACAATGTTTACATAAATTGTAATGCTATATTATGCTTTATAATATTAGTATAAGAAAACGATAATAATAAGGCAATTGGAAACTTAAAGCGCACCGCTTACTAAACATTGTTAAAATTGACTATGCTAATGTTTAAATTCTAGATTGTGTTGACGTCCGTCTTGCTTGGCCAACTGATAAAAAATGCTCTTTTTATCTTCTAGTAAATTGGATGGTGAATCGAATTCCTATTTATTGTATAAATAATATATACTTAAACTTTGTGCATTTAACTGATTTAAGTATTATTGAACTTTTAGTGTAATCGTACCATCAAGTATCCTGCATCCATAACCATAACTTTGTCCGAATCCATGATGGTATCTAACCGATGGGCGATGGTCAACACGGTGCAATTGTTAAACTTCTCACGAACAGTTATTTGAATCAAACGGTCCGTCCTAAACAAAGGTGTAGAACACTACCTACACAAATACTGACTCAAACATCCAATCAATTACTTGAAATATTACATTTGGTCAACATTGGCGGTCGCTTCGTCAAGAACCAGAATCCTATTTTTACGGAAGATGGTCCTAGCAAGGCAAACGAGTTGTCTCTGACCGACGGACAAGTTCGATCCACCTTCAGCAACTGTAAAATCAAGTCCTAATTGCATATCTCCTGCCATCGTTTCCTTCAGTTTGACATCTTCCATTGCGTTCCACAAAACATCGTCATCAAACTCTCCAAAGGGGTCCAAATTTTTGCGCAATGTTCCAGTGAATAACACAGGATCCTGAGGGATGATGGAGATTTTTGAACGTAGATCGTGAAGGCCGATGCTCTTCGTATCAATTCCATCGATAATGATCTTGCCTTCCGGCTCAGTGAGACGAAAAAGGGCTGCAATCAAAGAGGACTTTCCCGCACCCGTTCGACCAACAATTCCAATCTTTTACAATAATTTGATATAATTAAAACTGTATTGCGCGGCAATTATTGCGGCTTCAAACTGATTTAAATTTGTTCACCTTTTCTTTTGCTTTGATATGGCAAGTGATATTATTAAGAACGTTATTTTCACCATAAGACAAACTCATTCGTTCAAATTGAATATTTCCATGATCGGGCCATAATGATGACGGTTTACGGTCTGGAGAAAAGAAAAAAGATAAAAAGATAAATTAAATAAACAGCTTTGTCATTAGTTAATTAGTTGTAATGCATATAATAATATAGTCGACAAACTATAAGCGATTGGCCTATAGTTAGTAAATATTATTTGCCTTAAAATTGGCATACAGTAGGCCAACCTTTATTAGACTCGAGTGCTGCTTCGGAAGGTAGGTGGCAGTATTCTATAACTCTTTCAGTAGACGTCATCAAGTTCTCCACTTGTACAAATATTGTAACTCCATAGTTAAATGTTGTTGCCATGAACATGACCGATGAAATGATTAATCCTGCCTCACTACCAGTCAATTCTTTGTGAAGTGCAACGCAGCCGTACGTAATGCATGCCAAATAAGCGACCATAGTCCAGTCCAATATAATGGCAAACCAACGGGCAATGGCCAAAGTTAGGTAAAAAGCCGAACTGTTAACATCTTGCCGTTGATCGAAAATCTGTTGGAAAACGGATTCACATTGATGGGCTCTCAATGTGGCCAACCCAACCAACGAAGAAGAAAGATGGGTAAACACGGGACTTCGAGCTAAAAAATATTACTTCGCATATAATCATTGTTACCATGACGTTTAAACAATTGTTATTACTTATGCCCTCCAATCTTCTTATATTAAGGGAGGTAACAAAGAACATTCTTCTGATCATGCAGAAAGAGATGATTAGCAAAATGGCTGGTAATGTGAGCCACCAGTTCATCAAAGTAATGAGCACTACCAGACCCAAAGTTCTCAAAGTTCTCTTAAAATATTATAAAAGTATCATAAGGAGTTATTGAAAATAATACTGTTATTTTTATTTTTTAGCTGTCTGCTATCAACACACATTTATGAGGTCAAGAAAACTGCTTGGAAGCTGATCATCCATGCATCCGATATCCATTGAAAAACGATTCAGAATTCGTCCTAAATAATAAGACGATCAAAAATTCGAATCAAAATATTCTTCAAACTTTATAATAGAATATATCTAAATTACCGACAGGATTCTGTTCAAAGAAGGAAAGTGGTGAACGAACGACAGAATTGAACATGTCGTTGTGAAGTTTGACAGAGGCAGACATGCATGTTATGAAAAAGTGGGATGACCGGATTAAGGTTAACACGAAAGCGATTCCAATCAAAATGGAATAAACATAAATGCCGGTGTAGGTGTCTACTTCTTGAATCCATTTGTTTATGCTATCAAACGTATTGTTGACTTCCACTTCTCTCATTTCAACTGGCCTAATATCAGGCGGATCATCAAGTGAATCAAGTTTTGTAGAATGATTACTATGACGAACGTATTCGACATTGGTCCAAACGTTAAGCCAGTAATCAATTCCGGTATTAACTATTTGAGCAATCACGAAGTTGGTGGCAAGAAACAGTAGGGAAGCCAGACTCCCACCGGATCGCAAGTATGTCCTGTAAGTTGACATAGTAACACCTCCAGATTGACAAAATTCCTTAGGTATTCCATTGCCGTTTTCATTTGAATTGACCGCATTACTTTCTGACTATATTAGAAACCACAATTTTCTATTGCAGTCACACATAATAAAATATACAAAATTAAAGAAAATGTTACTTGTTCATCAGCTGGTGGATGTATAAAACTTGGTAGATCATCGATAAGACCGGTAGTTATGAGCTCTTCTGACTTTCCAAATGCTTCCACCCTCCCCTTATATTTACAGTTTATGTATTTCTTAACCACAATATATTGTTTATTTGTTAAACTCTGAGCCAATTTACCTCTTTGAGGATAAGAATCTTGTCAACGTCCTTTAAATACTGCTGCTGATGTGTAACAAGAATGCGGGTTTTGTCTCTGAGGAATCCGTTAATGGCTTTATCGAACACGTGGCGTCCGACATGGTTGTCAACGGCGCTGAGGGGATCGTCCATGAGGTAAATGTCGGCATCGACGTAGAGGCAGCGGGCCAAATTCACTCTAGCCTTTTGACCACCGCTAAGAGAGATGCCTCTTTCACCTACCAAAGTTTGGTCTCCCTTTGGTAGAAGATTGAGATCTATTTCCAGAGCCGCCGCTTCAACCACTTGGCGATACTTCTGCTCTATGTATTCGGATCCACAGAGGATGTTCTCTCGAATAGTTCCGGAGAAGATCCAGGCTTCTTGGGAAGCGTACGCTACCTTACCACGCACTCGACAACTACCATTGAGCAGCGGTAGTTCACCAAGAATGGCATTTAATAAAGAGCTCTGCATCAATTGAAATTTAGTTTAAGCTTAGAAATTCAAAAATTGTATTTATAATTATGATGGTTACTTTTCCTGATCCAACTTGGCCGATTATAGCCATTAATTGCCCATGTGTGACAGTGAATGACACATTAGAAAGAGTGTTCCCCTCAAGCGTAGATGATGGCCACTTTGCCGTTATTTTCTCTAAATTGACCAAACCGTTGCTTTGTGACACATCGGTTGGATTAGTATTCTTATTTTTAGCCACCTCATCAAGTAATAAGAAATTCTGTTAAACAGATAAAGTGTAAAAAATGTATATGTATTATAAAATAATAAAATATATATTATATTATATTATACGATATTATATGTATATATATATATATCGTTACTCCTAACTCCTCCATGTAAATATAAATTTTTTATATGGGATTGAATAACCTGGATGCGTTTGATTGAGACTCTGGCTTCTGCCGTCGAGCTGATCGCATTGGGAAAATAATTGCCCATATTAATACGAACTTCGTTGAATAAAGCAACAGTCAAAAACACCTACAATAATAATATTGAAATTCTAAATATTATTTAACAAGATCGACTTACCTTTTAATAAGAGTAATTGAGTAAAAAGCCTCTAAATTGTTTGTTATATAGGAAAAAAGAGACAACACTACCTTTTCAGGGGTAAGGTGATATCCTAAAAGTCCATAAACAACAAAGATGAAGAATACCATCAATTTAGAAGAGAGTTCGCACAGGCAGTTACTAAAGCCTCGGAAATACATCACTCTACGAATCACGCTCACCTCCATTCTATTATACAGCATTTAATAAATAATCCTTTCAGCATAATATTATGTAAATCAATATGATTAGCCTATTACTTTCGATACAAATCGATCAAAGCTGAAAAGGGTTTCTCCCAAGTGAATAGTTTTATGAGTCGTATTCCAGCTACGATTTCGCTCATTGTGTGTATACGTTTGTCCGTCCTGTCAGCAGTTTTCAACCTCCATTTCGAGAACATCTTAGCACTCCACCCTGCTTACACGGATAGACTCGCATTAAATCTAAGGATCATATACAACCTTAGTAATTAATCACCTTGAAAATAAGCATGGAGGAGGATTACAAGCAATCCAATAAAGCAAGAAGAGCCGAGGATGAAGTAGAGGATAGTGGTTGTAATGACAACTTGAATTGGAGAGACCCAAAGGTAATTAAAGTACATTGCATCGTCAAAACGGCTGACATCGTTGGTCATCAAGTTAACTATGTGACCAATGCTTGTATCATGTCGTATTGCTCTTTGGCTCAATAACAAGCACTAAAAAATACATTTAATTTGTGACACTACTAAAAAATACGTCGAAAACCATTGAACAAACCTTTTTGAATATGAGTGATCGCAATGCTATGCGCACTTGAAGTCCCAAGTGTCTCGTTTCATAACAGAGGCAGCGAGCGAATGCACATGATACACAACAGATAAACACTCCAGAAGCGTACAAGTAAGCTTCGGTTGAGCTCATTCCACTGGTTGGGTCAAAGTAACGAATCAGTTGACTTAAAAACAGCGCTTGAGCAACTCTATATTAATATATATTAAAGTGTTTAAGTGGGTTAAGCCTAAAAATATGACAATTTACCGAACGAGCCATTCTTCGAAAATAGCCCATAAGCTTAAAAGTCCAAGTTTAAAGCCGAAAGTTCGCCCAAGTGCACTCGTCAGACTTGGATTGAATGGCTTAATCTTATCCTTTTCAGATATTCCGCTATTTACAATCTCTATCTTGTTTAGCTCTTTTGTCCATTCTCTGGTTTGAAAGCAGTAAATATATGTTTTGTGCCTTTTACCATTTAACTGTTGGTATAATTTAGTTTACCTATGCAATTTGAGACCCAATTTTTCGGATTCGTCCGAGGGTAGGACTTGATACAAATCTTCGACCTGTAACTCTCTTTTATTACCGAGCCGAATGAATGGTGTCAACCAACTTTAACGTATTACCGTTCACAAAAATGTTTAAAAAAACTCACAGTCAATAGGCCTATTCTCAATACTAATATAGCTATCACTAACCATAAAAATAATTTGGAAAATAAATTAGCAGTTGTCTTAGGATTGGGATTTGGTGTCACAATAACGTCGTCTAGTTTGTTATCCGTACTGTTATAGCGCTGATGGGTGGAATCACCATCGTCAGCATCATCCAAAAGCCGAGGATTCTTTATTTTCATGACGACTATTTTAATTACGAAGAAGGTTAATCAATTGGTTGTAAACTAAAAAAATCTTAAACTATTGAGACCGTTTTCAATTAAATTAAATGCCATTTTAACTCAACTAAAACAGTGTCGATATATGCTGCAACCTTATTATCGAGTGAACTAATAGTTGATTTATGAATCAGGTGAATCAATTAATTTTATAGACCTACCTTAAAAAGGATATGTATCAGCTGGAGTAGATCACGGTAATCTAGAGTATATAGAAGTATATAAAAATTTCTATAAGCTGACTAAAACGCTTGCTGGTCTTAATATCCGAATCACACTAATGTACTGTTAGTATTTGGACTTTTTTCCAAGTAACTATAAAAACAAATATTGGATATAACTGCTAGCAGATACCAGGTGCATGTTAGTTTGTATTTTCATGTCAGGAGGTGTTTTTCGATCTAGGATTTTGGCTTGAATTATCAAGGGTCGAAGAACCCAGCTAATATAAGGTGTTCTATATAACTATATGACAACCTATACTTTCAATATATGCACAATTGTAAATAGTTTATCCACAGTCAACGTACTGTGATTAAGCGTCCTGGACAGAAGCAAAAAAAAAATCCTAATTTACAGTACATCCCTAAATGCCGAATCATAATAAGGGAAAATATTGCGATAAATTCTTCGTAAGTGACAAAAAAATACTAACGAATCATTAAGCGACTCAGTGGCAATGGTTCCAATCAGATTATGTTAACTAATACTATAAAATAGTATATAGTGCGGAATTAATAGTAATTGAACTACAGCAATAGCAAATACTCGTGATAAATGGACGAGTTCGTCCTAATGGGAACCATATTCTTCTAAAAGACTGACGTGACTTGGAGTCTGGACATGTCTAAGGGCTCTTTTAATAGCATTCGTCAAATTAGGTGAATTTGTTTTTCTTGCCATCGTCTCTGAGAAAGCTTAGAACGGCATATCAACGAACAATTTAGTATAAAGTGCAAAAATATTATACTATAATCAATAACATACACAACCGGTGGTTAAACAGCGGATATAGTTGACGAAGCGTGATTGGGAATTTATTCTTTATCACCCGAATCAACATATTTTTATTTTCTCCTATCTTATTATATAGTAAAAGTTTTTTAGGTAAGCTGCATCAGATCAGGGAAGTAGGCCAACCAGGGTAGAGTTTATTGCCGTGGCGGTCCGCCACGGCAGCATGTATAGCAGAACCTTATTGCCGTGGCGGTCCTTACGGTAATAGGTACCTGTTATACTTAGTGCCGTGGCGGTCCCAAGTGGGGTTTCGTCAACAGGTACACCAGGTGATCAACCATTTCAAGCCTGATAAAAAGAGGCCTGATGGCGGGGAAAAAACTTAGCACAGGGAATCAAACTCGAACGAGCTTACGAGCCGATCAAATTCCCACTCCCTTATTAGCCAACTAGACCCTAGTGGCCTAGTATCTTGCCTATGCAAGTAGTCAGCAGAACCATATATTACGATAGTATACGCTTGTCAACATAGTTATAAAATCTAGCGCTTGCAATTACAATTAATTTCCATGATGTTTTTGATTCGAGTTTAAATTCATCGATTTGCGGTATCCGTATGTCCAAAGACATTGCGTCGCGTGAAAATAAAATCGTTAAATTGTGGGATCGATCACGAGTACCACGTCACTATTGTTTTACAGTACTGTTTTAGTTTTATTTGATTATTCGTCATTTCAATGATGTCTACTGATGAGAATGTTTTTTTAAGTAACATTTCAGTATATTTGATGACCCATATTAACCTTCAACGATCCTCACGAGACCTCCATTCACCTTTGTTTAAAACCCCAAAAGGGAGGGGGAAAGCTTGACCTTCGTTATGTAAATAAATCTAGTGGCCTTGAACAGCTTTAACTGTACTGTACATGTCTAAATCATGTTCATTTTTCTAAATGAAATATTCAAATGATCCCACATTTCCACCGAAGATGGTGGCCATGTCCGATCCGAACTTGTTCTTCTTATTCCGATATGCTATGCTAACTATATACTCGATCTTACCCCGATATGCTACCTTTACTTCTAGTACGGTACAGTCGAGTCACCATTGACTGGCTGTACATGATTACCTAATGAAGTTGATGTCCTCCCTTATTTCCGTTTTTCAATCGATTATTTTTCTTCATCTAATATTTTATAAATAGAGTTTAGATTATTTAAATGATTATCCTGCATTAAATGAGTAAGAAAGGACACACTCTCCTTGCTTGACATAGAGAGATGACAAGGTCAAGTTCCCCCTGCTCTTCCTTATTGCAAAAGAAGGGCGAATAAAGATTTCGCGCTCCCCTCGACCCCTCCTATCTCAGCAAATCAGGCGGGACATTGAAAAAATAGGATTGAGATGCATAATTTACCATCAGTATTCCAATCAGTAGGCCCCATTACAATGACGAACAATATGTTAAAAACAATCAATGATTCCCATATCATTTGATAATGTTTTGTTTTTAACGTAGCGCCATATAATTTTTTTTATTAATAATAATCCTTGTATGAAATATGGGAACACTCATACGAAAAAATGATGGGTTTGAAACTCCACAGTCAAGCGGCTCAAGCCCAGAGAAATTCCATTATTATGCGAAGATACTTAAACTTCCGCTTACTTACAACTATCAATAAATACTTGACACGCAACCTTATCCCATCATTGTTTCCAATATTCAAAAATAATATGAATGATATGATTCAGTAATAAGAATGAAATGATGGTGGAGGACCGCCACGGCAATACTATTTACGGCCAACCAGGTTATACTGTATATAACTATAGATAGAAAATCCCGTCGTCTTGAATATTTATAGTTTCTACTGTCAGTAATTTTGAAATATCAGGGGAAAAGGGTCAAAGAACAACATTGTTAGCCCTCCAAGTAAAAAAATGATTACCGAATGAATGATAAGTAAGGGCTCAATAACAGAAGATAAAAATTTATTTCAAGATATCCCTTCAATGTTTAGGCTGTACGCCTGTACATCACATAAGGACTTATATATTCATATTGAACTTTTCGTGAAATATCACCAAACAATATCCAGGCATAGTAACAATACATCAATATAAATAACATGCAGGACTATATAACCTAATCGAAAGAACTCTTTTGCGTAGTGCGTCATCACAGAACTCTATAATATACAATGCCCCCTTAAAATAATGGATTATATTGCAAAAAAAAAGTTGCATACAACGCAGTAGCCCAGCATATGTATATATACTTTTTCATTAAAAATGGCGAAATATGTAATGAAGGTACCGGTACTACATTGCACTTGCAAGCGATACATCAAGTGTAATGATCACTTCTACGTACATATACTGCATCACCTTTTGCGCAGAAAATGAGAGGAAAAAACGCGAGCAAACAAACCATAGTCATCATTTCTTTTGCTCTATATACCATCAGGAATATATATATATTATAACCGGACAACAACAACGGCACAACAAAAATTGCGTGCTGCGGGACTCCCGCACGTTATATACCTTAGCCGCCCACACGGTTGTCACGCTCAGCTCCCTACCGTACCAGGTACCAGAGCAAAAAAAAAAAAGAGAGAAAGAGGAAAGAAAAGTTCTCTTCCTTTTTTTCGTCGGTCGACTCCCGTTTTTTTCACGCTGTTTCTTATCGATCCGCTGATGAGTACTAGACTATATACTATGTGCAGCGTAGTCTTGCTAAACAGCAGTCGATGTACGCCGGCGAGCAAGCATTCCAGTTCCGGCACCCGTCCGTCTTCCACGCCTGATTCTTATCATACTACTAAAGTGAAAAATTATATAGTTCATGAATGGCATCTAATCAGCAGAATGGAACGAGCCATTATCATAGCGTCATCATCAGCTGCTGCCTATCTGTTAATCTCATCCGGTGGGATAATCAACCGCTCTTCCGGCTCCTTATTTCGTGAAATGGAACGATCAGCAGCAGCAACAACAATCATGGCCAACAGTAGTAGCAGTAATGCTGCTCGATGGCCGACTTTGACCCCTGAAACCCGTCCTGCGCTCAGCACCAATCTCACCTGGTTCCGATCTTTGGCTGGGACTAATCATCATCATCGAACTTCCAGTCGGCTGCCAAAGCTGCCCGGCAGTCATCAATCAGATGACGTTCAGACTAGTAGTTGTAATAAAGAGTCTAACAGTGTTTACCAAAAGCTCAGCAGGATCGTTCTGCCACCTTTAAGGACTTCGAGCCCTTGTTATAACCATTCTTCTCTGGGATCGTCTGGAAGCTCTTGGCTCCTTCCGACAGTTCAGCGAAAAGAGTTGTATCGCCAGGGAATATCAACCGTTATTGGAGAGATGGTGGGATGCCAGATCAGTCGGCATCAGGCGGCTGTCGCGCCGTCCTCTTCTTCATCATCGTCGGCTGGAAAAGTAGGACGTTTACCGCCCTTGGAAGTCCTACCTTGTCCTCTAAACTATCTTGAAGGTAATGTTATTATCATTGATGATGTTTTGACAGGCTGCGTTTATAATCGAATCAGTGAGTAAAATCAGAAAGAAAATAAAACTTTTGCCATCACAATAACAATAGTAGTTTATGAGGCATTGATTTCCACTTGGTTTCATCTCATCCAAAAACAAATAAAACTTTTGAATTGAAGGAAAATGTGGTGCAACTGTTCTATTGTATATTCTCGCTTGAGTAGATTGGTTTTGATGTTATGGTCAGCCTTGATTGTTTTTCACCTACATTCCAGACACTTTGTGGTCTTATATCGTAAAATGGAAATCTAATAATAGCAGATGCATCGACTAAAATATATATAAGTAGGACGAGAACGGCTGATGGCATCTTTTGATTACATTTGCCAATAAGTAATTCCTGGTAAATCCCTTTTCATATAATCATCAAGATAACTATATAGACAGGTATATCTGTGTATTCCTCCTTAACAACGAGTCACGTAATGATTCTCCTTGTCATGTTACGTCGATACGAAGAGGGAAGTCGCAATATACTCTCCTTATCGATTGTATATGGCTGCTGCGCGTAAAGGGAAAACTTTGATATTATGCAGCGATAATATAGAAGCAGCCAGCTCTGAGAACTTGCGACGACGATGAAAGAGATAACTCTTGAAATAGTTATATATTTCTTGCGGTCGTAAACTCTAAACTCTCCAAGTTGAGCTTATTGTGGGAAAAAATGTTTAACCTCTACCTCGCATGACAATTATTAATCGATTTAAAGAAGGAAAAAGAAAGAAAAGTAACTTTTTCTGACAAGTTAAAAATGGTTCCATTTCTTTCTTGGAAATTTACATAACAAACAGACTTTTAGCACGTCATGCGCACCCCTAAGGTATATGAACTAATTATGTATTAGGTGTATAATGACAGCTCAATTTAATCCAGACATTTGATGACGCGATTTCTTTTATGATAAAATATTATATCAAATTTATTTCTCGTTTTATTATTGTATTTTCATTATATGGTGTGTGCTGCTGTAACATAATAACTCACCACCTACTGGTTGATTATGCTTTTTATTGTCACCATTCTATATGTCCCCACACTAAAAGCGATTTAATGAAGCACACACAAGCAGAGCCTTTTAAAACATTCCGTCCTTTCTTAAAAAAAAAAAAAAGAGATTAGATTTTTTTAATTTTAACGAACACTTTAGAATTCTTTTTTCTCCCCTATGACTTATGATTTTTTAAAAAAAGAGATTCCAATCGAGGAATTCAAATTTTATTAGCATAATCCAAGGGGAATGCTTTAGAGATCCGTTATTCCTCTTTTTAACATTTGATTTATTACAGTAAATGAAAAGATTAATTGACTATAGAACTCATTGATTGGGAATATATATATAACATTCTCCTCATTAACTTAACTTGTTTGAAAAAAAAATGTCAAGGGCGTTGCCAGATTAATTAGAACTCTATTTTCGAATCTGATTTTGTTGATGCTTGCTATTCAACTTTCTAATTAAAAATAAGAATATAGTTTAAGCTAATAATTGATTAACGAATGTGTGCAGAAAACATTAGCTGAATAACAATGAATCAGCATCAGACAGAGTGATTCATTTGTGTATTATAGGGCGTATACTTCGATGATAGATATTATTGTAGTCTATTTGACACACTTTTCTTATATAGAACTCCTTTCTTATATAGAACTCCATACAATCCTTTTTCTAAACAGCCGAAAGGTTCGAAAACCGGTTTTCTTTTTCGTGAGCAGTACATTAACATCAGTCATGTGCTCTTGTTATTATTATTTTGTCTTCTCCCTTTTTTTTTGCTATATACTCTTACCATAAATGGACTGTGCTGTGAATCATACTTTTTCTTCTTTTTCGCCGTTGAGTCATTCTTTCATTCATCTACTCTATAAATTATGCAAAAAACGTTTTTTTGTTAAAGACGAGCTGAAAGAATGGACCGTATAATTTATTCTATAGGCTTAGCTAACATTCCATTTCCTTGAAATAACTTGGAGGTCATTGCTTATTATGACGACCTACATTTATGAATACCAAGTACCTGCTGGCATAACACCTGAAAAAATAAAATAAAAAACTTTTTTGAAAGAATGTCAACCTTCATAGATTTGAAATTGTATGTAATATATAATAGGTCTAACACCGGATGAAGAAGAGGGAGCAGAGGAGGCCGCCTGGCTGGCGGCAGCATCAGTGAGGGACGGCAATGAGCAGCTGTTCCATATAGGGGAGTTCCAGGACGAGCAGGAGCACTACCTGGATGACGTGTTTCGTGAGCAGCGGCAGCCAGAAATGGAAGGGGCCGCCTTATCGGGTCATGGTTGCCCTCAGCAGCAGCAACAGCAACAGCAGCAGCAGCTGAAGGATAATGCAGAAAGCTGTTCTTTTGAAGAAGGCGATGGTGCTGCCGGCAGTCTATCGTGGCAGCCGACTTGCAAGGCCCTTCAGTGGACCATCGACTGGGCTGAAAGAAAGGAGGACCTCCGTCACATCCAGTCTTATTCCTCATTAGTGTTACCTAACAAACCGGCAGAGAAATCTGGCCTATTACAGCATCAATCTACTGTAAGTTTTTATTCAACTTTTTTATATCTTTAAAATAGAATTTAAATATAAGATCATTTATTAAATATGAATTTTTGAGTACAAGGATGTATATATTTAGGGCACTGCTCGATACTAGTCAAGCGCAAATATAGCACACATTCGATAATTGATGGGAGTGACACGCTCGTAATGAAGTGGAAACATTGATGATAATGCGGTTTTGTATTCTTTTTAATACACTCCTCGGACTAGAAAAAAAGAGAAAAATTTGCATTTACATAACGATAGTCGTAAATTATTATGCGCTATAGATTTCAGAAAAAGTCGTTAAAAATAGTATTACGATGGCGCTAGCTCTTTTTTCGTCTATGTGCGTTCAATCAAGGCGCGCGCGAATTTCAAAATATGTCTGGGGCCATAAATATTCCTGTTTGTGAAAAATATAAAATCTAAACAAGGTAAAACCACTTAATTGCGGAAATAATACAACGACCTCGTGACCCTTTTGACCGAGCGTTTAACGACCGCTAATCTTATA
Source organism: Chydorus sphaericus (assembly GCA_030141595.1). Lineage (NCBI taxonomy): Eukaryota > Metazoa > Arthropoda > Branchiopoda > Diplostraca > Chydoridae > Chydorus > Chydorus sphaericus. The sequence continues at coordinate 8,163,215 of CM057933.1, forward strand.
TTATTATATCCGTGAAGGTCGAAGACTTTTCTGAAGTAGACGACATAATGGCGACGTCTTATGAATGGTCCCGGCCCAACTGGACCAGCAATAGCTCTAGTGCCGGTAAAGTCAGACATTCACCTCCGCCGACATCCTGCGGAAGTCCGGCCGCTCTCATCCTCAATAATCATCCCGAACAGCGCCAGCAGACGACATTTTTCTTGGGACGTCTAAGAGCTCAAACGGCCCATCCATCTTTATCGGTTGATGTTGATGATGTTGATGAGGTCATTGAAGAGATCGATGATCACAATGTCCTCGATGATGAACTGGATTTGGTTGCTGATTCAACAGCGGATGAGGAAGATGCTGGTGATCCTGATTCCAGCATCTCAACCTACAGGTGATTCTTATATTGATTTTTAAATAATTCATGAGGCACGCGCTAAAGATGCTAGTCAGCATAAGGCATAATAGAATCACTGAATCACGCGGGTATTGTAATATATGCCGGATAGTTCTAGAACCTCATTATAATTGGCATAATAATCGATTGCGCGAAAAATCGATACCATGCGGGATGCTGGAATCGTCTAGAATGACATGGAATAATTCATAAAGATCAATGCCACATGTTTTCAATAGGCAAGGTTACCAATAAGGTTCACCAACATCACGATTCTAACCGGTTAATCGGTTGATTTTAAGGTTAAAAGAGTCTTTTTTCTCAACATCATCTTCGCAGTTTATTTTGTAGCTTTCTATTGTGCAAGCATTAAACTTTATGACTGCATCATAGTGTGCACGCTGTCTAGCTTGTTATATGGATATATTGCCAATCGATGGCTTTGATGAGTGCTGTATATACGACAGAGCTGGCGCCGGCCTTGCCAATGGAACGAAGGTGGTTTCAATGGCAACCATGGGACCTTCTGTCACAACAATGCGCGCAAAAAGAGAGAGAGAGAGTCGGCACGTCAGCTGTAGTGTCCTTCCGTCCTCGTTACTGCTTATCCCGCAGTTGTGTATCGTGCCAGCTAAGCCTTAACAAGGCGGCCGGAATTTCCGGCCGTCCATTGTTGATATACTACCCTTCCTACTTGGAGCACGATGTAACCAACGAAACGTCTAGTGTGTCAACTCTATTTTTTTTTTTATATCAACATATAGTGCAGCCAGGGTTGCTAAACAACGAGCCATTAAGTGCGTTTTTATTTTAACCGGTACATCGCACATATGGGTAATGCACCTCTACGTGCTGCCGGCCGGCCCAAGTACAGCTGGCGGGAAAGATGGGAGGAAGATGAGCGGCGACATCAGGATACGCCCATCATCTTGCTGCGTCGCCCAGCTGCTAATAATAATCATACAACATCGGGACCTATGAAAGATAAATGGTGATTCTGGGATGCTGGGCATCTTTTATTAATCAAACCATTTTGCCAAATCAACGGTTAATTAACTATTTTGACATTTTTGGATGCTGTAGGATGCCGGGCATCTTAGAATCTTTTACCGTATATTGAAAACAAATTTTCTAAATAACTTTTAAGGCGATTTTACATTAAGATTTTTGAGATGTTGGGCATCATAGAATCTTTTACCAAATAAATATTATTTTTTTCAAGATTCTGAAACTGGGATATTTTATTGGTATTAGATGGAATGCTAGAATCATGATGCCAGAGATCAATATACATTTCGGCTATGTACCTGCACTACAGAATATTCTAGTGCAACAACCCGAATTGGGGACAATCGGCATACAATGTATTTGGATGCCGGAATGATTTCTTTATTGATTGAATTAGGGAAATGCTTCCCTCCCACGCTTTCTTTTTTTATTTGTTGTTGCACTATTACGAGAGGACTTTGAACCCGTCTGCTGTCTAGTCCGTTGAACATAGAATTTACCGATCCATCAACACTTTATTATTGATTCGTCCTCTATACATAGTCTTGCGTGCTGTTATAGTTGCATAAATAATAGAGAACAAACCTTGTTTCACTCATGTTCTAGTAGGAAGTTACATCAAGATAGCTTCAAGCATGTGTCTCTGTCTACATTGTTATCTACGTTACCTTCATCGTAATAAAGGAAATATAAATGTAATATTTCTAATATCTTAGTGTCAAGGTTTTCTTTTACTTCAAAAGTCTCACAATCTTCAAGGTCTTTTTTAACGAGAGAGGAAGAAAAAGTTTCTTCAAGTAACCTTGGCAACGCTGTATTTTACTGTTATTTACTTTCGCTTTCAAACGAAAGAAAAAGTTCCGTTCCCGCTATCCGAGTGCATCGAAAGCTAAACAAAAAAAAATAGCCGTTTCTTCCGAAATTAAAACTTTTTTTGACATTTATTGGCACAGGTTGGAGAAGAATGAGGACGGAAGCGAGATGCCCGGTTACGAACTACCCAACTACGGCAGTAAACCGATCGGTACTTATTTATTACATAAATCTAGTTCAATGTTAGGGGGGCTTCTAAAATCGATAGATTACTCCTTTACAGCACTGGATGCCGACGACGAACATTATGGAGTCACGATGGAGCAGCTGAAGAAGCTTCTCAGACCTTCCAGCAATAATAACGAAGAAGATGAGGAATCTAAAGAGGACATGAACATCGTTAACAGGATCACAACTTCGGTACCTGCCTACAGGCGCCCAGTTACTGTAAGATTTGCCAATAATAATTCATTTAGCTTCATAACCAGTTTACAATTTAGCATTTCGCTTCACTGGAAAATGTTGATAATCAATTCTTAACTTATTCAGGTTTTTCCAATGTTTGAACTTAGCAATCTTTTATTTTTCTTTTAAAATAAAAACAGGAAAAATTGGTTTCTACACCTCGACATTATGCAATATTGCCCAACGCCGTTCACGACCCCGTTTCAGAAGATGAAGAAGAAGAGGAAGTGAAACATTTTGAAGAAGAAGAAGATTTGATTTTTAAAAATAGTTCCAATGGATTTCATAATTATTACGACGATGACCGGCCTCTGGATGTTAATATACGCCGTAAGAACAGCCAGGAAGAGGAAGAACTGCTGCGGATAGGTGGTATCAAGAGCAATTCAGTAGCTGCTTTTGCATCGTCGAATTCTACTTCGCCAAAGGAGGATTTGGCGAGCACGGCGAGGCATAGGTCTCTACCGGCTCGCCGTAATGATTCGGCCCGGTAATAATCTAAACTTAATTTTTCCATAATTTTTTGTTAAATAACTATAAAATACTTTAAAGTAAAAAAATGTAGATCATATCACTAAGATAATTTTTTTATTTAGCATTTTGAATATTTTATATCTTACAAATTAACTTATCTAAGTGAATTTACATTGAAATTATAATTCTTATTAGTTGAAATTTATTTCGCATATTTTTAAACAGGACGGATTTGAAATCTCCGAGTGAATCAAGATATTTGAGTAACAACAGTAGCAGGCGAACTGCCTTGGGAGTCATGCCTTCCAGCGTGATGAATCGTCGGTTACCGGCGGCCGCCTCCAATAACTCAACATTGACATCTGCATCCGGAGGAGGACCTTCTTCCCATTCTCTTTCTCAGAGTAGAGTGTCGAGTAACAATAAATTTTCGACTGCAACTCCGGGACAGAATGGAACGACCGGAAGGAATTCCACGAACGGAATTCCAGTCGATTTTCAGCACAGCCAAGATCCGCGAAATAGACTTCAGAGTGCTCTTAAAAACATCAATTCATCGGATTGGTCAGTATTTAAAGTTGAATAAATTTAAACATTTTAATGAAAGATTTTACTGCCAAAATTCTAGAATTGCGATTTTGATCAAAATCATAACTTTGAATTAAAAAAAATTAAGATTAAATACATAACTGAAGTAGTCTTTTCGTACAATTACACATTTTAAAAAATTATATGGTTTCACTTGATCAAAATAATACATTCTTTAATTCCAAATTACTCAAATCTGTAATTAAGGAAAAAAATTATAATCGATATATATTGTTATACTATTCGGAAAATTTTCTGTTAATATACTAATTAAATTTTAAATAAATTTACTATTTTTTAGGGAAGATAAAGTGGAAGGAATCCGAAAACTGGACGAGTTGGTATCGACGAACGCTGAAAGCGTTGCTTCGGACGTCCACACGGTGGCGCTGGCGCTGCTAGTTGAAGTAAAAATACAAAAATCACCTTTTCTAAAAAAAAATAACCAATAACCAATTTATAATCGATTTGTCATTTTCACAGGTAAAAAATTTGCGATCCCAAGTGTCCAGGGTTGCCATTCAATCCATGGGTAATTTATTCCAGTACTGCGGCCGTTATTTAGACCAGGTATTACATAAACTAAATTCTCAGAAATAGGGTGTACGTGACTCAAACCTCGTCTAATTTAATTTATCCCCTACTGCGCCACCTTTTTTCTTCTTTTTTATAATTGCTATTTTCACGCATAAAAGGAATCGTTTGAAATGCGCATAATTAATAGGTTTTATAACTAACCAACAGATTTTTCAAAAAGATTTTTTATTTCTCTCTGCACTTTAGAGCATTTGCATATTTTATATGCTCAAAGTGCGGCGGAAGAAGATCCTATTTAAAAACAAGGATTTTAGTAGAGTGCACTTAAGGGACTTATGAACCAAGCTTATTCATATACATAGGCTAAAGGACAAAATGGTTTTAAATACTAAAATTTTCTTTTACTGCTTTATTATTTAATATAGGATTTAGAGCGCGCCGTCCGTTTACTTTTGAACAGAGCCGGGGACACGAACAGGTTCATCCGGGACGACGCCCACGTCGCTCTTATGGCCGTTACGCAGTACATCTCCCCTCCCAGGGCCATAGTGGCCATTACAGCAGAAGGACTTAGGTTAGCAATTTTTGTTTTGCGTTAAATGAAAAAAAAAGTTTTGGGTTGAACAAAAATTAAGGTAGCATATAGAATATTCTATAAAATAAATAGGCCTATTGAGAAAGTTTGTAAAACTTATATTTTTTTATGCTCTACGAATGGTGCAAAAGTTTTTCTGATGATGATGATGTGTACACATGCGCGCATCATAAAGGCAAAACTTGACTTTTTTGGAACGATCAGAGGGCGACTAATTGGCTTCCCAAACAGGGGCACAAAGTTCTTGTTTTTACAAGTGATGCCTTTTAAATCGATCGATAAACATGTTTTAAGATGGATTTAGGAGACCATTTTATTGATTTTAAAAATATTTTCCTTTACAGCCACAAGAATGCGGCGGTGAGAGCAGAAGCTGCGAAACTGTTGGCCGCTATTGTTAGAGCGATTAGGACCCAACCGGTCTCTAAGCGGCGCTAAAGATGTTACAGAGCGGCTACTACCCGCCGCTGCCGTCTTCATCCAAGACGGAAATTTGGAAGCTAGGTATGTGAAAAGCTCTATTTATAAGTGAACATGGGAATTAAAATTATAAATTCATTTCGGATTTTTTCTTTTGTACTTCTCGTCAACTTACTAAAATATACGTGTTTAAGGATATATTTAAAATGTGCTATAAAGAATTGTATTTTAGATTTTGAAGAATTATTTTCAGGGATTTCTTGTAAAATAGGTTAATATAGCAATAATTCTGAATGTTGAGTTCAATTTGAAATAATAATATCACCACCTTATAGTTTATGTTGATCCTAGCGATATTTTTCATATCACGTTTGAAATTTATAAAAGAAAAACTATTTATGTATGTAGGGCTCAAGCTAAGCGGATGTTCAGCGTACTGATGCAGGATCCAGTGTTCGATCGGGCTGTTCAAAAGTACCTTACAACGTCGGTCATCCGCAACATCCAGCGCACCCTGGATCAACTGAGAAAGAATATTTAATTTTAATTAAATATAGTTATTGATTAATTGATTGATTCACATTTTATTATTATGATATTATGGAGATTTTTGTATAATCTTGCTATATTTGGTCTTTATTATCTCTCTATGATGCCTATACTCTCTTTCTTTCTCTTTCTCTACAAGAGTTTACGTAATTATTCATATTATATAATGATAAATATATAGAGCATCTGATTCCCCCCAAAAATCGTAAATTAATTTTACGCGGTAAACAAACAAGCCAAAGTGATTATGGGCGATGTGCTTGCTACTGCTTCAAAAGATGAGAGCCAATATAACATAATATAAAATTTCTGAGAATATAATATGCCCACTCATAATTGGTTGGCAACAGAGAGCGGCGCCTCCTGTGTGATCTAGATACATATAATAACATCACAGTATATGAACATATTATTACAAGGATCAAATATCACGGCAGGGTGGGGGATCGTTAATAATAATATTCTCGGTTGATAAAAAAAAGAGACTTAAATACGTGCACATTTTCTATACTTTTATGTTCTCGATCTTTTCATTATAAAATAACAATAACATCATGCAAGTGCAATAAAAACAGTTTTGAAAGTAAATTATTTCGATACAACCAATCGAAATAGCATTCGAAATCCTACGAATCTGAGTCAATATTTTCATAAGCTTTGTAAACGAGTAGAAACAAAAGGGGAAAGGGATGTAGGCTTTTAATAATTTATTTATTTTTTTCGTCATGAAACAAGGATTATAAAATTGGCAAAAACTAGCGTATTTACCTAGTTAGAAACAGCAAGGAGAAAAGCTAGAGTTCTTGGATAAATCAAACATGTAGCAGTTCTGCTGTAAACGACTAAAAACAAAAGAGAAGGTTGCGATGGGTTTTCTTTTCCAAGTCCAAATATTTAGTTCAGAAAACGACGACTTAAGTTAAAAACAAAAGATCTAGCAGGCTGTATTTTTTCGTTTTTGATAACAATAAAGCAGAAATTCTAAAATGAAAACCATTAAACACATTTTATAATAGTAGTTCCAAGAAAGAATAATGTTTATAGAATGGCCAACTTGTCAAATACCTAACTATTACTCCGATTGATGATGATGGTATACGCACCATAGCAACATCTGACAGGCAGCAAATTGCGTTTTATTCCCGCAAGCTTTTATTGACGTGGGTACGATAGGCAATAACTCGATTCCAACCCACGCAAAACAAAATAGGACTGAAAATTGCCATGTTTAATCAACTTTGCTGTATTTTAGAATAAATAAAAGTGAAACAAATGGTCATTTGATTATCATTTGTACAGCAGGCAATATCTTGTTTTTTCCGCATTACAAATGTGCTATAGCTGTTGTTGTTGTTGAATAACAAGAGCTTTCTCGCAGCAGTGTATATATAATAGTACATGAACAAGCAATAACTCAGCAGGGTTCCTGCACGTGGGAGGCATGTTACCATGAGAGACTATAACCTATTCGCCGTCATCGTAATGTTTATTTTTGCAAAATAGACTCCCTCCTTTTTTTCTTTGCCAAGGTTTCAGTTACTATGCGAAGGGTAAATAGCGTTTACGTAACTTCAGCATGACACTTTTTCTCACAAGTGAAATATATATGTTATTTCTTGCTGGACGCTATTATATGTGTATAAATGTGCACTTCCGGCTTCAGTATACTGCTAAGTTATTGATTCGATTATAAATAAAAGATCTACAGCAGCGCCACCGTTAAATACCGGTACATTGCACATTCGTTGGTGACAGAAAATGATATGGTAAAGCATCTATCCAGGTCTATATATTTGAATAAATAGCCTATTCCAAGTAAGGGAAAGCTATTATATTGAGATGCGAGAGCTTGCACATCTCATTAGATTGCTTTTTATCAGAGTTCAGAGATCTTATTCATGCATTGTCGTCTGCTATGGAGTTGGCATTCGCAGAACGTATAGCCAGCGGCAGCATTATAGCAGAAAAGTAGGCTAATCTTCTATCAATCTAATCTGTATGCTATTTATATATTTAGCACTGCCTGGATTTAGAAAGCAATCATGAGTGCAGAGAAGCGGTTGCTATGGTATCCATGGCCACCTTTTTACTTTTATGACCAGCTCTTTATATTCGTCTGCTCTCGTTTCGTCGCCCTTAATGATGAGCCATGAATCCGTGATTTGCTCTCTGATGAAAGGCGCATTTCGCAACTTCTCGCTCTCCGGGCTCAGCACAATAATGACTTTTTCCTCTGGGAACAACATTTTTAAAAGACCATGGCTTCTAGTCCTCTTCTTCTTTTATTATTGTGGAATCTAATACACATAGAATGAAGTAACGAACGTCGGTTTAGTGGCCTTTATTTTCCTTTCTTCTTTTTACAAACGTTCATGATAATGTAAAAAGGGGGAGAATAATAAAAAAGCTAACTTTTCAAATAAAATGTAGAAGCATTCGTATGGAAAATTTTTTGAAATATACTGTTGGGTGGTACGGTAATACTACTCTCCGAAGCGGTTTTCACTAAAAAAAAAATTCATAATCTCCTGAAAATCTATGGAAAAAATCAGGGAAAATGTACTTTGGCATCACTTATATTGAAACCACCCAATAATATAAGAAGAGATATCAGTTTGGTTCTGAATTGATTTATATATTGAATCCAGGTATACATTTTTTACATTATTGACATTTGATAGAGATGATTCAATATTAGGCTGCTATACATGCTTGAAAATGGGTGGATATAACAGATTGTTGAGCGCTCAACAAGACATATAGTTCGTGCACTTGCGAAATTGTGTATTATACGACATTCGAAAGTTGTCGAATTCAGAGCGCAGGATAGTGGGTTTTTGATCCAATTGTAAATATAGACAAAGACGTATTGAGTTTGGGAACCCAGAACAGAGAGAGAGAAAGAGAGCCGGAACAAATTGATATCATTGGACGCATCACTTATTCTTCCCAAGAGACGACAAAGATCCTTCAGCATAGCATTACATATGGTTTCTTTACATATGAGAATGGAGCGAGAGAGAAATTGCGGTATACATGTCATGTTTAAGATAGTCACATTGACGTCATAGGCCTATATAACATTGAATCTGTATTACTTTTAAGTGAATGTATAAAGCTTGAGATTTTTTTTTAACCCTGTCTCATTTACATATTTTTAAAAATCGAATCGAATAAATATGCATGAAGCAGCTGATTTTTTATGTTCTCTGCCAGTTTATTCGTTTTTTATTGGTATAAATGATATTTATAGTTTTGGTGCAGCACGAATAATAACTCATGTGGAACTATTATTTATTAATATACGTAAATAGAATATCCTCTACTATGACTGATGTGAAACCAAACAACGAGCTGCTGGACGAGATACACGTATAGCTTTTTCCAGCAACTTCTGATGACGTGCAAATAGATCATTGGTTCACCCACTCAAAAAGCAAAAAGTCCAATTTTAACTTATGTAAAATGACTGAAATGATATAGATTGGGATGCCTTTCAGATTTGAGCTCAATCTAGTCTACGCAGGCGAATAAGCTGGAGGTAAGTTTGGAACACTGTACAATTTTTATCTTTCTCAATAGCTCTTTGATAATTGCAATTTTAGAAAAGATTTCAAATTTCCCTTCTGGTTAAAATTTAATAGTAAATATAGCTTTATTTTTCATCTTGTCGGTCACTATAGCCGATTGTTGAAGTAGTTGAAATGTGTTCTCTGCTTCTTAAAAAAACTAGCTAGCAAGTTTTGAACCCTCATTTTATTTAAAAACTTACAAAGCATTAACTTGCACCTTAAGACAGTAAGAGTGTTTGTTATATTTGAAAATAACAACAAATCCATGATATTTACTCATATGTAGATGAGGACTTTAAAGAAAAATTTAGCTGCGATCGTTCGCTCGATCCGATTTATTTCCATCGCTGCTGCTCTGGTTGCCGTTACGACATCGGCTCAGCACCACCGTGACTGGAAATTGGAGCACAATGGTCTAATCAGATGGTCCACTCATTGCGATTTTCCTGGAGGGTCCGTCATTAGCCATATTAAAGTGACGGAGCATGCCTGCTCTTCCACCTGTCTATCCAACGCGAAATGCACTCATTTTTCTTTCAATGGAAATTTCTGCTTCCTTAAACGATTCGAAGAGCACGTATTGTCGGTTGATAAGACAACGATGATTCGGTGCGGTTTCATCACCAACAGAGTACATTTTTCTACCATTTTTCTTTTCATGTTTTAGGTCTTTACGTAACATGCTTGATCCATGGTGTATACATGATAGGAAGTAAGCAGCAACGATGAGGCTAAACTTCTTGATCAACTACTGAAGAATGATGTTGGCCAAACTCAAATGCAACATAATCCACCTGCCGCTGTTCAGAAGAGCGCGATCAACCCACGTCAGGGAACCATCGCTAACGGACATCCCAATTTCAATCCCTTGAATACTGCGCATCAAACTAATGAAGCAAAGAATGCAGCGACATTTCCTGAGAAACCCGCTGCCGTTGTGCATCAACAGAACACAAAACCACTGCAACAAGGAGCCAAAGCTAATAATGGGCAACACAGTTCTTCGTCCTTGAATAATATCCTTCAAGGTAACATTAAGAATGAAGCGTCATTATCCGATGAACAGCTGGCAGATGATGCTCAAGCTGAACAGCAGTCACAGCAAAGAAACTTAGGTCTACCCAATCCGAACACTGTTGATGATGCTTTTAGCAATAAGAAGCCTCCTGCTGTAAGTCAAGCATCTAAAACCGTTTTGAACAGCAGAACTCAGCAATCTGGCAACAGAAATCTGTCACCTTCTCTCAGCAGAGTTTTGAACCTGCAGGATGAGGAAGAAGTCGAACAGCAACAGCTTATTAACTCCAATGAAGATTCTTCACCATCCCGATTGAATTCCAATAATTTCCCTTTCGGAAATCAAGGACCGTCAATAATGAATAGACCATCTCTAAACGAAGAATCTCCTAGACCTCATGGCGGTATACCGGCAAAGCCTTTGCCAGTGGCAGCACCTAAATCGAACAACAATAAAGAATGGAACACTAGAAAAAATGGCCAGGTTAAGTGGAGACCCAACTTGTATTTTCACAACGACCAATATTATCGGTTTGAAACCAAGTCATACACCGGAATCATGCTGGAATGCTTGTCTATCCGATAAACAATGCGTCTACTTCCATCTGGCAGCTGCTGTAAGTGATTGCTTCCTCTACAAACTCGATGAAAGTAATAGAGCAGTCGATCATCCCGAACCGAAATCTGGTTCCCAATGCGGTTTCATCGCAAGTCGAGTAAGTTATGATATAATTGCTTAAAATTTATTGATTGATGAACATTTATTGTATATATTAAAGCTAGCGCCGGTGTTGGCGAATAAGCTGAATGAGCCAGTAAATAGGGGTTCAACTGATGATGACGATATGCTCGATGATGAAATGCCAGACAACATCCAACAACGATATGGCGAGATGAATGGCGACGATGATCCCCTATTTCAAGAACGCAACTACTTTACTGTCAAAGTTAAATTCATCATTTTAACCCTTAAAAAGAGTTTATATCATTATATATTTTCCAGGCAAAACCCACCGAGGCTCCTACGACAACTAAAAGGACTACTAGAGCGACGAAACCAACCACTCCAAGTCCTTACAAACCGGGAGAGCTTATGTGGAGTGACGAGTTCAAGAGTTTGGACACTGACATCTGGAAGCAGACCGTCACTGGAAAAAACGGCGACAGGACTTTCCAGTTTTACAGCAGCGATTCTAACAACAGGTATATAATTTCATCCTTTTCTATATTACTATACCGTTAATCAATCCTTTAATTGGTACATAGTTTTATTCGTGATGGAATCTTGTTCATCAAACCTACTTTGACTGTCGATCGATTGGATGGTGATGAAGATCAACTGAGCAACGGTGGTATGATCAACTTGATCAGTGAAGGATGCGATCCCGCAACCGATCTTGGACAATGTGTTTTGTACGTCTTACATTCTCATTAATAAGGATTAACAGTTTATCATTAAATACACACTTTCTATGGATTGCAGATCTTCTCAAGGGCTGAGTAACAACGAAATGATCAATCCCATCGTCTCTGCCCAACTTTCTACGGAGAAGTCGTTCAATTTCACCTTCGGTAGGGTTGAAATCAGAGCTAAAATGCCGGCCGGAGATTGGATTTCTTCGGGTATTTCTTTGCTACCGGCTGAGCCCTATTACGGCGAAGGACCTCGATCTGGAGAGATCGACATCATTAGTAGTCATGGTAACCAGCACATGACTTGCAATAGCCATCCCTTCGGTAGGCAGATGGCGTCCAGCAGCATCCACATGGGTTCCTCCGCAATGAACTTCGATTCACCACTGATCTCGATTAAGTTGAACCGAACGGTGGACTATTCGGCGGATTTCCACCTCTACCGACTGGATTGGTCTCCCGATGGTTTCAAGATATTCATCGATGGTCAATTAACCGGCGAAGTGAAGGCCCCTGCGACTCGATTGTGTAAAAGCGTAGCGGCGAATCAAGAAGAAGATCCCGAGAAGAATCCATGGCTGGATGCATCTTTGATGGCTCCATTCGATCAACCTGTAAATAGACTGCAATTTAATTAATTAAAGAAGCCGTATATTAATTAACTATGCTTTTGGGTAACCTATTATTAGTTCTACTTTGTGTTGGATGTGAACGTCGGAGGTAGCGGATTCCCGGATGATTGCGACTACTACCCTCATAAGAAGCCATGGACTGCGAACGATGCAGATGCAATGCGCCAATTTTGGGATAAGAAGAATCAATGGCTTCCCACTTGGAATATATCCAAGGACGACAACGCCATGCAAGTGGACTATATCCGCATCTACGCCCTCTAATACATATAGATTCCCTCTCTAATAATACATTTTGAAAATTTAATAATATAGTAATACAAGGTTATGGGGCTCTGCATATTAAAAAATATGTATTCTTATCTTACTTATTGGGATCTTATTACATGCGAGAATTTGGGAGTTTGTTGGGTTCAAGCAGCTAATATATATAAAGTGCAACATTATTGCCTCTTTGAACGCTCATCCCAAGAAGAGTAGGTACTAGGTACGTGATACATTTCATACATCCATCGAGTGGATACAAGTTTTTAGGGCTTTGACTTAACATTGTGGCAGCGCATCAAAGTTATACAATTTATGATTGCTTTGATGTATACACACCTCGAAGAGAGATTTTCGTGGAACAATTATGTTCGATATGTATGCTGCTCAGTACATTTTCCAAAGTTTACATGCAAATCGAACCGTTTGAAGCTGAGCAAAACAAGCAAAAAGTTGCTGTATGGATGAGCCGAAAGAGTGTACCCACCAACAACTATTAACTAGTCGCTTATAAAATAAATTTTGCTCGAAGATGTTGCGTGAAGGATGTGATGGGTCGCATATACGGCTTCTTTTCCTCGTGCACAATGATATGCACGGTAACGTTGTCCTGGTAATATAATTGAACGTCAGCTCCATCAAGTGGCCTCTTATCGTCTTTCTTCTAAGAGCTGCTGGATACTGTATAAGTATTCGATGATACATATATTTATGCATCTACGCAGTTGCTGTAGCTTCAACGAAATCAAACTTCACGTGAACTTTCCCTTGCGAAGATATCCAATTATTTCCATAATCATGACATTTTGTAAACAATTTCAAATAAACTTTCCATCGAGTTCGATCTATAATCATCCAATTAAGCCTATTTTGTATCTTGTTGTCAACATCGGCTAATAAAAAAAGGACGTGATTTTGTTATTATCGAGTTAGGTATATTGATTCGCCTCGTCCTTGAATGGGAAGTCGATTATTTAATCAGGAGATTTTGTAAACAGAGAACGACCTGCTGCTGCAGCAGGAAGCGTATATCCTATACGATGTTGCTATATTTGCTTTCCTCTCTCTCTCTTCGATCGAAAAGCTCTTCTCGATTAACGTTTGAAATTGAGTTATACTAAGAGTCGTCGTTCGCGTCCATTTTAAAAGACACGAAGAGACTAGAGAGAGTTAGAGACACTAGGAAAAACAATCCATCACTCGTCCTGTTGATCAACTCAAGTGATGGGTAATGATTATTTGACTACTGCTACCTCCGGAATGACGTCAACTCCAGCGCTCTATGTATCATCGACCCTGATGATGATCGATAATACAAGTGCTTTTAACAAGTGTCAAGATGATTAATCATAGGCTAGCTATAATATATGATATACGGTTTTTACAAATTTGTTGTACTGCGACGCACTTATTCTAATATTTACATGAACTTCTACCCAAATATGTATACATAAATTTCAATATTTTTATCATTCTCGAAGTCCGTTAATAGATATACAGTGAAACAATGTTGTTATATGTGCTCAGTATAATGTTCGATAAATCGCTGCACGGAAAATACAAAGATTGAAAAGCAATCCGCTGTGTACACATATACTGCGCTAAAGTGATGGTTTTGTTTCCTCATCCACAAGTAGAATCACCATAGCAACGGTTCAGGATATGTATCCAATCAGCGATCTAATAATGCATCACGAGAAAAAAGAATCATTTATTCACGTGCGATTGATCCGATAAGGATATATATACTCCCCTCTTGTTGAACATCATCCTGTCTATAGATGCGAAAACTGCACATGTCGGCCATATGTTTCCGCATGGAAAACACAAAACAATTCATATTAATCATAGATGTACAAGTCGTACTGTGGGCTCGTGCAGCACGAAATACATCGTCGATTGCGTGCACTCCATTCGATGCTGATGCCTAAATCTCTCTTCCTGTATAGTCATGTCTAAAGACCTAAAACATAACTGGTTTAAGGTCTTAAAAAGCGTGTTTGTGTTTACTCAAAACTCAACAACATCACTCATCATACATATAAATCGCGCACTTGATGGGATTCCACAGAAACACGGTTGTTCAGGAAAAGTAAAATCGCTTAATCATATTTCCCTTTGATTCTTCATGTTTTGAAAACGAAGCATTCAGTGCGCTTTCTAAAAGAGAACTGCGTATAAGCTCTTTTAATACCTTTATTTTGACGCCTTCTCGTTTGATGTTCCGCAATCTATAACCTATACATCATATGTTTGAAAGCCGATTATAGGTTTTTGATTCAAAATAAAAATAAATCATAATATTGAAAAAATACATGTTTATAAGGCCTTTGATTCAAGCTGAAAATAGATTTATAAATACACAAATTTTAAATGTAAAATCTTATATTCTATTTGAGAGCGCGAGATATATATAAAAGTAGTTAGAACTTATCCAAGGTTAAATGTGCCAAAAACGAAAGGCGTCATCACACTAATGCAATATGAAAGTTTTTAACCTGCTGATGGCCGGTATGTAAACATCAGCACGACAGGAGCCACTCAGGGATTCTCATTAATTAAGAGACTCGCTCATCGTCAACGCTTAGTTTATTACACTTTCCGTCCCAGAGGAATTTGAACTTTAAAAATATATGTATAAGTAGATTAGTTAATATACACTATAAAAAATAAATAAAAATAAAACGCTAATAGGTTTTTTTATTAGAGAAGTATTGATTGTCTCCTATAGTATATTCAGGTAATGCTTCTAAGTTGATGATGTATACGTAGTATAAAGTTGTTTCTGCTCGTATACCCACCTACTCTGGCCATCCTCTTTTTTCTATCAATTCTCGACGAATCATCATAGTAAACTTTTTGAAGTATAAGAGTATATAAAAGGGAAAAGGAGCATGATCGACAAAACATTCTAGCAACACTCCAGCATCGTCCCTTATTCTTCAATACACGAGGACGCCAAATTACTATATAGACTCGGGCCCATTTGTGATGTGGACAGCATAAAGAGAGCGGCATTCTATATGTATATAATACGTGTCCCTTTGAAATGATGTGGGATTTACTGTTGTTCTTCAAATAGCCACGTTTCATTCGGATCAAAGAAAGCATATGGGAAACGGTGGACTACACATCTTCTTTGAGTTTAAAATGTAGCTTAACCTTTGTGCTTAGATCAAAGTTAAATGCATCGATAAAAATGTGAAACTGTGACTCCTAATTAAAGTGATATATAATACTCTATAAACAATGTCCAATATAAAATTCCGTGAAATATTAATTAGCGCGCATCGACGAAAAAGTCCCTTATTAGTAACGCGCGCTGACATATAGTATACAATATCAAGACATCTCCATCATAAAAATATACAGGAGATTGCAATTCCGGGCAATATCTCCCTCTATATAGCTAAAGCTGTTCTGCGCTGCTGCGCTATTAGAAATATAACACCATTATATGGCGCAACTGACTGACTGTATATATGTATATTGAGAGGAATGGCGGCTAATATTTTTAATCTAGCAGCGGGATGCTAGACTGTGTACGCCACACAACCCTAGGGCTAGAAAAACGTAATAAACCATATTCATCCGCCTTATATACAAAGGGTCATAACTCAGGAAGGCGACCAATAAATGAGCTGATTTATACCTCTTATTTTTATGCCTGTATGTGTTGGCTATATACAAAGACCTATTTATTGGTGAGCGCAAGTGCGTAGCTATTCTATTGATTGGGTTCTTTTCTTAAGATAATTCTTTCAGATTTATTAACGCAGCAAGAAGAAATTCAGTTAATTAGTACGCCCGACTATAAATAGTCATTAATTAACGTATATACACACAGCACTTGGCCTTTCTTTATTGTCTTAGCAGAAAGAGTGCTAGCTACGAGCGCAGAGTGTTGGCTAATGGCTATTTAGCAGCGCGTTTGATAGATGTACACAAAATAATAAAAGAGTTTAAGGAGAAGGCTTCATATTATTAGGACTCTGCGAGTACACTCATTCGTTTATTTTCCCTCACTCTGCTGAGACGAAGTTATATACTATTTTTGTTTAGAATGGCAGCGCAGCATCACTTCGCATTCTATATATACAGGACTATAAGATGACACGCAATCAAAGTGCTGCGAGTTGGTTAGGTACCGCTGCGATGCACTGACCCTGATGCTCCGAAATCTGCCGGAAAAGAAGGGTGATGACACCATCACATACGATCATCCCGCGCCCAAGTATATATAGTACATGGATAATCAATAAATGGACAGCATCAGTAGGATGTATCGCGTTTCACGCTTTCGTGGCCGTGGCTATGAGTCATCGACTGTTATTTGTTCCGATCTTGAATGTTTTTACTTCTAATATAAACAAAAATTATCTTTAAAAATTATGGCGGAGAGAAAGTTTATTATCAAGATTAAACATTTTAATAGTTAAAAGTAAGATATTAAAGGACCAATGGAAAAATATGACAATAAAGTAAGGGAGGGGCCTCTAAAAATTATATGATTGAAATTAGTAGATATTTAAGAGCTTATAATTTTGACATTGAAATTAGGGAGGGGGGTTCTGCATCCATATCTTTTCAATGTCCCTGGTGTGTAGTAATGAGTGCAATTATTAATATATGGCGGGCCTTGCAAATTATTATATAGACATCATAGGTAGCCTATAATGCGGATGTCTATATATCGCAGGCGTGAGACAGAAAGAGAGAGAGAGAGGGCGCTATACTGCTATGCTGTCAAATGCGTACCGCGAGAGCCGAGAGCGGCCAGTCGACTACTACTCTTCAACCCGACCGGTCGCTTTTCAAATCAACTCTTCAGAGCAGAGCAGCGCCCCTGCTTTTTTCAGTATACCACTTAGTTGGGACCCGTCTTATATATATTTTTTTTCTGGGGTTCGATTGCAAACAAACCATCAGATACAGCCAGCCGACTCGAGCTGTTCTTTGATCTCCTTAAAGGTAAACATGCATTTAAAATTCATTAAAATGAAGGAGCACTTATTGTGATTTAATTATACTCTGGAATGTACATATGAATAATTTACATAAGGTGCGTGCTACGTAGGCGTTTGATGTGCAGTGTAAATTGGAGAACCCTTTTGAATTCTTTATAAACCTGAAATGTTTTATTCGGCAACACACGTTTTAAATTTTTTGGTTATATGCGACGACATCTATTACACAAACAATAAGGGGAGGGGGGGGCATTAAAAAAGTTGTAAATAGATAACATATTCCAAAAGATTGATGAACTGGTGAGAGTATTACCACCCATAGGCCATCTAAAAAATAATAATAAATCAACTTTTATTTTTGGAGAAATGAAGAAGACGAAAAATAAATTGGCAGAACGCCACCTTGCGACCAAACAGGCTGCCTCTCTGCCATACAAGCTGATTGATGAAACCATAGCGCATAGTTGACCTTAATTTTTTAATAAAAAGAGAAATAACTGGGCGTTTCATTCTCTTGACGATGATTACGCTCCAGCGCAATATTGGCTAATCTTATCTCATTTATGTTATTATGTGCTGCTGCTGCTGCTCCTGTTTGGCGCAGATGGCGTTTATTCCAATCTATTCAATGCGCGGATGTACAGTAGATATCAAGTTATCTTGTGCTGCAGGGTTGTGGTGCGTAGCTACTAGCTCCGCATTTTACCGACTTGATTAGTTGTATATATATATAGAGAGAGAGAGAGAGAGAGAGGAAGACTGACGACCTATTTCTGGGCACCCGTATTTTTTTTTGCTATATATTGAAGGACGAGGCCGAGTAGTTCTCTATAGTTTGGGCCCTGGGGCTCGTAACGCTGATTAAAGCCTGAATCATCAACTGACATTGTCTATCCCATATAAAATGGGTTTTTTATTAATTAAAAAATAAATTGAACAAGGCCTACATAAATACCTAAAATTCTATATTAACTGGGCTGAACAAACGAGAGAAACGCATATTACGTTATAATAGTTATTATTTTTTAAAGACTGACGAGGCTTTATAATTTAGAAATAGAAGCTTTTCACATGTAAAACACATCTGCGCGGTGAATATACTGCAGCTAATATGTATATTGGAAGGACACAGTGGAAGCATGTTTTATGTGACGGATATAACGGCTCCCATACACAGTATATATATAGCTTTTAGGAGTTTGTATTGCATAATACATAGAGAGAAAGAGTTTGTATGAAATATCTAGACTCCCGCGCAGGGAGTATCCATACCGACTTTTTTTCAAAGCTAATTTTTCTTGATAGTGCAAAAAACTTATTTTTGGCAACTCTGGAGCGGCCAATATTCAGGCGGCATCATCAATTGCTCTGATGATGATAATCACGGCCGACATCACGTCGGGAGCTATATGTAAGAGCAGAATTTTTTTTTTGCGTGATGATCTACGGTCGCCTTACCATAAATATGGAATGCCACGCAATACGGTATAATTTGACAGGCCATTCATTCTGCATATATACATACTACGTCCATTCGTAAAAGAGAGATAGAAAAAAATCGATATTATATCTAATCCATACAAGTTGTTTTGAGACATTTTTCAAGAGCAAATGGATGACCCATATTTTAAAAAAGATTTCATTTCTTATATTCCATACTGAGTAGAAAAATGCTATATAGATTGATCTTGAAATGGCTATTCCCATCGCACCAAGAGTGTGAAGTAGCCATTTCTATGCATTCCATTTGCAGCCGGAAATGAAAGTTGGCGAAGAGTGCGATTTTTTAAAACTTATAAATTCCATTATTAACTCTTTTTTTGATATGTTTTATATACGTAAGCCATCAGCAAACAAAGTATCGTTTAGGTCTGATGCTGAATACAATGCCTTTCCCCTTCATTTGTCAGATCTCACTTAAGTTTTTTTCTCGTTCTTTAAGTCTTTTTGTTTTGTTTTTATTATGATCTGCTATGCGTTCTGCGTGTATAAATAGTATAGGGTTGGAGTAGAAGCGCCCCCCTGTCGACAACAGCTGATGGGTAACGAAAGAACGAGCCTATAACATCTCAAAAAAGAAATAGAGAGATCCCTTCCTTTTTGATTATGGATGCCGCCCTCCCTTCTTTTTCTTTTGCGGGATATGAGAGCGACGTGACGGGATGACGTGAAGCGTGAAAACATGCTGCACTAGAAGAAGTAGAAGAAAATAAAAAGGAAGGCCAACCAGCACTATGTCAAGAATAAGAGAGCAAGAGGGCGTGGATATATACGGAACAAAGTGTAATTATCTCTTGGTGGACATGACGAGCAGGAAAGGGATGAACTGACCCTCTTTTTTGAATAGGCCGCGCTCCCCTAAATCCCGCGTATATTATTACGATCATCGTATTATCGATCCGTATATAATAATGGTTCGAGGCTGGTCCAAGGAGGAGAAAATCCTACGCACTATATATTTTTGTCTTGATAGATGGGCTATGATAATTTGAACGCCTTTACTCTATTTTTTTTAGCGGGTTTATAGGTCAAAATATCACAAGAATTGGAATTTTCGAATTGTAATATTTCATTTATATCCAAGGCCTTAAAATCCGTGCAAAAATAAAATCAGAGAAAAATTCAGGAGAAAATATTTTTAAAATCCAAAATTAGTGAAACAAATAAAGAAAAAATCTACCGAAAAAAATCCATTTTAACTTTTCATTTGAATCTTGTTACATCCAAACTTAAATTTTCAGGAAGCAGGATCTGTCATTTATAATGCCAATCATTATTTAAATTTCTTTAAAGAGGAGGGGTGGTTAAGTGAATGAATAAGAAAATATCATAACCCTTATTTGCGGTATTCCGAGAAGGAGAAACGGGATTTTCAATGCAATAATCCATTTTTATGACGGTTCATATAATAAAAAAACAGGTGCTTTTAAAAGCTCTTAAATAACACAAGAGAAGTATGTTCTTTAAAGATAACAGGAAATCGATAAAAAAATATATACAGAGGGAGAAAAAGAGAAAACTGCTGATATTGCAAAGTATCATCTGGCAAATAGCAAAAGAGTATAGAGAGAGAATATAAGAGAAGAATACACTAGCTGCTTCTCTCTATATGTAGGCTACCATCATTTATATCCGGAGCAAGAGAGAAAGAAGAAGAAGGAGACGACCCATTTACAGAATGATTTACGATTCCTATCGCAATAAGATTTCGCTTTCGTCTCTCTCTCTCTTCCTATTTTTTGCATTCATTCGCCAAATGGAAATGGCCATTATGATACTACTCTCTTTTGTTTTATTTTTTTTTCTCGTCTTTGATTAATTATTTTATGGTGCTTCACAAAAATGTAATTGGTAGAACCATATACTAATACAAAATTTAAGTGGCCATTACAATACTACTCCATCTTTTGTCTTTGATAAAAATAGCCAGAATGATCCTACTGATCCTACTCTCTCTTAAGATGATTTGAAAAGAAAAATGAATGAAATTGATAGTCTTCTACTAAATGTAAATGGCCATTATGATACTACTCTCTCTTTTGTCTTATTTTTCAAGACTTTGATTAATTATTTGTTGAGCCCTAAAAAATAAATGAAATTGATAGACCCAACTTTTATCATTCAATCAACGGGACGACGACGAGGATGTATGATGCGTACGAGAGAGAAAATTGAAGAGTCCCTTCCGAACTCATCAATTACGGGATTCCCGCGTTCAATTGAACAAAGCGAATAGTATATAGCCGTGCTGATGTCGACATCCCCTATACTCGTTCTGCTGATTGATGATGATTCAAACATTTCGAGACATTGATTATCAACTTTGTAAAGAGCCGACAAAAGAGGGCGTCTCACGCGCTCATTCTCGCACAGCTCTAAAAGGGGAACTTTTCTCTCTCTCTTCTCTGTTTGTTTACATTCAGAGAAAGCTAATATATTTGGCGTTTCTTCAAAAATATCATTCTTTCTTCTTCTTCTTCTTCGTCCTTTTTTTGTATTTGGCGCCGTTTTTCTCTCGTATAATAATATAGAGCCAAAGAGGTTATTTTGGTTATTCACTAGGCCCCATATAGACTCCTATACTGTACTAGGTTGATGGAGCAGCAGACTTTTTCCTCTCCATACGTTGAATGATGAGGCAGCTCTAGCTTCTCTATCTTATATAACGAGCCCCTAATTATTGTCCTATGCGCTCGACTTAGGCTTTTTGGCTCCTCATCAACTCTTTATAATGTGACCTATATATTTATTATTATTATTTAATATAACTTGCCTCCTATTATTATGTTTGTTTATTGTAACGCTAAAAAGGAATTCTTATTTATGTATTTGGCAATATTGCGATAAAGTTATAGGCGATATGGCTCTATCCAGCAGGTTTCTTTCTTTATTCTATCGCTTCTTTCCTCCATCTATCGCAAACACAATTAGATACCGCCCGAACCAACAGCATATTACACAGCGTCCTCTTTTCTTTCTTCCATATATCGGTCCGCTTACTCTACCCTCTTTTCTATCTATACTTATATTTGTCTAAGGGAAATATAAGACGAGGAGAGGACAGCCACTATATAGGGCTCCCCACTTATTCGATAAGTATTTTTCAGTGTCATTCCTTGTCTGCCCATCATCCATTCTTTATATATATATTTTTTCTGCTTGAGAGTATTCCCCTTGGTGGGTCCACTCTGTTCGCAAACGGTCATCAATAACAAACAATAAAACCCTTTATATGCGCATATAACAACAACAACAATAAAAAAATTGTATTAGGCTTTATTTTTTATTCTTAACTTACACTTGAAATGTATACCGAGAGTGCTCTGGACATTATACTAATGCTAAAGTATAGTTCATATTTATTACATTTCTCTCAAAGTGCGCTGATGGGTTTAAAGTGCAAAGTTGGGCGTTAAACGCAGGTAACACTTCAAATAATAAACCATATAAGTTTTCAAGCAGTGCGACTTATCTTACTTATTATTAACACCTTTATCAAGTATATTGCGCGGGCGTACGAAGCTGCACTGCGGCAGGCGGTGTGCGAAATTCAATTATCTCGCACAAGCTTTCTCTCTCCCTTCCTCTATTATACAATATATACCTTGAAAATGGCGCAGCAGAATGACCGTAGGCGTTAGAACACTGAGTTGGGGGCATAAATTAAGTGTATATGTAATACAAAAGGCAGGGGCCCTTTTGATCAGCGAGGAGCTAAAATGCAATTAATTAGATAAAGGAACAGCTAGCAGCATCAAGCACTGCATTGGATTTCCCTATTCTATTCTTTTTTATTTGTACTAATTAAAAAAGAGCAGAGAGGCGCACAAGAGGGAGAAAATGGAAACCATCTAATGACATGGATGGTTTCCTTTTAATTAAATGAAATCTCAACAGCCAGCGCCACTTGAAGGTGAAAAGTATTAGTTATTCCAAGCTCCTGGAACCATATTATTGAACCTACATATATAGTTATTGCAGTATGACCTATTGTATAGAGGCTACAGTCAGCATTTTCTGCATCTCCTGTGTATATAAAGATAAGAGAAGAATATATAAAGCGTCCAATATATATGATACCCTCTATCGGTCTCTTGGGACCAGCATCAGGTTGATGACACGGGCTGAGGGATGAAGAAGTCTCTACGATAATGGACGCTTAAATTGGTTTTAGTATAAAGGATTCTTGGACTTATTGGGTAACGTGATGTATACTAACTACATCACGTTCGAGCAAAAGGCCATCCACGAAGAAAAGAAGATGATACATCCCTGAGGTATTAGCGAAAAGAAATAGTGATGGCAACGCTGGAAAAAGAAGAAGAGAGAAAAAAAAACTGATTTCCCCTGCGGTTCCGTCAGATCGACGAATAGAGAAAAAGACGAGTATAGATTTCTTGATTTATATCTATACCATTCCATATATATAGCATTATATCGAGTAATACGATTCTATATAGAAGTACTTTCAATAATGACATCGTACGTATTATATTTATAGATGTAGCCTAAAGGTCAATTGGCCATAAGTATACACATCCTTGTAGATCTTCTTTATTCTATCATATAGTAAAAAAAAGAGAGGAAAAATAGAGTCAAGGTATATAAAAATCCCATCATTGTAATTCATACCTCTTTGTTCCTCTCCATTATTGTACAGAGCTATATATATATATATATAGGATGTCACTAGGGATATTCTATGTGATGCCATTTATTTCCAAGAGTTGACATTGTATATTGCTATACACAAGCGTCAAGCTTTATATGTAAGAGATCTTTTTTGATGATGCGTGGACAATGGGCGCTCCCTTTTAAAAGCTAGTTAAGGAGAAGGAAAAAAAAGATATAAAAAGAGAGTAGTATGTAGAGTGCTGTTGATGCTGCTGCAAAGACAATACCCAGCTGTGCCACTACTACTACTGACATATGCTGTAACCCCTATTAGCAGCGTCATTATACAGCGCATAAAAACTTATTTTTCTTTTTTTTTTAACTATTTTGTTTGGAGAGTAAATGCAGCCTATACTTTCAAGGTTCTCTAAAGAAAAATCTATATTTAAAACTCGAATTCTGGCATCTCTGTCTTATTTTTAAAACAGAGATTTCTGTTTCAATGTTGTTTCAAAGTTCTGTACAAAGGTGATGATCGACATAATTTAGGGGACAACAACACTTTTATTATATTGTCGTTCTCAGTTTCAACATTCTATTTTTGAAACTTTATATAAAATGAAAAAGAAAAACGCTGCTGACTTGTTTATTGATCCGGAGAGGACAGCATTTCACGTCATGAAAAGCTTTGAGGTTGATGTGTATAAATGTCCTCGTCGGTCGTTCTTTCAGCAAGCATTATATAATAATAAACTCGGGAATTACAAAAGAAAGGGCGAAAGGCGACCAGGCAGGCGGTCATTAAGCGCGCGGCTTCCGACCGTTTACACGGCACCCCTGATGGTGCCGATGAGGCGGCCGCCAACTCTTTACGAGCAGCGCCTGCGGTCGCGCTCTCGCTGATGCACGCGGCGGTGACATCTTCAGGAGTCGTTATGTTTTTAAGGACCATTGTTATAATAGAAGTACAATAGGGTCACAGAGCATATGCTTCCTTTTCTTCTTCTTCTTTAAAACGCTTAGTTTAATACGATTGCAATCCGATAATCATATAAGGTATTATATTATATATATATATTTGTTTATTGCTCAAAAAGCTATATTATAGGTCGTAAATAAATTAATTGCTGCTGTATCAGCAATAATAGTAATAACTTAGACCGAAGGGATGTTCCTAATGGGCTTAAAATATTATTATATTATGGGACATTATAGGTTTGTCAACATATTGCTTCGTTAGCGGAATCATCTTTAATTGTTATCTCATTAATTATCTTTCAAGTCCAGTTTTTTATGTGGGAATAGTAGTAAACTTTTATGTACTTAACATTGTTTTATAGTGCTCGTACTGCATCAACCCATGAAAGACAGGCTCTTCGCTAAAAATCACGACCCATCATCTTGATGATATAATATGTCAGACTCTCGCATTGCAGCAAATCCTATTACTAATATACTGCTGCCCAGCTTCACAAATGATGCTGCTGCTGCAGCAGCATTGTTATACAGACCACGCTCATCACGCTCTGTATAGCACTCGTCCTATAGCATCGTCTATCATCCCATAGCAATTTATATAGTAATAAAAGAAACAACTTGTAATTAGATTAACTTTGGCTTTTTTCCTTATTATTATATGGCAACGCAGGACAGACACATAAACTTACTGAATAGCTACAAAAGCCTGCTGAATACAAGTATAATGCGAACTTGTCACGCAAATGTTGTTGCGCTATTTTACACAATTTAGCGTGCAAAAGTCATTGACTTTTTAAGAGCTTAAGTAAGTAGAGTGAGATGATCACTGAATTGGAAAAAAATCCTAATTCTATAAATATAAATTCAATATTGCGCCTAATAGTAGAGCGCTCTCATCGATGATGATGCTCCGCTTACTGTTATATTGAGCCGCAGCAGCCCTATATTGTTTTCTTTCGGATGGATGAACAATTTCAAACTCAACTATATACTCTCTTGTCTGCCGCAATATCTTCCATCTGCAGGGGCTACCGCTCATATATTTTATATAGAAATTCAGGTATCGCTCAATTAACTTTTTTGTATATTGTAATAAAGGGGTGGGAAATGAATTTTTTTTCCTCATCTTATAAAGTAAGGGTTTAATGTTATGTAAAAGGAGAACGCGTGGGTTGGCACCATAGTTACCGTTTCCGCCATTTTTCATATAATACATCATATAACACAATATTGTTCCTTAGTACTTCCTGCGCCATGATGAGGTATATAATGCATAATAAGGCTTGTTGGAAACATTTCGTCCAAGAAAAAAAAAGTTGCTGAATATATTACATGTATATATAATACACAAAGTCACGGTCCCGAATTCTGATATAGAGCTATAAAAAAAACTTTGACGATTTATTAGTATTCTCGTGGAGCATGCACCATGTACAGGGTTGCCATAGTTTTATTACATAAAAGAGGCTTATGCAACATATAATGATACAATATTGTTCATTTTTCTATGTAAATTGCAATTTATTACCCAACTTAAATTTGTGTTATGTCTAGCAATTTTATATTATTGTTGATACCGACATCATTACATATATATAGTGGACATCTTCAATTTATATGCGTGATGTCAAGCCTTATATATAGAAGTGATGTCTATGGCTGTGGAATTATTCCAAGGAGGAAACAGGAAACTTTCCGTATATTTTATGCACCACATACAGTATACAACCGGATGATGGATGGCAGTCGGAAGAAGGAAAGTAGTAGCATCAGTATCCGCCTGGGACACACTTTTTGATCAAGTTTTTCTTCTTCTTTTTTTCTTCTTCTTTAAGTTGGGTAATATTACTGTATTACAGTATTTACTCTAATGCTATGTTATTATATTTCTATTTCGGTCATTAATTGGAAAAAAGTTAACTTTATTTCAAAGAAGCATCATTATAGCTATAATATCTGTAGGCTATTCTATACAAAAATATATGGAATCAGTAGCCTTGACTTGTTGTAGCAATTACTTTTAACGAGTACACTTGACATAAGAGACCGCAACTTGTTTCGCTCCATCCAAAGTTTTTGAGTATACATCTCATTATAAATCTACCGAAACAAAAAATTCGATTCGAATATAAGGATACTTATTGATGCTCTTGAAGTAACATCACGTCTTGTAAATCTCATCAAATACAAAACGTGAGGAGGACCCTCTTCGACTCATCTTTTTTTTTTTTGCCAAAAGACGTTTATATAATCCATATAGCTTATATATATCTAGTTCTATACTTCTTCCGGCATTCGTACAGTATTTGCTCTGGATAAACAGCAGTAGCAGCATCGCTCTGCTCCGTCCTTCAAAGCATATCTTTCATGTATATACAAGGAATGGATCGTTAAAAACCTGTTGGACTCTATATATAAGCTATACTATACTATAGCACTCTCCCGATATATATCCAGCGCGCAGCAGGCGTCTGGTCTATACGATATATATCCATGTTGTGTTTTTTTCCTCTCGCGATATCACGCTGTGTACATATTGCATCAGCAGAAGCCCAGCAGCAGGTCGTCAGTTTATTTGCACAGGACTGTACAGCAGCTAGGCTATACTTCTAGGACTGC
Source organism: Chydorus sphaericus (assembly GCA_030141595.1). Lineage (NCBI taxonomy): Eukaryota > Metazoa > Arthropoda > Branchiopoda > Diplostraca > Chydoridae > Chydorus > Chydorus sphaericus. The sequence goes on from CM057933.1 coordinate 8,190,628, forward strand.
TAGCTATAGCTATATCGATCCATCATATACTTCTAATAAGATATTAATTTTTTGTTTCAATTTAGAAAATGGAGGACTACGATGAGAGTTATTTCAACAGCAACATGAGCAACGGGGTGGTGATCCTGCCAGGGATCGGCATCGGTATGAACGGGAATATGAGCGGCAACGATTCCACCCTGCGCTCCGGTCAGCATTTGAACATCACAATGGACCTGAACATCGAATACGCCCTACCTCTTTACGGTTACATCATGCCCTTCTTGGTGGTGGTAACCATATGCGCCAATACGCTCATCGTCGTTGTCCTCTCCAAGAAGCACATGAGGACGCCAACGAATCTCGTTCTGACGGCTATGGCCCTCTCCGACATGTTTACTCTACTCTTTCCGGCTCCCTGGCTCCTCTACTTGTACACGTTCGGTAATCACGGCAGGCCTCTGAGACCCCTGGCGGCCTGTTATGCCTACCACTACATGAAGGAGGTCATCCCGGCTCTGTTTCACACAGCATCCATCTGGCTCACTTTGGCTCTGGCCATCCAGCGCTACATCTATGTGTGTCACCCACCTTTGGCTCGCACCTGGTGCACCATCGAAAGGTATCTAAAGTTAGCTTCTTATGTTGAGAATTTTCCAGCATCCGTTGAAAAGAGATCAATAGTAGACATCATGTAGGAAGGATTTCTCTGATCTTATAAGAAAAGGGGAAGAAGGAGATGGGCGCAGATGATAATACTATACAACAAGATTCCCATCAGCTCAAGTGGAGTAGGGCGCAATTTGTGCTGCTATACACTGTAGAATCGATCCAATCATGAGAAAGTGTGTGGGACTAGTAGGCTGCGTTTGCCGTACGTTGACTGCGTTCGTTCATTGGAGTGTCTAGTAGCAGCTGATGACTCGACTTTGTACCTCACTAAGACCTGATTTTTCATTCCATCACCACATAAGAATGGAAGATATAAAATAGCTTTTCCTATCTAAATATTGAAGTATCTATTGGTTGGGGAAAAAAGTTGGTTAACTTAAATTGAAAATGGTATATATAATATTGTAATTTAAAAACAAAATAAGATGTCGACTGCCGCTGTTTTCCGCCTCGTTGACTAAGGATGAACTTTTTTTTTGTTTCGCTCCTTTCTTTATATCTCTTTTGTTCGCTCGCTTCCTATAGTATAATGGACCGCTTACTCGACTGATCTTAAAATTTCCGCTTAGTTTGCAAAACAAAAAAAACCGCACAGGGTAAAATAGAAAAAAAGTATAAACTATGGGGGACGAACAATCCATCATCAGCATTTCGTCGCTCATCCTCGCGTTATTATTATTTATACAATGGTAATAGGCCTACGCAGAGAAAAACAAAACTCTTTTTTATTCTCTATTTTTTTTTCTTCAATTCTTATAATTTCTTTAAATTCTTTAATGCAGAGTGAAGAAAGCTGTGCTTTGGATCTACGTGCTCGCCCTGGTTCATCAATTCCCACGTCTCTTTGATCACGTAAGTCAAAGCACTTCAACATTATACACACCACTTTTTTTTATCGAATGCCGAGTCGTATATGATACGTACGTGTTGAAAAGAAATGCTGGATTGCTGTGGTGGGCCAGAAAACCCCTCGAATAATGCGAACAAAAGAGTGAAACATTGATTTCTTCTCGTGCTGCTTTTGTCCTATTACACGCGCGCGTGTCCCCCCTATCGCTCTCTTTTTGTTTGAGGGACGAGCAGGAGCAGCTTATTCCTTTGATCCGCGTTATAGACCATCAAACACTATACACTTTCTATCGTCAATATTGAAATCCATATTGCTGAATGGACATCTTTTTCTCTCACTCTTAGTTTTAATTCATTTCTATTGTATGAATGGGGTTGCTGATGGAGAGATTAAGAGGCATCTCAGATTTCTGATAAAAATTTCATTCAAATATCATACATTATTATGTTAGTTCTATATATTTTTTGACAGGAAGTGAGGGCTATTATCATATTTTATTCAGTTATCTGATACACTTATTCTTTATTTTATCTTGATTTATTATACATCTTCTTTCCTTTTTTAGCATGGAAATAAAAAATTAATCGACTAGGTATAGTTCGTCCAGTTTAAGTTTAAGCCAGATTTTCTATATCAATAATGTGGACTTGGCAAAGATAATCTATCAAGAGGCTCTTCTTGTAAATAACCAAGTAGTTCCGAGATAATCCATCAAATAGGATTGGCTGCTGTAGCAGGTGACTTGAACTTGCATAATGCATTTCCGTAGAACGAAAAATATATTATCTAGCAGCGAAGAAATCGGATATCTTTGTGATGCTCCTCGTCGTAACTCTTCACCGACAATATGTATTTCTAAAAACGCTGCTTCAGCACAGCATATCTACAATTCCCAGAGCGTGACTACTTCTTATCTCTTATTAACACTTGAAACTCGTTCTCGTTATTGAGCACGGCGTTGCCAAGTCAACAATACCTCTTCTCCCGTTACTCATCATTTCTAGCTCCCAATTTAAAATCCATTTTACCCAATAGTAACATTATTATACAAAATTATTATGTAACTGGCAATTTAAGAAAAAAAAAGCAAACAAATGATCTTATTTCAATGCCACTAGTTTTCTTTTTAACAAGCTACACGTTCCTATTGGGTTACCCATCCATTTTTTTTGTATATAATACATTCGCGGCCACTACTGCCCCAAGTTATATAGCAGGCCATATACTGCAGGCGTGTATTGTTGATGTTTACTGCTCTAATAGGCCTATATACAAGCTTATTACTCCCAAACTCCCTGTAGAGTAATATACGAAACATCAAATGGCCTTATAATATACTTATTTTTTTAAATCGAATAAATCAATAATTCTGCTCCAAGGTTCATTAGTATTTGTTCAAGGTAGCATGGATAAACATATCGTACAGATAAGATGGGAGCAAAAAGTACAATGCGCTCACCAACTTATCTTGAAAAGAGGCGACGAAATAGTGATCCTTTGGGTGAAGTCTGCAGATTGCATCTGTCATGGCATCCAGCACAGGCCGAGTGTTCTTGAACTGTAATTTAAATTCAAATTATTACACAGTTTTCTTTCTATATATATACCTATTATAAAGTATAATTTATAACTCACTCCAGTCGTTTCAAGAAGACGTCCAAGTCGAATGACGTTCTTCTTCTTCTGGGGACCGTAACTCTCTTTCAAATCGGAATCCAAACTTTCCCATAGTTTCTCCGTATCGGATGCCACCCCGCCTTTGCCATTAACGATTCCAGTGATAGCCAGAAAGTTGCCAGGCTCCACACAGCAAACAGAAACTCCAAAGGACTTCATCTCTAGTCTTAGAATGTCGGTAAAGGCGCTGATCCCAACTTTAGTCAGAGTGTAAGGGGCAGTCCAAGGAATGATGCTCCGGCCCATAACGGAAGATACGTTGACGATCCTTCCACGACTTTTACGGATCATAGGAGCGAAGGCTTTCGTCACTCGAATCCCTCCAAACAGATTCACTGAGGCAGCCTAGTTTATAAGATAATTCTCAATCTATGACAATTCCGGATTAGAATCGAGTTAAATACCCTCTCAAATGATTTAAGTGAGGCCCATTCGATGTATCCAAAGATACCCAGTCCGGCATTATTGACCAAAGCCCAGAGACCCAATGAAGGAAGGTTATCCTCAACGTATCGTTTTCCTTTTTCCACTTGTTCGTCGTTTGTCACGTCCATTTTAAGAACGTGAACCCCTGTTGTTTTAAGCTTTTGAGCTCCTTCGCTATTGTCGTCCAAGCAGGCAGCGAAAACTGTTGCGCCCTTAAAGTGGAGATCTATGGCGAGCTGGTGTCCGAAACCGGTGTCACAACCAGTGATCATTACACCTCGACCTTTCATACTTTCGATCTGATGTATGCAAAGAATGTTTGAATGATGTGATGAGATAGCTTAAATCATACGTACCTTGAGGGATCGGTAGACTGACTGGCAAAGGTGGAAGATGCCGGCTAGAAGAGGACATAACGCCCAAGTATTACAACAATTTGTTCTCGTCGCTAGTAGGAAAGATGTTACAAATAAAAGCGCTGGCGTGAGGATGGATGATATGGAAAATGCCATTCTGGAAAGGCTTCTGCGATATGTTCACTGGACAAGAAAAAAAGAAACGTTTATTCTCAACAACAGAGTTAGAGAGACTAAAGTGAGAGCTATATTGAACCACGGCTACATGTATAGAATATATATTAACGGTTTAAAAATACTTGGAAGAGATTGTAATTAGCAACTTTATCTACTATTTCTTAGGCTTTGAAGGTTATTATTTGGGTGGTTAAAGAATTATGGAAAATTGCAGTATTTTAATCCTTACCTTTACATCAGAAGGTTATTTTCTGAATGAATCAGAAGGCCTTCATCGTCGTGTACTCAGAGCATATGAGTTACATACCATTATCTATCTGAATTTCCCAAATGAGATAACACGATATTAATGGATAAGTATTATTTCAGAGCTATGTATATACTGCCCAACTATACCTTTATCCACATAATATGATCTTACCTTGTCCTATTATTTCAGCTTATTATCAGCAGAGTTCAAATTTCAGGATATGCATGGGAAAACCCACCTTATTAAATCCTGTAAATAACTACAGGGCTACCTAAATACCATACTAAGCCACTTTTTTTTTAGCTTTATAATACCTTTCTTACTTTTACGTTTAAGTAATATTCAAATTTATTTATTTGTCCCAAATGGCGTTGTAAGCAATTATACAGGGCAGAAATGGATTTGTATTTTTTAGGTATACAAACACACAAGAAAAATTGATTGCTTTCGATTAAAAGTGCGCGGCATTGATAATTATATTGATTCAAAAGAGTAAAATTTATGTTATTCATCCAGACGAAGACATGATGGTGCACTGATGACAAAACACTGTTAGAAAAAAAAAATCATAAAAATGTTACTCGTTTAGAATAATCTTTAAATTATTTACGTCCGAAATTAAAGAAGCGGTTGGACTGCACCGTACAAGTCCCTCCAATTTGCTGGCATTTTCTAACCGTCATAAGGTTTAAAGTCGCCTCTGTGTTACAGATGCTCGTAGACATCAGCACAATTACCACCATTAGAATCATGATGAAAATATTCTGCATCATTCAATTGTTCATATATAAATATAACTTCTTTAAATTTAAAGAAAAATAGTGTTAGTACTCACTTTCTTGGTAACAGCCCAGATCATGATAAATAGGTTCGATCGATGCTAAGTCGATTTTTGAATTGAATCCAGGTTAGATTTGCTGCATACATAGCAACTAAATGACCTAAAAAAATGCTGGAAGGAAGTTCTTATTTGTGTAAATGCATATAAAACGCTCTCGGTTAGTATAACAAAATGAAAGGGAATTCTACATATATATATATATATAAACTGGCAATACATCAATGGAATATTAGACATTCAATTTCGATCGATCAATTTTGAATGCTGTACCGCCAAGCTCTGCGAAATTCAATATATTATTCAAATATAACTACATATCGATTCTCATTTTTATAGCTATACATGTAATAATGAAACAAGTCGAAGCCCCCTTTTTTCATACGATTTATGTAGCCTATTACATTTCTTTTCAAATAAGTGGCGCCAGCGGAACTATATTTAATAGGATTCCACGCTCACATATAGGAAACTATAGTACGCACAGATTTGTCTCGCTTTCTACGTCATAAAATAAGAGTACGAGGTCACAGCAGTAGCGTTGCTCTGAATAGTTTAGATGAAATCCTTCTTTTTAGAAAAAAAAAGAGGGACAGCAGCAAGCTGCTCTCATTCGTCCCTCACGGAACTTGGGGCGCGCGAGATGGAGCGAAGCTGACTATACAATAAATAACGCAGGGAGTCGTTACATTTTTTATAAATGTCATCCAGAAGCACCATATAGAGCGCGGTGATGGTCCCCAAAGTACAGAATCGAGTTCCAGAGCAGGTGGACTTTTCAACATCTATAATGTAATAGGCTTCCAGCTACATAGGAAGTTGAGAAATGAATATGCAACAAGTCCTCTCCTGATGCCCTTTTCCATCGGCATCGACAGAAAGCCAATAAAATAAAATAGATTTTATTTTTAAAAATGTTTTAATTTTTAATTTTCATTATCACACACATCTCGTTACGTGAATCGATTAAAATTCTTCATTAAATTTTTTTTTGAATTTCAAAAGGTATTCAAGCCGGTGGATATCATTTGGGAGGAGGAAGGTGAAGTGCAGACCTGCCGCCGCGAGGAGGCCGATTGGATCCACACTATCGTAACACCCAACGTCTACTATGGCGTCTACTTCTGGTTTCGAGTTATCTTCGTCAATTTGGGACCATGCGCCTCTCTGGTCGTCCTCAACGTCCTCCTCTTCGGGGCGCTTAGGAGGGCTCAGCAGAAGCGTGATAAACTCTTTAAGGAGAACCGTAAAGCGAGCGAGTGCCGCAAATTACGCGATTCCAACTGCACCACGGTACGACTTTATTCAACATTTTCCCGCGCTTTTTAAATATTGCGCTTAACAGGCATGAAATCTGTCATTTTAACAAACAAATGCACGAATTATTAATGATGTAATAATTAATTCTGAGGCTAGCGCATGGTGATCTCATCATCTTTAATATGAAGAATGGCTGAGGAAACTTATTTTTTTTACAAAGAAATTTACTTTTTAAAATGAACAGTTCATGCTTGTTTGGTCGTGTGCTGTGTTGTGGTCGTTTTTAACGTGTTAGGAGACGTTGACCTTGCAGCTGATGCTGATTGTTGTGGTGAGCTGCTTCCTGGCCGTCGAGATCCCACTGGCCGTGCTAACGATGCTGCACATCTTCGACGCCTCCCTAGAGCTCCGCATGCTCAACTATCCGGTCATCAATGTCCTCATCCTCTTCACCAACTTCTTCATCAGCCTCTCTTACCCAATCAACTTCGCCATCTACTGCGGCATGTCGCGACAGTTCCGTGAAACCTTCCAGGTATTCCATCAATATTCTGGGAACTATTCAATCAATCAACTTCAAATTTTGAAGATAGCTTAATCAGTAGCGTTATCTTAGGTAGAAAAATGGAACAAATCCATCTAAAACTTTAATTAAAATGAAGTACCGTTTTTAAGGTTGAACAGTTTGTCGTAAATTTTGAACACAGTTCACTTTAGCTAATACTAATTTCTGGTGGAAAACAAAAGCAATCCGTCGAGCCGTTCTTTAATAATTATAACTAATTGAGGTCTAACATCTTTTTAAATATGTCTAGGCTCATACTTTTTAACTTTTCACTTTACACCTTAATTCTCAACAAACTGTTTTATTAACTTCCAACTTTTCTTAATTAAATAATAAGCGTTGATGGAAAAATTAGAGAAATCTATTGAGTGGTTTTGTTATAATTGACTAATTAAGCTGTCTGATATTTCTAGATTCACATTTTCAACTTTCCCCTTCCGGAAACCATTTATACAATCGTTATCAAATTTTTAACATAATTTAATGAAATAGTAGAAATTAAATAGTGAGTTTAATCTATAGTAGAAAAATTTAAGAATTCCATTGAGCAGTTTTCTTATAATTCTTATTTTACCAAAAGGGATTGTTCATGCCATCCGCCTCATCAGCTAGGATGACAGCGGCCGCAAGCGTCTCTCAAGCCGCCCCTCTAGTCCAGTCCCGTAACGGCCCTGGTCCTTCCGCCATCGGAGGGCGTCACAACGATTGTGGGTACTCCGGAGTCAATGGGATCAGCATGAAGAGCATGGCCACCAACGAAACTGGTGTTTAAACTTAAAGATCGAATCTATACGTTTATTTTAAAATTTATTTGAGTGATATATTATTTATCGAATGATGATGTAAAACGAAAGAAAGGGTCTCTCAAATCAAAGACGATTTGTCAGCCTTTTTAATTCTATTTAAAGGGTCTAAATGTATTTTTTTTCTAAACATATATTTTTTGAGGGATGATTGATTTATGATCCTCTCACAGGATCGAGGTATATGCTGAGCCCACCCATAACAATCTATTAGAAATCCCTCGATCCTGCGAGATGAATTTCATCATCAAATTACTATTACATGTCGTAAATTATATTTATTATTATACTACTACTTATATTATTATTGATGTATATATATAGATATATTTAGTTCCCTCTTTTCAATATATAGGCTATTTTGATACCCCAGAAATAAATGTAGCATTACTCGTTTACTGTTGTCAGCTTAGTGTTGTAAGTATAATATATTATGCTGTGCATCGGCACCATCTATTCCCCCTCTTTTTCTGTACGTATGTGTGTTGTAAATATCACTTAAACTCGTATTATTATCATTACTATATAACGTGACCCTCCTTGTACACCACTTTCGATCGATCATTTATCGCTGCTGGCAGACTCCCAATGGGGGGAAAGAGAGAGAGAGGATCCCCTTTGTAAAAGATATATAGTGCCCTCTCCTTTTTTTCTATATAATATTATCACTGATGGAGGAAGAAAAAAACTTTGACGATATAATATTTATTTTTTAAAAATGATACAAACAAATCCCTTTTCTTTTCGTAACCACTTATAACCTGCTGTGTCATGTCATGTTCACCTATATTTTGCTCTGGAGAGAGATGGAGAGATGCTGGACAAATCTTGTAAATACACGGTCTATATCTGTTAATTACTGAGTTCATAATAAGAAAGTTGTTACATTCACACTCATTAGATTACTTCAAAAGGTTATTACACGTAACACGGTTTAATGATGTATGTAAACACTTGAGAGCACTTAATAAGTCGTCAAAAAAGTTTTGAATGAAGGTAAATGTCACTTGGTACATCCCAGCTCTAGGTATACATGCATAATACTGGGCAATGTGCAGCAGTATAATATAACTGCGCCATTGTCAAGGAAATGAAAGTTGCTAGGTGAGACCGATTAAGTGGAAATTTTTTTTTATGGTTGATTCTTTGTTCCTCGTAGGAGGCGAAGGTGGGGTTCTATTGCATGGAAAAAGTAACATACACATGCCAAGAATAACACAGTACCTGCTGACTAGATTGGTGGTTCATATTTCATATCAACATGCGCAATTCTGTTGTCATATCTTGATAGAATTCAGTCAATATTTGATAGAAATCGCGGTCCATTTTCCATTACAACATTTCTTTTATTGCTGGATGGAAAGAGGAGAAATAGCCATTGGAGCTGCAGGAATCTCATAAAAACTCCTTCCTAAATGTGATTGCAACTTGAACGAAACGTGATACAACTTCCGGTGCATTATTATTTTTCATCGATTCATTCAGTTGTTTGCTGTAACATGAGTAAATTAATATGTGAAATTCCAGCATTATACGACATATTTTCTACCTAGTGCTGCCGAATAATGCAGAGCATTTCTAATGGGGAATTTTCGATACAAGCTGATAATGCTTCATCATATCTATGTTCTTCATTAATAATCAAATATCCTATTAGAAACTTGATTTCTGTTAGAGAATTCGTGGATTTTCAACACAACGTTTCACTTTGAAATGTTCTTGGGATCTGCATCGAAATCCTTTACAACATTAATGAAGTCTACTGCCATGTGGCTTCTCTTGAACTGAAATTTTAATTAGGATCCCTATTCAATAAACCAGGTTGTGATTATTGTCAATATGTTATAGCAAACGAGAGAGACCTCTACCATCTATTTGAAGTTGCATTAAATCAATAGCATCATGGATATATAAAACTAGTTCATCAGAATGCAATCAGAAAGCATCACTTAATCTCTAATTGTATCTAAAGGATTATTATTAATCCATTCACGAAGGAACTCATCACTCATATTATATCCAGGATCTAAATTCTCATCTATAATACCGCCTATTTATATCATTTTTAAATCCCCCGCTCAAGGAGTAGTAATGAGCCTTCCATTCTTCTTCTAAAATCTATATCATCTCTCGACGACAAGATTCCCGCGTGAGTATGTTGTTTGTTGTCATTTCAGCACGACGAGAAAAAGCTTTTTATCCACCTTCTTTGCTGTTGCTCTATTACATTGTTGCAATCCTAATTGGATCCTTGCTACCGTTTTAGAAAGCTTTACTTTCGTGTCTCGTCTCCGTCAGTTCTGACGCCCCGAGGAGTTCCTAATTATTCTCCCGGGTTCCTGAACGGATCGCTTAATGAACACTCCATTTTCATCCTACGCTCTAGTTGTGTTGTGGTCCTTTACTTCTGTCATCATCCAAAAAGTAAACACCCACTGTTTGGATCACTAATTATACTTGCTTTAGGAGAAATCCCTTTTTGCGGGTTTCCACTGTTTAGACTTTGCACGCATACGCTTTCAAAACTTTCTTATACATACAATAAATAAGGGGCTTTTCTGTTGAATACTTTGAATTGTTATCCCTATGTCATGGAACGTATTTAAAGTATTATACTTTTTACTTAAATACATTCCATTTCATTTTGATGTGATCCCAATTGAATTGATACATCATCAAAAGAGTTCTACTCTTTAGTGGAGTTCACAAGAGATCCTATTCATCACGCTTCACTATACCACCCGAGCAGATCTTTTGAAGTAGTCAAGTAGATATCGAAACTCAATCTCTATACTATTTAATTTGAGCATAGAAATTGCTGTCTCTTGTAAAAGAAGAAGCAATAATCGATGGCCTTCTTAGATACACACTTCCTTGATGGCTATATCCCGATCGACTCTCGCTAAACAACCGAAATAGAGCGAACAGCATCACACTTTGTCTCCTGCGTCACCAGTATCTCTGTCTAAACACCGAGACCCGTTCATCACGCTCCAAAAAACAGCGGGGAAAGAAGAGGAGGCGGATAGATGGATCGTCGAGCGTCTTTCTCTGGTATTCTTCTCTCACATGGAGAACGTTAATGGCTCGTGACTTTATGTACCGCACGCACAACTCCACCTCCATCGAATAAAGAGCATGAAGAAGAAGAAAAAAGTGAACGCTATGTAGAAGGTTTTATCTTACCCACTTCTTCCTGTCACCGCATAAAGTGGATTAGGGATCCACCAGAGTACACCAACATCCTCTCTTTTTTTTATTTATACATATATATATTTATATATATTTAAAATAAGAACCGTGTGCGTGTGTGTAGCCTGTATATATATATATAAGTGGGATTGGAAAGAGTCCAGCAGAGACTGATGTAAAACATACGACAAATAACGTGAGACACAAAGCGGAATGGCTATGATAAATTCATGAGGATGTAGCAGGAAGGAGCAGAGAAATAAAAGAAAAAAAAAGCTTCTTTTCTCCAGGAAAGCTCTATACACATATAAATAGACATTGACGGATACAAGAGAGAGAAAAAGCTACATAAAAGAGGGAGGGATCGATAATAAAAGAAGGAGGAAATCCTGTATATCGACTTTTAATAATGGAAGTCGACTTTGAGGCGCTGAGGGCGTAGACTGGAACAAGTTCTAGGACGAAGCAGAGAAGGAATTTCTGTAGTAGTTGTCGTTGAAATGATCCCTCCGCTACTGGATCGGCACCTGCATCGCAACCGGATCCGCTTTAAAGAGACCCATCCGTGCAGACGACGCGCCAGTGGGCGTAACCAATGATCCACGGTGGAGGAGACTAACTGATCCGCCCGGCTGTTAGTCATGCTTGACTCGGATGATGAAGCCGCTTTCCCGCGAAGCAGAAGAGATTGTGAACATTCCGCTGCGTAGTCTACGACCGCATCGTCACTTACAACCCGCCCTATTTAAATTTAAACAAAAAAAAAAGAGTAATGAGCTCTCCGCCCATTACTTGGCAACCTCCTTCCCGATATAAATCACAAATGTTCATATTGATTTATAATACCTTGATCAAGACGACGACTGACGCAGTCAGCCAAACCACGTAACTGATCCTCTTTCTCTTCCGGTTCGGACCAGCTGTACTGAACGCCTAGAAGAAGATCGACGGATCCATCAAGAATACCGGAACTCACGGTCAATGCTATATAGAATACACAAAGAGTGATTAAGATTAAACCAAGCAGAAATCGTGACATATCAAATAAACAAAAAAAAAGAGAGAGAAATGATCACTCACGCGGAAATCTGATGGACTCGACGGGTTGCTGGAGATCCGGTGATGTTGCTCCAGAGGCTTGTCGCCGGATGCGCTTCCCACGACGGCCAGCACCCCAGGATGATTGTTTTGACGGACGCTGCTGCTGCTGCCGATAGCGACTTTTCTCCCGAAATCACAGAAAAAAAAGAAGAAGCAATAACAAGACAAGATCAATAAACGAGATAAGTTTTCCCTCTTTCTCCAATGCGGACCAGTGAGCCGCACTGAGTAGAGCTCAGCAACATCAACAAAAACAAACACAAAAGAAGAAGAGAAAATTCTCAAGAGCTCGGTCAATCTCAGTTTTTTAAGATATAGCCCCTCTCTCTATATATACGAATTAGATCTTATACTAGTGCGCAGAATTTTGCCGTAAAAAAAAGCTCATAAAATCGGGATTGCTGTACGGAACCCGGGAAAGTATTATACATATATATATTAATGAAAAAGAACAAAAGCATTACTTTCAATATAGAGACTTTGTGTGTAATAGATTTAATTTAATATATAAGACTCTTTTCGCCGTAGGTGGGATATATATTGGACCTCTGAGGGGGTCATTGACGGTGGTAGCACGTCCTTATTCCGGATTTACCGCATCGCACGGTCGATCCAAGGACGCACGTGGATTTCCCAAGGGTTGATCCTCTTTCCTCTCTTTTAACTGCGCTAATAGTAACCTGCTGTAATCGCGGGAGTCGACGACGACGGCGTCCTCCTCTTTCGCCATGTCATCGTAATCCGAGCGGGCCCTGGCTCCTCCACCACCGTCGACATAGTCGTTAGGATTTAAGTAGACAGTGTCCTCTTCCTCGTTGTTATTGTTGTCAACGGCAACGCCGGCAGCTGAGTCTTTACTTGCACCCCAAATTGGAGCAGGTTTACGGCGCCGGGGAATGGCTTCCTGTCCGTCAGGGGGTAACAGGTCCGCCGGAAGCCGTTGATCATCCTCATAGTCGTAAGCAGGCGGATATTTTTCCTACATAAATCAAACATAATAATGGAAATTCTTTTTATAATATAAAAAAAAAATATATAATACTCGTCGAGGTTGAGCGTTCCAACGATTGCCGTGCTTGCGGATGCCGTGCTGGGCAGGATAGCCGACCATTCCGGGCTCCATTTCGGAAGTCATTCTTGCCGATTCTTCCGCACTGGATCGTTCAGATTCAGCGTGACGAATGTAGTTACTGTTCCAATAAAAATAAAACATTAAAATCTTTGATTGATTTAATAAAAAGTTATTTAATTGACCTAAATTTAGCTCTTAGATCATCACGACTTGCGACCGTATCTAGAACGTCGTGAAGGGAAGTTTCCGCTCCCGAAAAACCGGAAGGTCTTGATGATAGTGATCCACCGGGAGAATTGTAGACGACAAAAGCTGGCAACTCCCCTCTGGACGAGAATCCCATTAGCCGGTTGACCGTCCTGTTGTTAGCTTCGTCATCATCCGCGATCCAATCGACTATTATGTCGGCCCCTAAATGGGGTCCGTCTACAGCCAGTGATTCTCCTCGCACATCCCAGCGTTTAGAACGAGGCGGAAGGTTCATCAAAACGTGCCCATTTTTCCCGTCCACAACTCGAATCTATAATTACAGTTAATATTGATATAGTTTCCATAGCAACCGATTTCTATAGAGAGATAATACCCAAGTAGAATTAGACGTGGCGTTGGGCATAAGTTTTCCGGTTATCTGTAGGACAACATCTGGCACGTTGTCTTCGTTCAGGTTAGCCAGAGCTTGGACCCTAAATAAAAAAGAAAAAAATATTACATCTATATAAACAAAGATATGTCTATACAGAGCGTACTTGAGAGAACCGATCGAAGAAAAGGTGCTCGTCCAAAGGGATTCGAATCCTCCTGTACCGCTGAAAGCGCTCACATCCTTCCCTCCTCCTGTGCTGTTATCAAAGACAAGGATGAGATCCTCCATTCCATCTCCGGTGATATCCGCGGTGACCATCTCCTCTATCCGGCTAACATTGCCCAACACCGTACGAACCTTGATGGAAATCGATAAATGGGATTAGATAGAAAGAGACGGAGAGAGAATGTGATGGTATACCAGGTCTCGGCGTCCAGTAGCAATATCTTTGAGTGAAGCCGAATAAAGACTGCTGCTTGTCGAGTTGATATTATTGGTTGTATAGAGGACGAAGGTGGAGCCGTCTCCAGAGGCTTTCAATAGCGGACCGATGGCTATAGGTCTTTGATCTGCAGTTCCTGTTAGTTGGAGAACGTTCCCTCCGAATCCATTTAGAAGGACGATGTAATCGGGGCATTTAACTCTACCACCTTAGTGAGATGTTGCATCACATTCAATTAGATGGTTGTATAATGGATTTTAATTATAAAGTGTGTATACTTTTAATGGCTACGACTACATCCGGGATTTTATCACCGGTGATATCCTCCACGATTTGGGCTGAACGAAAAGTGGACCCCGTTAAACATGATAACTGAAGGCTGTCCGTCGCTGTGCCCCAGATAAGGTGGCCGTCGGTGGGACTAATCGCCCAGAGACCCTTAATTTTTTAAAATATCAAAGTTAGGAGAAGAAATTGGACTGATTAAAATTTTTAAATTACCCTTGAGCGGCCAATAGCGATGCAATCTTTGATTCCATCTTCATCGAGGTCCGCTAAACATTTTATGGAGATGACGGCATCATCCAGCCAAGTTGTCCAAAGGATTGCGCCAGTTGATCCATTAATACCAATCAGTCCTCCATCACAAACTGTGGTGGATGATGACATGTTGAAATAGAGCTGACAAAGGAATGACGTCAGAGGCGTAACTCCGTTCAATCCTGCATTATATAGTAAATCTTATTTTATAAAAATTATCATTTTTTAATGTCTATAAACTTACATGCAAATAATTAAATCAACAAAACAATAAAAGCAGGTATAGACGGACTAAAAATAAAAAAAAATAAAAAAACTAAAACAAATGAAAAAATAGAAAATACACAAAGTTATAACTATATGAACCTGAGTCAAATCCAATGATAACATCGTCAATATTTTCATTGTTGATTTTGACAGTAGTGGCTACTCTCTGTCCCTGAGAAATGGCATGTGGGAGGTTTACTTCCCACACAGTCTCTTCCAAAAAGCTGTTACATGGTTCGGGTAAGGATGACTGCTTGTCTTTAGATGGCCTCCACATGCCCACTTGGCTAACCAAGTCAGGTAAATGTGATTTTGCCAAAAATATAACCAAACCAGTGAGCCCTATAATTGAGTTACAGAATATATATATTTATAGATTTGTTTTTATTTTCTCAATAATAAGAATAATAGAAACCTGTTATTGCTCCAATGGCTATAGCAACATATAGAACTGTTATCATAACTGGAGAGCCTTGGGGAGAGGCTGTATGAATTTCCATTAGATGATGAGCACCATTTGAGCGATGACCATTTTGAGCCCCTGCCTTCTATTAAAAAAACTATCATTGACTATGCTAAATTGATTATAATAGATGATTGGTGGTCACCTTATCTTTGTCTGCCTTTTTTCGCGGAACCATGAGAGGCTTTTGTAGGGTTTTGTCCCTGCATCCATTACGAAAGCCATTCCTGGCTGATTTTATAAACACCTCGTCATCTACATCACTCAAAGTGTCCTCTTCAAAGCTGCTAAACAATGTAAAGAAGAACATTATTATACGGAGCATTGAAATATAACTACAAATTCAAACCTGTCGTTTGATGGGAGCTTGATACGAAGACCGGTCTCCATTATTATAACAACACAACGTAGCTATATTACGCTAGCAGGAGCGAATCTTAAATGCACAAAAGTTGCTGTTAAAGAACTATTTATTGTGAAGTATGATAACCATTCAAACCACCAACCTGCAACGAGTCACCGGTAGAATGTATCCATTGTAAAAAATGATTAAAAAGCGTTTTTAAGCGACTAATTCATGATTACAAAGTAAACAAAACTGTGAACGAGTTGGCCCGGTAGAGGCGCTGGCGCGCACTGGCATCGTCACGACTCCCGAATCGTGCGCCGATCCATTATTTCACGCGTGCGCATTACCGTGAATCCATAAAGCCACCTGTAGTAAGGATAAAGCTGCAACTTTCATTTTCTTTTTTCTGCTTTCTTTACATGGAAACAGTTTAAATAGTATGGAGTGATTGTTATCGTTTTTAAACGATCTCATTTAAACCCATTAAATAACGTTTAAATGGATTATGGGGCGTTCAGGGTCCTAGTATATTATTCCTCCTTGGTTTTAAATGTCGGGACCGCATTTCTTAGAATATCGTCGCGCGCCATGTAAGCTGTGCAGTGACTTATTATTATAATATTTCTTTTAAGTCAATAAGAGGACTTATGTTTCATTGGTTATCGCACATGTATTACCATTTAAGTATGCGATAGAAGGAGCGTAAGGGCGCCCATCGGCCAGCTTGGACAATCAATATATGCCTCCGTAATTATACGGTTGCATTTGATCATCATGATCATCTGGCGTTGGGAAGAGTAACGTTTATATCGGACGGGATCCTTGGACGATGGATCATCGTGAAAAATCGATTCCCCTATACATTTCCAGAGATAAGATAAGCGGTCAGCGCAAGGAAATGGGCTGCCGAACAACATGGTTTTCTTTCACTTATTGGATGCCCTGCTTCGGATAAAAAAAATTGGTTGATCAATTGGTTGGCGTCCCGTTGTAGACGATTCACTTCACGCTGCCTCTCATTCACCAGTCATTACTGTTAATATGAATTATTGACAGTTCGTGCCAATACAGAACACTAATACACTTTTGGGATGTAGTAAAAGCTTATTCAAAATTATTTCTAATAATAGTCGATGTATCATAATGTAACGTTATTCGATCAAGCAAAAGGATTTTGTATAAAATGTTTTTAACTTCGTGCAAATCTTTCTTCAATCATTTATGGTCGTTTTTAGGTTGTCAAAATATCATTATTGACATACAACAATGTAGCCGAGGACATGACTGCAAAAAGAGATAAGGTTAAATGGGTCGCTATTTTTTTAAGAGCTAATGTGATTAACTATATAACGGAAAGAAGCAAAATGAACATGACAAGCGCAAAATCAACAAAGAAAAGTTTGTAAAGTTTTTTGAAATTTTCTTCAACGTAACGTTATCTGCAGTTATTGATTCGACCGTCCAGCGGAGTGACATGTCCACGCAAAACCAATCTTCACAATGAAACTTGCTCACCACACATATTCAGAGCCGCTAAAACGGAATTCAACATTAGATAAGCCCTTTCATACGCCATCAATACTACATACCGGTAAAGGCCATTTTAGGCAGTGAAATATATTATGAAATACATTAAAAGAAAACAAATGAAAAAGACTAAGAATGATTCTTTGGTGGTCAAAATGTGGAGTGAGGATCTAAATTGTCAATCGGTACCAGTCCGGATCCGCTTTAACAATTGCGGTTGTAGTAGTCGTTGCTCATTTTTTATCGGACCTGGACGACGATTTCAAAGAGGAAAGTTCTCATGATGAAGAACATTAAGGGACTTCTGAAGATGAAGAAGATCTAGTATCATGCTACTCGATATCACTTCTGATGCGGAAGCGATTAGCCTACATTGATTTAAGTTAAAATATCCGTGGTGTAAAAGCGATTTTTTTTTTAAAATAAAGAAGGTTTTTACTGTAAAGCTTTAAAAAATTGAAGCAGTAACTTCTTCGATCGCGTTGTAAAACTTGCATCTACGGGAGTTTGATTACCGCTTTTAGGACGGCAGCGTTCACGTATACATTACATTATCGTTAACTGATTATGTGCCTGCTGATAGTGACGTTTGGGATCGACTGTAGATGGTGGTCGACATGCACATCTTAGATCTAAGGCTTTTAAAATTCCAAACAAAGATTCTATTAGATAACTTTAAAAACAAAATTTACCATTAGTGCGAAAATTTCGCTAGACGATTACTTCAAGGCTCCCTTGGTGTTGCATCATTCCTTTATTGGTCCAATGCCCCATATAAAAAAATAGATGTGGGGATATATGCGAATTTAAAGAAATTTAAAGTAATATTTAGAAGGAAAGCCCCGGGATAGAAAAGAGGACAGTCTTTTCCAGTAATTCTCTTCTCAATTTGATATTATTTAAGCCCTGAAAAAGACTGGTTTTCTAAAAAGGATGCACTGCTGATGGTTTGATGATATAGTAATAGTAGTAAAAAGCGACCAATGTTATTGTTACCCCTTAATTGTAAAGGTGGGTGGAGCAGCCGGAACGGACTCTAGCGTTGTAAGATGTGGAATAAACGGCCGCACGCAGCTATCATGGTAAGGCGGATTACTAGGCACAGCTCCAGAAGACGTAGCCGTTAAAGTAGTGCTGTTGGCGGAGGTGTCGTAATTCGCTGGCGTTGGGATGAGTAGCGCTTGGATCGGGCTGGATCCTAGGACGATTGTTCATCGTGAATTCTCACATCTTCAATACCAGAGACGATATCACTACCGCGGTTACCTTCTATAGTGCGGGTGAGCGTAGCACTTCTTGCCGCTTCCTCGACCGCGGTTAGGTCATTGAGGTTCGGACTTCGGAGGCTTCAATAGGCCTAGCTTCGTCTCCGTCGCTCTGTCGTAGTCGTAATCATCATCCGTCACAAGATTGAAAAGTGCTTCTTCCTCTGGATGGAAAGAGTTTATCGGCCTACCTCAACAAAGATCGATTTCTTATTGTCAAATTTTTGAGTATCTAAACTACCAACCGACACCAATCCGTATTCAAAAATCTTTCCCACTCTAACACGACTAATTCATTTGTGATTTATTTAATTCTTTCCTCATTCGCTTACCGAAAATATACTATGGTAAGAAAGCGGAAAAAGACTTGATGCACTGATATAATTTACAATGGCATCATCCATACTACTCTCTCGCCAGTACATAGTTTAATAGGTGAGATGGTGGGATGGAGAGAACCGTTTCGTCTGGTGGAATTTTTATCACTGTCTGATCGGATATATCACTGCGAACGAGAAGCTACCGCCGTCAGCGGAAACGGCCGCACTGCTCACCGCGTAGGGTCCCAACGACGAAACCTTTGTATCCATTTGCTTCGATAGAGAGGCTTTGTCTAGTTTCACTCACTACCTCCAGCCCAGATGGATCGCAATTCAATTTTGCTAACCAACAGTTGCCAAACCAGGCGACCCGTGGTAATGACTTATTACCACCAGCGCTTTTGCCCAAACCACAACTTGAAAAGTAATTAATTCAACGTTTCTCAAGGCTCAAATTCTATGTTGAAACTTACCGTTTTCAAAAGAAATTTTAAAAAATCATCGAAAATTCGAAATTCCAATAGAGATACCAGCAGTTTAAGGCATAATAATTGGTACTATTTCTTTTGGAATCGCATTGGTTTGTGTATAGGTCAAAGGACTGTATACTTTTCTCTCATTCCATCGCCTGTCAGTTTACGTTGCACGCAGCATGGCTCAACCCACCCCCTCTTGAATAAAATTGTTGTGCTTTGTATTATAGGTCAAGAAACCTCACTGTCCTATTCCTTTACTTTCTTTTGTCTTCTCTCAAACGTACGTTCTACAAGCTTCAACCCAGAAACATTCAAATTCCTTATTATAATAACAGTGTTATAACTCGTCGGTAATTATGAGGTTTAGAGATTTTATACTTTTAAATTTTTCTTGGTCACCAATCACCATGCATGTACAGCATTATCATTCTTTTAATTTATGTAACGAGCTTCCATATGCATAATTTCAGCCCAAATCCCACTGAGACAAAGAAGAAACCGCGTATGCACTAGCTCAACTTCATCAAGCAACTGATTCACAAAGCCCTTTCGGTCCATCGGACGATCGGAACCGTTTCGCAGTCAATAATAAGCTCCCTTCGCCTTCGCCAACGTTTCCTTATTCAGATCCAACTTATTACAGCATACTTAAAATCAACTATCAAATTGAGGCGCACTAGTAATATGCAAGATGCAATTTTAGGGCTTTTTAAATGTATTATTATTTTCTCATTTTTTAAAAGTCGGTTTTGGATGCTGTCAATGTATCTCTTGCTATTTAAAAATTGCGTTCAATGGAAATATTTATCGAATTAAATATTCCCCAAATGCGGATGCCCAAGCCTATATTTGTTTAACATTGATTCATGATTTCCGTAGATTCTGCGCACCAGCAAGACAAGGCTTTGTTTACTTTTCAAAAGTGCCATAGCCCCATAGGCCATGGGCCATAGGGAAAGCAGTCAAGCAGACGACACTTTCTCATTTTCCAAAAGCGTGCAGGGAGAAAAATCTCACGAATTAATAGATCAGCTTATAATTATTTAAAAAGAATATTTTTAAACCTTATATATCAGTGTTGTGAGAATGGATCCTAATAGCGAAAACATCAGCTATGAGACCATAAATTTGCCGGATGACATACTCATCCTCCTCGCCAAGAAATACGTTACTGAAGTGGACGGGTTGTCTCTGTCAGTCTCAGGCGCCAGTGAGAACTTCGCCTCTTTCTTTGGACGCAACAGGTAGTAATTTAACGTTGCACTTTCAGTTATAAAATTTTCATATTATGAGCAATGTAATTTTTGCAGGAAGAGGCTGGTCATCAGCAACTGTTTTTTTCTGGCTCTCTCACCTTGGAACCGATTCTTCGAGAAGCACATTACCGCTTCAGTGCTGACTTCATTTGATGCCAGCCACTGTTATTGGCTCCCTGCAGACTCGCTTGCCACTGCCATTACAAAGATGACCAATCTGGAAGAGCTCAAAATCCAGGATACGAAAATATCACTTGGACACTTGCCTTCAGTTTTCCAGGCCTGCCAGAAAATCAGCAAGTTGAGTTTCACTCTAGCAGAGCAAAATATGGATCAATACCAAGAAGGTGTGATGGGAAAAGTTCCCCTGGATTGGATGAAGCAAGGTTTCAGAAGACTTACTCAATTAAAGATCTTCACCTTCGCTTTGGATGAGAACTGTTACGAAAATTCTTGGCTCGCCACCCTTGGAGTTCTGATGTAATATATGCATTTTTTTTTATCATCATTCGTTCTTCATTTCAATTGATTAACATGTTAATAACATATATTCAATTGATTATTTATTCAGATGGTGTCGTGATTGCGTCGAATTACACATCCAGACATCCTCTGACAGCCAAATTGGTTTTAGTGAAAATATACCTCAAAGAGTTCGGGATATTGCCCGAGATCGACTGTTACCTCATCTTGGCTGGATGCGAAAACTGGAGAGTCTGACCATTCTCAGATATGACCCATTTTCAGAATGTATCCCAGACTTTTCCCCACTTGAGCTATTATCTACACACGATCATCTCTTGGAAGAGCTATCGATCAATCTCGAGCGGCTTTGGATTATGGAAGGAGATGGCTCTGATCTGTCTGCTGAAGATTTTATGACTGGGCCAACAATTAAGTCTATAGTATTGGAAGAAGTGTATTCTCTAATACCATTCGAGCTTGAGGTCGAGTTATACCGCCATTTGGAGCATTTAGCTGGAATAGCTTTCCGCCGATTAGATTACCTCCCTGAGCTAACATACTTCCGAGGTTACTGCCAAAACGACGAAGAGGTACCTATAGGCATACACTACAGCTAAATCTCGTCATTCTCCGTTATCCGATTTAATCAGTAATTTTTATTTTATTCACAGGGACTAAATGATTTCTGCCAATCTCATCCGATGCTTGAGCAACTTCATATTGATGCAATCGATTTGTGCTACGCAAAATGGGACTTTTTTCACGCCTTTGGGCAAGGAGATTGGAGGCTTCTGGCATTGAAAGTCCTAGTCTACTATTATCGCGGCGTAACTTTTCAAAGTATGCTATTCATCCATTATATTAAGCAATTTTAAACAACGGAGTTTAACCCCCCAAAATTGACATATTTCAGCTGGCATGGGTCATCTGATTAACAGCTGCCCAAACATTGAGGAGCTCCACCTTAATAATGTTGAATGGAACCTTCCGCGTGACAGGGAGGATTTTATCCAATTCTTATCGCCTATCAGTTTCCAATATTTGACTTGGTTGAACATTCGTGAACCTAACTTGTTTGATGGATCCTATTTGCCTTCGGTAATACTTTCAAAATTAAATGAAGAATCTAGTTTTTATTTATTAATTTCTTTTAAAATAGATCATCATGGAATGTCCCAAATTGGAGCGCATCCATCTGGAGACTCGTTTTGTAGAATCCCCTTTTTTTACACATCTTGCCGAGTGCCTTCCATCAGCTACCAATCTGCGTGATTTACGGTATGAATACCTTAATTGCCTCGAATATATTCGTTTCATTGAATAGGTTCGTATCTTCATTTCAGATTGAATTGGAAGAATAAAATAGAAGCGCATCACGTCCTGCTCTTACTGAAGGCCCTTCTCAAGTGCTCTACTCACTTTGAGCGACTTGTTCTGATCAATGAGACGAACGGCGGAAGCCAAGGCGCTCCAAATATTGTTCCCGTCCAGTCCGCTTTGCTGCTATCATTTGTATCTAAGATGACGCATCTTGTCGCCCTCTGCCTTGTAGGCTTCCAATTCGATTCACCCGTTGACGTATTGAAAAAGCAAATTGCCGAAGAGGTCACTCCTCACCGGCCGGCGTTTTGGTTTCATCTGGGCCCCAAGCTTCCGAAAGGAAATGACATCACCGTCCCCAGGATTCACTACTACGATATCGTCAGCCCTATCGATGCTCTAAACACTCCACCTCGATTCTAATTGATTTTTGGGCAGATATCAAAATCGCTAAATTAATCTCTCGTGTCTTCTATCACATTCGAATTTCTTTAACCTAATAAACGGAGATAAACAAACGACCAGACTATTATAAAGATTCGGGGTTCTCATTTCTTGTTTACTAGTGTTTATTTAAGAAAGGTTATGATAGGAAAGAATTGAAAAAAATGCCTCGAGTTTATCTACAGGAAGAATTGAAGTAGACATTTTGATGTGCGGAGAACTTTACCTACTCTACCCGTTACCTAGTACATTTATTTGTAGATAAGTATTTGAAAATGACCAAAGCTATTCATCCAACAACATGTAAAAAAGTTGAGCTTTAGCCGCATCAGTTTCCGGTAAGAGAATCGAGGCACCAAGAAGAACGATCTCGGTTTCTTTTCGCCTTCCGGTTGGTTCAGATAATAATTTGCATAAGGGTGGAAGGCGGCCCCATTACCACCTGTAGTAATGATAAGGCCGCAACCTTGATTTTCTCTCTTCTGCTCAAGTTATATGGAAACAGTTGAAATAGTATGTAGTAGCAGTGACAGTATCGTTTTTAAACGAAATCATTAAAAAACGTTTACAGGGCGTTCAGGAGTCCTATTATCTAGTTCATCCTTTGTTTTTTAAAACATCGGAACCATGCAAAGAGACAAAAGGGTACCGGGTCTTCGTGCTCCATATAAGCTATACAGTAACTTATTGTTATTATTATTTTTAAGTCAATAAGAGAACTTATATATCATCATTCGTTGCCGCACATTTGTTACCATTTAGGTATGCGTTATAGAAGGAGCGCGCGGCGGGAGCCCATCGGCCAGCTTGAACAATCGGTATACTGGATGATCGAACGACAGCGGCATCCCGTTATATTGCGTAGCTATTATTTAATGTGAATTCTTTATACAAATTTTAGAATTTCGTGCTTTTTGACAGTTTGTACTTAATTGTATCGATACAGCAGATTACACTTTCGGGATATAAGGCAAGCTTATATATTCAATTTCATTGCTAATAAGTTGATGTAACATGCTATAACTTCATTCGAAAAGTGATTAAAAAGATAACAACAAAATAAGCACGATGTATGAAATGATTTTAAGTTCGTGCGAATCTTTCCTCGCATTCAGCATCTATTGTGGTTTTTGAGGCGTCCAAAAAATAGTCTTGACATACAAAATTATAGCATACATTACAAATAACTTTCATCAAACGTCAACGAGGACTATTATTGAAATAACCTAATTACAACTTTAACTCAAATTGTCGGAGGTTGTTTGAGGGTGATGCATCCCGCATCCGCTAAAGAATTGTTATCCAAATTATAATGAATGACTTTTGAATTTTTAAAGAAAGCGGAAAAAGACTTGATGCACTAATATAATTTATAATGGCATCATCTATACTACTCTCTCGACAGTATCCAGTTTACTAGGTGAGAATCCATTCGTCTATTGGAATTTTTATCACTGTCTGATTGAATTTATCACTGATACTACATTTTTCTCAGACCTGGACAGCTTGGTGAGGGTTTGGATTAGAAATTAACTGTAAAGATCAAACGATATAAGTTTATAGTGATATTTTTTTATATAGCGCTATAGGCTTAGTAATCTTTTAGCACTTTAAAAAACACGAATAAAGTCAATCAAAAAGGCAGAAAACTTAGAAATGTAATCAGAAAATCGACCAATTTATAATCAAATTACCTAAATATTACTTAGAACTCTGGTCTTTCTTTAGCATATACACTCCTCAAAAAGATAGCAAGTAAACGAAATGGACGGACCGGAATATTTAGCTCCTCCATAATAAGCTCTATATATACTGTGGTTTCACCTTAATTTACTCTCAACAATTTGTCGACTTCGACAACAAACATAAGACGGGTCTTATGAATCTCTATCAGCGCAAGCGGCCACTGCGACCTCTATGGCCGCTGCCCTTAACGGCGAATCTACTTTTGTTGCTGGCCATCACCACCACCATTAGCAGCGCCATCATCATCGCTGTCCAGTCTGGGTAACCTGGTCAGCCTTACCTAAACGACACAATTGCCAAGATAGGATTGATTTAGACCAAAAAAGGATTGATTTGGTAAAAATTTTGCAACGCTGTATTCCCACACCGTCCCCGGACTCCCGCAGGATTTTTTCAAAACAGTCCAGTAAAGAATCTTCTCCAAGTTTACTTGTTCGTTTTAGACGCAGAACTACCCTTACATAACCTTATGTCAAATTAAAACATAATGTTGTCTTATCTTCTGCTTTAGGGAGATTTTCTAATCCCGATAAAAAAAAAATCCTTCAAATCGATCCAGAATTTGTTTGCCCAATTTATGAAATTCTAAATTTTTAAAAAAAGATTTAAAAATTTGATACCATTGGCCACCTTGGAAATCAATATATGCCTCCGTAATTGTACGGTTGGATATATGATCATCGTGATCATCTGGCGTTTGGAAAAATAGCGTTATATCGAACGGGATTCTTGTATGAAAAATCGATTCCCTATATCTATATCTCCAGAGATGAGATGAGCGGTTAGCGAACGGATGAGTAGCAAGGGAAACAGGCTGCAGAACAACTTGGTTCTCTTTCACTTATTGGATACCCTGCTTCGGATCCTAAAAAAACCTAGTTGATCCATCGGTTGGCGTCCCGTTGTAGACGATTCATTTCACGCTGCCTCTCATTCACCAGTCATTACTGTTAATATAAATTATTGACAGTTCGTGCCACTACAGAACACTAATACACTTTTGGGATGAAGTAAAAGCTTATTCAATATTATTTCTAATAATAGTCGATGCATCATAATGTAGCGTCATTCAAAAAGTGATTCGATCAACCAAAAGGATTTTGTATAAAATGTTTTTAATTTCGTGCAAATCTTTATCCTCATTCATTTATGGTAGTTTTTAGGTTGTCAAAATATCATTCTTGACATACGACAATGTAGCCGAGGACATGACTTTCTTCCGAACCACCTAGAAAACGAAAAAAAAGATAAGGTTAAATGGGTCGCTATATTTTTAAAGAGCTAATGTGATTAACGATATAACGGAAACAAGCAACTGATCATGACAAGCGTAAAATCAACAAAGAAAAATTTGTAAAGTTATTTTGAAATTTTCTTCAACGTAACGTAATCTGCAGTTATTGATTTGACCGTCCAGCGGAGTGACGTGTCCACGCAAAACCAATCTTCCCAATGAAACTCGCTCGCCACACATTTCAGAGCCGCTAAAACGGAATTCAAACAGATTTCATTAGATAAGCTCTTTCACACACCATCAATATGTATACCGGTAGAGGCCATTTTAAGCAGTGAAATATATTAAACTCTTATTCGAAAAAAAAAAATGAAAAAAGACTAAGAATGATTCTTTGGAGGTCAAAATATGGAATGAGGATCTAAATTGTCAATCGGTACCAGTCCGCATCCGCTTTAACCATTGCGGTTGTAGAAGTCGTTGCTCATTTTTTATCGGACCTGGACGACGAATCTTTGAACTCGGATGATTCTAAAGAGGAAAGTTCTCATGATGAAGATCAGTGATGAAGACTTCTGACGATGAAGAAGATCTATCATGCTACTCGATGTCTCGTCTGATGCGGAAGCAATTAGCCTACATTGATTTAAGTTAAAATGTCCATGGTGTAAAAGCGATTTTTTTTTTAAAATAAAGCTTTGCTTAAAAAAAAAAATGAAGCAGTAACTTCTTCGATCGCGTTGTAAAACTTGCATCTAAGGGAGTTTGATTATCGGTTTTATGACGGCAGCGTTCACAGGTACACATTACATCATCGTTAACTGATCATGTGCCTGATGGTGGCGTTTGGGATCGGCTGTAGATGGTGGTCGACATGCACATCTTAGATCTAAGGTTTTTAAGATTCCAAACAAAGATTCTATTAGACAACTTTAAAAACAAAATTTAACTTTAGTGCGAAAGTTTCGCTAGACGATTACTTAAAGGCTCCGTTGGTGTTTCATCATTCTTTTATTGGCCCTATGCCCCATATAAAAAAAATAGATATGGAGAATTTAAAGAAATTTAAAGTAATATTTAGAAGAAAAGCCCCGGGATAGAAAAGAGGGCGGTCTTTTCCAGTAATTCTCTTCTCAATATGATATTATTTAAGCCCTGAAAAGGACTTTTTGATGATAGTAGTAGTAGTAAAAAGCGACCAATGTTATTGTCATCCCTTAATTGTAAAGGTGGGAGGAGCGGCTGGAACGGACGTATCCTGGCGGAGGGCTAGCGTTGTAAGATGTGGAATAAACGGCCGCAGAGCTATCATCAGGAAGGACGACTGTATGTAAGGCATTCCTCCGCGTCTGGCTACGGAAGGAGATCCCACTGCGCACCCCCTTGTGTACAATGTCTGAAGCGAGGGTCCGTCACATGTTTTGGGGGGTTTGGGAGGGAAAACATGGATACGTACTACGGCGCTTATGGGAGAGACACATTTTTTCTCTTGCATTCAATATTCTTAGAAGTTGTAGACTAGACTAGATTCATGAAAGATATTGAATTTTAGAATATTTAGAGACCAAAATTGAACATAAATTCTGGTTAACAGATTTTATACTGATTTTCAAAGCATTTAGTTTATGTGCGTTGCCATGGCAACGACACGAAAATAAATACTTTAAAAATCAGTAGAAAATCAGTGAATAAAAATAAATATACAATTTATGTCTCTAAAAATTCGAAAATTCATTATCTTTCATGAGCCCAAAGATTATTTCTTTAGCTTCTACAGATATGGAGTACAAAAGAAAAAATGTCTCTTTCCCATAAGCGCTGTAGTACGTATCGCTGTTTCCCCCCAAAACATGTGACGGACCCTCTCCTCAGGCCTCAGTACACAGTAAAAGCTCCTTCCGTAGCTAGACGCGGAGGAATGCCTTACATACAGTCGTCCTTCCTGCTATCATGGTAAGGCGGATTACTAAGTACAGCCCCAGAAGACGTAGCCGTTGAGCGTAGCGCTTCTTGCCGCTTCCTCGACCGCGGTTAGGTCATTATTCGGACTTCGGAGGCTTCAATAGGCCTAGTTCCGTCTCCACCGCTCTGTCGTAGTCGTATTCCTCCTCCGTCACAAGATTGAAAAGTGCCTCTTCCTCTGGATGGAAAGAGTTGATCGGCCTACCTCAGCAAAGATCGATTTCTTATTGTAAAATTTTGGGAGTATCTAAACTACCGACCGACACCAATCCGTATTCGAAAATCTTTCCCATTGTAACGCGACTAATTCATTTGTGATTTATCTAATTCTTTCCTCATTCGCTTACCGAAAATATACTACGGTAAGAAAGCGGAAAAAGACTTAACGCACTAATATACTTTACAATGGCATCACCCATACTACTCTCTCGCCAGTACATAGTTTAGCAGGTGAGATGGTGAGAACCGTTTCTTCTGGTGGAATTTTCATCACTGTCTGATCGGATATATCACTGCGAACGAGAAGCTACCGCCGTCAGCGGAAACGGTCGCACTGCTCACCGCTTAGCTAGGGTCCCAATTCCCAACGACGAAATCTTTGTATCCATTTGCTTCGATAGTGAGGCTTTGTCTAATTTCACTCACTACCTCCAGCCCAGATGGATCCAACGTCTACCCAAACTACATGTATAAAATTTAAAATGTAGCGGTTTAAACGGCGCGTTCATTCGGTTTTGTCTTTGCGCTCAAATAAAACAAGCAAGTTTTCTTTAACGCAGCAAGTGCAACATTGGGCAAATTTTAAGATTACACGAGAAATTAATTTTATATTTAACAGTAACTGAACCATTCATTTTCATATTTACTGTTATTTTTTATATTTAAATTTAAAAAAAAAAGTCCTTCCGGCTTCCGTAACCATAAATGATAATAAATAACAGTATGGCAACGTTTTATGACGAAAGTGCTTTGCAGTCGACAGAAAAGAAATCTGCCACTTGCAATTTGCATTTTGTTTTCCTCGTGTGAAAAATATTACCTTTTTGTTTGTGAAATAGAGTAAACTTTGTTGGTAATATTAATAAATTATAATTCTTTCTGGTGTTCATGTATTTAATGATCCTTTATTTATGTATGTAGTAGCCCTTCAGTTACGAGTTATATGCGACACAAGCACGAAGTTTCTGCCATGGATAAGCTGATCGTTCCTCGCCTTAAAAATCTGGCTTTTAATGCTGCATATGAAGAGATATTGAGCAATTTATCTCTCTGCCAAGATCATCGTCCAGAGGGGAAGAAGTTGAAGGTCTTTTCATCTGCCATCTCTCTGAATCCATTGTTTACCAGCCAGAGTCTAATCAACTTTGTTAGTAAACGTCTAGACTATTTTCTTGTTGGAATTATGAATGATGAAATAAGGTATAGTACTGGCGTACTGCTGCCATAAATTAAATATGAAATGGGACTATTATCTTTATAACACACCATTAAGAAATAATTTTGATTTTTTCTTTTCAATAGGAGAAAGTTGGTAGAAAAGTTTTATGCCCAATATTTCACCACATTGATCCATGACAACAATGTTGATCCATGGGTGTTCATGGATTGTGTCTTAGATGACACCTTTCAAGAGCTTGTGACCCATGTATCCTTCCCTGGTTCAGAGCCAGATTTAAAACTGATTCCAATAATTGCCAAGCTATCCAGTCAGCTCCTAAAGTTGAAGCTGGATTTTAGCTTCACAAAGAAGTCAATCATAGTGTTGAAAGTGTGGCCAGTGATCACTGAATTGAGCTCTCTTGAGCACCTTACAAGTTTGAACCTGCATCAAATGGACCCGTCCCACAAATTAGTCCTGAACATCATCGGACACTCTTGTCCTCTTCTTACTCACTTGAGCATCAGTGGGTTCCGCTTCTCTCCGAAAGACATTCTGTCCATTATCCTCGGTTACTTTGCCGATCACTTGTTCCATCAAAGTTGCGATTTTAAACTTACTTGGCGCGATGATATGCATCTCAATCTGGATCTTTCTGAGGATATACATCTGGAAGACTTGAAAGCGCCAGTTGAAGTGCTCACCCCGGTATGTTTCACCCTCCGTCACCTGCAATTGGGAGATGGTGATTCGAACATGTACTTTGACAACATATACGTGATCGTTACCTCCTTCCTCCTTCATCACCTTCCTCGACTAGAGAAGATGGACGGACCCTGTACGTCTCACGGTGTCAAGTGTTTGAGAGACTCTTTGGATGCAAAGAAAAAGTTAGAAAACCACCAATCTAATCGTTTTGAGGATACGAGGACTCAGTTAATTAAGAATCAAACCGAAAAATTCGAAAAGGCTTGCAAGCGCTTCATCGCTACCCGTTCTACCCATCCACCCGGATTCGACATTGACAATATTGTTCTTAATTATCCGGAATTCAAAGGTGAATTACATTCGAATAATTTAAATTTGGTTTTATCCGTAAATACTAATCTTATTTTTTATTTTTCAATAGGATATTTATCGCTTTTTACTCTGGATTTCGTTGACTTTTTCTCTCTCATCGCATCAAGTATACCGGGATTTTGCCCTGATTTGAAGGAAGTGGTGATCTGGGAAATCAATAAACGCTACTTTGGACGATATCCAGATGGTTTTCCAAATCAGTTGAAGGATTGGCCCAAGGTAGTACAGTATTTTCATCAATTTATGTATTTTTTTTTTATTGCCATGATATTAACTATATTTCTTTAAAATTATTTAGCTTGAAGCCATCACATTTATGAATATGTTGCCGCAAAACGTCAAAGTTATTCTGCAAGCCTTTGCTCCGTCATTGAAACGCGCGACTTTCGACTCATGCAAAAACATCAACTTACTGGACTTGCTTCCTTGCAGTCAGCTTGAAAGTTTACGCATTTTGAAGTCATCCAGCCTGGCAGATACTAAATTAGAACCCAGTCTACTTGCTCCAAGTTCGGTCTTCCCACATCTAAAGTCGTTTGAGAGCGGAATTTGTTTGAACCCATGGACTTCATGGCTTGAATCAAAATCCAAACTGACCCACGTCGTCTTAAACTGCTGCAACAATGAAACTCAGGTAATTCTACATTTTTCTCAATTTTTACAGAAATTATTCAACAATACTTAATTAGTTATTGATAGGCCAGCAACCACCTCAATTGGAATAATATTCCCAAGATGTGGCCCATGATAGAAACCTTACAGATCCGACAATGCGGTGGATTGACCATGCCTATGGTGTCCAGTATCGTTCCACAGCTGAGCAATCTAAAGGAACTATCCCTTCCCGAAAAGATTGCCAAAAACGATCCGGAGCTGGCAGCCAAGATCTGGGAGGATCTTAACTACCGCTCGGCACCAGTCCGTTTCTCCTTTACGAAAGGCCGTGGTAAACGTTGCTCTTTATTGTGGGGCGTGGATGAAGGATCTATTGACTCGGATGATGACGAAGATGAGAGTTCCGAAGATGATGACATAAAAGAGAGCTCCGTAGATGATGACATGGAAGAGGATAACGACGACGATAACGAAGCCTGGATGCTGGACATGTTTTAAAAAGATTCTTTTGTGTGCGGTAGTTCTGTAAAACTTGTCATTTTGTGAGTTGGATGCGAACAATCGAATAAAGATTTTTTAAAGTTAAATTTTCATTATAAACTTTTAAATTCCATGTAAAAGAAGGTTCTTAATCGGTCTGTTATAGTTTATATCTATATAATTAAAGAGAAATTATCTAGACTTATTATAAAAATAGATAATTACAACCATTCATTTTGCAAAGGCCAAAAATAATATGACGTTTTAAAAGTAGAACTAGTGATCATGTGGCATCATACCATTCCCAAGTTTATTTGAAGACGTTAAATTTTAGTCATTTGAAATTTGTGATTTTTCTTTTTAACCAATATTACCGAGCTCCGGGTTTCCCGCGCACTTAAAAATCAAATCAAAAGTATGACTGATCAAAACAACAAACTCAAAAGTCGTCTGCTGGATTGTATCTCGGCCGCTCTGCGTGATGGATAGCAAAAAATAAATAAATAAAAATGCGATTGACTCATTATTATGTATCACAAAATAACAAAAACTTTACAGTCCTCTCTGATCGCCAATCTTTTCCGTCTTACCAAACCCGATGTCAAAATTATTATCGACGAAATTGATACCTAGACTATAAATCTTCACGATTTACGTTCCAAAACTTTCATCGTAAAGGATCCGGTGTTATTCGCTGGAACTCTGCGCAAAAACTTGGACCACTTAGGAGAGTTTCATCACGCATATTACATATACTTCGTCTTTTTACATTTCACAGGAAGAGAGATGACGGAATTTACTCGTTATACACTATCCGCACGTTCTGCCCTAGATTTTCAAATTATGCGAACTAGCCAAATCATTCGATTAGTCATTTTATAAGAGAATCTTCCATTCGCTTTGGTCCATTGGAAGTTAGCCATCATATCCAAACAGAAATCCTATCCGGCACAACTGTTGGTGTTTACATCCACATAGA
Source organism: Chydorus sphaericus (assembly GCA_030141595.1). Lineage (NCBI taxonomy): Eukaryota > Metazoa > Arthropoda > Branchiopoda > Diplostraca > Chydoridae > Chydorus > Chydorus sphaericus. The sequence continues at coordinate 8,223,037 of CM057933.1, forward strand.
CGAGAGCTTCCCTTTTTGTCACAAGTCTCGAGTTGACGGACCCGTACGGATCGGCGGAGACTTATTGGTAATCATCGGTCTCGTAAACAGCCAGAACATGTGCCTGATGGTGGCGTTTGGGATTGGCTGTAGATGGTAGCCGATATGCACATCTAAATTTGCAATTATTACACCGATAAAAATGAATGGTTAGGGCAACATTCAAGTTTAGGACAAAAGGTCGTTACCCTTTCACTCTTGATATGATTTGGGTAAAATTAGGTAAACTTGTGAACTTAAAAAAAATGCCTTAGAGCTACATGAATAGATTTGAAATTTAGCGGTTTAAACAGCGCGCTCATATCGGCTTGCGCTCAATATAAAGCACGCAGTTTCCTTAATACAGCGCGTGCAGCATTGGACCCATATAAGATTTAATTACGATGTGATTATTAATTTAACAGTAACTGAACCATTCATATTTACATTTACTTTTATTTTCCTATATTTAAATTTTTTTTTAAAGTCCTTCCGGCTTCCGTAACCACAAATGATAATAAATAACAGTATGGCAATGCTGCAGCCGCTAAAAAAGAAATTTGCCGGCCTTGTTTTCCTCGCGTCAACTGCATTGAAAAATATTCCTGTTCTGTTTTTTGATTGATTCTAATTTCTAGAGTTCAAAATATTTATAGGTAAAGTAAACTTTGATATATTTAATATTTTACTATTATAACTCTTTCAGGTGCTCATGTAATGATCTTTATTTTTTTATGTATTTATAGTAGCCCAACAGTTACGGTAGCTGTATATACGTCACGGGAACCCGAAGTTTTCGCTATGGAAAAACTGATCGTTCCTCGTCTTGAAAATCTCGCTTTCAATGCTGCATTTGAAGAGATATTGATCAATTTAGATCTGTGCCGAGATGATCGTCCGAGAGGGAAGAAGCTTAAGACGGTTGCCTTTTCATCTGCTCTCTCTTTGAGTCCATTGTTTACCAGTCAGAGTCTCATCCATTTTGTCAGGAATCGCCTGGCATATTTTCTTGAGGGACCCAGCATGATGAGTGATAAAATAAGGTATTATCAATCAATATATCGTATGGGACTAATGGACTATTAGGCTGATAAAATTTTTGCTTATCTTTAATAGGATAAAGTTGGTTGAAAAGTTCAATGGCCATTTCTCCAAATCAATTTATGACAACAATGTTGAACCATGGTTGTTCATGGAATGTGTGCTCAATGATACCTTTCAAGAGCTGGAGGCTCGTGTGTCCCTTCATCATTCTGAACCAGACCTGAAGCTGATACCCACTATTGCCAAACAATGTGCTAAGCTCCAGAAGTTGAAGATGGATTTCAGCTCCATAAAGGAGTTGACTGAGGTTGACAAAGTGACTCCATTGATCACTTCTTTGAGCTCTCTTGAGCACCTTACAAGCTTGAATCTATACCAATTGGACTCGTCCCACAAATCAGTCCTGAAACTAATCGGACACTTTTGTCCTCTTCTTACTCACTTGAGCATCAGCGGGTTTCACTTCTCCCCAAAAGACGTCCTCTCCATCATCCTCGGTGAATTTGCAGATCATCTGTTCCTGCCCCATTCAAAGATGGAATTTCCGAACTCCTATTCCGATGAGATGACTTTTTCGAACTTTTCCCATTCCGAGATGACTTCTTGGGGCCTGTGTCGCGGCCTGTCTCATTCCGAGATGACTTTTTTGGACTCTGTAACATGTTTCAACTACTGGACAGCACCAGTTGAAGTGCTGGCTCCGATTTGTTCCACTCTTCGCCATCTGAAATTGGGAAAATATTATTTGAACGAAGACTTCTATTATTTCATGGCTGTCTGTTTCCTCCTTCGCCATCTTCCTCTTCTAGAAAGAATGGATGGACACTATATAGCTGACGCTGCCGCTTCTTTAAGTACATTTGAAGCTGATCGGATTGGGATGATGCATGACAGCTTGAACCAGTGTGACAATGTGTGCAAGGACTTCCTCGCTTCTCGTTCGAGCACTCGATATATACGATCCAATATTGGTCTCAGTTATCCTATTGAATATAAAGGTGAACTACATTATTTTATTTTACCAAGAAACCTTTTTTTAAAGTATTAATTATTTGTTTAATAGGATCTTTATCGCTGACTAGTTTGGACTATGTCGACCTTCATGCTCATCTCCTATCAAATATTCCAAAGATTTGTCCTCATTTGAAAAAAGTGATGTTCTGTATGGAGTCCACGACTCGGGTCTCCCCAACTGATGTCGAAAATAATTTAAAAGATTGGCCGAAGGTAAGAAATTTATTTTTTATTTTTAGGAAGGTTATAAAATAATTTTTTTAAAAATCAGATTGAAACCCTTGTTCTTCGGAATATCTTGCCGGAATATGCCAAAGTTATTTTGGAAGCTTTCGCTTCAAGTGTGAAACTTGTGATGTTCTGGTGCTGCAGGGACATCAATTTGATGGATTTGATGAATTGTTCTCAAACTTGAATTTCTCTACGTTTCGAGTTCGTCGAGCCTGGCCGTAACCAAAGTCGATCCTAGCCGACTCTCTCCAAGTTCTTTTCTGCCAAATCTCAAGTCGGTGGAAAGCGGGATCTGTTTGAACCTTTGGACTTTATGGCTGGAATCCAAGTCCGAACTGACCCACGTCGTTCTCAACTGTTGCCACAATGGAACGAAAGTATTTAAACGGTTTTCAAAAATCTTATCGAAATTTTCGCTAATATTTTACTTTAATTTTAATAGGCCAGCATTCACACAGATTGGATTAGTCTATCAAAGATGTGGCCCAAGGTGGAAGTGTTAACCATCCGGCGATGCGTTGGATTGACCATGGCCATGGTAAATAGCATCGTTCCGCAGCTCACTAGATTGAAAGATCTTACTCTTCCCGAAACAATCATAAAGAGCGATCAAAAATTGGCTGTCGAAGTTTGGGAGGATCTCAACTATCGCTCTGTTCCTGTCCGTTTATCTTTTACCAAAGAGCCTGGCAACGATTGCTGTTTAGTTGGACGTGGAGTCGAACAACTCGAATGATTACGAAGATTAGAGATCGGAAGACGAGTCGGAAGATGATGCCATAGAAGAGAGCTCCGTAATGAAGATATAACATTGGCGTGGATATATGTTTAAGCTTTTTCTTTGTTTGGTAGTTCGTGATCCTTGTCATTGACGAGCGAGTTGGATTCGAACAACGGAATAAAACATTCTTGTGCTACAAGTTTAAATCTTCAAAAACAAATGCTTCTATCTATCGAATCAAATCTATCGATCTAATAGTAATTTAAAAAATACTGTATCGGAAAAGGAGTTAGTTAAAATTTGGAATTAATTTTTTAATAGAAACAAAAATTGTACTGTTTTAAAGCTGGGCCTTTAGGGAAATGTAGTTAATCATTCGCATTGCTATAAAAATCGTTGACTGATAAGTTACAATCGAAGTTATAAGTAAAAGTAACTGAATTTTGAATTTTTGAATTATTTTTTGCTCCATTTTTCCGCCAATTTTCCCAGCTCTGAGGTTCCCGTGCACTTAAAATGTTAACAGTTTTTAAGACCAACCCAAACAAAAACATTAAAATAATCTTCTGCTTCGTGCACCTTATCTACGGTACCGAGTACCGCTCTGCGTGAATGATAGAATAAGTTCATCCCGAATTCCAACTTTTTATGCCACCTTAAAAGTTTAATTTGTGGACCTGTTTTTAAAAATCAAACCGAATCGACTCCTCATTTATTCAAAATTGCAATTACAGTGATCCTTTTTACCTTTTATTGTCAAATTCAGATTACAATAATAATGAAGGGGGGGGGGGGGGATCTATAACTTTGTTGGTTCTTGTTTTTGCTCATGAGAATCTTTCCTCGTGATTTATACAAATTTGTAAGAAAAACTTGCATCGGAAGAGACAACCATCGGTAAAGCAGGCTGGCAGATAAGGGCCACCATCAGATGACATATAATTAGCTAAAATTTGAAAAAATTAAATTCAAAAATTAACTGAACGATTATTTCGAGACTCCCTTGGTGCTGCTTCAGCATCATTCTTTGGGCCTTATGTTCCATATCTAAAAATAAAACTTTAAGACACATTAAAATAATATTTAGAAGGATCGACCCGGGATAGAAAAGAGGATGATTGATTTTATACGGTCTTTTCTAGTAATTCTCTTCTCAATATGATTTTATTTAAGCCCTGAAAAGGACTGGTTTTTAAAAAGGATGCACTGTTAGTGGTTTGACAATAGCAATACAGTAAGCGTATTGAAAAGTGGCCAATGTAATTGTTACCCCTTTGGAACAAGTGGGTGGAGCGGCCGGGATAAGCGTATCCAGGCGGAGGAATAGCGTTAAAAATTGCGCAATAAGCGGCCGCAGCGCTGCCAGCCTGCCACCGTAAGGTGGATTATTCGGCACAGTTCCAGAGGAGGGAGCCGTCGAAGTAGTGCTGCTGGGCGGAGGCGTCGTGATCGCGCTGGGAAAAGTAGCGCTTAGATCGAGCGGAATCATTGGATGATTGGTCATCATGAATCCAGAGACATCTTCCATGCCAGAGACGATATTGCTCCCGTGATAACCTTCTACAGTGCGGTCGCTTCCGTAGCGCTGCTGGCCGCGGTTAAGTCGTTGAGGCTGGAACCTTCAACAGTTCCTTTCGATATCCAAGTTGTTGTTGCCGCAACGAGACGGGAAAGAGCCTTTTCCACTGTATGCTGGAGCTCGTCGACGACGCTATTGAGGAGCTCTTTAGCTAGCATCGTCTCTGCTGGACGGATGATTATTTTGGGCGATTGAGAGATTCTAGGACCTGATTCGGCACCTTCTGAATCATTGAGCATCTCTTTTAGCGCTCTAAATATAAATAATTGTTAGGAAAGAATTTTTAGAGATTTTTAAGAACAAACACTAATCTTTCCTCAGGTCTTATAGCGTTCTTCAAAAGTGCGGACACCACCTCCACGACGGAAAGTATAACGGGTTCTTCGGATGACTGATGATTCCGATGATTTTCCTCCAGCATTATTAGAAGCAGCTTATCTCTACAGTTAACAATCGGTTTGTGATGCCCACTCTTTCTTCTCCCTATTGTGTCGCACCATATAGAGGAGGAAGTTCCTCTCTTCAGGCGCATATTGACGGACAGTTCTTGGCTAGGATTGCAGGATTTTCGTCCATCCGTTCGGCACTGTCACCACCTCCTCTTGATCCTCCACCTCTTGGTGGACAAGCACCGCCATGATCGCTACCACTGGGCCTTGAATAGGCCTCTTCGTCCTCAAGTCCGTTCGTATTTGTTGGGGCCACGTAAACAACGTCGAACTCTATCAAATGAAAATAAATTAAGAGAGAAAAATACTGACAAAATATATCCTATACAAATCCTATACAAAATATAATAATCGCGATAGCTTTTGAAGAAATATAATTTATCTGTCAGTAAGGGTAAGGCATTTATCTTTTTTATTGGCCACAAGGCCCAATTGTTAAGATATAATGTTCTAAATTATTATTTTATTAAATTATTTCAAAGCTATTCGAACACTTTTCCAAATTTATTCAGTCATGCTTTTTCTTAGAAAAATATTAATTACAAGTTAATTACTATTTTGGAAAATGGGATCGTTATTATTTGCAAAAATAGTTAAATATGACAACCCTGGACAAAATAAGTGAAAAAAGAAGCAGACAGAATTCTGGACTTCTAGTGCACAGAGGTGTGCGTTAATGGTTCGGCTTTGCTCGCGATTAATCAAGTAAATTTTAAAATTGTTTGATTAATTGCTCGATTAATCAAACAATTACTCAAGTAATTCACTTTTTCGATTAATCGATTAATCGATTAATCAAACAATTATTCGAAATTTTGCGCTTAAAATTTGAATCTATGCTGCCAGAGTCCTATTTTGGATCCTTTTTCAATAATTGTGAAATGAAAACCAAACATAATTACATATTAAAGCACAATGAAGGACAGTTTTCGATAAAAAAAAAGTCAACACGTCAGTACGACACACACATTAGGTACACGCCTCTGATTACAGGCTCTTTCAAGTTTCAAGTTTCAACTCTCAGATGTGCGTATTAGGTCTAAACAGCTTCCATATCCTAATGTTTTTAAGAAAAAAAGTACTTTTTGTTCGATTAATCAAAAATTGTTCAAACAATTTGGATTACTCGAAGAATTTGATTAATCAAACAATTATTCAAACAATTCGGTCTGAAAATTATTTGATCGTTTTGCTCGATTAATCGATTAATCAAACAAACGAGCAATTTTTCGATTAACGCACACCTCTGCTAGTGCAACCGTCGCGTGTTTGTGCCTTTGTCGTGAACATTTTCCCGCTCAATCTTTTTCATCTCATATTATTTACGGCCAGAATTTTTTATTTCCAAATCTTCTTAGGGCCTAGTCTATTCAATTTTTACTTGTACAAATGTCCAGAGACATATGAGCTGTATTTGATTCTATATGGTAATTGGTTTGCCTAAGGAAAAGTTGAGTTTAAAGTTTTTCTTAAACTGCCTACTGACTTTGATGACATTTGGGATCACAAGAGAGTTGGATGAATGACAAAACAGTAGTTCAGATCAGATTCAGATGTTCTTTGCTTGTCATATTTGTAATGAATTTATATATTTTTTTTTCACAGGAACTCTTGAGGAAATTGCACTGGTGTATGGCAACCAACCACTCAAGCAAGCAGAACTCTTTCGAAAGAATTCTGCTGCAAAATCCACCTTTGAGGGCAATAGTAAACGACGTTCGTGTACAGCTAGAATACCTCCACTTCAAGACCACACTGTATCAAATGGATTTCAAATTGCTGGTCAAAAAGAAGTTGGCCCATTCATCACCCAATTATCTCCTGGATCAAGTAGGAGTATAAGTCATTTCTATAAATAATTTCTATCACCCCTAATTCTTAAATAAATTCTTATTTTTTCAATCAGGTGGAGTTCATGTGTTGATTCAGACAAATAGTAGAAGGTCTGTCTCGTTTCTGCAGCCACCTTTCTATTTTATTGGCCATCTTTAAGCCCTTCTGATGGTATTTATCTCCTTTCTAAATTATTTTAAATAATCCCATTTTTTGAACCGTATTTTTAATTGTAGAATTTCGTTTTTTATTTACTTATTTAATTATTTTTGTTTAACTTATAATTGACTATTTTCAGTTAGTTTTATATTTTTATTTCACTTAGGGATGAAAAAAAAATATTTTTTTTAGAAAATAAATTCTTAAAAAATGAAATTTTCTATTTATTTTATTTTTAAATTTTCATTTTACCAATTAATTAACATTTTATATTTTTTAATTTGACATAATAACAGAACTTAATTTTTTTTTTAAAGGTTTTATTGCTGTCCTTTGGAAGATGTGGCCAAAAGAGTCACGCTAGGGACATAGGAAGAAGTCGTGTAATCCGGCTGAAGCAGATAATTCGGAAGACAAGCCTGAAAATCTTACTTATTTTTTTTCTTATTATATATTTTGTCGTGAATCCATGTCACTGTACTTTTTTTTTTCAAAGCACGCAATTTTTTAAATACAGTCATTTAGTTTTATTTCAGATTTTTAGGATTTCATTTTGTACATTATTATTCAATTAGCGAAAACTGGATTATTGCAGCAATAAAACCTATAACTAAATTACGCATAGGGACGTATTGTTTCCTATAGGTAATAAGCAGTCATCTGTACACGCTGGAAACCAGCTAAATCAATTGCTGGATTATCAGTTTATAGCGTATAGGGTACATGTATGCAGTTTACCTATACGGGATCGGCAAAACCCGTATACGTATTCCGCTCATACGCTACGTACACCATGTCCGCTATTCACTGACACAATGCCAATAAGTAACGAATCAACTTTTTCGTACGAGTATTTTAAGTAGGCACGCCATGAAAATTCATCAAAAAGCTGTTGATGGCTAGTTTGGGTTATTTTTTTGTTATGAGTCATATGATTTTACATAGCAGTATATGATACGATACATGACGATGGACCCCAAAATATGTTATTACCATTTTCCCTCCCATCTCTTGCGGTAGTGTTGCCGCGGGAATGAAAAAATTTAAAATCGTATGGTGTACTTGTGTGGACTAAGCAATGTTGCTGTCGGAGTTAGTGAAGTAATGAAAACATTTATTGCAAAGGAAAAAGGTTTGCAGTAGTATTTTAAATATATTTTGTATATTGAGTTATTTTTATAGATAATTGAAGTATTGCAGTATCACACGGTATGATACCACATGGTACGGTACTGTAATATATGACATAGTACCTTATGATAACTTAGATATGACATCATATAGTTGAATAGTTCTGCATGTAATACAATGCTATAGTTCGGTTGGATATGAATATATATATACAAATAGTACGTTTAGATACAATATATTAAGATACAAGATCCGCTCCTCGTATCGACCTGATGGGTCCGGACTTTTTTTTTTAAGCAATATAGGATTGGGGTAGGAAATCAGACTTTGTAACATTAAGAATAAAAGAGAAAAGGCATACACAAACTACCCTAGCTGGTTTAGCTCCCTAAAATAACAAGATCTGCTCCTCGAATCGACCGGATGGAACGGGATTTAAAAAAAATTAAAGTGGGAGGTAGAAAAGCACACATAGAGTAAACATAAAGACTCGATACAAAAATATAAAAGGAAGCTATGAAACATCAGACTAAATATTTAGCGCCACACAATAATATCATGAAAAAAACATTCTAAAAGAATTCCAAATTAGAAGGTTTTAAATCGGTAATTTTACGATGATATTGCTGACCCGGAATTTTTAATAGTGGATAATAATAACTATGTAACTTAATAGTGAGAAAAGATTTTACCCACTTCATGACTTCATCAATTGACTAATATAACCACTGAAGCATTAAGGTTTGAAAAATAAAATAGACATATAGGCCCAACCCGCCAACACAATCTACCAACACGATCAAGCACCTTTTTCTCTCGAAAAAAATATTATACAAAAACTATTTTCAAAAAAGAGAAAAGAAATAAGAAATCAACAAACATGTTGTTGACAAATGATTAAAACTAATAAATCTAACATAAGCAGACTATGCTTCCAATAGGTTGTGATTTCTGAACGACAGCTGTTAGCCGTAGGCTACACGATCTATAGAAACGTCAGAGTCTATAGAATCGCTGGAGTCTATAGAATCACTAGAGTCTATAGGATCACCAGAGTCTATAGAATCGATAGGGCAAACCAAAGAATAGAGAGAAGGGCTCACTCCTTGACGGACTTAACACCCAGCGCCCCTGCCGTCCACAGCTTGAAATCCCACAGACTGCATGCGACCCAAGAACGATTTCAGACGGGGAGCACAAGGTGGCGCTGCTATGGATCAGCTCCCTCTCTACGGGCTTGTAGGTTTCGACCAATCAGAAACGAGGGGAAATAAAGGTTTTGAGACTCGCTCCAGAAAGGGGAGAGAAAAGAGGAGGAATAAGACGGTATAGAACCTTCGGATCGAATAAATTCGACCCATCAGGGATAATGTGACTCCACATAGTTCTGTAAATGATGCTATGTTAAAGTTCTATTGGATATGAATTATTATACACGGAACTAAATAGTAAGGTAAGATACTTTATCATATGATAAGATAAGATACGAGTAGAATACGACGAATAAGATAAGAATACGACTTTGTTTAGTTAAGTTGTAACGAATATATGACACCTTAAAGTACGAATGTACTGTATACGATACCTCTTAGTACGGTAAGATACAATATAGTAAGATACGATGACACCTTAGTGTAGTTCTGTATTTGATACCACTAACCCTGATGTAGTTCGGTACATCGGAATGTGACTGCCATATAGTACTATACGATACCAGATGGTACGGTAAAATACAAAATAATACGATATGATATGACATTATATAGCCATTGGTATTTGATATATTTATTTGGATGCTACAGAAGGTTTCACTAGTGGTGGTATTAATTGCGCCATGGTATTTGTACCGTACGGTATGTTACCTGAACGCCTATAAATAGTTCAAGTATCACACTACGGTAATAACTAAAATCCCACATTACCTTATAGTTAGGTATATGTTACCATGTGGCTCGGTAGAATATGCACATACGGTACAATACAGAACGATACGATACTTCATAGTACAGTAAGATACAATATACTACGATATGATATGGCATCATATAATAGTTCGGTATTTGATTCTAAAGTACGATGAAATACTACATTGTACGGCAATATACCCTATGGTACAATATGATATGGCACCATATAGTTAGGTATTTACTACCATGTTGCTCAGTTGGATACGAAATATGTGAGACCGTGCAGTATGATACATTACCATAAAGTGCGCGGTAATATCCCATATAGTACGATATGATATGGCACTAATTTGTTTGGTCTTACCGTGGTTCAGTTGGATATGAAAATATGATAGAATACAGTATGATATGATACCATACATGTTGTACATAAATACATATAGAACTGCATTGCACTATGTGGGCCTATAATGGTTCAGTACCATACAGTACATAATATTGTATCGGAAAGGCAATGAAATATTACATTGGCAAGTCCGCTGTCTTTGATGTACATCTTTTTTTTTTATTTCAGACGACCACATATGCAAGAACCTTGGAGTATTATTTTACTATTAAAAGTACAAAAATTTATGTTTCTTCCATTAAGTAGAAAAACTTTTATCTTTAGCTAAATTAACTAGATTAGAAGTTAACTAGGATAGACTAAATTAAAGAAACTACGTAACTCATTTGAAGCGAGAGTGACGTAAACGATAATTGGTACGGGGGAAATCTACAAATATACGAAATATCAACGTAATAACGTTAAAACATGGTTTTGCCAGGTATCGAACAGGATTCTATCAAATCCATACAATAAATTATCATTTAAAAAATTCAGACTACGAAGTCTATATACTAGCTGCTTTCTGTTGGTTCAAGTAAAACAAAATATTATAGTTCGGTGTGTAATATGCTGTAGTGAAACTGAGTATAAATATATATAACATCATACAGTACGATACGATCGAGTACGATACGATACCACATGGTACAGTAAGATAAGATATCATATAGTACGATACGATATGACACCATATAATTCGGTATACGGTGTATGGTACTATATAGTCCAGTAGGATATGAATATTCATATGAAATCATACAGTACGATACGATTTCACATAGTATGGTCAAATACCATGTTGTTCAGAATGGTACATACAACAAAGTGTGAAATAATACCATATAGAACGGTTCGATACTAAGTAGTATGGTGCAGAAGATACAGTACAATATATAATAAATTGGGTATTATACTATACTATTATACTAGTTTTTCTTAAATTCCGTTATATGCGAGACTGTGAGAGGATATAGTTTTATTTTAACATGCGTAAGTATCACAATTCTCTATTTTATAACAAAGAAATTAATATTCATTTTTGTTAAGTCGAGATGGTAATGGATAGCCGGCTGTGTTTAGGATGGATATGAATAAATGATACCACATCGTACGGTAAGACACAATATAGTACGATAAAATGTTACTACATATAGTTCTGTACATAATCATACCATTCTGTAATTTCGGTTCGATATGAATATATGAAACCCAAAAATACGATACTAGCAAATATTGTAACGTATGTAAAGTACGTAACTTATGTATGAAACCAAATGGTACGGTAAGATATCATATAAAGTACAAATCAAATTATTAATTGCAGCGCGGTAGTCCTATAAGATAACAGGCAAGAGCGGCCTCTAAACTCCTTCTCGGAAAATATAATTTTGAGCAGGATTTTTTTTTAAATTTTTCCCTTGATGGCAGTAAGCATTGCTATCTGTTGATATAATATGGAGGCTACGGAATGTTTAATTTAGGTAGTTATTAAGTGCGCCATGGTATTGTACTGTATGTTATGAAACAACGCGGCACATCTGAATACCTATAGTTAGATACTACATAGTACAGTATGATACTATATATAGTTTTATATGATATGACACTATATAATAGTTTGGCGTATGATTCCATAATTACGATACATTACTACATTGTACGGCAAGATACCATGTTGTACGATATGATATGAAATCATATAGTTCAGTATTTGATACCATGTAGTTCATTTGGATATGAATATATGAGACCGTGGCCCGTGCAGTACGTACGATACATTGCCACATAGTACGGTAAGATACCATATGGTACGATATGATATGGCACCACATAGTTTAGTCTTTGATACCGTGGTTTGATTGGATACGAATATATGATACAATACAGTACGATATGATACCAAAAAATACAATAAGGTACAGCAGCACAACGTACCATAATAAATATAGAACGGTATAGCACTATAAGTCTATAATGGTGCATTACATAATATCGAAGTGGCAAATAAGCATTACACAGGCAATTCTGCTGTCATGCTAGACTTTTTCATTCCAGAGCGACCATATGTGAGCCAATTTCATTGAAGGCATACTTCATTTAATTAAATTAATCGCATTTAGTTTCTTCGTATTTAAAAAATAAATTAAAACATTTAAAAGAATAAAAACAGATACAGCTATGGTAAGTAGCACGGTAGCACAGATTATAACAAAATGACAGAATTTTCGAAATATGAGATTACTTTTCCACGCAATTCTTTATTTTTATTTTTTATATACATGTCTGCGTTAACAGTGTAAGCTTTAATTAAAAGAAATAATTATTTCGAATTTATTAATAAATTCCAGCAGGTGGCGTGCTATACCACACATATTTTCGGCAAAATAAGTTTCGGCGTTTTAGTTTTTGGCGTTTTTCCGCCGTTTAGTCAGTGTTTTCGGCACTCTGTTTTCGGCACTTTAGTGAGGCCCATCAATTTCTTCGGATTGTTTACTTTTCAAAAGCGGGAGTAATGCGTTAACAGTTTAACGGTTTATAAGCTGTTCTAGAAATAATTTTTTCTGAGATTAATCTTTTGACTACGGTAACATATATTTAATAAGGTATCACGGGAAAAGTCATTTTTAACGCAATAAAATAATAAAACTGCATATTTTTAGTTTAATAAAGAAATTTTGTTCGATGAAAAAAATGTTCGAGAAAATGTTTTTGCCGCTAAGCTTGCAATGTTCCACCGCTGGGCGACGCCCTTGTGCATTGTAGTCTGCTGCTTCATTTTGTCGTCATTCACGTTTTTAGAAATTTCTTCGAAAAAGTAAATCACGCCGACCGTTTCCTCTATTTTGTTTCTCTATTTGGTAACTTAATACGAGATTTTTCATAGTTTACTTTCAAAAATCAGTTTCTCTACATTCCCTTCGTACGTATTTCTTGTGAGGGCATGCCACTTAAATATCTACTCCTATTTTGTATTTCTAGAAAATGAGCCATCGTCTCCCCAGACGAGACGAGAAGGACGACGTACCCTTACCATCAGCCAGTGATTTTACGTTCGGTGCTGTCATTACCGAAGCTTCCCTCATGTCGACGTTTATATTCTCCAGCAGCTTTGGGGAGTCACCGATATCTTCTACTCAACAAACCAGCTTTCTCTCTTCTGCTAGTGATCCCGGACCTTCCTTGAGCCAGGGATTCACTTTTGGGCCTGGAAATTCCAACAGTCCTCCTCTTGGTTTCTCCAGCAGTTTTGGAGAGTTACTAGTGCATCATTCACCAGTTGGAGACTTGTCCATTTCAAATTCAAACCCCACTCTCAATGTGACCACTCCAGTAATTCATTCATAATCAACTTTTCTAACTTCTAATGATTTTAAAATCCTTTAAAAAATCCTATTTATATTCCTTAATAGACCATGGATGATGCTACTCCCCCTATTTCTGTTTGCTCGATTTGTTTGTCCATTCATGAGGATGTCAGCCACCCAAACAAGTGTCTGCATGAGTTTTGCTTCAATTGCATTCTCGACTGGTCAAAGGTATATAGTTGTCACTTTTATACACTTATCATTTTTATTTAAATTACTGTCTTTTTTTATAATTTTCAGGTCAATGCTCAATGCCCCCTTTGTAGACGGTCGTTTACCTCCATTATTCACAATGTTCGCTCAAACGAGGAATACGATGAGCACAAAATTCCAGTTGGGTACCTGACTACCTGGGAACCAGGTGTCCCTCATCCGGGACCGAGTTTGGCGCTTCTTCACCTTCGTGACAGTGTCAGAGTCAGAGTTCGACAAACTCCAAGAAGTGATCCGCTGCTTCCAGGAAGATCTTCTCAAACATCTCCTCGCGCTCTGTTATTGCAAGAAGAGCGGCGCGCAAAACAGGAATACCACCGGCTTCGCTTCTCATCCGAAGTTGCCCCTGCTCCAGTACTTCTTTTTTCAATATTTTTTCTATAAATTACTTGTCAAACCTAATAGAAAACTTAAATTTTATTATAGACGCTGAATGAGTTTCCATTCCCGCCTCAACCTGGATCAAGCGGAGCTTTGAGCGATTCACTGTCAGAGTAATAACAGTAGCGCCTGCCTTTCCATGCCATGAAATTGATGTAGAATAAGATCCTTCAAGACGGCGATCAGTTAGAAAACGTTTCACGAAATAAACCCCACGTAGTTCAGCTCTTTGTATGCCAGTTCTTGCTCTTATCATCACTGATTCCTAATTTTTCTATCCTGATGGCAGACCTTTTTTCTTCCTTTTTCTTTTCGAGGAACGGTGACGAGCAGCGCCGGTTTGTGTTGTAGTTCATATGAGTACACTGAAATTTACCGCGATGAGTTTAAATAAATAATCAAATTCGGATGTAATTGTGTATAAGTGAAGACTTGAACTCAGCTCAAACCTGAGTGACTGTAGATCACTATGGACGAAGAAAATATTGCATTTTTAATCTCATCAAATGTTTTCTTCTCACATTATTGGTCGCAATTACATGAATCATTTATTTCTGCCAAATCAAGCATTTACTTCTTCTCACGTTGATCGCAATTATATAAATTAAAGTTTTATGCTCGTTGGGTTCCGTTTAATTCAGAAGAAATTCAAGTAGTAACTATTAAATTCGCTTATTTTATTTTTTTAAATTGAACTTCTAAAAATTAAAAATCAAATGGCTTAAAATAGAAGTGTTGTTTACCTTGCTATGACTTGACGGGTTGCTTTGTCACCGCAAATGACGCAACGATTTTCGCGCTTCGCTTTCGATTCGAATTTACACTAATTTTTTTAATGCGGGATCGGGGTAGATGATTGTGAAATTGCCACTTTGACGATCGTAACACTGACGCACAGCGCGCATTTGCGGATCTGTTTGTCACCGAAGTAAATAGTAGAGGAGAAGAAAAGAAAGCTTTTGTAACGCAGCTTTCGCGCTTCATATGTTCTCTGGTTCTGCTTCTGCCAACTGAAGAGGTAGACGAACTTGTTTACCTTATTCTCGAGTCCCCTTTTGTTTCACGCCTTAATGATGAAAATCGTGAATGAAAAAACTTGATTCCAGCTTCGTTTTTTAGAGGAATGACAATTATACGTAACATTGAAAACTATGCTATTGTTTTTCTCCTTCCGGGTCTACATATATTCATTTTCTTTCATCATTACAAATTTAAGATGTAATCATTCAACCCTAACTTCGTAAAAAGTTACAATTCGAATTTCTGATTCTTTTTTTCGGCACAACATTATTTTCTTTGAACTTTGAATGATTTTCGAAAATGTCAATGTCAAGCAATATAATTTCAAACGCAAAATAAAATCAATTGATATAGACATTTCATCGCGTAATTCATCACGTCGATTTGCACTTAGCACTCCGCTTATATATAAAAAATAATGTTTAAAGAAATCGATATTCCCGCCGTCCAACCGGCCGTCCCGCGCGAAAGGATCGCGAATATCAGAATGGCAACGATGGCCGTCTGCATTCTGATGCAATCGTCCTCATAGTCATTATTGTTTGGATTTTTGTTTCTTGGAGTTCAGTGAATTTGCGAGTTAATTTTAAAACTATTTAGGTAATATTTTCCTACATCATTTCCTGTATATAACCTTGTTTAAGTATCCGTTTATCTTTACATGAACTAATACTATCTTTCCCCCATAAAGGACAGTTCCAAAAAAAAAAAAATCTTACACATCAACTCATCAACATTCAACTCTGTTGGCTACTCTCAAATGTATGGTAACAATTCAACTGCTTTCAAAATATTCTTATTTTTCTAAATCAAGTTGTTCTTGTAATTAGATTCAAAGCTCCACCATGAATGGGACTTTGCCCCTCTTTAGGGATTGCGATTGTGATTTGATTAAATGCTCCAGGAAAGATGTGATTTTGTCAGACATTAGCTTTCATGTCCGGAAGCTACCAAATGAACTCATCCACATGATCACAAAGCATCTGGCGCATGAAGATTGTTTGGCCCTGGCACTATCGGGAGCTGTTAAAGGTTTTGCAGATTTTATCGGGAATGACAGGTATTCAGTTTACCAACTTTTTATTGTTTTTAAATGATTTATTCAATTTTATATGAAGGAAACACACTGTAATTATCAGCAACAAGTGTGTTTTCCTTTCTCCAAGCTCATTCAGTCATTTTTTTGACCACCACATCCTTCCAGACTTGGTCAGGAGTATCAACCTTAACAGTTGTTATTGGTTGCCACCTCAGTTGCTTTATGATGCCATTGTCCAAATGAAGGCATTGGAAGACTTGTCCATCAGAGACACCAAAGTGCCACCACCAATGCTGGCAGAAATGTTGAATAATTGTCCCAAGATAACCAAGCTCGATTTTAGTTTCCGATACGAGAAAGACTGGAAAAACTACCTTCCGAAAAATGCCCTTGGTGATGCTCTGAGTCCGAATTTGAACAGGATCAAATGCCTGAAAATTCTCGCCTGCGCGGACAATGTCACAGAATATCGTCATGATCCGTGGAAGCCCATTCTATTTCTGTTGAGGTAAGACATTAATGTATATGTCATTTTGAAGCGCTATTGATACCAATAATTTTACGCCATCAGCTTGTGCAGGGATTGCGTTGACTTGAGCATTGAAGTCGTTTACACAGGCGACTACAAAACAGAAAAGTTACCATTCTACGATGTTATTAGACAATATTTCTGCGAAACGGTGTTCCCTCACTTGAACTGGATGTCATCTCTGAAGAGTTTGGTGTTGATTGGATCCGGGGCTCCTTTTTACATATTTCGTCGATTCCGCAATCTGTCTCGCATGACGTATGATTTGCTCGTCTGGTTATTCTTCGACGATGAGCGGGCTCCCCGTACTCTGCAGCACCTTTGGATTGAAGGATTTCATTTTGCACCAGCCCCTTTCGAATCTATCCGTTATAAGCCGTCTTTAACATCGCATCAGATTAGTTCTTCTCATGTCATAGATCAGCTACCTCAAGACGAAATCCTCGAGCTCTCTCGATTTCCAAAGCTCGAGTTTATTGCTAACACGGAATTCTCAGAGAAATATTTGCTGTTACACTCGCCAAGCTTGAAGTACGCCCATGGAGAATTGCGAACTGGAGACGAACAAGTGAGATAAATTACTTTTGAATCCAGATTTCAATTTAACTAATTTAATCCTTTTTCATTATTTAGTGGTTGGACAAGTTTGTTCAGGAACATCCTAATTTGGAATGCTTAGCCATCATCGTCCATGGCAGAGATGCTGCATACCGCATTCGTCGTAACCATGAGTGGAACCTCCCCAAACTTAAAGCTCTCTACTTCCGGTGTTTAGTCAATGACAAAGGTGTGAATTCAAGTTTTTATTTTATTTTATTAATTACAGTAATTTAAATTTTTTTTTTTAAACAAACAGAAACATTTTAGTCACTTGTGAAGGGTTGCCCAAATGTGGAAACCCTGGACTTCAACGCGGGCAAATTCTTGGGCGATAATGAATTTCTTACTTCCATCAAGTTTCAACATTTGAAGTCTCTCTCGCTCACATGTTTCCATATCCGTGATGGTTGCTTTTTGCCACCGGTAACTTATTTTTAATTCATTCATTCATGCCAGAAATAATCATGATTTTTATCCCATCATTTTACAGCTTGCAAAGCAATGTCCACAGTTGCAACGACTTGATTTGATGATACAAGATTCACTGTTTATGTTAGATAATGACTACTGGGGACAGACCAAGTTTGCTGAGAATCTCGCCTCTTCTCTTCCATTAGTTACTCACCTGCAGGATTTCAGGTGATGAGCAAACTATACTTCAAATAATTAATAATAGTCACTTTTATAGTTTAATAGAAATTTTTCTTTCGATTTTGAATTATCAGGTTGAGAGGCCCGTTAAATGGAAATGGTTCCATCATCTTGTTGCTCCTGAAATCTTTCCTCAAATATGCTCCGCAACTTCGCAGAGTTTCGTTTATTGATACAGCAGGCAGTTATTATCAGGAGGTTCATCCGTCGAAATATTATAATGGATACCCAGTACCTGACTGTAAAATCTTTTCGAAGATGCCCAACAAAATTGTAGATTTCACTCTCCGGATGAAGAATCTCTCGGCTCTGTGCATTGTTCTCTGCAATTTTGAATCTTATCTTATTGAAGAAGTGAAGCAGCGCGTTGAGAAAGAAGTTGCCCCTTTCAAGCCTTCTTTGTGGTTCTTTTTGAATTATTTAGAACCAGTTCCGTCAGACTCGAGTGTCCCATTCACTCACTACCAAGAAATGTTTGCTCCCAAGCCATCTGATGCTCCTCCTAAAATTGAACTGATTCCATAACCTCTTGAAAGTTCTTGCCTCACTGATGTCTACTGGTTTCTTGCTTCTTCTTCTTTTGCGCGTTTTTAAAAAAGGAAGAAAAAGATTTGATGTTATGGTGTTAAAATATTTTGTATTTCATAAACTGTAGCTCTAATAGAATGAGACTTCTTTGCGAGGTAAATACAATAATTCAGAAATTGCATCCATATTACATTCTTAACTAGGTTTTACACACCCAGTAGATATAAGGGCTAAACTATAGGCTACTACGTGCGTGTATGGATTGTACCTTGAAAAAAAAAAATTGGAAACGATTACGAGCATGGAGGGACGGGCTTGGGTTTCTACTCCTACGCTAATAAGGTAGACCTACTATAATTATTCGCTTTGATTAGTTCACAATAGAAAGGTTAGATGAGGTTTCCATTTAAGCGATTTCAATCATTTTCTCTGACCTGGACCCGGATATTTTTTAATAAACGGCCCAAATAGAGAAAAGGCCGCGAAAGACAGCGAGAGCCGGTCCACTTGAGCGACAAACCAACTTTACCTGTGGGAGGAAACCCATAAAATATTCACTAATCTTTTGCAGGGCACCAAGTGCATCATCACGAAATGACTCCTCAGGTGAGTCTCGTTCGTTTAACCAACATCTGGTAGTGTAACCCAAATCATGTTTCTGGAAGAATCAGCAGCCACAACTGAAGCTGTCGATCCTCTAGTCAACAAAGTCAAAGTATTTTCCAACGTCTGGAACTATTTCGTCAAACCTATGGTCTCACTCAGTGCATCGCTGTCAAGTGGGCATGTGCTGTGGATTCGGTTTCGCCAGTAAATCAAACACTTCCCTCAAGTTCAAACTTCCATCCAAAGCACAGGCACGGGATCGATGCCAATCCGACGTGCCATCCAGTGCCTTTCTAAACGGCTACAAAGACAGGTAGATGCATCGCATAATCAAATTCTACGTCTGGAAAAACCTTGCCAACCGCGCAGACTTGAAGGATTGCAAATGTCGGGTGCGCGGGTGCGGAGCTATGTTCAAGAGCAAGAGGACAAATAATTCCCGTAAATGTTATTTGAAGAGAGAGCGTACGGATTTAAGGATCCTAAAGAATAAGTGGCTTTTTGGTCGACTGCTTGCGTCCCACCCATCTCTGCAATTCCACCTATCTAATCTGTATCCAATGGTAAAGTTATGATCAGACACGCAAGTCTGGTACTATCCAACTCCTTTGACCTTGCCATATCAGCAGATGATGAACAAAATACCACATGGAAAAGAGGAAGAAGAGTGCGGGCGTTCACTCACGACGCTGTATATTCATCAGCCTTTTCTACTGCATAAGTATTCACTTATTTAACTTTGTAAAATTTCTTAATATTCCTATTTAATTTTGAGAGGAGAAAATGCAAGATCAGTCAACTAAAACTGCCGCCGATCCGATTGCATTGTAAAGTCAAGATAGTTGAACTATCCCCTCAAGAATTTTGGTCTACCTGTCTTCAAACTTTCTTATAAGTTTAAATTCGAAAACATATTTCATCAATCTCTTGTTTCCATTTTTAAAATTTGTAGATATAGCCTATGACATTCGACATGTACCGGCCGAAATCTTGCACTAATATTTATCTCACAAGTGGAAAAGCAATTTTGATTTTAATTCAAAAGAATAAATCCTGCTCTTGTCTTTTCGGCAGATCAAAGTTGGGGAAATATGTAGTCATACTTATTAAACTCCCGATGTAAAAAAATTGATTAAAAAAAAAATAATCTTTAAAATGACTTCCTTTTTTTTAACTGGCTCAAAATCTCGAGAGACAAAACAAGAATAAACGTACACGTAAAAATTAGTTGGAAAACAAATCAAATTATTTAATTTATTTCCGGTTTCGTGACATTTCAATTCTGTTTTCAATGTCTTGCATCTGTTCGGATTCCCCAACGTACGGTGAGGATTTGATTTTGTGAAATAAAGTAGCAGCAAACAATTCAGCGTCGTCGTAATCGGAACTACAAGACCCCTCGTTCCAAATTCCATGCTCCTGCAAAATTTTAATAGAAATTTATAAAATATATAGATTTTAAATTAAATTAATAGTTAGATATAATTACGTGAGTGCTAGGATGACCAAATCTGACAACTTCCACGACAGGGTTCTTCTGGTGCAAAACCATTCCCGGCAATTTCTCCGAGATGATCTTTGCGGTAAGCTCAGAGCCAACCTCAACTAAGCATTTTCCCATAAAATTGTAGTCCTCATCCAGTCCTAAAACCACCATTCCGACGTCCTTCACGCCGAAGCTCCTAACAGCTTCCTCGACTTCTTTCTTCGTCGTCATCTACGTATAACCACAACAACAAAAATATTATTGAGGACTGATAATTGATTACATTTAGTTGAGATAATGGCTTAATTGGCAGATATCCAGTTGTCACAAGAGTACAAGATAAGGAAGGAGTAGTGAGCGTACCAAATCCAGGTTGCTCACATTCAAGGATATCTTAAAGGGCTTAGCCGGGAAGGGAACTGCAGATGTCACTTCACCAGTCAGGTGGGATGACGATGAAGGAAGTTGGGTAGAATTTGGGGCATCACTGCCACCTCCATTCTAAAAATGTATATAAATGGAAAAATTGATTTTAATCATGGCAATGGCAATGAATAGGGCCTACAGACGTAGTAGGAAAATATTCAAAACGTACCTTGTGAGAATCAGAACCGTCAGCCATTTAAAAAGTTTTAAAGCGTGCTTCTCTTTTGCTCTTTCTAAAAAATCAGAAATATCTAAACGAAAGAAATCGTGTATTGGCTTTTAGCTTAGAAATAGAGCACGACACTCGGCATTGATTATGAGTTGAGATGGGTGAAAATGCCAAACGGAGAGAGCCGTCTGCCGAGCAGAATAATGGCGGTTGGTAACAACCACGAAGTTCATTTTTTGGATACTAGATGACTCTGCTGAATATTTAAGCGGGAAATGTGAACCTGTTTTACGGATTTAGTTGATCTACTACATAAAAAAAAAATTGGTCCTATACAATATCTATCTAAATTTACATAAACTAATCAATTTTTTTTAAAGCTCTGGAAGTTTCAATTCAAGTGACAGACGTCGAGGGTGAATTAAGTCAAGAAGAGGACATGTTGGCCATATATTAGCCTCGTGAAAGCCTAAAATCGCACATTAATTTTGAATTTTGAAATCAAAGCTATTATATAATAAAAAGTATAAATAAATCCCATCCCCTTCGATACCCTTATCGATAACATTGGTCGACACAAGAGACCGAACCGTAATCCAAATCCTTTAATTACCTGATGAATTTGTAAACATGCGGTTGAATTTGTAATATTACTCTGCCCCGTAACTCGTTTGTCGTCCACCGATCGTTTGTTTACTTTTCAACAGCGCTAGTATTTAGTAATGCGTTAACGGTTTATAAGCTGTTCTAGAAATACATTTTTTCTTAAGATTAATTTGATTACGGTAACATATATTTGATAAAATATCACGGAATAAGACATTTAGATTGCAATAAAACTGCATATATTTAGTATATTAGAGAAAAATGTTTTGATGGATGAACAAATGTTTTGTCGCTAGGTTTGCAATGTTCTTCCGCCCATTTCCCATTTTTAATTGAAACCCCACTGTCAACATGACCACTCCAGTAATTCATCTATGATTAACATTTCTCACCGCAAAGGACGCTGCTTTTCTGATGCTACTTTGGTCGGCTGAAGAGATAAGACGAATTTCGTGGGGTTTGTTTACCTTCTTCTAGAGACACTTCCTGAATCATGGTGTCAAATATCCTAAGACAAACAATCGTTAATGAGAAACAGGCTTTTCCCCGCTATAAATGTATGCAAGAACCCTTAATAAAAAAGGAAGAAAAGCAAATTAAAATCCCGAAAGAGAACTGCTGAAATAGAAAAAAGAGTTCCCGCCAATGTACGCGCACAGACCAGAAAACAAAGGGTTTAGTAGCGGGTACATAGAACATGTCTTAACTGCCTTAGGTTTAGTAGCCTTGAAAAGGGCCTATTTATTAAGACGGGAGATGTAATCAGTTGCGGCGGGCGAGCCTCCTGAAGAGCCATCACGGCGGAGCTCTGGAAGCGGAACCAGTCTTGAAATCCTGAGCGATTTTACGGACGAGGAACTGGATGGGCAACTTACGGATGATCAGCTCGGTGGACTTTTGGTAGCGACGCTAGCCGGTAACGGGGCGGTAACGATGGGGCTTCTTGTCACTGCCGGTAGCTGGGACACTCTTCCGAGCAGCCATGGTGGCATGCTGCTAACTGGGAGCCATTCCTCCGGTAGACGTGCGAGCGGTTTGCTTGGTACTAGCCATGGCGAGAGAAAGAGTGGTCTTGTTATCTTGTACTCTCGTTCTCGTAGTAGTCGTAGAATGAGGCTGAATGGCTGATAGAAAAATGAGGGGATTTTAATAGGAAGAGTGTGTGCGGTGTAGAGTGGCGGGCTTTTTTCACCCTTTCTTGATTATTCCTCATTGGTGGAGGGGAGGAAGAGCAGGAAAGATCCATTCTCATCCAATGAGAGAGAAGAGGGGGTCGCGTTCAGAGAGTATATAAAGCCCATCATTTTTCCTTTTTGATTTGTTAGGCGTTAGCGCTTACTGCTACCGACGTTGTTTACGCACTCTTAAGTCTTTAATGCATGATCGCGCTATCTACGGCAAAAGATCTACGACATTTCTACAACTATCTATTTGTCTCGACAAAGCGGTCCTTTTTAGGGCCGCCAAGATTTAAAGAAAAGAAATTTGCATTAGCCTTTATTTAATATTCTTCTGAACGTTGAAAATTCAAAATTCATGTACGCCTCCATAGTTGATATACTCTTGCACTTTGATATACACCTTTATGGCTTTAAATTTATAAACAATGTGTATACTTATTTTTTTCATTCATTGCTGTTAATCCGTTAATCGCAACGTTTTGGTTACACCCACTTCAATAAGCTGAATAGGACAAAGAGGATTTAAAAAATGATCCTCTTCATAATGTATCTTTTTATAACGATAAACCTATTTCGGGTAGATTTTTCTTTTCTTTTTCCTTTGGGAGCCCCGAAAAGGACTGTTTTAGCACAGTATATAAGAGGTTGTAGTAACGAATAACGAGACAGAGGGCGAGTACTTGGTGCTGGTGTACTTGGTGACGGTCTTGGTGTCTTCCTTGACGGCCCGTGCCTGGCCCCGAGGAAATAAATTTCGATTTCGCGGCTCATGATGGTCGAGCGCTTGTTGTAGTGGGCTAGATCCTATACAAAATCTCCCCCTCTGTGGTAGGAAAGAGAGAGCCAAGAGACTAGAGCCGTATTTGGTCGAGGGGAGACCAATCGAATTAACAATGGAAACAAAGTTACCACGGCCAACAGTACTACACAAGCGGCCGCACTATGGAAGAAAATAGTGACAGTGATATGGTCTCTGGTACGGAACATGAAAGGACACGCTCCGATGATCCATCGTCCAAGGATTCCTCGCGAATACTTCCCAGCGCGAATTGATTACAACGTCTCTGCCCAGCGGCAGCACTTCTACGGTTCCTTCTATCTCTGCAGAGCTTTCCCGAATAATCCGCCTTACACTGCAACCTTTCATTGTCATACAACCAACAGTGCATCTTTGATTCAAATAAGTCCTTTTCAGGACTTACATAACACAATTTGTAGAATATAATGCTTATAAACCGTTTGTTAATAATTAAATTTACTTCAAACTAGAACTACTCAATCTTGGTGCTATCCGATTTTGAAGCGGGGAAAAACGATTTTGAACGGCCGACGGGCTCAGGTAATAGTCATTATCTAAGTCAATGACTTCGTGCTTGATCTTCCAGCCATCCGCACCGGAAAAATCCATCTTACCTCCATTTGCAGTGGTAGTAGAGATGGATTTATTGTCGCACCCGCACTTGGCCACTTCAAAGCATTTGACAAAGCATTTCGAACAAGTCATTAGTGCGGACAGGTGAGCTGGAAAGCTGGCGAATGAAAGCATGAGGGCAGTCGTCCTTTGTATCCATTTAGACTGTTCCACCGGAAGAGTGCCCAACGGAAATGTGCAATTGTAGCGTCGTAGCGAGCCTATTATCAATAAGGATGGCTCTAAGTGGATCTTCCTGGTTGGAGAAGAAGTCAGCGGGTTCAAGAGCGGAAGAGTAAGCCGTGTTCCAGAAACCTCTTTTCCATGAGGTATCCGAGGAAGTAAAAGGCCGGGTGCTTCTTTAAAATCTTAAAAGAAGATGTATTGAAAGCTTTACTATAATTTAATTTATTAAGATGAAGCTTATACTTGAAGAAGGGGCGTATTAAGAGAGCAAATCCTTGAGGACTCTATAGGCCTCTAATGGATTCCTTGCAGCTAGGATCAGAGCAGTGTCCCCAACCCCCGTTATCATCCACCGTCTTTGAATACGCACCGGCCCCAATCAATAACTCAATTAAATCCCTGTGGTCAATTGCCATCAGCAAAGCGATAACCACAGAGATCGTTAAAGTTTTAAAGATTCTCTCCAAGTTGCCCGGATCAGAGGCATCTAAATGATGATCCAAGAGAAGCTGAAAACCTGAGTAATACATAATCATTTGTAGTTAAAAAGATAAGAATCAATTGAGTTGCATTTATACTTAAACTTTACGATGGATGCAAACGTAGTGATGGACCGTGATGCTCAGCATCTTTGGCATGAATTCTAATGTAACATCCTGATCCATAGTCAGAAGAATGCATTTAATCACCCTAATTTCCAGAAGATAAATGATCTAGAATGTTAAATTCAAGAATGTGTCAAGATAAAATACCCTAATTCGTTCTTCAGGACGCATAGATGGAGGACGTTGAAGCCATGTTTAACTCTCAGTTTCCAGTCAATTCGGCCGGAAGAAGCCAACATCTGGATGGTAGATGGAGCCCTTCCAAAATGAATGGAAGTCACGAACGGAGTTCTTCCATAACAATCCTGTAAAACTATACATATAATTACAATTACTTTTTTTCCTCCCTTTAAAAATATATACCAGAAGATTAATTTTCAATCCGTGCTGGGCGCCTTTTACAGGCGACGTGAAGAGCCGTGATTCCATCAGCATTCCGGGGAGCGTCAGTGATGAACCTGTCTTTCTTAAACAGAAGCTGAGATTGTCAATATATATGTATCGCTAGATGCAATCCCTATAAAACCCCCGGTTTCAAGGCAATTTTGAAGCATTTTAATTATCGTTCGTTTACCTAATTTTTCCAAAGATCTAAACAACATATTTATCAATGTGTAAACTCTAAACATAAAATGATACAAGTCAAGTAAAGCAAGTTTCCATATTACTTTAACATAACTAGATCGGAGAGCTAAAAAAAATATTAGTTCCATTTAAAAATCATAAGATATTTTCTATCACTAAATTATTAAACGAATGGATTTTTTATAAATCGTTAATAGTTCCTCACTTTATAGTTCATCATTAAGATTCTATATTTTTTTGCAACCAATAGCCTATAACCATTGCAACCAACCAACCAAGTGGAGAGCGCAGTGGAAGAAGACTTTTTCTTTTTTTAAAAATACTAATTAAATCATCCCAAAAGATTCTAAACATAAAGATTGAAGTGAAAACTTGAAAAAATAAATTAAAGTCTAAATCTTCTGCGGGAGACGTTCAAGACGAAAGCGCGCATTGCGCAGCGGCGGATAAAACGTATCGTACAAATGGCAACGTTGTTTTTCTTTTTCTCTTATGATGCAATCTCTTTTCAAGAAATTTCTTTGCTCGCCGCAGAGGTGTGCGTTAATGGTTCGGCTTTGCTCGCGATTAATCAAGTAAATTTTAAAATTGTTTGATTAATTGCTCGATTAATCAAACAATTACTCAAGTAATTCACTTTTTCGATTAATCGATTAATCGATTAATCAAACAATTATTCGAAATTTTGCGCTTAAAATTTGAATCTATGCTGCCAGAGTCCTATTTTGGATCCTTTTTCAATAATTGTGAAATGAAAACCAAACATAATTACATATTAAAGCACAATGAAGGACAGTTTTCGATAAAAAAAAAGTCAACACGTCAGTACGACACACACATTAGGTACACGCCTCTGATTACAGGCTCTTTCAAGTTTCAAGTTTCAACTCTCAGATGTGCGTATTAGGTCTAAACAGCTTCCATATCCTAATGTTTTTAAGAAAAAAAGTACTTTTTGTTCGATTAATCAAAAATTGTTCAAACAATTTGGATTACTCGAAGAATTTGATTAATCAAACAATTATTCAAACAATTCGGTCTGAAAATTATTTGATCGTTTTGCTCGATTAATCGATTAATCAAACAAACGAGCAATTTTTCGATTAACGCACACCTCTGGCTCGCCGCCATTTTCAACAAGTCACATGTTTTACATTTTCAGTTTTTCGGATATCTAGCTGTATTTCGTGATTTCGGCGCTGTATTTTTCTACACAATCATATCTAAGCCCTCGGCTCTATCTTCTTTTCGTGCTTTGTGCTATAAAAAAACTATCGACTTTGCCTTGTTTGAGCGTGTATGCCGTTGGCCTAGCCTAGGCCTAGCCATGGCCGGTAATCGGGCGTACGTCACTTCCGACGTGCCTTTAAACGGTTTTGTTTTTGTCACTGACGCTTCAGGGGGCCCTGCCGAATTCTCAATTCGTCTGGTAAACAGGAATTGGGAGTATCGACGCATGCGTTCAGAGCTGAAATCTTGCACACTTCACCCACTTTCAGGCTCTCCAGACAAAGGGACTCCATGTATCGCTGTGATATCTGGGGTAACTTTAACTTTTTCTTTCATATTTATTAATTTTAATAATAATTCTTCATGTTTACATCTCTTAGGAACCTCATCGAGGGCTAGTGCTGTCCACCAGATGGGAGCATCGGAACAGCTACAATGTCTGCCTGGTGGATATAGGTACTAATCTCCTGCTTCAATCCTAATAATACTTATTCCTTACATTTTATCTTCATTCTAGGCTGTATTGAAATACTTCCTGAGAAGTGGCTCTTTGAGATCCCGGATGAGATCTTGGCGTACCACCTGTTTAGCACCAGCGTGGCCCTTGCTGATGGGGAAGCCCTCTCAGCCCTGCCAGGTCTGAATGAAATCTTCAGCCAACTGATTTTAGAACATGGCTCCATAGTCAGTGAAGTTGTGAAGGAGAAAGCCAATCCCCAGATCATCAATCTCTTTGACACAGAGAGCCAGAGTATTATTGGCCTAGTCTTGGGGCTTTACAACAAGTTTTTTGTTTCAAAATGGAATGCTCAGTCACCTGCTCAACCCACAATCCCCATTATTGAGGTAATTTTTCTGGCAATTTTTTAAATTCAATTAAATTGTTATTTTCATTTTTAAGAATTTTTTCTTTGTCCAATCAAAATTTTTATCTTAAATATTATAAATTTTATAGATAAATAATGTTGAGACTTTAATTTCTAATTTTTTAATTTAAATTCTAATTTTCCTGTTTAGATTCTTGATCCCCCATTGAAACCCAGTGAAAAACTGTTTGTCATGGTCAGTCATCAGATTGGTCATTTCTTTGGACAGTTGCACAGCCGTCCAACAAGTGAATTGAGCGAACTTTCTAGCGATCTCCGTAAATTTTACGAAGCTATCCCTCAAGCTCAACGATTGTAAGTTAATATTTTAGCATATTAATTTGATTTCTAAATTTATTACTAATTTTTCTTTATTTTCAGGGACGCTGGAAGTTACAGGGGCCACACAGCTGTCGTGAAATGGTCTAAAGATGGGAAGAATGAGGAATATTACCGCTGCCGCATCCTTTATGAGACTGGAAATTATGCAAGAATCTCCTTGATTGATTTCGGTAACGACATCACCGTCTCCCGCCGAAATCTCTTTGCTCTAGTTCGTACTGGCCGCTTCTGCCAACCGGCATTTGGCATCCATTGCGAAATTTCTCGTAAAGGAGGAGTTCCCCTGAAGAAGGAAGATTGGGACGCCGCCCTGATCGAGAAGAGCGTTGAAGTTAGAACCCTCAGAAGGAGACCAGACGGCCCTCGTTTTGTTGCCTTCACAAGCGCCCCATTGAATCACAAGATTGTAGAGCTCCTCTTCCCACCGACTACACCTGCAGAAGTGGAAAACCTACCTGGTAAATTAATTTTCTTCTTAACTAAACATGCATTTATTCTTAATTTTTTTTTTCTTCCAGCACAAATCTCTATATCTCCAACGCCATCTAGAGTCGCTCCCGCTGAAACCAAGATTGGAGAGGATCTGAAGACCAGGAAACTCTCGCCAGAACAGATTGACCAACTTTACTACAGCAGAAGCAGGGATTCGATCAAAAATCTCTTTCTCCAGCACCCAGCTGTTGCTCCCGTCATCCCAATGGTGACGTCGCCCCGTGAAGCAACTTCCGCTGGCACTGATTTCTTACGGCGCTCCGCTCAATCCAAGACCGTCACCGCTCCCAAGACCATTGGCGCACAGTTGGTAGATTCGGACACCCCATCGATCCGCTCAGTTCCGGTTCCAACTGGAACGGACAGTCTCTCCGTTGCCGGTAGAAACATGGAGCAGAAAATCTTTGCTGAAATTGAAAGTTCCCTAAAGGTATTTCTTGTATTTTAATTATGTTTTCTATTTTTTTATTTTTAAATGTATTTATTAAAATTTAGAATGATGCTGCTAAAACGAAAGATGTCGCAACTTTTCTTCAGGTAGAGTCAAATTAACGAATTTAAATCATTATCCAATTTTTAACGTAGCATCTTATTTTAATTTAGAAATTTAAAGCTCTCAAACCATCGCCGGATGCCAAGCCTGTTTTCCCTCGTCCGGCTGTATCAGACTTGTGCGACCCTTCCATCAGAATGCAAACTAAAGATCAGGAAGTCCACGTCTCTTACTGGAAATCCCCAACCGAATTTTGGGTTCAGTTGAAGGTGGATGAGGACATCTTCAAGAGTATCGCAGAAGAGCTGATTGAACACATGAAGAAGGCGCCTCTGAGGGTTGCACGCCCCATCATCGGACAGATTTACGTCATACAGCATCCAACCCTTGGTGGCTACTTTCGCGCCCGTGTTTCCGCCGTTGCTGGTGACACGGTGGAAGCGTGCTTCGTGGATTACGGCTACGTGCTTCCGATCCCGATCCTGAAGATGTTTTCACCGTCAGCTCGCCTTCAAGCAATCCCCCCTTTAGCCGCCTGCTGCCGTATGAAGAAACAAGATTGGTCGGTAGAATCAAAACAGGAGTTCGTCTCGATAACCTCAAACTTTGGAACAGTTTTCCGGGCTTCATTTGGACCTATCATTGGGAAATCTGTCCGTCAAGTAGAAGCACTCCTTCTTCTAGGCAAGAATATTGAAGATGACATTTCCCAAAAGCAGGTATATTCATGTTAATCATTTATTTTAAAAAAAAAATTCTAACTTGATTTTTTAACATTTAAAACAACTAGACTTCCGAGCTCCTTAAGGTTACCAAACTTATATATGACATCTTCTGCACTGAGACCAAGTCAGTAGTTGAGGTTAATGGAGCCTTTCCCCGCCCAGCTATTACCGACTTGCGGGATCCTACTCTGGGGTTAAACTCAGATGGACACGACATCTACGTCTCCTACGTCGATTCACTCTCGGAGTTTTGGATCCAACTCAAAGCGGACGAGCAGTCTATCTTCAAAGTCGGCAAAGAATTGACTCAGCAATGCCTTAAAAAAGCCAATCAGCCCTTCGCTGTAGATCAGCTGTTCGCAGTTAAGCAGCCAATTACCGGTGGAATTTTTCGCGCCCGGGTTTCTTCCGTCAACAGAGCCACTGCCAAAGCCTTGTTTGTGGATTATGGAGACTCTTATTTGATTTCGACCAAAAACATCTTCATACTTCCCGAGTGCATCCGATTGGTCCCTCCTTTAGCCACTCGTTGCAGCATGAAGCGCCAACCAAATACGGCACTGGAATTACAGACTAATTTAAATTTAGCAAAAGAGAATTCTAAAGATGTTTTTCGGGCTACCTTTGGATCCATGGATGACGATGGAGTCCGGCGAGTACATAGCCTATTTAAGAAGCCCAAAAACCCCGTCAGCGTCTACCTCTCTTACGTCAAATCCTCTTCGGAGTTTTGGATCCAACATGTAGCGGACGAGCAGCTTGTCAATAAAATTTGCGGTGATTTGACCCAAGAACTCGAGAAAGCCAAGAAGCCCGTCGTCGTCGGTGATCTCTACGCCGTTGAGCATCCAACTTCCGGTGGCAAGTTTCGCGCCAGGATTACGTCTGTCAACAACAGCACTGTACAAGCCTTTTTCGTGGATTACGGATATTCTCATCAGGTCTCTATCGGAAGTATTTTCGAACTTCCCGAGTGCCTCAGATTGCTTCCCCCCTTAGCCACTCGTTGCAGCATGGACCGCCAACTAAGACCGTTTCGAAATGAGTGGGCTCTGACCGTGAGACTGTCTATATATTTCATTGGAGCGAAGATGAGAAGAGATGTTTTCTGGGCTACCTTTGGACCCCTGGATGACGATGGAGTCCGTCAAGTAGATTACCTCTCACAAAAACTAAGCGATGACACTTCTACTCTGCTGGGAAACAAAACGCTAGCTGAAGAAGCCTTTCCTCGTCCATCAATTACAAACTTGCGCGATCCTTCTCTGAAGATGGCTGCTGATGGATACGACGTCTACACCTCCTACGTCAAATCCCCCTCGGAGTTATGGATCCAACTCAAAGCGGACGAGAATCTTATCATCAAAGTTGGTGGAGAATTAACTCAAGGACTCGAGAAAGCCAAGCTACCCGTCATCGTCGAGCATCTCTATGCTGTGGAGCATCCAACTTTCGGTGGACATTTCCGCGCCCGGATTACTTCTGTCAGCGGCGGCACTGCACAAGCCTTTTTTGTGGATTACGGAGATGTCCACCCTGTCTCTACCGAGAGCATCTTCGAACTACCAGAGCGTCTCAGATTGCTTCCCTCTTTAGCCAGTCGATACCGCATAAAACGCAAAGTTTGGCCGCTGGAAGCGGAAGCGAAATTTACCTCGATGACGACGTCGAATCTGGGTGAGGTTTTCCGCGCTACATTTGGACCCATGGGTGACGATGCTGTCTCTCTGTTCCGAAATGGGACGAATATCGAAGATCTCATTTTTTCTGGACTTGATGAAGATTCCTCGATGTCAGTCACCGTTCCAGTTGTCGAAAAGGTATGTATCGATCCTTGTGGTTACTTAAATGTGTGTTTCAGCTCTTTAATTGTCTAATCAGCTAATTTAATCACTATTTTTCTAGGCTGTTCCTGAATCGCGTTCTGCTCCGGATAAAGTCAAAGAGCCATTAGTCAAAAAGGTTTACTTCAACCATTTAATCAAGTATTAGCCTATTTATTAATTCCTTTGTTTTTCTAGAATGATCCTGAATGGTGTTCCGCTTTGGGAGTTGTCGAGCCGGAATTGGTACAAGAAAAAGCTACTGGATATTTACAGGTGCATATTTTAAAAATTTTTGTTTTACGGGAAATTTACCATTACCCTCTTAACTAATTTAATGGTTTTGTATAACTTTTTTTCAGATGCGGAACTCAATCGCCCTGGATGACGGAAGCCAGCCGATGCATGTCGTCACGACTTTTACAGGAGAATCCGCTCCTTTGACCGACTTGAATTTGGCTACTCTTGAAGCGATCCCGTGGGATAACGTCGTGATCCCGGTGGTTGTCAAGCAAGCCGGCTCTATTTTAATTGATGGGCATTCGACTCTTTTTGAGATGCGACCCACTACCCCCGTAGAAAAAGAGCAACAGCCAGCCTCGATCCTGATGGAGGAAGCGTGCGATGCTGAGACTCCCGCACCCTCAGAATTAGTTCCCAATAAACGTGAAGTGGGATCCGATCCTGCTGATGGGGAAAATGCCGTCCGAGATCGTGAGCAACTGGCGGTCCTTGTCCTGATCGGTGTAGACGAGCCTTTCAATCCTGTTGCTGCTGCTGCTGCCTTCCCTATGCCTAAAGCAAGCAATCCTGCCGGTGGCTCTTCCCTAACTCAGGATCGCAGGTATGTTACCATAATTAAATATATGCAGCAACAAGAAAGGAGGCTCTAATTTTTTTTTAATTGTTTCTTAGTCTTGGTACGGCCATCCATGAGTTAAATGACCTTTTGGACTCCAAGAGTGATGTGAAAACTGGTAAGAAATTTTATTATCTCAATTACTATGCGTTTAATTGCGATTAGTTCTACAAGTTCATTAAATATTTATCGATAGTTATTATTAATTTATTTTTATTTTATTTTTTCAGTGGCCGGATGTAGTCTTCCTACCAAAGATGAGAACGAGATGGCTGATGACGCTCTTACCCAAGATTCGATCGACGCACCTAGTGATGCAGAGTTCTACGAGCAACTGGTCATACTTCCGAAAGAAAGTCAACTTGCATCGGACGAGAGTAGGAAGGAGAAACCCTACCAAATTTGTTCCGATCTGGCTGAGGTCTTTCCGCCCGCTAATACTCCCGCTTGATTCGATGATTCGATGATTCAGTTTCAGTTTGAGTTTTGTTACTTCAATGTTACTTAAACTTTTTTTTTGCCACTTTTTTCTGTATCCTTAGCTTATTTTATATTTCATTTTCTTTTTTTTTAATCGAAAGACTTGTCATGCTCTTTGATTTATGTTTAACCAGGAATACAAAAAAAAACTAGTTTTTTTCCAAGGTTTTTTAAGATATACGAGTTCCTTTTCTAAATGATAAATTATCAAATTACAAATTCTGAAATGAGATCAAATAAGCTTGGCGGAACATAATCTAAAATTTTATTTATTTAAACTTCATTTTAAATTTCCGTAACTATTAAAATATTAATTGGCTTCATTTGGCCGGATCGGTTTTTGATTGCACAATACATCGGCAATCAATATCACTCTTCTTGAGAACAATATCGAGCAGATCTATATCATTTTAAATATATTTAAATACAATGCTTTAACCTGCGTTAACATATAGTTCCGTTCAGATCCGTTTAGAAAACGTGCATCGTTGCTTCTCTTGAAAGGATTGCTCCTTGTAGTAGTAGTAATAGAAGTGTTCTACTATCTTATTAGGGCATCAAACTCCGAATTAAAAAAAAAAAATTATGGCTTTCAGAAAGACAATGTGCCGCCGCCGATGCAAAGAATCTCTAGAAGAGGGGAGCAAAAAAAAAGAGATAGATGCGCATCTCTTCTTTTGCGTGATTCAACGTTTCACATACTAGACGACAATCGCTCAGATTTTTTTTCACAATCAAGAAGTCGTGTTTCTACCAAAAAACTAAATTTTATTAGATTTTCAAAACTTATTTTGATGCGGGATTTTTCAGGATCTTTTAAAATAAATTATATTGTTCTTAAGAAAATTTCAAGTGGGATTTTCAGCATCTCTTGAAAGAATTAGCGTTAGAATTGGCTAATATTAAGGTAGAATATGTTATTTTAAAAAATATTTTTTAGCAGGACACGAAATAGGGAGTACTCCGTTGCATTGTGAACGACCCTGTCTCCTGATAGCTTCCGGCAGGATCGATCGGAATCTGGGAACCAATAAGAAGTCCAATGTTCTTCAATTAGCAATCGACTCTAACGTCAATGGGTACACATATATTTCCTCTGCTCGTATTTGTGCTTCATTTACATAATTCTTTCATTACATAACAGCGTGATTAGATGCAAGTCTTTTAAAATACTTAATTGATAATTTCGTATTCAAATGGACTTCGAGCGCTGTCTACCCTGGAAGCCCCATTGTTGGAAGTTTAATTTAATTAACTCAATTGCATTAAATTGCGTTCTTATGTAATAGTTGCATAATTTAAGGTATCCAAGCTCCTTCCGGGCTAGTTAATAGTGCTAAAAGTGCTTTTTGGAAGCTGTAGATTTGCTCACTTTTTAGACATGAGGAATGGATCAAGATTGACGGCTCTATATGGATTGCCTGCCGGAAGAAGAGTATCGCCATCATCGAGCTCTTGGCAGAGGCGGGAGCCAACGTGAAATCTTTCGACAAAGAAAGCGACTCTGTCATAATTTACACTGTTTTCGTTATCTCCAGATCCCTACGCAGGATTTCTTCCCATCCAATCTCAACGTAAGTTTTTACAGGTTTTATATATTTATTTTGATTTTATTTTTACATTATCTCTTATCTACAGCCGTATATGCGAGCGTATATGATGGTGATAAGGTGATGGAACTCCATCTGATCCTGCCTCTCATTTCTTATCAGCTCTGTTTCTACGAATGTCCTTGGGAGACTGTCAACAAAGCTGGGAAAAGAGATACCGACAATGATCCTTCCAGAAAGAAGCAAGCAGTAATAGCTATTAATAAGCAACCCGAAATATGTCATTTATGTATCAAGAAGAACCGCCCTTATTATTAAGGCTTTGAATTGTTTTATTTCATTAATATGGTTCAATCAGTAACCATCTGTAATGTCGGTATTTTCTCTCTTCTTTTTTCCTTCTAAAGTAACTGCGAAAATAAAAGTAAAGCGAAAATAAAACCATAGATTGAATTGATTAGGAACATTAATAAAGAGTTAGACGGTAAAACAATATTTTTTGGAAGAAAACTCGAGCTATTCGGCCTTGTGGATATTATATGCCAGGGACTAGGGAGGAGGAAGAAGAAGAGGATTTTCCATTTTTCCTCCTCTTCGCCTTGTGTGTGGTGGCGCTGTTGTCCATTTCTTTTCCGTTCGTCTGCTCCCCGTCGTTCTTCACTTCCTGACTCCTGTTGTTATTCCCTCTTGCGATTTCTCTAATAATAACGACTAGCTAGCTGTTTGCGCTAAGGAACTTGTTCCTGATGTACAATACGCTCCCGACTGTCTGCCTCTCGTTGTGGTCGACATAGAAATTATTTTTTCATCCAACTTACCATCATTCTCTCTCGGAGATAGAGTCCTGGTCGATCCTGAATATAAATGGAAAGGAGTGCGCCAATTAGTAAGTATATATATTCTTATTTTTTTAAATATCATTCATCTTTATCTTTTTAAGTCTTGTGTCATTCTCCAGTGGATTGGAACGATTAGAACAGTGATGGGAGTTACTGGATCATCGGAAGTTTATCACGTGAAATTTCAAGGCCTAGATCGTGCGCAAAGTTTTCATCCAGCCATCCTCCGGAAGATGAACAAATCCTTAATCAACCTAGCAGCTAGGTTTCGTGACGACGAGTCAACTATAACAGAAACTGAAAAGAAATTCGGACAAATTCAAAGTAGAAAAGATAAGTTAGCAAAATACTCTCTTTATAGTTTTATTGAAGAATCACAATTTAATTTATAAAAACAAATTTCAGCTTGAAGGATCGCTTTGGTGCGTAACCGGTATTGACATTGACGAACACGACATAATTCTCGTTCAACTTGGCCGGAAAGGAGTTTACAAATGGCTTGACGAAGAGAACCGATCTCTTCCGTCCGGATGGCTAGAAGAAATCCAAACTCTCCAGCCTTTCGACTCAGAGATCGGCACACGGAAGAAAAAAGAAACGGCTCTGTTTTTTAAAGCAGAGCCGTACTTATATTTTTATTTATATTAATTTTTTAAAACTATTTTTTGACAGATGAACTATTTTCAGGCCAGAGTATTCCTGGCCACCAGCAGTTCATAATAACAATAACGATTAACGCGGCCCCTGTGAAGCAAGTGATGCAGATCTGTGGTAAAGTCAGAGCTGACCGTTATCCAAAAGCAGACTACGCTGTCTAAAGAGGTTGTCAAAATAGAGCCAACTGTTACGACAACCGCATCCGTTGCAGCGGCCGTTCAGGCCGTCACAGATAGCAAGGCTTCAACAGTATTCGTAAAGCCTTGGCCAGCTCACGGCAGCCAGGGTGAAATAACCGCTTTATATTATTATTGATAATTTTGAGAAATTCTCTCTTTATTCTATTACATGATCGCATTCTAAAATACCAATATTTAAAAATATTATGAGTTTCAAAATCTGGTGTACCTGGACGTATGCGAAAAGGTTGAAAAAATTTAATAATAATAATAATAAAATATACCAGTCATCCAATTTTTAACGCATTATTTTTTTTTCTGTTGAGCAAATCATTTATAGAAAGATTACGTTATCATCCAATTTACCCCGATCTGTAATATTTACATAGGAACGAGTAAATATATGGTTTCTCTCGCGTCAACAAAAGCTGCGCCCAAAATTCAAATGATTCCATAACTCTGACAAGTTAACTTTCTGCTCTTCTTTTGCACCATGAGAGAGTTTTTCTTCAGCGCTAGAGACACGGTGTAAACATTAGGTATTTGTATTTCAACTGTAGCTTTTCGAAGTTACCACTTTCTTGCTCTCCGAAATATAAAAATTCTGAAATTGTATCCATATTATTTCATATAGTTAACTAAAACTATATGTTTTTTTAGACGCTATTTCCTTGACTATAAAATATATTTCTTTCTATTGCTGCAGTACCGTTTCAACCCAGTTGAAGATTAATTTATGAAGTTTTGGATTTCACCACCTCCGCAGACCTTGACACTCAGTATTCGTTGATATACCTATTTCGAGAATAACCATCATTACGACGATACACTCATAATAATCTTTAACATCGTCGTTAAATACCACCATGAGAATGGAATGTTGTTATTCAGGGGACTTGGGGCCGCCACCTTTTCAACTTTATCTGGGCTTTTTACATATGGACTTTGTAGTAAAAAGTGGAATAAGACATAGTTGACGAATTCCTGTCAATACAGTTGGGAGCGGTAGCGTACAGGATGGAGCGGCGAGTCTCCCAATAATCGCGCTAGATATCGTCGCTCAAGTTATCTCTTATCAGATGCATGTCAGTCGTCTCGCACTAAAATAAACCTTGTTTTCTCATTCTTCGAACGTTCTCAAGGCTGCTAAAATGACCGCTTTCTTTATTTAACTTTTCGTCTCTCTCTTTAGTACATCATAAACATTTCTTTTCATAAACACATTCTTAAAATTTATATTAAGCCGTATTCAACGGATGTATAGGGTACAGCTGGCCGGCCGTGGCTGGCCGTTTGAAAGAGTATGTAGACGACACCCATGTCGTTCATCATCTTCTACTTACTGGTTTGTTTTTGCAGCACACAACAGCACGGATGATGTTATTATCGTTAGAAATCCCTGCTGGAGCACACCATACGGGTCACCTCATTGATGAGATCGGAGATACAATGTTGAACTATCTTGACAAGTACGGTAAAATCCTTACGCTACCTAGAAAGTTGAAACTTGAAAGTAGACGACGAATTAAATAGAAAATGATCATGATCTTTCTAATGCCACACAGCCATATCACGTTTACACAGTGGCGCGTGCACACAAACTGCGCATATATATATACAGGCGCACGTCCTCATAGCGCAAAAGTTTGTGTTTTCTTTGAAAACACGCTCGTACAAATGCCGGTTGAATAATGTTATGGATTTGAAATACCGTATACTGTATTTAATACATGTTCACGCGCAGAACTTTGAAAAAACGTCACGCTCTCTAAAGCGGCCTAGTCCCCATACTATTCTCTGATTACCTTATTTGTCGACGTAGTTGCTATTCCGCTGCACCTTCTCTTCACCACGAGAAGGAATAACATACAGTAGCAGTTGGCTCTCTCCTCAACGCTAAAATGAGGTTATGTAAACCGCTCACTGGAAAGGATCGTCGTTTACTTTAAACTGTTCATCGAAACGAGGCATTTGGGATTCATAAAAGCTTTCTTTAAGATCATTTGCTTGGATTGCTCTTGCTTCTATTTAATTGAACTATAGACGAAGTCATTATTGTTGAAAATCGTATCACGACGAGTTATAGTATAGCTGATGCTAGTAAGATTCATATTCATCAGTTTTTCAAGAACGTATGTTTTTGTTTATCTTACGCCTTGGTTGTTGAACAATAAAATTAAATAATATAACGATTATTTGAAATCTGGGACTGTGAATCTTGTTCTCTCATTGAACTATGACAATAATATTTGACCGAGTGCGTACCTATAATATGCGCCCCTGAGAATTGTAAGCCTAATCTCTACGCCCAGCATGGGAGAGAACACAAACAGGACTGTAGCTGTCCCCTTGTTTACCTTGAACTGCTCATCGAAACAAAGCATTAGGGATTCATAAAAGCTTTCTACAAGGTCATTTGCTTAGATTGCCCTTGCTTCTACGAGGGAATAAAAGGAAGAGAAGAGCCCACCAAAATTTCAGTCGTCATCTGGATAGCGCAGATTAAAGACGTTCTAGAGGTGGTCATTTCGGTCAATAAGGATCTAGATGAACACTTTTCGAATACGGCTTTATTATACGCATCACCGATAACCTCTTATAGTTAAGTTAAAAATTTAACGGTTGCCAATCTTTTAACTATTTTTTAAGGTTAAAAACAAACCCAAATAGCGTTGTCTGGATAGTGTAGAACAAAGACGTTCTAGAGGTGGTCATTTCGGTCAACGACCTAGATGAACACTTTTCGAATACGGCTTTATTATACGCCTCATAGATAGCTTCTCATAGTCGTAGTTAAGAAGTAACGGTTGCGAATCATTTTACTTATATTTTTTAAAGCTGAAAAATCAACCCAAATGGCTACCCATTAACAAATTTTTGGCTACATCACGATTTGAGCGGTCATAAACCTCTCTTTATTTTAATTCAACCCAAAAATATTTCACACATCATTACACAGGTCGTACAAGTTATTATTGTGTGTCAATAATTGTTGGGCACTTCTGAGCCCAATTTAGTCTTTAGTTAAGAGCACGTCACATATGAACGATGAATTGAACTAGTCCTAATAACAACAAAATGATACCTCATTTGGGGATCGCACTTTAACTCCTTGGT
Source organism: Chydorus sphaericus (assembly GCA_030141595.1). Lineage (NCBI taxonomy): Eukaryota > Metazoa > Arthropoda > Branchiopoda > Diplostraca > Chydoridae > Chydorus > Chydorus sphaericus. The sequence continues at coordinate 8,262,750 of CM057933.1, forward strand.
CAAGCCCAAGCTGTACGGCTTGCGTCCGTAAGTCCGACCGGTTGGTATTCGACGGAACAATACGGCCGCTTGTCGGATTTGAATCTCAGACAATTTGAATGCTCTTTTAAAACTATGTGTTACTCTCTCCACATAATGTCTTTCGTAGACTGCAAGATAAGCCCCGGCGATGGCGATTTCCAACAGATATCCTTCCAGTTTTCCCATAGATTCCTCAGCTATATTAATGCCCACACTTCTTCTTTATGTTTATTGGTGGAAAATCCTTTGAATTGGTTCACGAAGTCAGCCACACATAATCTGATGTCCTATGCTCAAGAATGAACAAAAAGAAAAAAAAATTAATAAATGAATGAGTTTTATTTCCATTGTACCTCTTCCTTTATTTGCGTCCTCAATTGATCAAGATCCGGAACAGCAGAACTCACTGACTCCATGATGGGCAATTTTCGTTCTAGATCGCGAAAGAATTCCAATGCTGCATTTGTATCGGCAGGTGCCAACGGGAAAATATTCGATATTCGTTCTTGGTAGTGTCTTTTAAAAGTTACTTGATGTAGAGCTGCGATCATCGCGCTACAGGGACCACCTTCTCAATGAAGTAATTGTCATGAAGTAATTTAATTATGTCCTCTTTGATATCCGGAGAAAGTACTTCAATTGTGTCCCGTAACATTTTAAATTCAAACTCACAACTAGTTGTATGACGTCACTGTCAACATTCGAAACGGAAAAATAACTAAATTTAAATAGTATTAGAATTAAAAGTTGATTCTAGTTAAATTAAAGTAAACCTCAAAGCGGTCAGTCTTCCGAAGTTATCAAACGGTTATTCTCCATCGATACTGAGTAGAAAGTCGTCAACTGGTTGCTAGATGCGCCAAATGCGCCCAATATGAAGCGCTTGATGTGGCAAAGAAAGAATTTCTTTTCAAAAATTTCTCTTTAAAAGTCTCTATCGAGCAGCTTCCATACGTCCGCTCAGACAAAGACCAGGAATTCGACGAGCAAGACACGAATCACAGCAAAATATTTATAGTGCTTATAGTCCGCACAATGAGTCAAAGCGTTTCGGAACTTGCAAGGCCGTTCCATATTGCTTCAACAAACACTGGCAGAACGACTGGCCGACACTTGCCGTACTACGAAGGGAGCACACACCAAAAAATATTGAGCGAAGACGCCGCAATCTTATCCTCTTCTTCTTGTCGTTATGATCTGCTTTTATCGGCTTTTATAGTGTCGCATTAACCCCAGATTTAAAATAAATGTATATACTAATATTTTTATTTTTATTAATTTTTTTAAACTATTTTTTGACAGATGATTATTCCTGGCCACCAGCAGTTCATAATAACAATAACGATTAACGCGGCCCCTGTGAAGCAAGTGATGCAGATCTGTGGTGAAGTTAGAGTTGAAACCGTTATCCAACAGCAGACTCCGCTGCCTAAAGATGTTCCAGGCCCGATTTTATGTTATTTGCTTCCTTTTTTATTACTACCAATATTATCTATAAATTCTCTCTTTATTCTATAACATGATTGAAATGTTTTAAAATACCAAATTACCAATACCTATATTGAAATATCTTACGGTATAAGTTTTAAAATCTTCCTTAATTTTGAATTTTATTGTGTCAAATATTTAAATATTGAATTTTTAAAATTATACAGGGAGGATCAGAGAAAAGAGGTGCGCTTAATAAGACCACCTTTTTACCGAAAGCCATGAGCATGCTAACGGGAGACGGCGGTCACAAACTGGCTGCCTTTCCAGACACCATCCGGATAATTACCGATTCGAGCGTATCTACTCCTTCGGGTACTGGAACTGGCGTTAATTCCACCGTACTTGCATAATATTTTATGGCAGCTCAAGTGGCAAATGCCATTTCTAACGCTCAAGTAATTATATCTACCAATTTGTTGCTTATTTTCATTTTTTTACATTTTTTTTTTAATAGACGAATAATCAATCAGCTCCCGGAAGTAAATCCCCTGGATTGGTCAACGTCGACGGTGTCGTTGTTTCCACCGTTACGATAGCTGATCTCAACGACGGGGTGGCCGCTTCATATAAATGAATACATCCACTGCGTCTACAATAACAACTAATTAAATAGCGTCCTCAGCTGTAATTATCAGAAAATCAGCCAAAATACTCTCACGGTAATTTTAATTAATTTAATTCTTATTCTACTTTGGCTAACATTAATATTCAAAATTTTGAGTAGAAATTAAAGGTTTTGGTGGATCCTTGAAAGTGCAAATAGAAGGACCACCAGCATTTACTAATAATACCAACGACGTTCCCGTTAACAACGGAGAGCATATTAATCTTACATCAACGTCCATTTCGACAAGTGTCGTCGAAATAACTCACCAGAGCAATACACTTGTTTCCACGCAAAAACAAAGCAAGAAAAAATAGAATTTTTTTTTCATCCTGAATTTCTCTTATTTGGACAGTTAGCTGAAAAATGACTTATTTCTCCTTACTGTAAAAAAATTAAATAAGTGATTTTTATATTCCATTTTTGTTTACAAAAGATAGGACCTTGCAGGACCTTGTAACATGCTCGTCTTGTAACCTCTTGCATCCTATTTTCCGACCGAAGACGATGACTTGCAAAAGGGTGGCGAGTAGAGCGCGTCTCATAATCCGCATTTGAGCCGGATGAATAAAGCTGAGCTGGTAAATGCAATGCTGTAGATGGAATGCCTAGAATCCCGCCGATAACAGAGATAATCTTAGGAAATAGTTTGAGTAGTAAGTAGTTCTAAATGCCTATTTAAAAAATAGTAATAACATTTTTTGTAAATCACCTGTTTGTGAATATGTTTACCTTTAAGTTTCCATTCTGGGAGGGATGGTTGGTAGGATAACGCTTTTCTTTTGGTTCCTCTTTTTCGGGAGCAGATATAAGAGTTTCCGAATGCTCTTTAGCACTCATGACTCGTCATCCCGAAGATCAAATTACGATCTTTGTGATTGCGCTATAGCTCCTACAATATAATTTAAACAATATAAATAAGGATGAAAAAATTTAATAATAATACAAACATATATCAGTTATCCAATTTTTAACGTATTAGCTTTTTTTTGGTTTTATTGAGCAAATTATTTATAGAGAGATTACGTTTATCATCCAATTTACCCCGATTTGTAATATTTACATAGGAACGAGTCGAGTCAACATTACATTAATTTCGATTCAAAAATATTACTATTGTACGTACATGTAATGCTTGGCTGAGAGCTAAGCAAGTTTTTTTCTACATTTCTACATTACACTGATAATAAATTCCTATGGTTGCAAGTAGTGGACACTCCTGGCATCTTGATCACCCTTTAGAAAACCGCAACACGATTGAAAAGCGGACCATAGCCGCTCTGGCTCGTGGCTTATCTAGGAGCCGACCGGCGGTCGTTACAGCTTTTAAGTTTCAGGGCAGCCAAGCTCAAATTGCGAATGTAATCGTCCAAGTTATCACCTTTTTTACTTTACTGTTTCTTGTTATTATGATTTGTCAGTATCTTCCAATTTTTTAAATCTCTTATTGGAAGATATTGAAATACATTTTAAAATTAAATCGTATAATATTACATGAAAAACTTATCTTTCCACAGCATCGTATGGGCAAGACTCGGCCGATTTATACCTAACTTACCTGCCGTCTCACATAATAACGGAGTAGGATCTTCACGGTATGTTGTACAAGTACGGCACTATCATCTCCACTCGATGCTGATGGACGTAGGAAGCCAGAACCGATGGTTTTGTTTTGCAAGGTCCGTTTATCTTGTTTTCTCATAACTAACATATTAGCGTCTTCTTTTAATTGTTTTTTGAAAGGTTTCCTCTACTCTATAGATCCTCGCCAATTTTTTTAATTAACCTTTCTGATTCTTTTATTTTCGCAGGATTGATTCACGTGAAAAATGCGAAGAAATCATCAGTATCGTCAACGGTAAACTGCTGCCCGGCTCAACGCTGCTGCTCATTGTGAAAGTTTCAGACGGAGGGAGCAAAGACACTACCAGTGGTGGCGTGACGGTTTGTATGGCGGTCGAGGCGGAACTGTTGGTCTCCTCTGGGCTTACGACGGATCCAGCGTCCACCATAATGTCCTCCTCGCTCTCTTCTCCCTCATGCAGCTTGGACGTAACTTGCCTCACCAAAATGCATTTCCCAATCGGCCCCAAAGGGGTTTCTTGGCTTGTGCAGTACGTTGTCCATCCTCCAATACACCAGCAGGTTAATAGCACAATAGACTTGCTAACAAAATGATGACGTCATTTGTAACACTGTTGTATCGAGCAGATGGAGATGCTGGGGTTTGGAATGGATCCTTTGCTGCAGTACTTCCCACAGCTGAAAACTTACCTGTCGTCTTTGCACGTTGGCTCAACTAGAAATCCGTACCAAAGGGAACCGGGTGAGAATGGTCACCATCATTACGGTGGCTACCCACTCTATACGCCCGATGGGTCTGCTGCTGCCGCCGACATCATTCCCTCTTTCTCTCTGGTCACAGAGTCGGACCAGTCGGAAAGTGTAGCCGCTACTTCCGACGAGCCCTCATCTTACGGTAATTTAAGAAAAAAACTATTCGTATATTGAATTTCCCTTTTAGGATTTCACCAATTTTGTGATTTAAATGGTGAATTGATTTATTTGATTTCAGGAGCTATGCGAGGAGGAGCGTACCCCTAGGACGTTGAATCACGAATACCTAAAGTGAAACTGTATTTGAAAAAGAAGAAGATTTGTTTGTAGCCGGGCAGCATCAGAGAGGACACTCAAAGAGATCAGTCGGGATCAAAGACCCTGCATGATGGAAGGAAGGCTTTGGCCTGGTATTGAAGCCTAGGCATTTTTACACTGGTTAAGAGAGGCGTTGGTAAAACAGATTGTCGTCATTATCTTGTCTTTTTTAATCACGTGGTTGAATATAGTGTTATTGTGACTTGGAAGAAAACAAATGTGAATTGCTATTTATTTTTACTTAGTGTTCGTCGTTGGAACTTGGCGTCATAATTATGTATACGGAGCGGGCTATGAAATTCTTTAATTTCACGTTAGTGTAATTACGTCAAGTATTGAAAAGAGGGCATAGGATGTGAATATAGTTTTCAGCAGAGTTCGGAAAGTCGGTATTTTCTCTTGGCGCCATACAGCTCCCCGTCGGACCGCATGTAGCTCAGCTTGGGACTCGTCTTGTTGAGAAAGAAGCCGCTTTTTAAGTTCATAAGTTACCGGACAGTCTTGGCTGGAGCAAGACGGACGAAGGTCGAGTCTTGAAGAACACGACCAGGGCCGATGAAATCAGGGACCATGTAATCCTCTTGGTACACTTTTGATGGCAACAAACGGGAAGGAGGTATCATCTTTCTGAGGATAGTTTCCATCTAAAAAGTATTATTATTAAGCTGTGAAGGTGCAGTGCTGTGTAAGAGGCTGTTAAGTCCCGGGGGTAGCACAGATATCTTGATGCTCACTGGTGGGACTCTTCTTCATCAATTGTGTAACAGGCTGTAAGATTTGCTAATTGCTGGCTACCCTGAAATAATGAAGAAAAAAGATAGGTTTAGTCTAACTGAATAAAAAAGATACTTAATTCAATTTCAATACCTGATCGAAATTGTAATAAGCACGCAAAACGTCTAGAGCAAACCTCTTGATTTTAAGGTTTAGAGCGCAAATAAGCCAGGTGAACCGCCGTTGGATGTAACAGATGCCATTATTATTATTTCCCACCCTGTCCCGACTTTACGAATTGAATAGAATTTGAGTGGACTGTTCTTGGCCTAATTGCTGGAACAGTTTTTTACGGAGCAACAATAGTCTTACGGTACCACGTATAAAACAGGAACGCAAACTTATAGTTTTTTGTTTACTTACGCTGCTCTTGTCAGTGCTCGCGTAGACAACAAAGAAGTGTAGACGACAACACGGTGGAAGAATTGCGTAAGCTATCAAAATGGCAACAGTGCTCATGCTCGCCTAAATTTCTTTCTGGCTTCTGCTCCCTTTCCAACTTCACTCCAAGTCTCCAAGTTTCCAGCGTCGTTGTAGATTTTTCACGAGTTTCTGTGAATTTGAGGGTTATTTTGAAATATTTGGCATATGCTAAATAGTATATGCATCAGCGTAGCTGCGTAGGTGCACGAGTTGGGTTGCTGGTGTTAGTAACGTGTTGCAATTAAGTTGGAAAGTCTAGAACGGAGCGTCTGGAAAGAGGTAACGCAGAGCAAGTTGTCAAGTTTCTTCTTCTACATTTTAATATTGGAAAAACTCGCGTTTCGAATATTTGTTACCCTTTTTTATGAATAGTACAGGGCTAACCCTAGACTGGATCAACATTTTAGTTGAAGATGTCAAGACCTATGTGAGTATTTTGATCCGTATGCTTCTATAGTCTGTAATGCTTCTCAGTACCATATTCAAATGACATTTCTTCATCCCTTCTCCAATAATTAATTTAGAATCGTGAATTTTCACACCCAAGGACCAGCAAAACGCACTCAAGGACTCGACTCTACTAGAAAACAGACTATGGCCATTTCCAAAGACAAATACCCAGTAGAAGTCTACTGCAGGGTCAGACCATTGGAGGCCACAACTAAAGATAAATCTTGTGTGTCTATTACTGGCCACAACACTGTGCAGGTGACTCCTCCTGAAGCTTCACAGGGCTATCGTACTAAAATCACAAAGGTTTGTCACCAATCTGAGAGATTTTCAATATTATCTAAATTGCCATCACCCAAATTTATTTTATAGGCTACACAGCAATATGAATTCACGGAAGTTTTTGATGAATCAGTTCCACAGAACTATATCTTCCAGACTGTCGTGATGCCTCTGGTTGAGGATTTGCTGCATGGCAAAAACAGCTTAGTGTTTGCTTATGGAGCCTCTGGATCGGGTAAGACCCACACAATGAATGGAAAAAGCCAGGATGGAGGCATCATCCCTCGTTGCCTGGATGCAATTTTCAACAGCATTGAGCACCAGGTAGTTGATTCATACTTCATGTTATCTTTTTCCAATTTTAAGATTGATTTCTCATTCAGAACAAGAAATCCATTTTCAAACCGGATGGAAAAAACGGATTTGATATCCAGAGCGACGTTGATGCTAAGAGCAATGGACAGGGGGGGAAATCAGCTCGAGAATTCAAGTAATATAAGAGAAATAATATTTTCTAACTTTTAAACTAATTATTTTTAAATAGAGCTCCGCGTCACCGAGAAAGACAAGACAATTATGGAGCGAAAATACTGGATGTAAACGTAGACAAAACCTATTCCGTGTTTGTCACGTTTGTAGAGGCGAGTCGAACACTTTTATTTCTAATTATACTAAATTTTATTAAAATATATTATTTTACTAATTTAGATATACAACAATATGGCTTACGACTTGCTGGAGGATATCAATCCTGGAAAGAAGGAACCCAAAATGTTACGAGAGGACAAAAAAAGAAAGATGATGTAAATAGACTCTTCTGAACTTTAAAAAATGATTTCTTTTTTCCTATGAAAAATTATTTTCCTTGACTAAAGTAAAATATTTTAGGTATGTTCATCCCGTGACAGAATTGGAAATTAAAACAGCAGGTGAAGCTGCCGCTGTTTTTGCTCGTGGACAGAGAAACCGTGAAATAGCGCGCACTAGGTTGAATTCGGAGTCTAGCCGGGGCCACTCCGTTTTCAACATTCGTGTAGTTCAAGCTTCTATTGATAACCAGGTCAGTTTTTTTGTTTTTTTTTAAATCTATAATATTAGAGCTATTAATCAGTTTGTTTTAAAAATAATAGGGATCTACGCCAGAGAAATCGCTCAAAATCGGTCATTTGTCACTCGTTGATTTGGCCGGCTCCGAGCGCAATAGCGGGACTAATACTAGCGACAAGACATTGAGGGAAGCCGGGAGCATTAACAACACCCTAATGAATTTGAGGACGTGTATTGAAACCCTGCGCGATAATCAAATGAACGCCACGCCTAAAATGATCCCTTATCGTGAATCGAAGATTGCACAACTCTTCAAAGTATTTTTCCAACCATAATTTAGTTTAAAGTCTATGGAGATTTAATTATAACTTTTTTTCTTAGGGCTACTTTGATGGAGAAGGAAAAGTGAGAATGATCATTTGTGTTAATCCTCGAGCCGATGGCTACGATGATACCAAAACCGTCATGCGATTCGCTCAAATCGCTCGAGAAGTACGGATTAATACTTGTGTCGTCGACTCCCCCACGCAGCTCGATCAAGTAGCTCAGGAAGTACTTATTACTCGTGCAGCTCAACCCGCTTTGCAGTTTGCTGAACTGGTCCCTGAAGCACAGATTGCTCGTGCCGTCCAGCCCAGCAGTCGTGCAGAAGCTACACCTGTAGGAACTCCGGTTATGATTATTGACCGTAGTAATAGTTTTCTCGATGAAGCTTTCCTTGAACCGGAGCAGGTATCGTTTGAAATTGATTTCCTCCTTAGGAGTGTATATTAATTTATCTTTCATATTTTATCGTTAACAGAAGCGTTACGAGCAAGCAATGAAAAAGCGCATGGAAGAGCGTACTTTGATTGGGGACATGGAGGAGGAGTTGGCGGTGAGGCGGGCGGAAGTCATCAGTCTGAAAGCCGAGGTCAAGAAGCAAAGATCCCGGGCTCAGTCTTTTGAGAACAGACTCCGTAACGCTGAGTCGATCATTGCCTCTCTTCAACGTCAAGTTGCGGAGCTTCCGAAACTCGGCAATAAGTATTATAATTAATTGGATTCAGTTTACAGAAGTTTAGAGTATTAACTTCATTTTAATCTGCGTAGAGAGAACCAACATGATCGCCAAGTGGAGGCCAAACTTCAACTGCCGAATTATCGTTCCAATGTATTGTGTGAAAAATTGGATGTTGGTAGTGCCGTTAAGACTTCCGGCTTGCATATCAACTCTGTTTCGAACCGTCCTCCACCTATGGAACGGTTCAACGTATCATCTCCGATTCCAACCGCTAAACTACCCGTCAATGAGCTAGGATTTGAACTAGGAGGTCTTCAGAAGTGATAGTTGAATTATTTCTAAACGATCATCCTATTGAGTCGATTTATTTCTTGTCTTTTTTTCTTTATCTCTTTTTGGTGTTTTCTTTTGGGGAAAAATTACCGGTTTAGTTTGTAAACTGTTGAAGTCCAAGTTGATTTTTTTTCGCGTGCTGAAGTTTGCCGCTTTTATTTTACAATGAATTTTTTTTTATGCACGAGATTTAAATACATTTACGTATTTTTCTTCCAATTCGTTTCTTTTCAATTTTGTTGCAATTCACGGCTTAATATACATCCATGGAAACTACATACACAAGAAGAGGGCAATATGACCTATTGGTATTTTGGTCGTCCGGTTCAACTGCTATTTTGATTGATAATTTCACATTTTTTTTTTGCTGGGTTGGACACCGGTTCCGTTCAATTTTTAAAAGTGGGGGATATGCCTTGTTTCTATTTTTTCAACAGTAAAAAAAGGGGTAGTCATTTTCCTATAGGTTTTTTAAAAAATCAAGCTGGAAGGGTATCCAATGCACAATTAATTTACAGACAAGGCCTTTTGAACTTGGCGAAAGACGCGGGAAATTACCTTCCAACTAGTGGCGCTAGAGAACAGTTTTTGTATAGACCTATTTTCTCTTCCTCAGCATCGTTCATCATCGCTTGCGAAATGACAGCTGTTTTTCACTCATCATTTTCATCCATTTTCGGTATTTCCTTGTTGTGATGTATTCAGAATTTCTATTTTCAATAACATTTTCGTTGTGTGCCGGAACTTTGACCCATTTTTGTAAATTTATTTTAAAATGTAGCCCCTCTAAGTTCGCCTCAGTGTTTCAAGTGATGGCCGATAAAATAAATCTGCTATGAATTCACTTGTTTTTATACTTATTCGACTTACTGTGCCCAAATTAAATTATCGAGTTATCCTCTTTTATTTATAATCGTCTCTTTTTTCTCATCTCCTTTTCAGGTATCGAAGGCCGTTAAGAATTTTAAATCTAAACTCTCAAATTTCTTCAAGGAACTATTACTAAAATTAAAGAAAAGATTGACATTTCCAACTCAAATTAATTTAATTTTAAAGATTGCTGCTTAATTTATTCCCACTTACTCCTGCCGGTTACTAAATCTTGATCACCCCCACTCCAGGTGAAATAATTAAATTAAATCCTATCCTATCCTATCCACACACTTAATGACTTGTCTGATTCACTCTCACATTCAGAGCTTGAATGGTCAGAATTAACCATGCGGCCTGCTCGAGTAAGAGAAACTTCACACTAAGCTGTGGGCAACCATTGAGATATGCACGATATGTGTTTGGGGGTCTTCACTGATCCAGTTCTGGGGCGAGTCATGTTTGGAATGGATCCTTTGCTGCAGTACTTCCCACAGCTGAAAACTTACCTGTCGTCTTTGCACGTTGGCCCAACTGGAAATCCGTACCAAAGGGGACCGGGCGAGCACGGTCACCATCATTACGATGGCTACCCACTCTATACGCCCGATGGGTCTGCTGCTGCCGCCGACATCATTCCCTCTTTCTCTCTGGTCACAGAGTCGAACCAGTCGGAAAGTGTAGCCGCTGCTTCCGACGTGCCCTCATCTAACGGCAATTAAAGAGAAAACTATTCGTATATTGAATTTCCCTTTTAGGATTTCGCCAATTTTGTGATTAAAATGGTGAATTGATTTATTGATTTCAGGAGTCAAGAGAGGAGAAGCGTACTTGGGCCGTTACGGAATCTTAAATACCAAAGTTGAAACAGACCATCAGTCGGGATCAAAGACCCGGATGGATGGATTGCTTTGGCCTGGTATAGAACATAGCCTAGACATTTTTACACTGGTCAAGAGAGGCATTGGTTAAACAGATGGTCGTTATTATCTTGTCTTTTGTAATCACGTGGTTGAATATATTGTGACTTGGATAGAAACAAAGGTGAATTGCTAAATTTTTTATTACTAATTGGCGTTCATTGTTGGAACTTGGCGTCATTATTATGTATACGGAGCGGGTTATGAAATTCTTTAGTTTCACGTTAGTGTAATTACGTCAAGTATTGAAAAGAGGACATAGGATGTGAATATAGTTTTCAGCAGAATATAGTTTTCAGACAGATCTCACATCTGGGCCGATGAAATCAGGGACAATGTAATCCTCTTGGTTCACTTTGGATGGCAAGAAACGGGAAGGAGGTATCATCTGATCTTTCTGGAGATAATTTCCATTTAAGAGGCTGTCGAGTACCGGGGGCAGCACAGATATCTTGAGGCTCACTGGTGGGGATCTTCTTTCTTTGATTCTGTAACAGACAACAGGCTATAAGATTGCCAATTGCTGGCTAGTCGGAAATAATGAAATAAAAGATTGGTTTAGCCTAGCTGAATAAATACTAAAATAAGATACTTAAATCAATTACAGTACCTGATCGAAAGTGTAATGAGAACACAAAACGTCTAGAGCGAAACTCTTGATTTGAAGGATTAGAGCGCAAATAAGCCAGGCAGCACTCCGTTACTTGGATGTAACTGAGATGACATTCTTATTATTTACCCATCCTGTCCCGACTCTAAGAATTGAATAAAATTTGAGTGGACTATTCTTAGCCCAATGGCTGTCACAATTATCAACGGAGCAACAAGTCCTACCACGTATAAAACAGGCACGCAAATTTATAGTTTTTTGTTTACTTTCGCTGCTCGCGTCTGTTACTCGCGTAGACAACAACGAAGTGCAGACGACAACAAGGCGGAAGAATTGCGCAAGCTATTGAAATGGCAACACTGCTAATCTACATTTCTTTCTGCTCACTTTCTTACTTCATTCCAAGTTTCCAGCGTCACTGCGTCGTTGTGAACTTTCCAGGAGTTTCTGTGAATTTGAGGGTTATTTAAAACTCCGTTGGTAATACATTGTCACATCTTGTCCTTTATTTTAACTTGTTGAGGTATCCGATCTTCATTTTCTAAATTTATTTTCCCCACAAGGATACGTGAAGTAATAAGCCAGATAGCGTTTGATGTGGCAAAGAAAATTTTTTTTTCAATAATTTATCTTTAAAAGTCTCTATCGAGCAGCTTCCATACGTCCGCTCAGACAAAGACCAGGAATTCGACGAGCAAGACATGAACCACAGCAAATTATTTATAGTGCTTTTACGGTTTAAGTCCGAAAAATTAGTCAAAGCGTTACGGAGTTTGCAAGACCGTTCCATATTGCTCCATCAAACACCAGCAGAACGACTGGTCGCGACACACATGCCGTACTACGAGGGGGAAAATATTGTGTGAAGACGCCGCAATGTTATCCTCTTCTTCCTGTCATTATGATCTGCTTTTATAGTGTCATCTTAAACTTGAAAAAGAAAGGAATAAAGTAGTGATTTTGAATAAGTATAATTAATAGCTATTCATAATATTAGAACGGAAAGTTACCGTACAAAACGACGCATCCGTTATATTCAAAATTTGTTTAATTTTATTTTACCGTGCCTTTTGTTTTCATGTCAGATAAATAAAAATTTTCCTTTTTTAGCGTTGATCTCTTTTATTCTTTTGTTGCAAACAAGTTGAGAAAGGGTGCCGAGGTCAGGATTTGGAATTTTAATCAGTGAATGTGCGTTACAGACAAGCCCGCCAATATGTTGGTTCGTCAACTGCTTCTAGTGCAAAATTGTGCTCGTCGCCTTGTTGTACTGCTTGCTTCTCGTCGAACCTCAATGGAATCTTTTACTTGCCTTCTCCAATCTACCAAGTCTCTTATAAAACTTCTGATAGCTTCAGGTAATGTGCATTCCTCAATATATTTTTGTTTCGCGGCTTTCTTCTCTTATTTTTCTAGCGGCGCCATGCTTTTCCACGGTTGCCGAGCGACGGTCGTTGGCTGTTCGAGCTGCTGCTAACTCCCACTAACTCAGATTCTCCCTTTATTTCTTACTTTACAACTGTAAAATGTTGAGTGACATCAGCATCTAGGGTTTCACCAAGACGACCTTCCTTTGTTGCCACGTTGGCGTCAAGCGTATCTCTGGCTATTTACACTCGAGGGGTCCCGTGGTGTGCGACACTTACAAGACCTAGACAAAAAGAGGTTCTATACAATATGAAGCAATCTTTTAATTCGTAGAACATTATAAACATGGATATAGCTTGAAGCGGTCACGGCGAGAGGCTACCCGAATGGGCCATTCCCGACTCATTTTAAATAACATCCAAGCTAGAGTTATGGATAGAAATTAAGGTAAATACATATAAATCAATAAAATGACAGCTTCCCTATGCTCATGAAATTTGAAAAAAATATAATGTTGGCGCGCTACTTGAAAGTGCCATCTAGCGACCATACTCATCACATAGTTAATTTCCTACTCGCATGCTAGGTAGCGCTGCAGCTCAGTTGGTAATTTGGTATGTCCGTGAGGCGTTGTCAGTGAATGATCAATTCGTTTCACTATTTAATAAGGTTTTCACGAAACGCATATTTAAAAAAAGATTCAAGTTTATTAGCTTATTTGGTAAAACTACAGTATGGGACCCCCTCTACTTAGTTTTACTTAGTTATACTTAGTTTCACTTACTTTCACGTAGTTTTACTAAGTTTTACTTAGTTTTACTTAGTTTTGTCGCCGTCTGAAATCAGAAGTTGGCTGAGATAAACTAAGTGAAACTAAGGGAAACTAAGTATAAACACCACGTGGAAAATAAGTGAAACTAAGTATAACTAAAATAGAGAACAATGTGGAAAATCAAAACAAACTAAGCGAAAAACGTGAGATAATTACATGTAAATGTAGAGCGTGTAAAATGGTAATGAAGAAAAGAACGTCCCAAGCAATAATGTAAACACTAAATACGCACGGGCAAAGTACAAGAAAATCTGTAAACCAATAACATGAAAATTACGCGGTTAACTAGTTTAAATGAGTAAAAAATGATAACGAACCACAGTGAAAACTAAAAACATAAACGCGAAAATGTTAAAAAAAAAGCAAATATATAAGGGAGAGGTGCACATACCCGTGGCAACGAAGCAAAATAATGGCGCCGAAGAGGGAGAGAAATTGTGAGCAGCGTTGCCAGATCAATTTTAAATGTAAAATAATAAATGAGAATATAATAGTAAACTAATTGCTTCTATACATAAAAACATTATTGAAATAATTTGATTTAGTTAAATATATTTTTAGTTAACATGTTGTATAATTTTCAGCTATCTATGAAATAACAATATTTTTCAGAAGTAACGTTGCCAGCCCCATATGGCCCGGTTATGGGTACACATAATAGGCTTTGGGCGGCGTGGGACATTTGGCTAACTCCTACTCCGCTTGCCGGGGGGCCCGCAAGCGGGTCCCCCCCCCCCGGCAAGGTCGTAGTCGCTAGCCAAATGTCCCACACCCCCCCTACAATGCAACAGTCTTCTTTTCCCATCCTACTCCCATGTATGATTACCTGATAATTTTTTATAAAATAAAATAACCTAACCTAACCTAACCTAACCTAACCTAACCTAACCTAACCTGGGGGTTATGCAAAGTGACCTACCTTTACTCTAACAATAACCTAACGTTATGCTATTACTGACCTACCGTTATGCTAATAATGACCTACCGTTATGCTAAGTGACCTACCGTTATGCTAATAGTGACCTACCGTTGTCCTTCAAGTCACCCATCAGTGTCATTATAATCACCTACCATTATCTTAATAATGGCCAATTATCTTCATAGTGATGTACCGTTATTCTAATAAAGGCGATTTTTTTTTACTTAGTTTACTTAGTTATAATAAAATGGCGAACTTTACTAGAAAGACGTCAGCATGCAAAGTTAAAAAACAAATCATGTTTGGAAGTGCGGGTGTATTTTTTTTACTTTCCCTCTCAACCGCCCGCTTTTTAATCCTTGCCTTTCTTTTTTCTAAAAAACCTTCCTTTGTTTTCTTTTCGTACCCTGCCTCCTCTTTTCTCATGACATAGACCGGAAAAGGGATACACACCGAAACAAAAGAAGGGGGGATGAGAGGGGGTGGGAAGGGATTATATTGGCACGCGCCAGTTTATTTTTTAATTCTATTGAAAGAACAGCACCACCAACGATGACCGTAATAGATAAGTATAAAAATTACATTAACAGGGTTAATAGCAAATATTCCTAGAAACGAAATCTTTTCAAGAAGTGGACCCTTGAAAAAGTTAGATTAGTCGGTCATAAAATGAAACCATTGGATAGGTACAATTATCTAGTCGAATGTGGTTTTATTGTTAACAAGTACATCAAGTGTCAGAGGAAAGGTTGCCAGGGGACGCGTAAAGACATCAAAATGTCCCTTAAGGCTTCGAAAACTGACGGAGTACAATGGAAATGTAGAGGGGAAAAGATAATTAAGGGAAAAGAATCTCCATGTGGCGGCATTATTTCAGCAAGATCTAAAACTTGGTTTGCCGGATCAAAATTAACGATGCACGAGATCCTTATGCTGACTTACTGCTGGTGGAGTGAGTTTACCTGCATACTTAGTTTACTTAGTTTACTTAGTTTACTTTGTTTACTTAGTTTCTATATCTTTACAGCAAAGACGAAGCCGAACCGAATGAATATGGCTTTAATGACAACACCCTTACGGATTGGGCTAATTTTTGCCGTGAAGTAGCCATTTCAGAGGTCAAGAGGAAATCATGTCGCATTGGAGGCCATGGGAAGACAGTCGAGATCGACGAATCTGTATATGCCCACAGTATGTATCCATTTGACTAATTTTACTTAGTTTACTGAATTTTTATTGGATTAACAGGAAAGTACGGCAAGGGCAGACTTGTCAAAGAGAAATGGGTCTTTGGTGGCATCGAAAGGGAGAGCAGGAGATGTTTTCTTGTTCCAGTACCTAACCGCAAAGCAACAACTCTAATCAAACTGATTAAAAAATGGATTCTCCCAGGTACCACGATCATATCTGATTGCTGGAAAGCATACAGTAAGATTTGGTAAGTGATTTTAAAAATGAATAAAATAAATTAGAAGCATTATTTATAATGTAATTGTGTTTAGGGAACATAACGGGTATACACACCTTACGGTGAACCACTCTTTAAATTTTGTTGACCCGGAAACCGGAGCCCATACCAATTTGATTGAAAATACCTGGGGTGTTTCAAAAAGAGAATTGCCCGCTTGCAACCGCCAGAAAGAATTCCTTGAGGGGTACCTCGCCGTTTTTATGTACCGAAGAATATTGAAAAATGAAGACGATGGATTTCCGCATTTTATGAGAGCCGCAGCAAAGTTGTACAATGGGAAAAAGAAAGGTAAAACAAGTGGGACTGGTTGAACATAAAAGATGTATTAATATTTGTTTATTTTTCCATCAAAGATGACAAAAATGAAGAAGAAAAAGACCACTTGGACGACGAAGACGAGACCGATACCACACTTGTAGATGAATTTCTAGAAGAAGGTTTGTATGTAATACAACCAAATAGAATACTTTTAATTACTTACTTTTACCATGCACGAATCAAAATAGATGAACGTTTGGAATTGATGGCTGATGCAGTACTTCAACAAGAAATAGTACCAGTAGAAGTAGCCGACGAAGAATATGTACATGAGGAGCGCGATAATAATTCGGTCCAAGTCGAGGAAGTTTCAGAAAATGGTACAAAATATCATATGTGAAAATTTTATTAATTACTTAGTTTACTGAGTTCATTAATAATTTTTATAGAAGAATGGCTTGAAGGAATGGTTAATGAGGAAACAGTTCAAGGTAACATAATGGAGGAATTAGAGGGCGGAGATGATAGCAACGACTATGATATGACCGTATTCGATAGAATGTCTACAGATGGTAAGTGTTTTGATGACATTCAATGCTAATACTACATTTACTGAGTTTATTACAATACTATAAAGATGAAGAGCTGGAAGAGTTGGTTGATTCATTACTACAGGAAGTAGTAGACGACGAAGAAAACGACAACAACGCTATGACTTTATCCGATGGTACCCTGACGGAAGATGGCAAGGTTTTGTTTTCAAGCATAAAATTCGCATAACATTTATTTCCATTTTCATAAGATGAAGCATTAGAAGAGAGACTTGCCATGTTGGAAGAGGAAGAAAATCAACCGAGAAACCAGCATCATACGGGTGAAAGAATTGCGCATCTACTTGATGAATATCCCCAACATGTTCAAAGAAAACGCAAGGCGGATACACGGTAAGTTACTGTGTAAGCATCTGCTACTTAGTTTACTTAGTTCTAATTTTTTCGTAATGGATGTTATCATTAATACAATAATGAAAAAATTCAATTTCTGGAATATTCAAATCAATTCTACCCAAATTAATACGATTTTAAATTTTTTTTAGAAAGGAATCGGTGAACAAATTCAAGAGGCGATAAAACGACCAATTACAAAATTTCTTTGTATAATGTTATCGATGTTGTGAAACCGAAAATTCAATGTACACTTCTTACATTTGACGAGATAACAGTATTACAATTCAATTTTAAAAAATCCCATTTTCTACTTCTTGCCGGTATTCTTTTTCTTGGGCGGGGCCGTCCGCAGCTGCTTCTGGAGGGCAGCCTTCTTCTTCTTCTCCTTCGCCTTCTTCTCTTCTTTCAACTTTCTGGCCCGCCAAAAGTCACTGGCATCCCGTCCATAGTTGTTCAAGACTGACGAAATAGCTTGTTGAGTTTGTTCCTTTACGAATATTTCACGCTCTTTCTTGTTCGGGTAAAGCTGTTGCCAAGCTGCTTGAGTGTAACCTAGGAAAGAAGAGAAAGCACATTAAAAATAAAAATATTTTTAAAAATAAATTAAGATTTAAAAATTACCATGAATGAAAGTTTTATCGTCGGTGTGCATGTCCCAGATCTTTTTGCTCTTCTTCTTCACGCCAAAACCTTGCTTGTTCTGCCTCATCAACATCAGATGTAGACGGTCGTATCCCAGTCGCATAAGTTCCTTTACGAATTTGTCGACGCTGTACGGGTCGGTGCTGCGGGGCTTGCCATCCTCTCCCGTCATCATCTCCAGACTGTTTTCACCATACAAGGCTTTCCTTCTTTCGATTTCTCTCACGGCTTTCCTCGCGCAGGCCCGCATCTCTTCTTTCTTTTTCAAGTACTGAAATGTTTAAAATTTTAAGGATGACATTAAAGTATTGATTTCATTTGAAAATATTACCCGTTTCTGAATTAGAACTTCCACGTCACTGTGAGAATCCTCCTGCTCTTCCGATTCAAAATCATCATCTTCTTGGAAGGCATCGTCATCCGTTTCATCGTCATCTTCATCATCAGCTGGTCTACGGGACGATTTCTTCTTCTTGTTGGCATCGTCATCCGTCTCATTCTCATCGTCATCCGTCTCACCGTCATCGTGTTTACGGGGCGATTTCTTCTTCTTTGTCTTGGCATCGTCGGCCGTTTCGTCGTCTTCTTCATCATCAGCGGGTTTACGGAATGATTTCTTCTTCTTTTTCGGAGGGGAAGACGAGCTAGCTTCAGCGTCCACCGGATTACGAGATGATTTCTTCTTCTTTTTCGGAGTTGAAGACGAGCCTGCTTCAGCGTCCACTGGATTACGAGATGATTTCTTCTTTTCCGGAGGGGAAGGCGAGCTTGCTTCAGCGTCGTCTGGTCTCTTTCGATGTTTTTGATTCTCCTTTGAAGGAGAAGAGACAGATACAGATTGAGCTACTACCGGTGTTACGACGTAGGTAACATCATTCGGTGTAACGATTGTGAAATCATTTGGAACAGGCGCGTCATCCATATGCTGGCGTAATATATCAGGAGAGGGTGGCATGGAATCATCATCATCCTTCGAGGGAGATTGAACTGCATCATCTACAGAAAAAAATGATTAAAATGAACAGGTAAATAGGCTGAATAAAAATACCATTGATGACTGAAGTAGCAGGGATATTCAAGGCCTGTCTAAGTTGAGTATCAGGAGATGCCAGATTCTGCAATAGCTGTGTACTTCCTAAATCGAATGGAAACCTTGGCTTGGGAGGAGGTACTGTATTATCTACAGAAAAAAAAATGATTAAAATGAACAGGTAAATAAGCTGAATAAAAATACCATTGATGTCTGAACTGGCAGGGATATTCAAGGCCTGTCTAAGTTGAGTATTTGGAGATGCCAGATTCTCCAATAGCTGTGTACTTCCTAAATCGAATGTATTCTTTGGCTTGGGAGGAGGCACTGTTTCGACAGCATTGTCGAGAGTGCCTTCATCGGCTTCCACTGCAACTTCATCAATTACCCCTTTGGCTTTGGCTGTAGCGGTCCTCTTCCTTGGCTTGGGACGAGGCACTTTTTCGACAGCATTCTGGAGAGTGCCATCATCGGCTACCACTGCCATTCCATCAATGACCCCTTTGGCTTTGGCTGTAGCGGTCCTCTTCCTCGTAGTCATGTTTTGTATAGCTGAGGCTTTTGCTGCCACAGCCACTGCTCTCTTCTTTTTCGGGGCAGATTTACGAGGCTGAAGAAAGAAAATCAATTAAATTTCATTAGAGAGCAATTATTACAATATTTTGGGTGAATACCTTATTCGTTGAACGTTTTGTGAGGGCAGCCTCACGTTCTGCTTTTTCTTTTGGTAAATTCCTAGGCGCCATATCTGAACATAAATTAAAAAAAAACTTACTTCAGATAACTTTTAATAACTTAGTTTCTTTTAATTACTTACTTTAGTAAAACGTAGTAAAGCAAATTTTAAATCCACATGTCAACCAGTGTAACATAACTTTTGGAAAAAATAAGTTAAATTAAGATAAATTAAGTTAATTTCGTAAACTTTTCGATAACTTTTAACTTCACTCTAAAAGTGTGATTTTTAACTTAATTTAACTTTTACAAAAACCGAAAATGGTACTTAACGGCCGTTAAGTTAAGTTATTTTTTTTACCAAAAATGTTGTCTCTTTGACGTCCAGAAAGGACCAAAAAATATTTTTTCGCCAATGCTGCTTTTGAATTTAAGAGAATTATCACTACCGACCATGTTGAAACTAACTAAATTGCTCTTTTCGGTGAATGTTGGCGTTTAAAATAAAAGATATAAAAGAATTACAAATTTCGCTTCTTTTTCCAGTTGAGGGAATGTGTAGTCTTTTGAAATCAATAATGGTTTAATTAATCATGGCAACTCTGATAACGCAAAAACCTTTGCTTTAAATGTGTTTCGTCGCATTTATCAGTCCTTTTTCCATTGAAAATCTCGATTAAAATTTTCCCGAAAATAGCTTAACTTAACGGCAAGTTAACTATTAACTTAACTTAGCTTAACTGCAAAAAAATTAAATAGACGTTAACTTAATTTAATTATCCGAGCTTTTGGGCTCATTTAACTTAACTTAGTTTTTACGCGAAAAAAATAAGTTATGTTACACTGATGTCAACCAGAATCAAACCTGCCACTGAGCATGTCCAATCTTGTCTGACTCTGACTACTAAAGTCAATAGATATTTTGTAAAAGAAAAAAAGGGAAATTTTGTACTTTTTTCAGATTTAATATTTTAAAAAGTAATATTATTTTTTAATACAGTCATTATCTTATTTTACTTTTATTTATATAATTTATTGTAAATTTTTTTATAATAGTCTCTCATTTTTAAATGTGCTTGATTTGACTTCAGTAGTCTATTTCCGTCTGCTCTTTCATTTCACCATCAGTTCCCAGTTCGTCATCGGTTTCCCACCTGCCATCCACTAACAACCGTTATTTTTGTTGTTGATTGCTGCTGAAACACTTGATCTAGATTCTAGAATTTATCGTTTAAAAAGATTTAAATTTCAAAAAAAAAATCACAAAAATTGCGATAAAACTCAGTAAAACTCAGTAAAACTCAGTAAAACTCAGTAAAACTCAGTAGAACTCAGTAGAAGTAAGTAAAACTAAGAAAAACTCAGTAAAAAAAGGGTCCTATACTGTAGTTTAACCGCTTATTTCTTTAGGAAAGTCCTTAACGGTAGTGGCCAATAAATTCAGCTTTAGTGAACTGCTAGGTCGAAAGTAAGTTACGTCGACACATACACCTAGGGCATTTATTGTTATTCTTTAACTGTCATGATTCTAGATCTACTCGGCACTTTCTGACTTTTTTTTCTCCATCCATTATTATTTTTTTCAATTTTAGAGTTTTAAGGAGAATGGACAAACGAGTAGATTTAGACTGGCAGTTAACAAAGCACACTCCTTTGGATCGTGCAAAACACCTGCTGGAAACAGGTTTCAAAGCTGATGTTGAGTTCTTAGTTGGCAGTAAGCATGGAAAGAAAGAGGTACTTTCAGTTTTCTCTATTTAATTTCCACATTTAATTAATTATATTTTATTCTTACAGGTCATCAAGGCCCATAAAACTTTCCTGTTGATGAGCAGTCCTGTTTTCGAGACCATGTTTTATGGGTCCTTGCCTCAGCCTCAACCAATTGTCATCCCTGACATTATTCAGCCATCAGTGTTCAAGCAGCTTTTACAGTAATTGAATCTTAATAAGTTTATTATAATCATTTTAAAGCCAGATTGATTCATCCTAGGTACATCTACACCGACGTCGTCAACTTTGAATCAGTCAGTCTCGCCAATGATTTGTACTACGCTGCCGATAAGTACATGCTTCCATTCTTGTCGGAGCGTTGTATTCAGAGCGTGAAAGACAATCTCTCACCAAAGAATGTGTTCCAAGCTCTGGAATCTAGAATTCTCCATGAAAACGATGCACTCAAAGTATTTAAAAAGTAATTATTATGGTTTTTTAGATACTGAAATAACGTTTTATTTTCTTCAGGAAAAAGGGTTCTCTTATTTATGTCATCATATGCGGAAGTCGTACAAGGCTGATAAGGATGGTTTCAGACACCTTTCCGAGTCCACTTTACTCACTATTTTACAAGTGGAAAATTTGGATATGAGTGAAGTAGATCTGTTCGGCAATCGCTCAACTTATTGTCATCAATCCACGCTTCGATACAATTATTTTTCATCCTCTTCTAAAATATTTTCTGGAGCCGCCATGGAATATTTAATTCGGTCCATTAGTCCAGTTTTCAAGAATTACTTCTAATTCACTTTGTAGATGTAGTTGACAGTGTTGGACTGTGTATTTGATTCGTCGTGTCACTCATGGCTCATATACTGCACTACTATTTAAAATGTCAAACATTTTGTGAAAAATTCAATCACTTCATGGAAACATTTTAGATGTTTAGACTATAAAAGATGATTTTGGTGATATTTATTCAACACAATTTGGCTAAGCTGCTGCTAGGTGTTTCCGTGTTTTCAAACAAAATTTTGAATGCTAGGTATGCTTTCTCATGTAGACTAATTCAATGATTCTATACTGTTATTCATAAATTTTTATACTTCATTTTCACCTGTTTAACTACTTTATAGGTACCTCTACACTATGAAGTGAATGATGTTATGGAGGTGATGGGGCTATGCTCATTCAAGTACTTCAGAATCGGGAGTAAGTGGTGCAGCCAACATCATATTTCTATAGCAGCGAGCAGGCTGATAGATGCTAACAAAGGTATTTTTGCAGTTTTATCTTGAGTACCATACTATTTTTTAAAACTATTTTGTATATATTTCAATTTTTATTCAGTTAATCAACATATTATTTACACATTTTTAATTTATAGGTGGAGGCCACACCATAAGTTGTTGAACCTTCAAAGCTGTTTGAAAAGTTCAAGAGAAGATTGATACAGTGTGAGTACCCAAATTCAACTACATCATTGATAATTTTTTAGTTTTATTTTCAGGTCTTTTAAATTGGATATTGTATATGTCTTTAGATTATAGACGGTGTGCGTCATTCTCTTTACAAAATTTCCATTTTTTTTAAGTTCCTATCCAGTTATTTCTTCCGTATAGTCGTCTATTCACTGGACTCCAAGCAAAGGTAGATTTTCTGCATATTATTTCCTTTCTTTATTTGCACACCTACCGGCCTATACACCGCTAAGGCTCTATTTATATGCTCGTTGAACCAGCAGCAAATCAGCTTCCCCTTTTTCTCTGAAGAGAAACTGTTAAAAAAAGAAGAGTAAAATGTAAAGAATCCGGAACTTTATTACGCCATTTGGACACTAGGGCGTTACATGAGGTTCCTTCTTGATTTAACACGAGTGACGCAAGTAAAATAGTTTTTATTTGGATTTTATAAACAGATCCACCGGATTTTCCTTCGGGATCTTTCAAGTGCGTCCGTTACGTCTCCAACCAGACATATTGCCTGCCTTGGTACCAGCGTCCAGCGGTGCGGTAAAGATGTTTCCCTCAATTTTATCCGAGATTTTTTGGTAGTTTTTACGATTTTCATTTAAAAATTTTCAGATTTTTCAGTTTTCTTCATGGCTTTGTACCAAATTTCTTAAGGTTTTATCAAATTGGTCTGGATTTTTAGGATTTCATTCATCATTAACTCGATTTCAATATTCTTTTAAATTTCAGACTTTTGCGCTGAGAGGACGTGCGCTTATTTCCAATTTATCTGCACTCGTTCCGGGCTTCCGGCCACTGCATCCTTCAATCCAAAACGACTGGTTTGATAACTCGAAGAAGGCTTTCCAATTCCACCCATATCCTGTCACAGGTTTGCGATGGAAAGAGGGGCTGTCCAAGCGGAATCGGTGAACTCTAGATTATCTTGAACGAATCTGGTGATTGCTATTGTACCGACAGAAGTGTAAGTTATTGTACCATCTCGTCAGTATGTTATCAAACCTCAAACACAATGGAACTTATATAATTTATTTTCTCCGTTAAATGTATTTGCAACTTTATTTATTTCATTTTTTTTTTACTTTTTAAAAATATTGTTTAATCCTTTGGGTTAGCAAGTACAGTTTTCCAACTTAAAGCTATATAACATCATTTACCAACAGATGTTGACATGAATTGAAACATAAAACATGTAGCCTTACACATAACCTTACTTCCTATGTAAGATACTAGGAATAGATTTTTTTAAAGTTTTACCTTCCTTCCTCCCGTTATGTATATTTCACCTTACTTTTAAGATTTTCTTCTAAATTCTTCCTTCCTTCCGTGTATAATTCACCTTACTTCCCATCTAAATACTAGGAGGTTAAATAGAGGAGAAGTAGGTTTGTATATTCCACCTTACTTCCGAATTTAGCTTACTTCCTTCCTTCCTTCCTAGGAAGAAGTAGGTTTGTATATTCCACCTTACTTCCGATTCTAAGTTTTAGCTTACTTCCTTCCTTCCTTCCAATCTAAATACTAGGAGAGTATGTTTGTATATTCCACCTTACTTCCAAGTTTTAGCTTACTTCCTTCCTTCCTTCCAATCTAAATACTAGGAGAGTTTGTTTGTATATTCCACCTTACTTCCGATTCTAAGTTTTAGCTTACTTCCTTCCTTCCTTCCTTCCTTCCTTCCTTTCTAAATAGGTCAGTCTTTACATATTTTTTTTTCTGTCGGGATGGTACATTGTTTCACACTTCTGTCGGGATGGTACATTTATTTACACTTCTGTCGGGATGGTACATTATTTCACACTTCTGTCGGTTTTCCCAAATCTGTCGGTACAATAGATTTTACGAACGAATCTACTTCGCCGATTCTTAAGTGAATTACATCGATTTATGCAAGTACGATGGTACTGGAAGAAGACAGATTCTGGATGGAACCTAATATTACTAATACACCATCCTTACTCTTTGGTCGTCTTTGAGACTTTGAGGACAAAGTCTACTGGACGGATCTTCAATTCAGTCGAATCCTTTCTGCCAACAAATTCATTGGATTGAATCATACCGTCTTCTTTCACCTTGTATCCCAGTCTCTGACTGGGCATCATCCAGCGCTCCAGCCGATATCACACGTAGAATCAACAGGTAATAACTATAACAATCCTTATAAATCTAAATTAAAACTGAATGAAAACTTCTTCTTTTTTCGGGTTCGCTTATCGTTGTTGCCCTGGATATCTACTTTATCCAAAATTGATCCGGTCAATGTATCGAAGAAGAGACTACCCTACTTGATGTTCATGAAGGAATCCCAGATTATCGACCTGGCTTGGACAGCTGGAATCGATGATCGAACAGTACCGGCGGCCGGTTGACCTCCGTCGGCGAAGTGAGTGTCTTTAATACTGGATCGAATCTTTAAAAGAGGATGGAACTCTTTACTAGATGCATTGTCTTGACGGAGACAGCAAGACTTCATTCCTCAACGACCTGGATACTAGCCTTTATTAGCTCTTTATCGTCAGCAAGAAAGCGCCTAACCTAGAAACAATCAAAGTGGACAGTAAAACCAAGCATCGAACCATTTTGTTATCCAACGATGGATCACAGATTTCCGTCGCTAAACCTCAAGCTATCGTGCTGGATCTATTCGATGGTAAACTCCTGGCTGGATGAAGGCGGATTTTGTATTCCTCGCAAGATATCCAAGGTCAATATTCATAGAACGGATAAGAACCTGTTTACCGATATCGAAAACTCTTCAGTCTTCTCTTACTCACCATCGATCTGGTCAACTAGCAACTCTTTTGGAGCACTTTGAACGAAGCTGAGATTGAAAAGTCGGATGATGAGGGTCTGACCCGGTGGAAGATCATCTCGAGCGTGATCGGAAAGCCCGTCTCTCTGGCCGTCTTTGAATCGAACATCAGGATGTAATACGTCGACACCATCTACGAAGAAATAGCCCGAGTAGATCTTCCCAGTGGAGATAACAAGCAGATTTTAAAAACGTTCAGATTCTTTCACTAGCGCTTTAATCCGGAAAACTATCCCTGAGTGATAAATAAAGACGGATCTGAGCACTTGCGCATTTCAAGGCCAAAGGAGTGATTACTGGATTAGGCCAAAGTATCGTTCACGTAGATGAGAACTGCGCTGATAACTGGATCTCTGGGTGAAGTTCAATCAAGATAAACTCAATGGAACCTATCGGGTTCGCCCTACGAACGGAATTGACGCACGTCACCAGCACTGGAATAGGCTTCAACGGCATCAGAGGCTTAGCTGTCGATTGGCTCGCTGGAAATTGGTAATTTACTAACATTTATTCCTCACGAAGTTTTCATCAAGATAAGTTATAGTTTTCAGGATTTTTTATGATTTTTTTCACGATTTTCGCGGATTTTTCCGGATTTTTTCATGCATTTTATTAGAATTTATCGGGACTTACTATGATCTTCCTTAATTTTCATTAGTAGGTATTTGTACATAATTTTTTTTCGAATCTCTCCTATTTTTCAAGGGTTTTGTTGTTGCATTTTCAGGATTTTTGTTTGAATTTTTTGGGACTTTTTTACTCTTAAAAATTGATCTATTAATTGTATAAAACTTGTATTAACTTTGTTGTTAGATGAGTTTTTTTTTTATGTGGATCTATACGGAAATACTTCTTATCAACCATCAATAAGAGCCTTCGTGAATCGGCCGTTAATCCTGTCAAATGGTACCTCTTTTGGATCGTTAAAGGGCCGGTTCCAGACATCGGCAAAGTCCTCTTGGATGGATCCTACTGGATCCCACTGCGGGTATCACCACGGGTATCACTGCGGGTATCACCAGTCCGACGGATCTCACCATCGACATGTTCACTCACGACGTCAACTGGGTCTATTGATCTATTCGATAGGGTCATACAAAACATTTCTTTTCCGGTGGGAACTGGCAGCATATTCGCCGGAGTTCACCAATTCCTGGACGGATTCGAATCCTTCCGGTTACTAGACGGATGCCGTTTGTGATCGAATTTTTCCTACGTCAAGACGATTCTCCACAAGATCTTCAAGTAAATTTATCACTTTTCGATGAATTAAAATGATCTAAATATTCATGTTGATATAGGTGTTTTCTTTCGATAAACAGCGTTGCCAGTTCAATCCCTGCACTTTGAATAATGGTGGTTGTGCCCATCCGCCCATCATCATCCGCCGATTAATGGGACTTCCGAGTGAAAGTGCAACAAAAGTTTACTAAAGAGTTGCACGATAATCGAAGGGGCAAAGGGCGCTGTATCTTCAAATCGTGGAAGGGCAATCACAAAACGACGGCGCGGATTACACGGATGAAGAAGGGTGCACTTATCCGGCTTGTTATAACGAGACAGAACACACCTGCTCTAATCAGAGTTGCATAATAGAAAACCAGATAAATCCTTTAACCCCAAATTTTTTTATTTTTTTATTCAAAGTTAATCACGAAAAACTTATCATTTTAGCTGAAAATATCTCTTAAGTCCTAAGCACATAAAAAACTTTTCTAAAATTTAAAATTAAAAGAATTTAATATTTTCAGCTGGACGATTCCTAAACATACTTAAATCTTTTCTCAAATTCTTATTGTAAACTAATTTTATATTTTCACTCCAACTTTCTATCTAGGTAAAAGCGCAATGCATCCTCCCCTAATGGGTCTGCGACGGTGATCCTGATTGCGTCGGGATGCGAGTACGTTTCATCAATGCTCACTTATCGGTGAGCCACGTTCTGTGATAGCACACAGGAGATTATATCAGACAAGAATTTCATTTTTTTTTAATTTTTAGCATAACATGAAGAGCGTATTAAAAAGATTAATTTTTTAAATTTCAGATGAAAAAATGTGAAGACCAGTGAATAAAGACTTGTGAAATAGATACTATTGTGGGTTCGTGTTATGGAGGTATGGGATATGAATATTTCCCATTGCTGCTCCATTACATCTCTTCATTGCTTTTATTTTATATATAAATGTAAGATTATATAAAAGTTTAGAAGTGCGATCCACCAGTCTTTGTTATGAATTCGTTCAACTAAGAGTAAATGTCGCTTGTTAACCATGTTAAGCTTTATCATCTTTCAAGTTGGTTTTATTTTATAAATATAATTTCCATTGATTATTGAAAATAAATGAAAAGAATCTTGAGTGCAAACCTAAATCTAAACGATAATTTGTTAAGAGGAGATATAACTTTTTTTTTGTTCAACTTTCAAGTTGTTTTTACAATAATTTAAATAAATACTAATTGAATTAAATGAAAAAGAATCCTAAGCGGACCTCAACAGGGCTCTTCGTCAAAAGTTAACAACAACTTGGACCGAGTTAAACAACCCATGAACCCTTTTATGATCTGGTCCAGCAAGGGTTAATGACGTAAAATGGCTCAATTTTAAGAGCATCTTAAAATGCACCACTCAGAGATCTTCCAAAGGCTGGGGGCAGAGTGGAAGCTCCTTTCCGAAGCTGAAAAAGAGCCGTTTATCAATTATCAAAGAAGCCAAACGACTCAAGGTAGTCCCTCGGGTAGTCCATATGAAGGAGCACCCGACCAACACCACTTTAATACGCGTTAACCTAGAGTGTGAAGCTAGTGTACACATGTGATCAGCGCAGGTTTATATTCTAAACATAAACATGTGTCTTCTCTGTATACAAAATGTTTGAACCTTAAACTATTCTATATAATAAAAAAAAGTACGGCTCGATCGAAATTTTAGCCCGGGTCAATATGAGTTTCGCACGCCTAGTAAATCAGCCACAGCCAGCTTCGGTAAAAAAAAAAATCGGCTTCCCACAAAATAACAACTTGGCTCAACATTGATTCCTCGTCAATCAGTAAGCCCTTTAAAAGTTTCGACGAATGAGCGCGCTGTTTAAACAGGTACCGCTACATTTTCAATTCTATTCATGTAATTCTACGATAGTTTGGTTTAGACACTCTGCTTTCTCTCGTTATTGACTACTGGGCCGGAGCACCTCTCATTCAGGAAAAAGGGGCGAACACTTTGCAAAGCAATGTTCTACTTGAAAGAGGTGCTGGAGCAACCAGAATTCTTGCAGAAGAGCCTCACTTCCTGAGAATCGAAGCGAAGCAATTTGATGATGAGGATCTCGAAATCTTCGGCTTGAGATGAAGGATTAGCTCTGGATTCGACGAAGTGTTCTCATAAGAAGCCGCTGACGGTAGCTTCTCGTTAAAGAGCGCCTAATTGCTCAGAGATTAAACGGGTGAACGAACTCTTCCTTTACACCTTTCACCTTGCTCAGCAGGAGGAAAGAATGCTTGTTGCGGGGATCCACTTAAGTGTTAGTCCGACAGTGAATTCACTGTCGGAATGGTTAATTTGATATGGACATGGCGGAAGCGAGCGTCTTTCTTCCGGAATGTGCGACTGACTCGGCCGGATTCAATCCCTTTGGTCTAGTAGCCGGCCGAGTTTCTAGTAACTATTCGCAGTAGTTTACCTAATAAGATTGTAAAATTATACCTCGTCCATTATAGCTAACGCGCACACTTTCAATTGGATGTCGCTCAGCTGAACAAGAGATCCTATGAATACAGTACTGTTCTGGTATTAAGAGACTATTCTTCCAGCTCTTTAAAATCGGAGAATGGGAGGCGGTGAATCAGTACAACATCAAGAGATCAATCACAAACAGGGCTGTGACTATCGCAGCGATGATCGATGAAAATAGTATCGATCGATACTATTTAACGAAATTGCGATTCTCGCGCGATGTTTTTAAAACACGATATCGATCGATGATAAAAAACCATCGATCGATGGAATTTGCGATACCGATACTTTCAGCAAATTTTTATTACTTAATTGTCCTGAAATCAGAATTTTACATAAAGTTCAATGCATACAAACCGATTTTTTTCTTTTGTATGGATCATTTCTCTGAGATGACTACTTCTTCCGCCATTAAAAAAATCTTAAGTGATCTTATCGTTTAAAACAAAAAAATTGTTAAAAAGTTTGTTTTTTGGTATTTTTCTCAAGTCGATGGCACTATTTTTCAAAGAAATTTTAGATAAAAGTATCGCAATTTCATCGCTATCGCTATCGCCCGATACTATATTTTCCGATAATCGCGCGATTCTCGCACGATGAAAATTTCGCTCACTATCGCTATCGCCATCGCCGATGCTGGAAGTGAGTATCGGTGCACAGCCCTGATCACAAATCCTTGTATTTTACTAGGGCAGAAAATCCAACAAACAATGAGAATTTACTGTATTAGAAACAGATGGAGGACTGACAAAATGTTTCAAGTGCAATTTCAATCCCAAAAGCTGAGATCAAAATAGTCGCTGAAGGATAGAGTCGTGGCCGAAAGGCGAATGCGCAACATTGCTATTCATGTGTACAATTACATCACTGTGCATAAATGGAAGCTCGTAAGACTGACAATTTTCAGCAGAAGACTTGATTTCTACACAAAAAGCGGGACGCTCTCCTCTGAAACGGGTGCGGAGGATTGTGTTTACATCACGACAAGCTTCACTTGGAACATTTAGAACACAAAATAGGACCACCAACTGCTTCAAGTTGTCGCAGAAATCTAGAAACATGCGAGACATTTCGGAAGGCATGTTCGGAGCAACTTTTGGTAAGGCGATAAGGCTGACTCTAGAGAGCGATTTGCACTGCTTCACGGAGTTGAGCAGATCTTGAAAGTCGATATCCATGAATTCCTGGTACACGCTACAAGAGACGAGGTTTTTAATTACTATTTATTATGTAACTATTTATAATTCAATATTACCAGAACGTCCTTAAATTTTCGGCCGATTTAAGAGAGGTCACAAGACTGGAAGTGTAGCAGCACATATGAGAGGGGCCAATTTTCTTCAAGCGGAGACACTCTAGAAGAGGGCAGCCTTTCAAAATCTATGGTATAAAATAGTATTTAAAATGATGAAATTAATTTAAAAACAAACGATGGATTAACACATACCGTTTCCAAAAACTGCCCGTTTGCCACCATGAAATTGGAGAGTAGCAACCGTTTTAGATTACAGCAGTTTCCAATCGCCATGAGCTCCTCTACTTTCAGAATTTCTTTTCCGGAGCCCATAATTTCCAGCTCCTGGATGAGTAGACAGTTGCTTGTCACCGGAAGCATGAAATGATGGTAAGGTCCGTTTTCGACCTCCTCTAAAGCTTAATAATTTTCAAACGTGAATAAGTAAACTAAAATATCTTGGAAAATATAATACCAATCAGTGCAGCATCCAACGAAAGAATTCTCAATTTTTGAAGCATTTTCCATGACTCGTTGGTCCAGGCACTTGCTGTTGCTCGCACAGTTCCGTCCTGGCAATTGCGTTTTCCAAGACTCAGCTTGAGCACTTCAATCAACTGGTGATTAAGGCAGAAATCGTGGAAATTCTGTATTTAAAAGAAATTAAATAATAAAAAGGCTCGTTAAAAGGTAGAGATTTATAATTTAGAAAAAAAAATTTATTACCAATCCGTCGTAGACGCAATTGACGAGCTTGAGCTGAGGAGAGGATTCCGGCGACTGCATAAACACGGCAGAAGGTTCCCAAACGCTCCGTAAAGTGGGGAGACGGACTTGTTCTCGCCTGTTCTCTGGCAATGGCTCGTAATCAGGGGAATTCCATTCGAAATTCCAGGATAAGTTGTTGAAGCGAAATAATTCTAATTCCGAATTTGGATAGGGAATATCTAGCACATTCGACCAAAACGTAGTCATCTGGCGCTGTTCTTGAAAATGCGTCATGTCGATCTCGTGTTGATAGCCTCTGACTTTCATGGTAGGTGGGAAATGGACGAAAATAAAGGACTTGAGTTTTGAAAACGGCCCGAGTGGCGTACCATTTTGACCAAATACAATAATCGGTAACAATGTAGAACCTGTCATCGAGACCACCAACTTTTCCAGCTGAGTGCATTTGCTGAAAAATAATAAATTAGTTTTTAAAATAATTATTACATAATTATGAGGAATAGATAGTTACTTTAGGAATGGAATAAGGTCTGAGAGACGGCTGTTATTTGTTATGATTTCAACTGAAATCAGTTTCTTGAGAGCCTCGTCTTTCTTGAAATCAGCATAGTGCCAATCCTTCATGGTGAATGAGAGAGATGTAACCTTGGAGCAGTCAGGCAAAATCTGGGTGACAATCTGATCAATGGTCAGGCCCGTTTCTGCCACTTCCAACTTTTCCAAGTTGTGGCACTTGGTGAGGAAAGCCTCTAGAATAACAAGATCCATCCAATAGACACCATTGAGGTTCAGAGTTTTTAGGAGAGAAGGATTTACACCGCTTCCCAAGAAGTTGAGGAAACGAGCTAGAGTAGAGCTGCTAATTGACAGTAGCCCATTATCATGGTTGTTCTCAAAGTTGAGCTTACTGGAAAGAAAAAAATAGATAGTCAGTGAATAAAGTGTGTCAATTCATAGCAACTTGTAACAAGACTAAGTTCTATTTTAATTAATACCTGATTTTCATTGATTTAAAAACGATGGAAAATCGTTTGCAAGTTTGTGAGAAAGAAACTAAGGCAGGCGAGTTCAAATATTTCGCTATTATATGGATCAACTCGTCGGGTACTTTGTAAAACGGTGGAGTAGTCTCCATTTTCGTGTAGCTGTTCCAATTTTAAATTATGAGTTGAAAAGCTGAGAAACTTGACAAAAAACTAGGGATAGAAATAATAACAGATTGCTTGTCATTGAACCAGAATGCAGACGACCACAGTTGCCATTCTGCAATACGCAATGGGGAAGTTTTCCAATTTCCGCCGTTCCGCGCTTGAATCTTTATTTTTTTAAAATGTATTTTAAATATTAGCCGAGAACAAGTATGATGAATGACGCAACTAATCTTTATCAAATGATTTATTTTTCATTTTCGATTCAAATCAAGCTCTGAACGTGTTCTAAAGCCGGATAAAACAAGCGCTCGTCGCGCTCCCTCAGAGGCTTTCGGAAAGGGCGGCCGTGCTTCTGTCATGCTCTCGTTGTCACCCGTACCTACTAACTAGATTCGTTCTTTTTTTAAATAGTAAAATGTACTATGGTATTTTTAAAAAATCCTCTTAATTTGTGTGTGTGATTTGAAATCAATTAAAACGATATTCTGACAAGAATAATTAAGTGATCAATTTCATTAAAATTTTAAATATTAAATCAACAAGAAGCAGAGTAATATTTATCTTCATTGGAATCAAGTATCATTTGATAGTCAAATAATCTGAACAGGTTTTTATTTTAAACAAAAAGTCAAGAGTAAAATACTGGGGTAATCGATAAGATCACAAAATCAATCAAGAAAATTCTCAAGTTCTAAGCGGAAGAAGGAGGCGACGGGGCAACGTTTCCACAGCGGAGAAACCGGAGGCGGACCGCTCCCGGAATTGCAGACCAAGAGAGAAGCACATATTTCGACGAAAAAGTCAACCAGTTAGCATGAGATTAGTTTCTGAAACGTGGAAATGAGTACAGATAATTCACATTAGTGCAAAAGGGAAAAAAAACTATATTCAAATTACCAGTGAGCTCTCTAGGCCTAAGTCCTAACAGTAAATGCACTGTAGCAAGCGATGGAAGGATCAAAGAGTCCTAGTCGAGCACCTATAAATAAATACATTTATTTAAAAATAATTACTTGGAATCAGACAGAAAAAAACTTACTCTAAATCGTCTTAGTTTCCTCCTCTCAATAGCCTGCTGCAAAATCTTTCTAATTTAGTCAAGGCGAAGAGCTCAAAAGTGAGCAATTCTGCCAGCATGACGGCTGAAAAAAGTTGCGTGACCACAGCACGAAAGATTGAGCATCTGATTAAGCGCCACCCATTGATACGACAACAAATAATCTGTAGATCAGCCAAGGGGTACAGTAGACGTGGCAACATGGAGCTCCCTTTTCTACGGAAATGAGATCGTCAAGGCAAATTCAAACCACATTAGAGCTAACGATTTTAGCTGAGACCTTTAGGAGCAGAAGCCATGACATCTTTTACCTGAAAATGATAATAATAATATTTAAAAAAAAAGTGATTGCAATTTTCAGCTGATTCAAAGCCAGTGCAAATATTATTTTACCTTTAAACTAGACCGCGAAGAAAACGCTTATAATGTCGACCTGAAAGGAAGGCGGAAGAAGCTCTCATTTGGACGACGGGAGCATCGGCTTCGCGGGCTCATCGAACAGCGTCAATTAATTCGAAACATCTTTCGGATTTAATTCCATACCGTATGTTTTCTTTGTTCGATTTCAATCTGTTTCAAATATGATTTTACATTTAAGCGAGGATAAATGCATTAACCTAAAGTGTAAAGTTATTGTACAGTATCCTTCAGTGAAATGTGCCACCCCGACATGAGTGGCGGAAAGCAAAGACCAATCCTACGACAAGGTCGTTGCCATTTATTGGCCCTTTGATTTTTCCCCCCCGTGAATTGTCCTATTGAAAACCATTCATAGGAAAACAAAATGTTCGGATTGGCCTTTGTTTTCCGCCAATTATGTCGGGGTGGCACATTTCACTGAAGGATACTGTACACATTTGGCCAGTGCAGGTTTATATTCTAAAAATAAAATGTGTATGTGTACAAAAGAATTGAACCTCAAATTATTTTTATATTATAAAAAAGTAAGACTCGATCAAACTTTTGGCCAAGATGATTTCCGCTCGCGTGAATCAGCCAACGCCGGTAAAATAAAAATACGTCTTCCCACAAAATGTTAACCTGGCTCAACATTGGTTCTTCGAGGGTATTCAATCGGCCAAACCCTGAAAAAGATTCGACGAATGAGCGCGCTGTTTAAACCGCTACATTTTAAATTCTATTCATGTACTTCTACGATAGTTTGGTTTAGCTTGCCCAGCAACGCGAAGGAATGCGTGTTGCTCCATTCGCTTTACTGTCGGAATGGGTAATTTTATATCGTCGCGGCGGAAGCGAGCGTCTTTCTTCCGCAATGATTTGACTGACTCTGCCGGATTCAATTCCTTTGGTCTCATGTAGCCGGTCGATTTTCTAGTAACTATTTAGTGATTCGCAGTAGTTTACCTTTTAAAATTAGATTATAAAATTATACATCGGCCAGTTTAGCTAATGCGCACACTTTCCACTGGATGTCGATCATCTGAACAAGAGATCTTACCAATCCAGTGCTTTGATTAAGAGACTTTTCTTTCGGCCCTTTTAAAATTGGGGAATTAGATAGAGGCTGTGAGACAGTACCACATTAAGAGATCAGCCACAAATCCTTTTATTTAACTAGGGCAGAAAATCCAGCACAAACAATGAGAATTTACTGTATTAGAAACAGATGGAGGACTGACAAAAATGTTTCAAGTGCCCATTTAATCCCAAAAGCTGAGATCAAAATAGACGTTGAAGGATAGAGTCGTGGCCGAAAGGCGAATGCGCAACATTGCTATTCATGTGTACAATTACATCACTGTGCATCAATGGAAGCTCGTAAGACTGACAATTTTCAGCAGAAGACTTGATTTCTACACAAAAAGCGGGACGCTCTCCTCTGAATCGGGTGCGGAGAATTGTGTTTACATCATGCAAGCTTCACTTGGAACATTTAGAACACAAAATAGGGCCACCAACTGCTTCAAGTTGTCGCAGAAATCTACGAACATGCGAGACATTTCGGTAGGCATGTTTGGAGCCATTTTTGGGACGATAAGGCTGACTCTAGACAGCGATTTGCACTGCTTCACGGAGTTCAGCAGATCTTGCAAGTCGAGTTCCATGAATTCCTGGTGGACACTACAAAAAAGAGGTTTTAATCACTATTTAGGTAATTAATAATATTTTCAATCATATTACCACAACGTCCTTAATTTTTCGGCCGATTTGAGAGAGGTCACCAGACTGGAAGTGTAGCAGCACATTTGGGAGGGTCCAACTTTCTTTTAGCGGAGACACTCTAGAAGCGGGCAGCCTTTTAAAATCTATGGCACAAAATAGTATTTAAAATGATGATCAATTAAAAAACAAGCGATGGATTAAAACATACAGCTTCCAAAAACTGCCCGTTTGCCACCATGAAATTGGAGAGTAGAAGCCGTTTAAGATTACAGCACTTCCCAATCGCCGAGAGCTCCTCTACTTTAAGAATTTCTTTTCCACGACCAATTATTTCCAGCTCCTGGATCAGTCGACAGTTGCTAGTCACCGACAGCATGAAACAATGGTAAGATCCGTTTACAACCTCCTCTAGAGCTAAATAGTTAATCGTGTAGTAGTTAGTCAAACGTGAATAAGTAAACTAAAATATCTTGGAAAATATAATACCAATCAATGCAGCATCCACAGAAAGAATTCTCAATTTGGGAAGCATTTTCCATGACTCGTTATTCCAAGCAGCTGCTGTTGCTCGATCAGTTCCGTCCTGGCAATTGCGTTTTCCAAGATTCAGCTTGAGCACTTCAATCAACTGGTGATTAAGGCAGAACTCGTGGAAATTCTGTATTTAAAAAAAAATTTAAAATCAATTAAAAGGTAGAGATTTATGATTTAGAAAAAAAAAAAAACTTTACCAATCCGTCGTAGACGCAATTGACGAGCTTCAGCTGAGGAGAGGATTCCGGTTCCTGCATGAACACGGCAGACGGTTCCCAAACGGGAGACGGACTTGTTCACACCTGTTCTCTGGCAACGGCTGGTAATTTGGGGAATTCCAGGGGAAATTCCAAGATAAACCCGTGAAGCGATTCAATTCTAATTCTGATGAATTTGGATAGGGAATATCTAGCTCATTCGACCAAAACATAGTCATCTGGCGCTGTTCTTGAAAATGCGCCATGTTGATCTCGTGTTGAAGGCCTCTGACATTCATGGTAGGTGGGAAATGGACGAAAATAAAGGACTTGAGTTTTGAAAACGGCCCGAGTGGCGTACCATTTTGACCAAATACAATAATCGGTAACAATGTAGAACCTGTCATCGAGACCACCAACTTTTCCAGCTGAGTGCATTTGCTGAAAAATAATAAATAATTTTGTAAAATAATTATTACATGACTAAAAGGAATAGATAGTTACTTTAGGAATGGAATAAGGCCTGAGAGACTGATGTTATTTGTTATGATTTCAACTGAAAGGAGTTTCTTGAGAGGCATTTCTTCCATGGAATCATCAATGTGCCAATAATCCTTCATGGTGAATGAGAGAGATGTCACCTTGGAGCATTGAGGCAAAATCTTGGTGACAATCTGATTGATGGTCAGGCCCGTTTCTGCCACTTCTAACTTTTCCAAGTTATTGCACTGTATGAGGAAGGCTTCTAGAACATCATATTTGATCCAGTAGACACCATTTAGATTCACATTCTTCAGGAGAGAAGGATTCACAACATTTCTCAAGAAGTTGTAGAGAAGAGCAGCAGTTGAGCCTGAAATTGACAAAAGCCCATTATCGTGGCTGTTCTCAAAGTTGATCTTACTGGAAAGATAAAATAGTCAGTGAATAAAGTGTGTCAATTCATAGCAACTTGTAACAAGACAAAGTTTTATTTTAATTAATACCTAATTTTCATTGATTTAAAAACGCTGGAAAATCGTTTGCAAGTTTGTGAGAAAGAAACCAAGGCAGGCGTGTTCAAATATTTCGCTATTATATGAATCAACTCGTCGGGTAATTTGTAAAACGGTGGAGTAGTCTCCATTTTCGTGTAGCTGTTCCAATTTTTAATTATGAGTTGAAAAGCTGAGAAATTTGACAAAAACTAGCGATAGAATCATAGAAATAATAACAAATTGCTTGTCATTGAACCAGAATGCAGACGACCACCGTTGCCATTCTGCAATGCGCAATGGGAAAGCTTTCCGCGCTGGATTCTTGATATCTCTAATCTCTAAATATATTTAAAATATTAGGCGTGAGCAAGTATCTGACATCATGATGATGAATGACGCAACTAATCCCTATCAATTAGACGATAACATATTCGGTCAAGACTCATAATAAGAAGAATAATTAAGTGTTCAATTTCATTCCATTTCATTATAATTTTAAATATTAAATAAACAAGAATGACTTTAATGAAAAAAAAATACACATAATGGAAGTATAATATTTATCTTCATTGGAATCATTATCAAGTATGGTTCGTTTAGGCAAATAATCTGAACAGGTTCTTTTTAAAAACAAAAATTCGTGGTAAAATACTGTGGTTATCGACTAGATCACAAAATGAACCAAGAAATTTTTGCCTTTTTAATATGCAAAATGAACGTTTAAGCCTTCGCAGAATATTTTTCTGAGCGATTGTGACACCGGAAAGCAACTTTTTCAACTCTTCGTCGTTACGGATGATCAACTAAAGGTGACGGGGGATGATGTCATGATGCGATGAGTCATGATGGCGAGGTAATGTACTCCATGACGTCAGCCAAGTAAACGGGAACTCTGGCAGTCCGCCAGTCCGGCACCAACACGCTCAGTGTAGTATCCGTTACACTTTACAGATTATACGACCGGCGGGTAACTTCAACTCTCCCTTAAATTTGTCTCCTTTTCCGCGACAAGACATTGAAAAAATACCTTTATATATTGCCCTGTACGATAAGAAAATAGAAGCTAAAATTGGAAAACTACGAGGCTCATTGGGTAAATAATAGACACGGTCCAGATATGGACCAATCGTTGTTAAACTTTATGCTCCTTATGTAAGCGCGAAACAACGGGGCGGTCCCGTCCCGAAACGATTGAGCACGTGCTTGTCCTTTAGGGATGACGACTATGCAAAAAAAAATCGGATGGATATGCCTCGATGGAAGGAGAGAGGGTAACTGCGAAACTAATAACAACGATGCGATGAAGATTAAAAACATTCGGTAATAATAGCGGATTCCTAAACTAGTCGCTATATGTTTTGGCAAGCAATTTATAATTCAATTATGAATTGCGATCTTATAAAACGGCGCCCTTACTCTACAGAACTACATCAACTCCATTTTCCTCTCTCTATATATATTAACAGTGGTACCTACATGTAGTGCGATTCCTGCGATATTCAGAGAAACCGCCACCGTCGCTTTGATAACACGGGAACCTGGTTTCTTCAGAATGCTATCTTATGCTTATAAAAGAGTAATAATTTATGGTGGTTTCTTTTTATGTACACGTGAGTAAATAAGGAGAAAATTTGAAACGCAGCTGAAACATTGTATGTAGCTCACATCATCAATCGCCATAGAGACATACAGATAATATAATACATCGAGGCAAAACACTAGAAATATTTATTTCTCTTTAAATTCTTTAATGAGCTTTCCGAAAAGTAAATTGACTCTTAGAATTTGAGATTCAAAAAACGAGGGCAGCTAATATGGATGAAAATCTTGTAGCTGGATGCCAAGGGTTTAACCATTAAGAATTAATTACTACTACAAAACATGGGGGACTAATTCTTTCTCTTTCAAGTAATTCTCCAAACAAATTTACAAGAGAAAAGAGCAAACTACGTCGACATTCAACACTTAAGTACATCTCCGAGAAAATCTTCAACGTTGAATCCAATGAATCGTGTGACAAACTGACAAAGATTTGTCAGCGTTTCGACTTGGTAGCTATTCGATAGCTGATGACGGCTAGTTCGTGGAAGTGGAATCCACCGTGGAAAAGGCAACGCCGTGAAAATTTTTTTTTTTATACAATTCGAAAAATAAATAAAATAAAATATCAAGCCTTGGTAATCTACATCAAATTACAATATTTTCATGAAAGGATAGCTAACTGTCTCGAAGTCGAATCCGTAATTTAAATAATGGAAAGAAATAAAAAATAATTAAATAACGCCACTTTTGGAAGCATCTAAAAATTTTCAAAATTTGTAAACAAAGAAGAGAGCCGCCTCATTCATTGTTTTTAACAGTCATTTAGAAAAAGAATAAAAAAAGAGACGAATTTAAATTAAATGAGTGATATATCATGATGAATGATTAAGGAAAAATATTTGAGAAGATTAATTTCTTAAATGCTAAAGACGTAATATTTTGCTGCTCAAAATCAAAGCGAATGACAAGTTTTTGGCCCATTTGGTCCATATTTCGCGAAGGTCAACAAAACGCTGAAGTACAACTGAGAGCGAAAATGTAATAAAGGGGGTAGAGAAAGAGTTCCATAATTAAATTAGCATTGCAGGAATTCTCTCTTCATTTTCCCGAATTTTTCAAGTTATCGTCGTCCGCCTACTGTTTCACGGAGTGGTCACCAACCTCGAACGGCTATTTACTTGCTTATATTCACTTCTCCCCTTGAAGCCAAACTTGTAAAATAGAACTCATTTTTTTTGTGTTGTGCCTATTAAAAAAAATGATGGTCAGCATTTATCATATCCACGTCTTTCGACTCTTCAGAAAACGACTCCAAGAAAAAAAGTACAGGGGAAAGAGGAGAAAAAAGAAACCGGTTTGAACTTTCCTTCCCTCTTAATTTTATTTATGTAAAGTGAAAAGAAATGACTCGATCCAAATATAATTTCTCATTTAACAGAATCACATATGTATATCCGAAGTAGGATGGAAGGAGATGAGATGAGATCATTATGGGCTTGGCTTCTTTTTCCCTAAAACATAAAAAAATCTAATATATTTATTAAATAAAATATGATTATGTAATAAATTAATTACCGGTGCTTGAAGCCAGCATTCTTTACAATTTACATGCCAGCATGAAGTGTATACCACAACTGTCCTAAAATCCCCAAATTTAATATAGTCAAATTTATAAGATTTTTTTTTTTAATAATGAGTTATAATTGGTTTGATTTACACGCAAATAAGTCAATTGTTGTCGGCACGTTTAGCCTTTTTGTTAATCTCTTCAAGATAGGCTACTCGGCCTTTGAGAGTGCTGAATATGTGATCTTTAAAGTCTATCTCTCCGTAACACGGACCGTCATCACGTCTCCATTTAAACATTTCCTATGCAACAATAAATCAATGTATAATCTGAATTAATTAATATACAAATTAAAAAATTCAATTACGTGACTCATCAGTGGATTAGGATGGAGCATCGGCCGCAGTGGCGTGAATGTCCGCTTCGACAAACTGTGCCGGCCCGAACGCGACCGTGTCGTCCCCATCCCCAACGGCTTCTTCCGTATCCTCATCTCCGCCGGCTCTGCATAAGTGTATTTCAACTCCTATTTATTTATTTATAAATTGAAGTTAATTAGTTAATCAATTTAAGAACTTATTAAAAAATAGGCAATACAGATGAATCCGCTTTCCAGGAGCGAGCTGGCCCAGACTCTACGCTGTCCGTCCCATTCGTTCTCAGGTTCATCTTCTTCCGCATCTTCTTCATTCTATTTTAGAAATTTATAATTAGATATTTGAAATAAATATTCAAAATTAGATGACAAAGTACCTGTCGGAGGCACTGAACGAACTGCTGGTTGACATGTTCCGCAGCGCCGTAGTCCGTACATTCGCAGATGGGGCAAGGAGTTCACGAAGTGGATCCGCCGGATGAGGGACCCGATCCTGCCGATGACGAATGTTGATTCTGCTCTCCGTGAAGGTGTTGTTTGGGAATCTGGCACTTATATGCCCTCCTCTAACGGCTGTATTTATATCATACTTACTGTATATTTATTTATATTTAGGCCGCTAGATTTTACATTTAGAGTAGGCCGCTAGATTTTACACCACGAAACGGTAGTAAACTGCAATGGAAGCAAAAGTCAAAATTTTCATTTGTAATAAGGGCCCAAAGGCAGGGAATTGAAGCAGACGACGCTTTAGTGTGGCCAATGGTGCTGGCGGTTGCCAGTAGTTACAGAAGAGGCGGCCCATTTAAATCTAAAATTTGTATCTTTATTCTCTTAAAAAATTAGAATGTTTATTCCTCCAATTTGTTATGAGAGCACATTCAATGGCTCACGATTAGAATAATTTCGTATATCAACGGAATAAAGAGCTGGCGCGTAATCTACTAAAGAGTGAAGAGTTATTGCCTATCTTGTATTTTTCGCCTGTTTATATAACTTTTTTATTTTGTTCTTGTGGCATTTTATGTTTTATTTTTTTTTAATGAGCATCGTAACTTAATTTTTTTAGTGGAATGTGATGATTTTTTAAAATTAGTTTTGCCTTCATTATTGAAAAGATAAACCTTAAAACCAGTATGTCGCTTTATGTCGCTCAAGTGGACCGGCTCTCGAACTTTAGCGGGGAGAATATACCGGGTTGCTCCTGCTCGTCGCTGTCTTTCGCGGCCTTTTATCTAATTGGTCCTTTCATTTAAAAATACCCTAGTCCAGATTAGAGAAAATGATTGAAATCACTTAAATGGAAAGTGGAAACCTCATCGGAGTATAAACCCAAGCCCGTCCCTCCATGCTCGTGATCGTTATCAAATTTTTTTTTTCAGGGTACAATCCATACAAGTACGTACCTTAGTATAGTTTAGCCCTTGTATCTACTGGGTGTGTAAAACCAAGTTAAGAATTAAAATGGATGCAATTTCTGAATTATTGTATTTGCCTCGCAAAGAAGTCTCATTCTATTAGAGCTACAATTTATGAAATACAAAATATTTCGACACCACAACATCAAATGTTTTTCTTTCTTTTTAAAAAACGCGCAAAAGAAGAAGAATCAAGAAACCAGTAGACATCAGCGAGACAAGAACTTTTAGAAGTTATGGAATCAGTTCAATTTTAGGAGGAGAAGAGAGGGGATTAGATGCCTTCGGAGCAACCAATTCTTGGTAGTGGCAGAATGGGACACTCGAGTCGGACGGAACTGGTTCTAAATGATCCAAATAGAACCACAGAGAAGGTTTGGAAGGAACAACTTCGTCCTCAATGCGCTGCTTCACTTTTCCAGTAAGATCAGAATCAAACTTAAAAAGAACAATGCACAGAGCCGAGAGATTCTTCATTCGGAGAGCGAAATCAACAATTTTGTTGGGCATCTTTGAAAGGATTTTACTGTCAAGTAGCGGTCTTCCTAGATAATACCTCGGCGGACAATATCTGCCTGATGTATCAATCAGCGAAAGTCTGCGAAGTTGCGGAGCATATTTGAGAAAAGATTTCATGAGCAACAAGATGATAGAGCCATCTCCTGTTAATACGCCTCTCAATCTAAAAATTCAAAACAAAATCCAATATTTTTCTTAAACTATATAAGTGGCTGCTTGAAAATAGTTAAAAGTATATTTGGCACATCACCTGAAATCCTGCAGGTGAGTAGCTAATGGAAGTGAAGAGGCAAGATTCGAAGCTAACTTGGCCTGTTCCCTGTAGTCGTTGAAAATCCACTCATGTTTATCATGTATCATCAAATCAAGTCGTTGCAACCGTGGACATTGCTTTGCAAGCTGTAAAATGATGGGAGAAAAATCATTTTTTTTTCGGCATGAATGAATGAAATAAAATAAATTACCGGCAGCAAAAAGTTACCATCACGGATGTCGTAACATGTGAGCGAGAGAAACTTCAAGTGTTGAAACTTGATAGAAGTAAGAAATTCTTCATCGTTCGAGAAGTTGCCCACGTAGAAGTCCAGAATTTGCACATTTGGGCAACCCTTCACAATTGACTGGAATGTTTCTGTTTGTTAAAAAAAAAAAGATTTGTTTAATTACTGTAATGATTAAAATAAAACCTTAAATTCACACCTTTGTCCTTTACTAAAGACCGACAATAGAGAACTTTAAGCTTGGGGAGGTTCCACTCATGGTTACGACGAATACGGTAGGCAACATCTCTGTCAGGGAAGATGGCTAAGCATTCCAAATTAGGATGTTCCTGTACAAAATTGTCCAACCACTAAAAAATAGAAAGGATTAATTTAGTTCAATTAAATTATCGAAAAAGTAATTTATCTTACTTTCTCGTTTCCAGTTAGCAATAACCCATGGGCGTACTTCAAGTTTGGCAAGTGGGGGAGTAAACATTTCTCTGAGAATTCCATGTTTGCAATAAACTCGAGCTTCGGAAATCGAGAGAACGGTTTGGGTTCTTCGCGGATTTCGTCGTTACACACAGATAGGCCTATAAACTGAGAAGTTCTAGTCTGATGCGATGTTAAAGACGGGTTGGTATGGATAGATTCGTAAGGAGGTTCAAAATTAAATCCTTCAATCCAAAGGTGTTGCAGAGTACGGGGAGCCCGCTCGTTGGTGAATAACCAGGTGAGCATATTATTCACCGTGAGAGACAGATTTCGATCTAGCATGCGATCAAATATCCATCCAGCAGGCACCACGGATCCAATCAACACCAAACTCTTCAGAGATGACATCCAACCCAAGCGGGGGAACACCGTTGCGCGGAAATGTTGTCTCACACCGTTGGACGATAACCCATCTATTTTGTATTTACCCGTGTAAACGACTTCAATTCTTAAATCGACGCAATCCCTGCACAAGCTGATAGCGTAAAATGGTTGGTATACATAGCGCTTCAAAATGACATATAAATTAATGTCTCACCTCAACAGTAATAGAATTGGCTTCCACGGATCACGACGATATTCTATGACATTGTCCACGCAGGTGAGAATTTTCAGGCATTTGATCCTCTTCAAATTCGGACTCAGAG
Source organism: Chydorus sphaericus (assembly GCA_030141595.1). NCBI lineage: Eukaryota > Metazoa > Arthropoda > Branchiopoda > Diplostraca > Chydoridae > Chydorus > Chydorus sphaericus. The sequence goes on from CM057933.1 coordinate 8,307,157, forward strand.
AATCACCAAGGGCATTTTTCGGACGGTAGTTTTCCCAGTCTTTCTCATATCGGAAACTAAAATCGAGCTTGGTTATCTTCGGACAATTATTCAACATTTCTGCCAGCATTGGTAGTGGCACTTTGGTGTCTCTGATAGACAGCTCTTCCAATGCCTTCATTTGGACTATGGCATCATAAAGCAACTGAGCTGGCAACCAATAACAATGGTTAAGATTGATTATCGTGACCAAGTCTGGAAGGACGTGGCGGTCCAAATAATGACTGATTGAGCTTGGAGAAAGGAAAAAGCACTTGCTGCTTATAATAACAGTGTGTTTCCTAGGAAATAAAACTGAATTAATTATTTGAAAACATTAAAAAGTTGGTAAACTGAATACCTGTCATTCCTGATAAAATCTGCAAAACCTTTAAAAGCTCCTGATAGTGCCAGGGCCAAACAATCTTCATACCCCAGATGCTTTGAGATCTTGTCGATGAGTTCATTTGGTAGCTTCCGGACATGAAAGCTAATGTCTGACAAAATCACATCTTTCCTGGAGCATTTAATCAAATCACAATCGCAATCCCTAAAGAGGGGCAAAGTCCCATTCATGTTGGAGCTTTGAATCTAATTACAAGAATAATTTATTTAGGAAAATAAGAATATTTTGAAAGCAGTTGAATTGTTACCATACATTTGACAATAGCCAACAGAGTTGAATGTTGATGATGAGTTGATGTGTAATATCTTTTTATTTCACCTGTCCTTTATGGGGGAAAGACAGGATTATTTAATATAAAGATAAACGAATACTTAAACAAGGTTATATAAAGGAAATTATACTGGGAAATATTACCTATTTAGTTTTCAAAATAACTCACAAATTCACAGAACTCCAAGAAACAAAAATCCAAGCAACGACGATGAGATGAGGACGATTGCATCTGAATGCAGACGACCACCGTTGCCATTCTGATATTCGTGATCCTTTCGCGCGGTACTGCCGGTCGGAGGGCGGGAATATCGATTTCTTTAAAAATTATTTAAAAAAAATATAAGCAGAGTGCTCAGTGCACGTCGATATGATGAATTAGGCAAAGAATCTCTGATTTCACAATCATTTTACAATCATCTACCCCGATCCCGCATTTCAAACGTTAATGTAAAGTCGAATCGAAAGCGAAGCGCGAAAACCCGTTGCGTCATTTGCGGGGACAAAGCAACCTATCAAGTCTTAGCATGGTTAACAACTCTTCTATTTTAACAAACCATTTTGATTTTTTAAATTTAAAAGTGTCTTGCGTAATAAGGATTTTCCGGTTGGAACATACAGAAGAAGATGGATTGTGAAGGTGATTACGTCATCGGCCAACTGATTAGGACCCCCAATGCCATATAAGGGTCTCCAAAAGAAAGTATTTTGTTTCGATGTCGTGATGATGTCAAATATTGGTAAGTTTATTTGTCTTTAAACAAGCTCATCCATTTTGAAAGGATATTTTTTGGTACATTTTTCAATCTGTATTCTAAGCTTTTCCGTAATTTGATTATTTTGTTCATCATATTATTATTTTTCCACTAGTGTGGAGGGTGAGTGTGAAACATTGTGCAGATATGCGTCAACGAGACGGCAAGCGTTTGATGGGGCAGTTAAACAAGCCGAAGCAGGTGCACGACGACAAAGATGTTGTGCTTCCCGTTTCACCGCTCTTAAAAGCTTTCATCTCTGGCGATCCGGTGGAAGCCAGTAAAGAGCGATCCTCCAAGCTTCCTGAATTACGTTTACACGAATCAAATTCAGGTAACTTTATACAGTAAGCAACTAACTGTAAACAAACTCGGTTTCTAGTTCCGTTCCGTTTTAAGTATTCTAATTTCTATATCATACATTAGAATATTTCCAAGGCACAATACATATCAACGATTATGACTCTTTGATGACAATCTATTACGTCGCTAACATTCTCACTCGGACGAACCATAAGCCAAATAATCCAGTTTGCTAGATCTTCAATTGATCAATTCGGTAACTTTTATCAAATTGATTACCTTTTTATCTTGCTCCAAATTTAGAGCAATTTATTTTAGTTGAATGTTATCGATCAAATGGTCCTTTCATGACTCCAGGTATACAAATCAATTTTATAAAGTTATTGTTTTGAAATGGAAAGTAACTTTTTATTCTACGGATGCAGATGGATCGGTACTACCTCCACCCCAACGCAAACTGCTGGCGAATAATGAACGAAGATGTAACCTTCGTCGATTGTGACAACAACTCGTTTTCATTCGTTAAACTGTTCTTAATGAGCTCTTCTTTTTTCTCTTTTACTCTGACTTTTTTTAAAACTTGATTCATCGTTTTATTTGGATTGTATTGTTCATCAATTAAATGAACCGCAGTATATATAAATACTGCAACTGTTGAGCAATTTAATATTTATTGACTCCTATTTTACATCGCAAATCTATTTTAAAAAGCACTCATCATATCTCGCATACCTTTTACTTGCTTTCTCCCTAGTTATTTTTGTCTTCATCGCAATCAAAATAATGGATGGCGTTATGAGTTGCGAAATGTTCCGCCAGAAAGTGATATATATAGCAAAACTAATTAATGGATATTCGTCATAGACTCTCAAACATTTAAATGGGCTTTGTTATACAGTAATACACACAAATACAATTTAGCATCGCACATTCTATTCACGCTGGAGGAAATCATTCATATACATTCCGCTCCCGGAGTACTCGGATGATTTTTAAGGTTGAAGATATCCGTCAGATGCTGTCTGTCAACAGAGGATCGCAGTAGGATCATCTATTTGTGTCTCTCCACGGCCATAATTAATAAAGAGGAAGCTGAGTGACTGTTGGGCCATCTACAGATCCGTCCGGTGAATGCGCTCTTTGGCTAAGTGCTCCGGCCGCTTTCAAGTACCACCTTCGCCAATGAATTTTGAGCGAGGATTCTCCTTCTTCCGCCGGACAGGATCGTCCAGCGCTGGATGCGGCGAAATTATTAAGTTCAATGATGAATCGGATGAAGAAATCCTCTTCCCTTTGATAGGATTGCACTTCTTGTTGGAGGGTGGAAAGTGCTCATTAATTCTCCAAGATTGCTGGATGCAGTGACTTCGTTTCGTCTGAAGACCAATTTTAAAGATTTTCAGCGGGATCACCTGCTGGTTTTCGCCTGATGGTTTAAGATAATACTCAACGTAATACTTAAAAGAAAGACATTTATTTCTTTTAAGGGACTTGAAGAATTTTGCGAAGCGCATCCGATGTTGGAGTATCTTCGGGTGGACCAATCATCCCAAATGAACAAGACCAGCTTGACTCTCAACAGTTGGAAGCCTTGGAATCTCCACAAACTAAAGGTCCTCATCTTCCGCTGTGCAATTGTCGAAGAAGGTATATTGTATTATGTGCAACCATTATTTATTAATGCAAATGTTATTTTTTTTAAAATAGGTTTGATTGGCCGGAGTCCAGACGTTCAGGCCATGGCCTGAACGCTCAGTTTTGGCCTGAAAACTCAGACGTTCAGGACAACATTTGAGACATTCAGGCCAAGGGAGATCAAACTATACCCTATTGTATTTACCCTGTGAGTTTTCAGGCCAAGCATAGTTTTCAGGCCAATCGGAATAGTTTTCAGGCCAACTGTACTACACCTTCAGGCCAAGCCAAAAAGAAACATTACTCATTTACTGAATTGTATTGCAAGACAAGATGAAAGGTATTTCAGTGTGAGATCTAAAAATACACAGTACAAAACACAGTACACACAAATATACACAATTGAAAATAAGAGGGTAAAAAAACAATTTACAGAATACTCAATTTACAGAGAGAACATGCCAAAGAGAATACCACTTTTACAGACCAACCGTGTCATTCAAATCTTCCAACTCTAGTTCTTCCTCCCTATCGTCATCCGAGTCCTTATCATATTTCACTTTGTTGTACTCAAGGTACAATTCAGCACAACTCTCTAGCAATTCGGCAGAAGAATCGACCCCAGCATTGTAGCTGTCCCAGTAGTTGAAGAGCAAATCTTGCAGCTCAGAGTATTCAACTCGTGTTCGACGTGAACCCATCTCCCGGCACAACAATTCACACTCCAAGGGAATTAAATCGGCTTCGATCCATAGCAGAGGGATCAGATCGTAGAAATTCATTCCGACAACGTTTGCCATCGAATTGACCCTGAAGTGCCACCCTTCCGTGTCATTATTTGTTCTTATATCCTGCATAAACACTGACCAACGAGACGGAGTCCGAAACGAATTATTAATCCATTGATCTTCCATGTATTTCTTGAATTCGAGTAGCTTGTCGGATTCTAAGCGTGGAATGCCTAATGTTACAATCTGCGCAGCTAACGATTCAAAATTGGCCTTGATCTTCTGGAATGGAATAAGATGAAGCGACATCATCTGCTTACAAAGGAGTCGAGTAGGGCCATGCAAATGGTAAATTCCAACTAGCCCAAGTTTTTTCAGCTTTCGGAACACTGCTTGGGTCCAATGAAACCCACAGCCAAAGATTTTGACTGTGGGAAAAATATCTTCCACCGCGTGCCAACACCCTCGTTCAAAGTCTGCTACCACCTCTACTAAGCTGATCGGTAGATTCTTCTTCGCAAGAACGCAAGAACGTTTGAGGTGCCCGGCCAGCTATTGTTTCGTCGCATATTAGGCAGATAGTGGCACACCACACAAATAATGTTTTTAAATATCCCATTCCAATACGCTTTGAATAACTAATTTCACTGAAACTATATTGATGAATATTAAAAAATCTATAATATCTGATGATGGAGCACGCTAACGCTATCACTTTTCCTCCTAAAACAATCTAAACAGATTAAATTCCATCTGGTGGTGGACCGAAAAGGCTGGACTTCATATGGCCGGAAGGGTCTCCCTTTCAGTCCAGTGAAAGGGGGCTAAAGAGGGTGGGCCGGAATCATACGGGGACAAAAAGACCCAATCCATTTATTGGCCTTAAAACTGTTGGCCTGAAAGCTGTTGGCCTGAAAACTGTTGGCCTGAAAGCTTATTGAGCTGGCCTGAAAGTTTTTTGAGCTGAAAGGAAAAACAACACTTCCAGGCCAGAACTTTTAAAGATTTTAGCTTTCAGGCCAGTGTCCTGAACGTCTTGGCCTGAAAGCTTGGCCTGAACGTCTGGCGACCAGATGGCCAATCGGTCGCCAGATTGGCCATCTGATCGATTCGTGCCCTAATGTTGAGACGCTTTTTATCGGTTCAAATGTAAGGCTTTTCCCGGTCGAAAATACCAGACACCCAAAGGATAATTGCGCCAGCATGTTGTCTGGAATTCGGTTCCAACATTAAAAATCACTCTTCTTGGCGTCGTTGAATTTCACCAACGGATCTTTCTTACTCCCAGTAATATTTGCGTAGTCATCTCCTTAATATCGAACACTCTTTATATACTATATTTATTTTAGATCTTGAAGCAGTGCCCGAAACTTGAGGTCCTTCATCTCAGTGGTAAATTTGAAAATGACCGGGACGGCACATTTCTTTCCAGGATTGGTCAGTCGTTACCGATGGCTACGCATCTTCGCGATTTCAGGTGAATCTAGTCAATATCTATATCTTCATTCTATTGTGGCACTAAAATGGTTCTATTTACTATTTCAGCTTGGAATGGGTTAACCATCAAGATAAAGAAAATTTTTCAGAAACCCTTCTCTTGCTTCGACAAGTGCTCTTTGCATTTAGAGAGACTTCTTTTGCACGACTTGTGCGATCTATCCAACTCGACTGAAGGGCAGCTTTCTTCCGACTGCGGGGATCAAGTGGCTCGTTTTGCCTTACAGATGGAGCATCTAGTTGCTCTCTGTCTTTCTGGTCGCCGAGTTGACCCTGTTGTCGTCTCCAAAGTACGTGAAAGGGTGGAGAAAGAGGTTCTTCCTCAGCGACCTTCTTTTTGGCTCCATATGGACCGCCATCTGCCCGAAGGGAGCAATCTCGATGTACCTCGCATCCATTACAATGAGATGGTGAATCCCCCAATTTGGATGTGTGGTGCTCAACCCACTTTTTGATTTTTGTATCTTACTTGCAATACCAATCTCGTTGGAGTATGATTATTGCAACGATTACATTATGTCGCTCAGTAATAAACACAGATATGAACCCAATATATGCATGCGCATATATTGGGTCATCTACTGAAAAGAGGTTTTTATACTTTTATTGGGATGGCCGTGAAAGTATTATGTAAACAAATTATTAATCGTCAATTATAATTCGTTCTGCATTAGTTATAATTTGTGAATTCCGTGAACTAGAATGATTTGATTATAGACTGTGTAAATGCTAATGCTCGTGCTAATGTTAGTACGCGTCTGTGCTTTCTATTTTTAAAATACTTATTATTATTTTTTTTATGTGACCCAGAGCTGTTTGCTAAACAAGCAGCTCGCCAATACGTATCGTACTGTACATGGTGACCAGGTATGCATCACTGGTTGATCCACGTTAGTCCTTAATTATTTAACGGCGAGATTGGCGTGTGTATTCAGTATTTCTGATTGGCTGACATGGGTTTTAATAGCACATTCATACTACCTATCAACCACCACCCGGAATGACGAGCTGCGCCGGTTGTTTGAACGGGACGACCGGGGTCATTGCTACTCGTCGCCGTCCCTTACGGCTTCTTCTCAAACCATTAAATCCACCAAGTCACGAATAAAACGATTGACTGAGTTGGAATGAAAACCTTTTGTGCATAATCTCCACCACACATTACATAACAGTGCGCTTCGCGGTTCCGTATTCAATAACATTTAATAAAGCAAAGCATAAATCTTTTTAATATACTTTTAAAACTTGAGTATGTGACACGATATTAGACTATTCTTTAGATACAAATATATTTTAAAATTATTATTAAAAAAATTATTAAAAAATTAGTAGTATTCTAAAGGCGAAATTTTCTAAGCAGATATTTTAAATATTTGATGTAAAGTAAAACTTAAAAAAGTTATCCGGTGGTGTCGATGGGATTTATCGGGAAAAAATCATTCACCGGCCCTGATCGAGGGTAACCCGGGTTTGATGCATCTCCCTTGGCTTGAGTCGATGGCCATCTTCGATTTTTGTTGTTGTTTCTCTTTGAGATGAAGCGGCACGGATTACAGTCGAATGCCCAAATCCATGGCGTTAGGTATCTTACCAAGCTTTTATAAGTCGATGGCCTTCCTCAATGATTTTTTCCCCTAACTTTGATGATGGTGCTTGCTTTTTGTGGCGGTGATGCCGTCCGCAGTGACATCTGTTCGCATAGATTTCTCCAAGAGTGGTATAACACAAATACCATAGATTAATATCCGGTATCCCTAGCAGGTATACTTGGTTTGAATCAAGTTGAATCAATTATTCGCCGTTATTCTTATATGAAACCATAAATTCAGAAGGCGATTATGTTCTACATAAACTAAGCATAAACCCATTGTTTAAAACGATATTTACTTAATTATTCATTCGATGGTTCAAAATGTAATCTGTAATTGATTATTATATAGCCAGGCTATTTGCATATATTCCACATACATCTGTAAATATTATTACGATTTCTATGTCTGGCGTCTCTCGATTGAATCAATATTGTGAACGGTAGAATATACGCGACAAGATATTACCATTATAAGATTATGAGCTTTTTGGTTGGAAAGTGTATATTTCTTTTTATTATACCACTATAATTTAATTACTTAGTAAAACATATGTATGCATTACTTATATTATATATTTATCTTTCTCAATAAACAGAAATATAGACAGACAAATTCGATAAATGGTGTTTCATAATTGTAATATATATATACATTTCCATATGTATATATTAATAAAAAGACCTACACAATAAATAAGTACACCTCGAAGTACACTCAATTTGTGATAGTAACAGCTCTGATTAGATTTAAATTTCCAAAAGAAATCTATCGATAGATTTTGTTAAGTTTAATTTTATATTTCTTTACTTTGTAAAACTCTAGTTTACGCTCTTCAAATTAAAAACAGCATATAGAACAGATATATGAGCTCTGGGTTTTTACGGCAAAAGGAAATACAGGGAAAAGGATACATTAAAGTATGCGGCACGCCATTTTGTGTAGGTTTCACGAGTATTTTAAAGTGGGTTTCACATTGATTTTACGTTTTTTAAAGTGAGGTACGTCACAAACACAGCTCATATTACAAAACGCGTTCATGTATCAAACAAAATAATTCTTGAAAAGTAAAATATAGAAAATCATCGGTTACTTTGGTCATTTACCGAGATGAGTTTCTTGTTTATCGAAAAGAAAAATGAGTTAATGATGATTGTCGAGGGAATATAAATTATGAGAGTTGTGTGTTTGTATGCGCTTTTTCCAGTTCAATGAGCGGAACGAATGTCACATTAGGTAAATAAATATATATAAAATATCATCTTCTCTCTAATATAATATATATTATATTCTGTTATAATCCATAATCAAAAGAATCCCATTCAGAAAATCTCGAATCTTGTTTTTGAAGCCTCTGTTGACAAGCTTCTAAATATGAATCCTGTATTCGGTACATTCCGGAATTAGCCTGGAACATGAGCGTTTCCAAGATCCGCTCGTTCTTGATAGCTTTACTCGGTAGGACGATCTTGATCAGATCCTGTGGAGAGATCCTGTACAGCCTTAAATCCCTCGTAAGCCTTTCCATGGTGCAGCGGAATTCGATTTTAGCGTCCACTCTAGAAGCTGCTCCTCTGGTCCTGATTTTGTGTTTAGCCCAGCCCAGCATGGCCTCAAATTTGCGAACTTCGGGCACTTCCAAATTCCGTGCCATAATCATCTGCACTATGGATTCCGATAGAGAGTGGAAATCTGGGCACTGGAACACTTGGTAGGCTCGAGTTTCGATAAATAACATTATCATATTGACGAGCTCCGAAGCGCTGGTGTAGCGCCAATAGTAATTCTCTAACAGGCACAGCATACTGCAAACCTAAAAATGAATAATAGAATACATTTTAATTCACTACTATAATTAGAATAAGCTTGCTTATTATTTTTATTACCACTTCGATGCGAAGGAATTGCTTAGTGTGATGGAAGCAAGCTTGGAGAAGCTCGGGTAGGTCGTAGTGCTCGGCAGCACAAATCAATCCAGGTATATTGTTACACGTAAGAGGACAAGATCCCGTATGGAGGTAATCCAGCAAGAGCCGGAATGTATCCGAATCGAATTCAATAACGGCGAATTCAGATTGGGCTAACTTTGAACGATCCACTTTCTGAACATCAGCACAGACACTCAGCCGAGGAACGGCCAAACTGTTCCCGGAGCTGTTTGGGTTAGTTCCCGATCCTGATCCACCGCTAGCAGCAGCTCTCTCATTAGCAGCACCTCTTTCACCTCTTCCTTCTCGACCTGCTTTAGCTATAGTTATAAAGATGTTGTTAGATAATCGTATAGTAGAGTAGGTATAGTAAAGTTAATGATTACTGCAGTCTTGGGAACTGGTAGACCACTTTTTGTCATCTACAGTTAGTCGATCCTGTTTTTTGCTGCTTCGGCCCCAACCAGCTGTTAAGTTACCCAGTCGAGAGAAAGCTCTCATCACTGATGGGCTGCTTGGCACACTTTTGGGTCTGTAAAAATGATAGAATATTAGATCATTCTATTAATAGTGAATGATTATATTGAAATATTACCTTGGAGATTCAATATCAGGCACTTGGAGGAAGTTTGATGACTTGTTCCGCTGCCCACCAGGACTGTGGAGCGTAGGAGCCGCTCTGGCAAGCAGTTCGGCGACAGGAACTTGCGGAGATCCGAATCCTGTACAGATCCCGTAGAGCATCTCTTGAAACACTCTGTTTAGAACCAAAATCCATTAAAATTATTCAAAAAGTAATGTAAAAATGATGTAATATACCTGCTGCGGACCCCAAGGATGGCACGGACCCCGTAGATCTTCTGCTTCTGTTTGCCCTGACCGACGAGGAAACTCACATCGAACAGCATCGTCGGAGGATCTACATTGAGGAAAGCCTTGGCGAAATCCTTTGCAAGCTGATCGTATCCTTCAAACTGATCGCGAACAGAGTCTAATAGAGGACTGGAAGGACGCATGTGACCAATAGGCCTCCAGGATCCTCTTCGATATGGTTTAGGAATCTGTCCAGTCTCTGCGTGATTCTGTAAATTGGCCACTATATCTTCGAGCATCTGACTTCGAGTGCGCTCCTGCATTCGAGCGAATTTAGGAGCCGAATAGGAAGCTCTCTCTCCGTTAACGATTTTCGTCAGAATCCATTCTCGGAAGAGAACTCCATTGACGAAACTCGACTGTTCCCATAAATAAGGTTTGTAGGCACCAACCTCATCGCGAGTCACGACTGATACCTGTCATTCCAAAAGCAATACAAAAACAAATTTATTCAATTTTATTTGCTAGAAAATAGGAAAATTAGTCTTTTTTCGATACAAGAAATACTATTTTATACGGTTCATATAATTTAGTTTTAATGAGTTCGATTTATATGCAGCCTCGAAGCGGAATAAATGATGAATTTGCAAGTGACTGATGGAGCGTGATGGCTGATGCTGCTACGGCGTGCTCTAATCCGCATTATACATCAGCACATGTTAAACGTATTAGTCTAATGGACGAACCTCGTAGCGCGTCGGCTTTCTCCTCGCATTGGGATTCACTTTCACCAAGATGAAAGTGTGAAGGAAATGGGATTTGATGCAGGCCGGAGAGAAGTCTGTCGAGTTGGATTCAAGGAAGACGACGCACACGATATCATTACCAACGTGTCGCTTCCTTTGTAACTGTCATAGTAACAGCATTTATAATATAAATTACCATCCATTATTCAGTTAATTGCATTTATATAGTTCTATACCTTTTGAGGATCATTTTTCTCGTATGGGAGAAGAGATGAAACGTGGAACATGATCTCGATCCCTCTCCAGTGAGTGTAAACCGAGTAGAGGCCGGTCAGATCGTGAACAGTGTCCAATCCTCCTTTGTACTTGTCAAATCCTACAAAGAAAAGAAGAAAAATCCTCTTTTTGAAATCCTTTGAAAAAGAGGGAAATTACTTTTACAATTCAATTTGGTATATATACCTTTGAGACGGACTTTATCTCCGATGATGGATAAAAACTCATCAAAGAGTGGACTGTGCTCATTGTTATCCAAGATCTCTTCTTCGGTGTACTGTCCTTCTTTTACGTAGATGACGCCCACCTTGAGCTCCGACTTGATAAACACTTGGTCCAACTTGAGTAGCTCCTCGGGGGTGTCGGGCAGCTGGCCCAATATGAGCGGAGGATTCAGGTTAATCTCTTTGCCCAAGGATCGAACCACTTCTTCACGATTGTAGCGATCCGCAAAGACGCAGGAAGCAGGGATCAAACCGTGCACCGTGTAGCTAATAGCCCGAACAAGGATCCTGAATGAGTAATACAATTATAATTAATGACTCGTAATTAGGAGACTGTCGAGAATCCTGCCTTTCCTCGAATGAGGCCAATCTAATTATCGATATGTCCCCTGGCCCGAACTGACGTCATGTAATCTTCTTACACATTCTCCCATCATCAGATCAAAAAGAGAGAGAGACATTCAGAATGATATTAAACCTTCAATAAGGGCAGCCATCCATCGATTTCCCCTTCAAGCTATCTGGCACATCAATATTGATGCACATAAATCGATATCAGCCGCCGTGATGCCAAAATAGACAACAGCAAAAATTCCTCCTTTGATCTAGATGCTGCGAGGTTTTTTTTTTTATATAAATAAACAGAAATCGATCCATATGATCCTCACCTAAATTGATCCCGGCCATTGATGATCTCCTGTTTCATGCTGAGGACAACTGGTCCCAGATCTTCATCGTTGGAGAAGTAATTCCAGTGCTCCGTACCGTAGAAATAGCGCTCGTAAGTTTCCTGTTCTACGGAGGTGAGCTCGAAGGTTCCGGCCCGATCGAATTGCTCCTCGATGGCCGTCTTTCGGCGGGTCATATGATGTTCGTTTATCTCTGGCATGCTCGTAGAGCTCACCTAGATCAAAATCTATCTTATGAACAGTTGGAAATAAACTTTTTAATGGTTTTTAATACCTGGATGTGCTGATGGACGAGTTGAACTCTACGGCCGCTCGCTCCTCCGGTTCGATCCGTGTCCGTCGATGTGTTAAAGTTGGATGATACGGTCGTGGCGGATCCTCCATTGCTGCTGACAGCTTCGACTCCACCAGATAGACTACTATTAATAGGCTTTTTGATAGCATTCTCGCTATCCTTTCTGCCGGATGAGGATGATCCACCGACGACCCCTTCGTCGTCTTCCTGACTCCCTTCTTCCGTGATCCGATGATGTAAGTCGTCGTCCTCTTCCTCATCTTCTTCCTGCTGCTGTTCATCTTCTTCGTCCTCTTCCGCCAGATTTCGGCCGCTCTGACGGGAGCATTCGATCCAGTAGCCCGGAGTAGGCGTGAAATTGTGTGGGTATCCATCGCAAAACTCATCTAGAATCAGAAAGAAAAAAATCTCATTTCCTTTCTGTCAACTTAATAATGGTTGACATGTATCAAGGACATCCAATAATTCATGTTTAGCGGGATCAATAACAGGAATGAAAATTTCATAGAATTGGTTGACGCGATTATTCAATTATAGTAGAGTGAGTTGTCCTTGGAAATGCGTCCTTGTCAAAGTGACAACTGTAATTTAGACGCGTAGGATGTATGGAGCCATTCAAACTCAATTTGCGGGGGAGTTAGTGATGAAATCCTTACAAAGTGCGGTAAACCAGAGGAGCGAATTTCCTTCTCCTATACACAAAAGGGGATCGGATGTGTCCAGAAATATCCTGATTTACACGAGCTATATAGGGGCTGCAACAGAGCACGATCCCTAGCTGCCATTGATCCCCGGGATCAGCATCCTCATGTGTGCTTTATTAATGGTTTCAGGAAGCTTGCTTCGGCTGCTGCTGCTCAAGGTCCCCGATTCCCGCAATATGTTCAGGATTCTTTTATTACTCAGGGGTTTGCTTGTTGCGTGACCAAGTTATTGCTCCGGTTTTTTTCCTTTGTATAAAAAAGGATTATATGTTGTAAAGAAAAACATTATGTTGAGGAGCGCTCCGCCGGAGTCGGGAGATGGGAAACAAGACTATCGATCCTTCCTTTCATTCTTTTTTTTTACGATTCTGCTTCGACAAACACTTTCTCTCTCCTTTTCTTTTATGGTTGTCCCACCCAGATTATTACATCGTCACAAATCGGATGTAAAAAATAAACATCAACAACAACATCTAAGTTGATAAGTTTTACCGGAGCAGGCCTGCGGAGGCAGCGGGAATATGAGTGTGGTGGAGCTCTTCCGGCGAGCGACGGCACAGCCCAAGGATTGCGGCTTAAAGCTCCTCAGCTGCTGCATGAAATCCGAGGACTCCATGAGGGCCACGTCGGCGAAATGCAGATCGCAAAAGATTTGATTCTTAAAGCGTCTGGCCCGCTTCTGCGAGGGGCCCGTCAAGTTAACTCCGCACGCGTTGCACCGCAGACACTCTTCGTGGTAGATGTTGTTATCGTAGACACTCGATGGCTCTGTAAAAGGCACAATAACACAATTCATTCATTTTTTTTAAATACAAGCGGAATAAAAAACTGGTTGGTTGAACGGTCAGGATCCAACTGAATGTAATACACCAACAACAAGAGGGAAATATAGGAAAGAAAGGATCTCAAAGTCACGCCCACTGCGTGCAGAGGCTCCACCTATTCAGAGTCTCTCCTTGAGAATATAACTCGTGGGTCGGTCGGTCGGTCTGGCGGCGGGATGGCGTGACTCGCGTCGATATCGAACGCCCGGGACACGACAGTGAACGGAAAAAAAGAAAACACTACTACAAGCTGAGCAGAGGTCATTTTCAATTCATCACGCAACAAAGTATATTCATGTCTGATTTTGAATGTGTAGTATGTACATGGATATCGCGTTTTATCCTATGTGACCTGTTGTCATCTACATGTAAATCGATCTTATGTATCCAGCATTTCAGGATCGAGCGCACTTTGGGAAATTACTGCTGTGCGAGCCTCAATCAAGCGTGACAAGAGGGCGGACGGAAAAAAAAAATCATCGATTTCCGTTTGAGAGAGGGAGTGGCTGCTGCTGCAATAAAAAGTAGGTTTGACACCGTCAAGAGACGATGACGATGTTCGCTGTCCTAAATTGCCATTTCCAAGAGGTAAATATACTGCTGTAAATACTACATCAATCCTCGCTGGATTCAAAGTACATGTATATATTTAGTATTGAACAAGGTTTTTCTTCTTGGAATCCTGTCAGTTGCTACTTTTCCGTGTATAACATATAGGAAGCAATTACTTTTCTATACAAGCGAGAGCGCAACAGCATCAGGATTACTTTTTAGTATAAATACTTCATTAATGCCAAGAACAGTCATAGATGTAATCAAATATCTGCTGCTTGCTCTTCTTGATTGCTGATGAATTTCTCGTGAAAATCATGAATATTAACATACCAGTTTGAGTGCTGGTGTCGTAGAAGGCTGCCGTAGTTTCGACCGTCATTGTAGCGATGGTCCCATCTGAGATCTGGGCGCAAGAATCCCTCCTTCCACGGGTCTTGGACATCTCTTCCGATTGAGTTGACTGACGTCGGAAGTTGCGGCAACGCATCATCTCCTCCGTAGTGGATTGACGCCGGAAACCTCTAGCAATCAGGATCTCCTCAGTTGTAGTCGACTGCCGCCTTTATTTAATATCAACATCAAATGATAAGTTAATATAATTATGCAGCAACATTGTGCAATTTAACTATTATTTTCCCAAGTAAGAATCGAGTAGACTAATTAGTTTTCTGGTACATATAGATTAATACTCTGTTTAAACATAAGACTTTATTAAAAAACAAAAATAGGAGCGAGCCATGCTTCATTGGCTTGATACCAGTTCTTTTATAACGAGAAATAATGGCGGGCCTATGCTAATACTATAGCAATAGCTACACGTTATTAATAATATCGATCCAGGAAAGCTATATAGCAGCAACAGTAGAAAATGTTAAAATTACTATTCGCTAATTTCATCTATACTTTTTACCATTCATCTTTCTATAGTGATGGATTCTGTGATCATCATAACGAAGCTCATTTGCGATCCTGCAGGATCTTTTATGTATTTATCGAGTGGAGCGTGCGAAAGAGCTTTTCCTGGACTGATTTACAACGCAGCCAAGTGCCGCTGATGCTCTCTCTCTGAAAAGGAGGGACCCAATAATCCCGGCCACGCCGCCATTAACCCAATGAAGCCCAGAGAGAGACTATGTAATGAGATTCCAACATCAGCACTCTCGATCCGAAAAAAGAAAAGATGCTATTGCTATAAGAAACAAAGGGGAAAACTAACTTTGTGTGTATCTATCTATCTCTTTCGTTAAGGGAATATATAAAGAAGCTTTCAAGGACTCCCATATACGATCCTCATGCAGGATCATTGATCCACACTCTAAAAGAACAAGGGGAGGTAGGAAAGTGCTCCTTTCTCTGCTACTGCTGATGGCGCTTGTTATATTGTGAGGAGGTATAGGACACTGCATGTATAAGAAAGAGTGTGTCTCTCCTAGGTGAAAGCAATCAGTATAATCTATACTGGGGTAATGCAATCAACTGCTTCTCTTAGGTGATGCCAATCAAACAATAATACAGGAGGAAAATGTTGTCCAAGGATCTAAGTCTTATTTATAAAATTAGTTATAACTTTTTATTCTCTTGCATTTATAGGATTTACGAGATATATATTTTTTAAGTAGTAAAGTTTATGAAAATTGTTCTCAAAATTAAATTGTTACATAAAGGCGATAATTGGGTGTGTTGCAAGATTATTCCACTCCACTGAATTCTAAAAAGAAATTGGTGCTCTGCAAAAGTTACATTTACTCAGCTGAACAGAAGTGTAAGAGTTACATTTTGAAGCAAAAAATGTTGAATCGATATATATAATAATATAGGCTAAGTCTTACAAATTGCCTATTGCTGAAAGAGCATCATCTGCATGTTTTCCCATGGCATTATTCAAGCAAAACGAAAGGGCATAGACTTGTCTCTTTTTCAAGCTAATCTAGTCTTATTGAAATGTAGTTAAAGCTAAAATAGGTCAATCTAGTCATATAGAATATATTAGATGAATAACAAGCATCAAATTCCACTCTTCATGTGTACTTTATAGACCTTTTATCCTTGTACTATTACATCTTCATTATTATAAACAGAATAAGTCTTATTCTTTACCTTAGACTGGGCTCCTTGGGTGAAGGCTCCCGGGAACTGCAAGCCGAGCTGCTCATTATAAAATATAAGACGATTAAGTGACATTATATATGACTTTTTTTGTTACTTCATTCTTCATCATCAACAATATTGATCGATCCTGTTTTCTTTCTAGGATGAGCAGTAGAAGCAACACTTTTCTCTTCGTCTCTATATCTCTACGCCTTCTTCTTTGTTATGTCTTTCCTAATTAACGTCAGCCGGTTGACAGGAGCCGAAAAACTTATTCTCTTACTTCACATTTGTTTTGCTTAAAGGATCGAGCTATATAGAGAAGCCCAACTATCTCTCAACTGCTGCGCTGATAATTGATGTTTGTTCCCCCGTTCCTCCTTGTACGCTCACTTTGACGAGTAGTATGGAAACTCCCGCTCGTGCCTCCTGTATATGAAATTGATTGAAGTACACACTCGAACAGCAGCAGCAGTACATCCCAAGAACTAGTGCTAAATTGGAAAACCGAGATTCGAGTGATGATCAAACATCCATTCTTTGACGATAAAAGTTGATGATGTTCAAGTTTTATCTATATATATACGTAAATGCGTTGTACACGCAGCAAGTTCTAGTCTTTCATAGACGAGCAGCGCTGCATCTCAGGCTCCTACAAATATTGATGCCGAGAGGAATCTTATTTCGTTATAAGAAGAAGAAAAACTTTGTTCTCGAGTGCTCTCTTTGTTATTATTACAGTAGTGCTGTGCGCTGGGGGAATAATAGATCAACTTTCCACTTCTTCTTCTATACTTTTTTACTCACTTGTGATTGTCTTCTGTAGTAGAAGATTGACGTCGCATACGACCTCCTCGAGGCGATCCTCCTTCTCCTCCTTCACCGTCCGGGCTGAGGTGCGGTCGAGAGTCTCTCCGTGCACCACCGGAACCGCTCCCGCTACGAAGCTTGGCGGAGGCGGAAGCCATTTCTTCAGCGGCTGAATCAGGGGACAGTGAATCCCGGTGGGATTGGAGGGCCGCCATCAAAGCTGGAGGTGCATCCGGAGATAGGAAAGGTCTGGAACCCCTTCGTCCCGTTTTCCCGCCCGTTGGGATACCTAAATAGATTTGGTTTAAATTACTCAAGTAGCTAACATTCAATTAAATTCAAACGTTTTACAAGTGAAGGCAAAGGGTCGATGGAATTTAAAAATAAATCTTTATTAGTGCCAAATATATCAGCTTTAACTCAATTAAAATTATTAATATTAAGATCATTTGAATCAATTATAAAGTTCTACAGGTGGAAACCATGTTTAACTTAATTGTTATTTTCAAATTACTTGATATTCAGTCAGTTGAATTAATCGATAGAAGTAACATTCTGGATTTGGTTGAAATGTTCTACACGATGACATCATATTAACTTAACTGATATCAAACTCTTATGTAAGAAAAAGATGCCCTAAATCGAAAGAGAGCTCTGGTGCATGAATTCTTTAAAAAAAAAAAAGATTACACGGACATCATATCTGAGATGGTATTACATATATATATAAAGCTGTAAGGCCTTTCCAGAACAGATGACAACTATTCTTTTTACATCCTGCATAAATCATAAGAATGGACATAGAAAAAGAGTGAGAGAGGGAGCAACAGCCCCTAAAAAAATCGATAGAAATAAAGGGCGCCTCCACGTGTGTTCTTATACATTCTTCTATACCATCCAAGGATCGATCCTTGCGCGCTGAGCTAGCAAAAGAATACCAACAGCAGAAAATAAAAACGAGTAACAAATGGGAGAGTCGGACATATCAACAGCTCGACCAGAATATATAAGATCCCAGTGGCAACAGATTTATGCTCTTTTCTCTGCCCACTATGTCCACCAGCTCGAACATTTATATCCCTCACAAGAAAAAAAAAGGAAGTAAATAGGACAAAATATTGCTTCAATACGTCCTTTGGGAGAAGCCTTGCGGGACTTGCAGCATAGCAATAATAATAATAGTAACCTAATAATAAGTCACTAACCGGTTTTCTTCTTATTTGAGAGAAATACTGTACATATTTTACAAAGCAGGGGTACTAACCAATTTCAAAGGATTCTTTTTAATACAGCAGCATCTAAATTGAATTTATTTATTACACAAGTGCGCTAGGAAAAGATGCAGTTGCACTAGGAAATTTAGGAGTTATTGTAAATTCAATAGTTAATCTTTCGAAAAAGCAGAGATTATATGGTAAATCCCAGTCAGAATATATGCGAGCGCACCAGTTTTGAAAGATATACATAAGAAAAGAAGATTGTTCAAAGCGACCGTTCCCCAACGTAAAGAGAAAAGACGCCATGACTCACTTCCGGATTTGAAATCTATTTTTCACAATCAAGGGATGTCAAAAAGATTTTTTTTTCAAATCCCATCCATAAAGAAACAGGATTGTGGATTCGTTGGACTAAACGTCCTCTACGACTTCGTACCAGCTCAACTTTCCCGCTCACAAGCGCCACCTATCAGCCAGAGTTGAAACTACGACGAGGATCCAGCTCGTAACCGAACCTCTCCTTTTTATTCCATCTTAATTTACACCAATAATGGATCGATCCTGCCCTAATGGATGTACTAACTATTTACCGACAGCACAAGAAGGGGTTCCTTTCAAATTACATTCTATTGCATCTATTACAGCTCGATTATGGATTCACGCTACTACGCTAGCATAGCAATTAAGAGCTTTAACACTATAATGAATATTCAAATATTAAGTGCCCGCTTCTTTACAAAGGATATACAATTCAGTCGTGATCAAAAGGACCCTTTTAAGTACTCTACAATAACAAGGTTAATTATGCACACATTTTAATGAAGAATAATAGAAAGAGAGGGAGAAGAGTTTGTGTGCTCTCCATATTATGCTCTAATGATGCTAATGAACGCAGGTATTAAGAGATCTCCCTCTGGGATTCTTGATGGTGACGCAAGAACTTAGCCATTATCAGTGCCATTAACATTCTAAATATTTCAGAAAAAAGGCACTTAAATACCTTCGTCGAGAGTGGTAGATTGTCTCCTGAGTCTAGGCATCCTTGAAGATCCCCCAGATGGGCTGCCGCCCGGTCCGCCGCTCCCACCGGCACCACCACCATTATTAGGCCGGCCGTCGGAGCTACTTCCGCCGCGTTCGGGGGAGACTGAAGGCCGGGATCTGCGCCTGGGTCGGGTGACCCCCAAAGTGGCCTGTTCAAGGACTATTGGTGCTGAGGGAACAACTGCTGGAGGTAGTACAGTAGATGCCGCTACTTCGACGTGAGATAGACTTGATGCTTCAACTATCATAACGGGACTGACGCTCCTGTGCCCGGCTTCCGGGCTAGGAGGGTGATTGGTAGCCACGAAACCGATAGATTGGCCAGTGAAACAAGGGAATCCACCTCCACCCTAAAAGTAAATGAGCATTAGGCTTTGATTAACTGATTTATGGTAAATAAATTAACCAAAGTGTGATCGGGAGAAGTGCCGCAAGTAGATGTAGCAAAAGTTCGAGGTGAAGTGGGACCAGGCGATCCTTGAACGGGACTCAATCTCGGTGATGAAGGTTTAGAAACATAATTGAAACCACCACCGGATGAAGATGTTGTTACAACCACCTATTAATTAAATAATAATCAATAAAATTGGAATGCTGTAATTTATAAAGTTAATTAACCTGAGTTGAAGGGAAAGTTGGGCTAACGGGAGGTCCGGGTCTTGTAGGAGACGTTGAAGAGTTTTGGTGCTGCTGACTGTTGCTCCTGGTGGATGCTCCTGAAGATCCTCCTCTTGCTAAGGGAGACATCCGCCGTCTTGAAAAAAGGCCGATCGAGTCGTGCCGTTCTTTCAAACGCTCCCGCAATGCCTGACTCAGCTCCACTGTCTAATTAAAAAAATTAGTCTTATTAATTTTCTTGAATTACAATAACATGTCAAAATAAATTTAATTATAAGAAAATTAATAAAATTCAAACAGATCCCGATTCAGGATCGATCCTTCAAAACCATGAAAATTAAATCAATGCCAAGAAAACTAGTAACATCCATTCAATTCAAACAGATCCCGATTATTCAGGATCGATTCTTTTTAAAAAATCTATTCTATAAATGAAGTCTAAATTGCCAAACTTTATTCAATTTTAAGAAAGCAAAGTTTATTTTTTAAAGATCCTGATTCAGGATCGACAATTCAAAACCGTGAAAATATTAGAATTTAATCAATACCAAGAAAACTACCATAAAGATCCTGATTATTCAGGATCGATCCTTTAAGAAAAATCTATTCTGGTACCTTCAAAAGTTTACATAATGGGACGTACAAGTAATCTAATATTGGATGTAGCGTAAATGTATATAGTAGGAAGCACACTATTATCGATCCTTACCGCATTGCTGTCCGTCCGGCAGATGGAAGGAGTGACGACAGAAGTTGCAGAATTGGCGGCAGCAGCCGGCAGTGAGCTGTCTCTATCCCGTCTCGACATAAGGAATTTGGTGATATCTAGGCCGACGGAGCTGCCGCCGGAAGCTGAGCCGCCGGATCCAACTCCGGAATCTCTTCTTCCCTAAAAGTAAAAAAAAAAAAAAGAGAAGAAAATATGAACATCAAAAACAGGAAATGAAATGTTGTCTTTTAATGATGTCTGTGTCCAAAAAAATAAGATGAAACATCAATCAGCTGTTCCTTCATCATCGTCCCGCCGGATGAGATATAAGAAGAAGAAGAACGACATGCCTTGATTGGAAGGGATTCTCTGTATAGGATCTTTCAAGCTTATTATAAGACCCATTGTTTCCAAGAAAGTATATATATATGTGTGTGTGTGTTCTTCTTTCCTCTCTCTCTCTCTCTGGCTGTCAAACATTTTCTAAAAGTCGAACCCGGGGAATCCTTTAATCATTCAGAGACTGCTGCGTCGATCCTATACATCTGGACGCGGTGAAGCTGAGAGAAATGGGATGAATATTTCATTTATAGATAGATCCCCGCCCCGTAAAGTGCACTTTTAAAAAAACTCAGTGAGATCCTTCCAAGATCTTTATTCAATTTTATTTTCTCTCTAAACAATCAATAAAATATCTTCCTCTCTCTCTATCGATCTTTTAGATGATTGGTGTGCAGCAAAGCAAGCTGGAATCCGATCCCTCTCTGGGAACAATATCTAGAAAAAGGAAGAACTGGACGATGTATATATGCAATCCCATGTTTCTTCCGCATGGATGGATGGATAACAACTGATGGGTTATTACAAAAAAAAAAAAAAGAGAGGAAAGAAGAGAAGAGATCCTTACCGATTTCTTGGGAAAAGCGGCCGTCATGGATTCCCTACGCTTCCGTAGCTTCTCCCCGACTCCTTCAGCCGTAGTCGTGCTGCTGCTGTTGGTCGTTGCCGGAGCTCCGGTCGTCGTCGATTGTCGACGTATCCAAGGCAAGTTCCCGAGGGCCATGTCCACTAGAGATTCCCGACGAGTTGCAGCACGGGATCGAGGACTATTACTACTCACTCCACTTGCTAAATAAACCAAAAATTTGTATCAAAAAATAGTGAATTGATTTTTAAGGGAAAAAATTTACCTTGGGTAGATGCAGTTGCTCCTCCACCCGTCCGATCTTTGGTACCCCATATCAAGTCAGTAATCTGGGCTAGAGATGAGCGCCTTCGGCCGCCGCCCCCGTTCCCGCTCGCTCCCGGAGGTGAAGTCTCTCTCACCGTCCTTGTATATACAATCAATATTTATTTGTTTGTTTATATAAGATGCTTTTAAAATGTGAAAAACTTTGCAAAAAAAAATATAAGAAAAGAAAAGTTTTTCCCGCAAAAAGTTCACGGAAACTCGAGATAGTATACATCAGCTGCCGAGGTTTGATGAGGACAAACGACCTCAAATATGTTTATATACATACAGACTGGTGCGCCTTCGTTAGCAGCTAGCGAAAGTTATGAAAATAAACGACGATCCAAGCCAAGACTTGATCCATATTTATTTTATAAAATACTTCCTTTATTATTATCAATAAAACTTGCGAATCCTGATGTCAGAGAGAAACAGCAGATAATAATACACACATATATAGAGCTGTGCCCCTACAGGGAATCGAGAGGAGCCAGAGGGCCATTATTCTAATGAGGCGAACTAAATCGACAGCAAGAGAGGGGAGTCATTAGGGTAATGAGCAATAAAATAAGATGGATGGAGTACATATATCACTGAAATGTATATGTATAATAATTTTAGAATTTTTATTTTTTATTTTGGTCTTATCTGTTCTTGAAGGGAGGGAGCCCATATATTTCTCTAATACCTGAGGGCCTGGTCCTGGCATTCAATCTATAAAGAGACCCGTTTTTTCCCGAGGTATCCCGCAGGATTATTATTATTGTATATAAAAAGGGAAGCTGCGCTATAGCTGCTGCTGTCCGGCGCTTTATCGATCCATTCAGAGCTGATGGCCATCACAAGATACTTTTATATTTTTCAGGATAGTAATAAAGAATATAACTGAGGTTTTATTATTTGAACACATATCGAAATAATCGATATGAGTGCAGCAGCACCACCAGCGTCAGCATAGTTATAGTGAGAATGTTGTGGGCGTTGTGTGCGTATATGTATATGTGCTGACGCTCACGCAAGACGTGACTAATATTAATCACGAAGCTCCGCGTGTTACTTCCGACCTTGCATCATCAGAGCTCAAGAGTTGCTCCTCAACTGTTGCGTTAAGTAGACGACGACGAGCACACATCCCAACTTTGAATCTTTTTTAAAATAGATGCTTTTACTGGTGCTGCTGCTGCGCTTCCCTCTTAATTATATATTATTCGCTATACACAAACTTATGAGATGTAGGGACACG
Organism: Chydorus sphaericus; assembly: GCA_030141595.1. Taxonomy (NCBI): domain Eukaryota; kingdom Metazoa; phylum Arthropoda; class Branchiopoda; order Diplostraca; family Chydoridae; genus Chydorus; species Chydorus sphaericus. Next base: position 8,330,372 of record CM057933.1, read on the forward strand.
ATAAAGTTTTCACGAATCTCTCGAGCTGATGAAACTGTCGGCGCTATATAGTATAAAGTCATCCATAATCAGTTGGATCTAAAGCGACAAGTTTATATACATGATAGTCCAAACACAAAGTCGTGGATAAGGATCGATCCTGAAACTATATAAAGGATTTATTCAACAGCACTTTCCGAAAATCCTGATGTTATCTCTTTTTTAAAGAGATAGACGAAGCATAGATGAATCGATAAGATGCCACAAGGGTTGGCATATAGTAGCCGATCCTGGCCGGACCGTATTGACCGACTGGTGCGCTGCTGCTCTGTTTGGCGCGCCGGGGGCGCAGCATCACGCAGGATCTCCTCCAAAACGCAATAGTCTCTCATTCCAACCCAGCTAATATATATTATAGCTCACTCTCTCTCTCTTTATATATAGGCGCCGGAAGTGGAATCTCATTACAGGATCCCCCCTATCCTCCCGCTCTTTAAACCAGATTATTCAGCTTGAATCCTAACGCAACTGTAATTGGATGGCCGGCTTGAAAGGATCATGGCTACTACCTTTTATATCTACGTGACGTGAAAACGGGATGTAAAAGATCCTGATTTTTTTTCTTTCTTTCTTTATGTGAGAAAAAAACCCAAACATTGACCTTGCTCTTTATTACGCAATATATGTAATAAGCACAGCAGATCTTTTTATTCTTTTATGACCTGTTTGCGTGGAATCCCTTTCATTTCTAAAAGGATTTGTTTTCCCTTTTCTTTTCTTTTCTTGGACCACGTCTTTACCACTTGGATCGAGAGTATAGGACTTGTCGATAAAAAAGAAGAAGAAAATCTTACATAGGCGCGCGTGTTTGGTGGGCGCAAACACGCACGGAGCGTACGGTACATAACTAACCTCTATACTGATGGAAGACAAGAAAAAAAAATCGATACTTAAAGAGTGCGAGGGGGTTAGGTTAGGTTATAGAAAAGTAGGCGCGAGATAATGGTAGTACACGCACCTGGGCGGGCTGACGGCCCGGAATTGAGTGGCAGAGTCGCGCCGTCCCAGTCTGGTACGTAGGGCAGTCAAAGAGTTGGTCGGACCATCGAAGTCACGGATCAGCTCGTCGATCCCGTTCCCTCCTTGCCATACCAAACCCACCTATTCAAAAACAAAAGATTTTGTGGATCGATCTTGATTATCAATAACTCAGGATAAGGTTGACAAAATGTAAGGTTTATAAATATTTGATTAGATAGATATATCGATTTTTTGGGTATATAGAAAAGAAGGATCACCTGATGAGTCAGGATGGGCAGGTTACAAACGAAGCAAACAACGGGAGTAGACATCCTTCTACCAGATCCTGCCGGTCCTCCTCCACCACCTGCAGTACCACTTCTAGATGAAGGAAGATGCTGCTGTTGAGATCCACTCGCATCCGCCGAGCTCCTTTTTTCAAATTTTAAGCGTACCAGAAAGAAAAAATGGAACCAAAAAAATTAAAACCCAAAATAAAAACTTAAAGAGAAGAAGAGAGCTGCACACGATGACGATGATGATGATGATGATCAACTTTAGAGCGGCGATGAGCAACTGGTCTTTAGCTTCACTCTCTCGCCATGGTACCACAAAAAGCAAAAAAAAAAAAAAAAAAAGATCCCCGAAACGGCGCGCCTGCGTCTTATTGCGCTCGTCGCTTTTCTGCCCCGATGCGCGGCCGCAAGCTACAGGTGTTGCGACTGAATCAATACTACTCTCTCGCGAGCGCGCGTGGTCCCATATCGCTAAAACTGAAAAGCATATAAAACAACCACCACAGATCTTTCGATCATATATAATGGATCCATCAAGTATTTCTTTCTTTTTTTATCAATATTGCCTTTCCATTAGAGACGTTGCTGAATATATATTTGTTTTCATTATATAAGGATCTTCTGAGATAACTTTTGTGTGTGTGTGTGTGTTTGTTGGTGGTAGTGCACAACTCTGTCCCGCTACACAAATCGATCGATGCAGAACGGGAGCCCAAACCCCCCCCCCCCTTCTGTTTCCATGACAACTCCCATAAGGCGCTCCTACTGACGTCATTCGCAGCTCCGCGAGTGGATTGGTTCAACTCGCGCTCCTAGAGCGGCGCCCCATTTATATATAATCCAGCAACAGGTGCACCATGCACGCCTATCGATCTTTTTTTTTTCTTCTTCTTCTTCTTCCACACAAAATATTTATTTAAAAAGAAAATGTTAAAATGATAAATAAAGATTCAATCTCTCACTGGTGGGTTAGTTGAGCTTCCGTCTCTGTTGTTGTGATGTTGGAACTCTCTGCGTGATCCATGACGGAATATAACAGGAGAAGCACAATAATCCAATATAATTATATATAAATGTACATACGAATGATGTAGATCTCTTTCTCGTTTTGGAGCTAGCGTCGCCCGTCCTCGGCTCTCTCTTATATATGTGCCGGACCAGCCAGAGGGAGGAGCCTGTTGATTTTTTGTTTGAATTATTATTGGATATCGTATAGGGACATATGAAAAAGAACAAAAAAAACTGACTCCTGGGATACCGTTTGGCTCCGCCTATATGCTCCATGGGAGAAATAAGGAAGGAAACAAATGATCCAGTTTCCTTATTCTTCTATGTACAAAAGAATAATATTATATAATAATTAATTAGTTTGTAAATCTTCGCCGGGATTGGTGGCTCTTTTTATTTGTTCCACTTAAGTGCGCGCACCTTTTCCTCCCTTTATTTCGTCGTATAACTAGATACTCGAGTTTCACGCTTGGATCCATCCTGAATGATGATGCGGTAAAAAGATGTATACGGCACTACGCAACCTTCCAAGTTTTTTTTCAATGTGTAAACCACTTACATCGATAAGAAAAGACGCAAATAATACACGAGTTTCACAAGAAATGATGAAAACTGAGGTAATGTATATCATGCAAAAATGGATCAAATTTCCATTCTAGTCATTTGCAGGTTTCTTTGAAATATGATAATGACTTACAACATTCATTCAAATTATGCCAATATCAGATATCTTATATATACTTGATAATAATGGAACATATTGCTCAAGAGCTGAACTTTTGGATTGTGAAATAAATGTCAGCAGGCCAATAATCCGGAATCAATCCTAAAACATTTATAAAGAGCATACCTATAACCTTTGAAAAATGTCATTCGATATAGGAATAGCTCTCTATACCCCAAGTGTATAATTAAATATTCACGTAGAAGGAGTTTTTTTTTGTAATATATGCAACTGGTCTATGCTATAATAGGATGAATACATTTTTTATTATTAAAGATCCCCCTTTGGAATACACAAACACTTGTTAGTTGTTGATGAGCAGCGCGAATACGTCAGAGATGAGTCTTGCATGATTGATGTAAACTTTTATTTAAAAGTTTTTATACATTTTCGCCCACTCCAACTTTATATATTCAATATATAAAGTGAACAGCCGATAGAACACATGTAAATCTACTACTAAACAACGTAGGTTCCAAAAATAGATCCTCAGGAAAGGAGTGGGCTGCGTGAAAGCGTTCTGGGTGGGGGTGGGCTTGTGACTTCCGGCCTGCGGGAATTGTCGTCGTCGTCGTCGTCATTATATATATACTCTCCTAGTCACGCAAACTATACAAATCCCGCAAGGGGGCATCCGCGGTTCACCCTACTGAAAGAAACTTTGCTTATTATCCTGCGGCCGTGGGTGGGTATAACAATTAGTTATTGAACTATATTATATTTGTTTACATATACAAAAGTTGAGGTAATATATATATATATATATATATATCACGCCCACTCAAGACGACACGTGTCGTCCTTGGCACGTCTCATCTTCGTTTTACTTTCCGTACCGAAAAACATGAGACGAAGCTTTGGGTACTTGTAAATACTGTATAAGATGAGGAAAAGGGTTGTATATACACGTGGACGTGATCTTTTCATCCAATAATACGGCTATTAAGAGCGTATCTTATCGATCGAGAAGATTTCAGAATACTCATTTGGAAATGTATTTCATCTTGTTGACGGTTACCTTGACATAGAGATAATACTGCACTCTAAATAGATGAGTATAAATCGTCCGAAATATATCCCATTTTTCCGGTATTACGCAAGATCACTCTAGGGCTGGCCGAGTATCGACGAGGGACCATATTTTGATGCACTTCATTTACTCCAGATTTAAACTTCTTCCCCATTTAATCACTTTTTCTATCGGGATTCACTTCTCCATTAAATCCACTTTACCATTTCCCTCAGCTTAAAAAAAAATCATGTTTATGCTTATTCTGTTGCGCATCAGTTTATTCTTGAAGAAAATTATGTTATAAGTGTAGAATTGATTAGGAAAATTATAGGGAAATTAAGACGGCATGCCATTAAGATATTCATTTATACCTGAAACCGTCAAACCGAAAAAATCCGGGGAAATCAGTGACGGGAAATGTCTACAATATCATTCCTAAATCCCTTACACTAAATTAATTTTTTTCTCTCTCTGAAATGCGCTTGAAAAGTGTGGTTTTTAAAATAAGAGAAGAAATACATTCTAGATAACTTTGAAATTTTTTTTCAACAAATAACTAACTTAAAGGTGCGCTCAAAGATTTTCCAACTAGGGTAGTAATATGCAACCGAGTGCACATATATTATACCCCCTGCAAATTTTAAGCCTCAACTCCCCTCGCCCATGGGAGAGAACAGCACATACGTAAAGAACTATACCTATGTGCTTTGTTTACCTTGACCTGCTCATCGAAACAGACATTAGAGATTGACATGGGACTTTGTAGAAAAAACTTTCTACAAGGTCAGCTTAATAGCATTGCACTTGAATATACGAAGGAATAAAAAGAAGAGAGGAGCCCCTAAGAATTTCAGTCGTTAACTGGATAGCGTAGAATAAAGACGTTCTAGAGGTGGTCATTTCGGTCAATAAGGATCTAGATGAACACTTTTCGAATACGGCTTTATGTTGCGCCTAACAAGTAACAGCTCATAGTTAAGTAAAGAAATAACGATTGCCAATCGTCAAGCTAATTTTTAAGCTTGTTAAATGAGTAATTTCATTACATTGATAAAAGGAAGAGAGAAGCCCCTCCGAATTTGAGTCGATTTCTGGATAACGTAGAATAAAGACAAGTTCTAGAGGTGGTCATTTCGGTCAAGGATCTAGATGAACACATTTTGTATACGGCTTTATTTTGCGCCTCACCAGTAACGGCTCAAAGTTAATTAAAGAAATAACCACTAATCGTTAATTTAATTTTGTAAGCTTGTTAAAAAATCTACCCAAGTAATCACCCATTAAAAAATGTGTGACTACTCTTTTGTATTAACTAACTTCGTGACGTTACGCAATTTGTATGTCCATAGAATATCATATTCCAAATACAAGAGCCAAAAAAAAATGTACAACAGATTTTTCGTTTATTCGCACTATATAGTACACCATGCCTTTTATATTATATCTAGCTGACTTTGTTTACAATCGACTCTACAGCGGTGAGGACGAGGCCGCTTCTTGGCTGCTGCTGGTTGGAGCTGGAACGACCGGCTGCTGCGGCTGCTGGAATTGGACTTCCTTGGGCACCTCCTTTTAGAGCAATTGGAGTTGAATTAACGTTGGTCGATGGTGGATTCCGGATGGGGGGTACCTTTTCAGCTGAGTTCTTTCCGTGCAGAGAGAGGCAGAGCCGGTTTATCTCTCTCAGCTGGGCGTCCTGCCGGCTGCTCTCGATCTCCAGGTCGCGTAACCGGTCCACAATGACTTGGATCTCATCTCGGCGAGCCTGCTCTATGGCCGCTTCTTTATTGTTACGCCGGACCACTTCGGCCACCACCAGAACGGCACCACAGGTGAAGATGATGCTTTCACCCAAGAGAGTGGCACCCAGCTCAATGGCCATGGCTTCATTCAACTTGGGGATCTCCACCGCCTTCCCGAGGTTCATCACCCACATTTTCAGCTTCACTTCACACTTGTGATAGACTGTCATATAAAGATGTATCAATTAACATATTTTTTAAAATTACGATTTAAAACTTACACTGTGCAGGAGGCATGCAAATATAAGTCCTGAAAAAGTAGCTCTGTTTGGCTTTTTCTTTAGCAATGTTTGCAAGTGGTTTGGCTAGTTGCTTGATGGCCAGAGCCGCCAACTTGGCCACAGGTAAAGCAGACATTTTTTGTTTGTTTAAATAATTTTCCTATTTTCAGCTCAATCAATTTACATGGCAGTTGAACATGAGTCTAAAAGTATATATTTTAGTTTGTGAAATAAGTTTAGAACAATAAGTAAAGTTTTGGGAAATGGCAGATGTAAACTACAGAAACAAAACAACTCGTTGCGTCGGCTGCTCTCTATGCATGCGACGTTGCCGCTGTAGATTGAAATCGGCTCAACTAAACTTAACAATGCAAGAAAAACTCAAAAGTTGGATCTAAAAACTTGGATATAGAAGATAAAAATTGTATTTAAATGATGAAAGACATATATTAATATAATCAAAATATATTATTGCTTTTTTTATATTAGAATCATCAATAAGATGTATATTGTCAAGCGTTACGTACTACCTTCGATTCGGATAACTATAAACATATTTTAAAATATCTTAATGGAAGATTTTTTATCAAACTTTTTCCCCATAAGATAATTTGAATTCATTCTTATTATGTTCATATTATCGAAACGTGTAATTCTTGCGCGCCTATTATATATATAGATAATAAAAAGATTTTAAAAGGGTTAAAAAGTTACCCGATATTCTACGGCACGTATCTTGATTGAAAAACAAATTTCATAAACGATCACTATACAAAAGACATGGCTTATTTATGTCTTTAGGTTATCGATCCTATCTCAGAAGATTAGCTCTGACGACATCATCACAAAAGAGGCAGCAAGCAGCAGGTTGATTCATTTATACATCAGCGCACCGGGATAGGCATTATCAACTGAATTACCTCAAGTTGATGGAAAAAAAGCACATCATATAGTAAGCCAGGAAACGAGCCCCTCAAAAAAAGAGTTCGATCGAAAAGATCTATAATAGAAGTCCGACAGAAAATCAAATTTGCCTTCCAACTTGATATAAAAGCTCTTTTCATGATAATACATTGACATTCTTGATAATAACAAGTTTAGAGTGCTGCACCGTCTAATAACAATCATCATCGACTTGTTATATACCTTGAGAGCATACTGCTGGTATAGACGGTCCAGCGGATCATTGGGAAGGAAGAGAAAAAGGTAGTTCACTATGACGTCAATGAAGAAGGATGCGTCATTCGATCCCGGTAGTATCCCATCATAGACTATTCAGGTGGTTGATGGCCTTTTATATATAGATCTCTCTTTCTTCTCAGTGAACTTTTTTGCGTCAATTTTATACAAACGCGTCGGAGCAACCGAATCAAAGTTGGTTTTAGGGGAGACACCGCGCGCCTAGTCGTTTTATCGTATCCATGGCAACGGGACTAAAAACAAGTTGGCGTTGTGAGCATATAGTTTGTTGTATTCTATAAAAATAAATAAATCTAAAGATAATGGGAGAAGAAGGAGTAGAAGAGGCTGATAACATCACCACATCCGATTCGGATGAAAGCGGAAGATTGAACAGGGAAGAGTCCTTGGATGGTCAGCTTCTATTGGAAATCATCCGGAATGAAGAGAACAGGGATCTACGTCATTTGGTATACACAGGCTTTGTTCTTTGATATCCAATTTATATGTAAAAACATAGAGAGAGTTTTATTGATTCTTGATGCGAAACTTATATTCGTCGTATTCGTGATGTAATAGATCAAAGTACACCGTAATAACTCAATAAATTAGCATATAATTAATTAGATCAAGAGCTCTTATGTCAAATATATATAAGATTTCTATATAAGTAAGACTTCTCATTATGCATGTTGCAGCAATGATGTAACACAAGAACTGATATTACGATGCTTTCGGCATCGGATTTCCGCGTTCTCGCTCGCAGGTGAAGAAATTTCGTGATCAATGCCGTCGCTACCTGAGCTGTCAGCGCTCCGTGTGGACGGAGGAACTAGATAGGACAGTTATCGATTACTTGGAGGACCCAGAGAAAGCGATTCTCTTTTGCATCTTTCACGAAGGAGATCATCAACAGCAGGATGGTCAGCTCACGATTCAATGGAGCCTCAATAATGAAGATGACGAGGATCTATTATCATCAGCTGATGTATGCTTCTTTCTCAAAATGGATGATGGACCTTTCTTAAGACCAGACCAGTTTGAAGCCTCTTTCTATCATGAATCATATCTAGCTGATTCATCAGATTTAGGAAGGCATTGGAACAAGATTGCTCTCAACTTTGAGAAGCAAACTTTAATGATTGGGACCCCCTACAGAGGTTTTGATGGTTACATGATTACATAAAGTTGTAAGGCTTTTAATAAGTTACGATTACTAATAGAGCTGAAACATTTGATGGAGGTGAAGTTGTTGAATTTACGGCTGACTCTGATTGAAAAGAAGAATAATTTGGACGAGGCCTTTCTTTTGAAACCGACGCTGGTGCCGCCCCCGCCTTCTTCCGAAGAAGATGACGAAGATCGGATTGAACTTCTCGAAAGTAATATAATAATGTCACTACGCAGCAGCATGTTATGTGATAGGCCATCTTGTTGTAAAACTTTAAGAAGATTGACTACGTAAAGAAATGAAGTATTCAAAGCTACTCCATGGAGTTGATATATATAGGTATAACAAGATGAAACTGTAATATAGGTTAATATAGTCTTTTAATTATTCATCAAGATGCTCGCCTGTCAAGTATAAATAATTTTCTAAAGACCTACCTCACGCTTTTCTAGGTTTAAGCCTCTCCGAAGCTTTTAATATTCATTTGTAAATAACTTAACATGATTAGTAATAAGTAGGCTGAAAAAGGAAAGTAAATGGATATTCCTGCTTCATTATGCGTTAGGGAAGGAATATATTATTTCGTATTATGTTGAGCATTGACGTCACACATTTACTAAACTTTAAAAAAAGAAATATTATATTTTATTATTTAAAAAAAATATAAGGAATGGTTCGGCAATGGATCCATGTTTGCACTTACAACTTGGAGTTGAGGGACTATCACATTCCAGTTTCACCGGATAGTGTACCGACTATTCACGACGAAATCCAGAGTCTTGTCTTAAAATGTAACTCATAAAGTTTATATTTATTGTGTTTAAAAATGGATGTTAATAATCCTCTCTAAATTAATAGACGATGTTATGAAAAAGTTGAGTACCAAATTATACAGAGAGGAATATCAGCAGGTTCTAACAGCCCTAAAACAAGCAAACTCGGTCATGGGTGACGAGATGGATCATTTACTGGACAATCTTCAGGTAATAAATCTTTTTTTAAGTATTATTATTTTGTTTAAAACTATTTATCATTGATATAGGAAGAGGCTAGACAATCTAAATTGACTGCTAAATATCTGGGTTGTCTTCGACGTCCACTTGAAGCGCTGGAAAAAGTCAAAATTCATGGAGAAGTTTTTCGCGGACAACAAATTCCTCCTCTACTCGATCTTCCAGCTGTATATCAAGGTCTATTTAAAAACGCATTAAAAAATATTTTCAACCTTAATTAAACTTAATTTATAAACAGATGCATGTAATCGAATCCTAATTATCGCAAAACATGTTCCAGCCTACAAAAATAAGTAAAAAATGTCATTCATTTCAATCCCATTAATAAAAAATTATAATGATGCTTAAAATAGGGAAGATCAAATAGCCAGCCGTCTTCTTTACATGTTTGGGAACCAAGTGGTGTCTAAAATCTGCCAGCACACTCGTGAAGTAGCTCTCGATCAGTTCTTCTTCAAAGGGAAACCACGTCAGTGTGTTCAAGATGTGGAAAACATCTGCCAGAAAGCTCTTAAGATCTGCACAGATATCTACAACCAAGTCCGATATGATTATTAATTTCTTCTTTTTAAGATTAATCAGTATACATATTTTCATATTGCATAAACAGACGATGAAATGGCATCAGAAAGAGCTGAAAGATGACGTGGTGCTGGCCAACTTCAAAGCACTCAATCTCCGCTTCGCTCATCTCATCAACATTTGCCAGTCACTGGAAGAGCTCGGCCGGTATATTATTATTAAGATCCCTATCTATTATTGATCCTTATTCCTTTTATGCGTATACGCGGCCAGAAAATTCAATAATTCATGCAGAAATGCCATTAAATGTTACATTTTAGTTATGGAGATGGGATCAAAGCGGTGACATTCAGTGCCGAACGAGAGAGTGACATCGGTCAAAGCCTTCTAAGAGCACAGGATCACTTTGTCCGGCTCTCGCTGGACTTAATCCAGAATCATAGAGAGGCTCTTCTTGATATACACCGGCCGGATGAGTGGTACACTGCATACAACCGGTATACCTTACATCTAACTATATTAATACCGAACTTTTAATAAAGTTTTTTATGTAATATAGATTCCAGAGCGAGACTAGGAGTATAGAGATTCAATTAGTTCACGATGTAGAGGAGGCTGTAAACCGATGTTCCACTTTATGGAGCATCTACGAGATCCTAATGTCTTTCCAGCATCTCTATCGAAGGCCTCTCTTCACCTCCGTCATCAATTCCACTGCAAATCAAGTATATTATATAATTTTAGATGTGACCTTTCCTAATTAAATAAAAAGCTGACATTTCCTCGCTCTCTCTGAAAAACTTAGAATCCCTCTTTCTTCTCTTATTAAATAGCAAGGAATTCATTAACTTTCTCTTGTATTGTTGTCCTCCCTGCTTTTTATGTAGCCTATTCTCTGAAATGGCATGCGGCAACCTTTTAACGTATAAAGCAAAGTAATTAAGGTCTTCTCCAATATCCCGCCAACGACGTCGCTGCTGCTGCTGCTATGCTGAGTCCCGGCATCATATGGATATTTTCTTTATTGCATTAATTGGCAGCAGCTATTATCACTCGCACCGCTGAGCTCTTATTATTAATAGAATTTTTTTTTCTCTCTTCTATACCGACTTAATTGATATATTTCAGCTCTACAAGAAAGCGTCCAACGAAGCCAAAGTGGCCTGCGGGATCACTTCCTCCGATCCTTGGACTTCTCCCGTTTACGCCACTATTACAACCACTTCAACTCGCTTGGCAACTTCTGCTCAGCGTGCCCGAGGATACGTCAATAAAATTGCTAAAGTAATGATCTTTTTGAAATAATAATAATATAGAAATCCTTTTTCCTAAAAATTTGTTTTTGAAAAAAGTTGATCCAGATGACGAGTTGGGCCGGCACTTTGAGCTACTGCGAGAAAGCTTTAAGCAGATGTCAGCTGGCCCATCGAGTTCTCGGAGAGGCTATTAAGAGAGAGTACATCGAATGGATAGATAAACTTCAATTAGATCTAGTCTACAATGCCAACGTCGCCCTACAAAAGTTCGCCGTACGTCGTCACTACCAGCGCCCCGACTGGATCCAGTGCAACCTCGACGTGTAATAATATCCGATAACACTCATATGCTTGTACATTTTAATTAAATTTGGAGACGCACACATGTAGGATAGTCTTTCAAGTCATACAATCCGCTGAAGGATTCGACCGACTCCTCATCGAGTTACCTGGTCAGGTGTCCTCCTTATGGCAGGAGAGGAACGAGCTGCGCAATGTTTACGGCTCCGTCTGCGCCATGTGTTACTACTTTAACTACATCATTCAAGGTAAATAATGATGGTAAGATAAGCTGGCTGGTTTTTTAAAACATTTTGAATATAGAGCTGGCTTCTATGGATAAAGAAGCGCAAAAAGATGCAGTTGCAAAGCTAGAGAAAGCCGTTCAACCTTGTTTAAATCAAATCACCTGGAAGCAGATGATTATATTAAAGAGGGTCGTTTCAGCTTGCTTCTTCGCCATGGTAAACTTTAAAATCAATAACTCTAAATAGCATCTATAATAATTGATTGTCTATTAAGGAGGAGGTGATCCAGGAGCTTCTAGTAAACTCTTTGGTGGAGGAACCGTAAAAGAAGCATTTCTTTCTCTCTTTTTTATTACACTACGATGACAACCGTGTTTTATTGTCTCATGTGGAACTTTTGGATCATTTCTTCGGCGCCGCTACGATACAGATGAAAGAGGATCCTTTCCTCGATACGCTCCACGGCCGCCAGAGTAAGGACCAATGTCTGGTGCTTGAGCATGCTGTACACGTTCAGCCCTGATAATAAAATACAAAAATAAATACACAATTTCTGTCAGAGCGCTCTCTAATAAATTTACCATAGGTGGGCATGATGTTGTAGTGTCCACGAGAGTCCGTAGCTGCCGTTATATTGAGCGGCATTATATCGGTGCTATTGCATAAAGAGATAATTTAATTATAAGAATTTATTTAAAATATATACATAATGTAAAAGATATATACTCGTCGATAAAGAGGACGGCAGGGCCCCACTTTCTCTCTTCCACCAATTTTTCTAAATAGTCAGGATCGTCGTTTGGTATATCTAGCGAATCAACGACTTGGAGATCATCCTGAGCTAACTTGGCGGATAGTGCAGCTCTTAATCCGTTGAGCCGGTCGGGGAAAGGCAGCATATAGAAATAGGATGTTGGGCCTCGGGGTCCGTGAGTGACTCCACCGCCTCTCCATAATGGAGAGCGGATAGTACCGTGACGAGCTCTTCCTTGTCCTTTCTGTGGCCAGGGTTTACGTCCTCCACCACGAACTTCGTTGGTCACTTTGGTGGTTGCATAACTCTGAAAAAGATAACAAAATTAGACATTTAATTTAATTATTACGTAATTATAACTTACGACGTGACGATAGAGTTGCTGCCACCTCACATTCTGAGTGATGATGTCAACTCTGGGCTTGTAAGCAAAGACTTCCGGGTGGAGATCTATGAGGCCGAGCTTCTCGTCTTCCACTGTGTCCAAGTTGGAGACCCAGACCTGCCTCGGTTCCCTGAATTTGGGGGGGAAGGACAATGTCCTGGATGAGATGATGGGTAAAGGAGGCCTCGGGACCAGTTGGGAGGTTGGCTGGGAATCACCTGAGAGCATAGATTGAATTAGAATTGAAAGTGATAAGTTGGAATGAAAATTTAAGTTGAGTGATACCATCGGGTAGGGTGGAGTTGACTAAATCTTGGAGTTTGTTCAAACTGGTGTGGAAATTCTGAAAGATGAGATAGTTATGGTTAGTTTTTGAAATGTTTATATAAATGAAAAGTGAACCTACAGTAGATGGAACCAAAACACATCGGGATATTTTGAAGGATAGGTCCGATATTGTCCGGCTAAGAATAGAAACTGCCATTTTATTTTAAGCCGGGCTCCTTGAATCTATAAGTTGTATTTGTTGGCAAATTTTTTACCGAAAATATTAAATTTATTCACGTGAAACGTTTTATTGATCCCGGAAAGCGTGAATCAACAATGCTTCAGTCAAAAGAAGAATGAAAATAAAAGCGTCTGCTACACTCTACAGGGTGAAACAAAACACCGTTGTCAGATGAATAAAAAATACTGTAATCTGAATAAATTAGTTTAAATACTTTATGTATTCAAAAATTTAAGAAAATAAATGTTATTAATCACGTATTATTAATTCAAAACATCAGAATATTGTTAAAGCTTGTACAACGTTGCTCCTCATCGATTGCAGACGACTCATAAATCGTTACGTCACGAACTCCCGACAGTCAGTGGCAAAACATTTTCTACCGGATCCAACGAAATTGTATCGACATAAGTCAGTGTTTACTTTCGATAACATGTATTTTTTGCCTGTATAATCATCATTTTTCTATTCTATTACTAAATCTGGTCGACTCAGCTCACGCTGAGCAAGAGTTGTGTGCCAAAACTAATATCCTGTCAGAAATACGTGCCTTCTGGACTCTTTCTTCTTCTTCATCTAAGCGGAAAGAAACTTCTCCTTTTGTCATTGACGCAATCGCCGGTGAACTTTTCCCTCCGATATTGCTTTTGGACTGAATGACACCCATCAAATCTGCCATCAGGGTTCCCTGCTGCTGCTGTTGCACGATCATCTCCCATCAGCTCATCACCCCATCCAGAAAATGGAATCTGTCAGCCGTGCTTCAGCAACTGGTATATAATAACCATTCATACATACTGACCTTTAGCTAAACAATCAATCAACAATAAGTCATCATCCAACTTCAATCCCTCAGGGATAAAAGCTTAAATATAGATATAGTCAACTAGTTGTAAAAAAAAGTTCTTTGATAAATCGGCGGGAAAACCATGTCGGCTACGACAGGATAAACAGAAAAAAGTTCTTTTGTTGTAACTAATGAGATGAATCTACTGACGCGAGCTGCATCGATTTTTGGAGGGCGGAGTAGTGAAGCCGAGCGTGAAGAGAGAAGAAGAATAAAAAGCGATCTGGGGGACTAGTGACTTGCGCCGACTGCCTCCCTCTCTCTCATACGATCCCAGCTCTCCTCTCAGTCTAGTCTTGTATATTTTTGTTTGTTATATAATGTCGGACGTTTCATCAGGTAATCCAAGGAACAAAACAGCTTTAAAGCCCGGTCGATCCCTCATGGATTGGATAAGGCTGACCAACAGCTCAACTGATCTAACCGGAGGAGGAGGACTTAGAGACGTAACAGCCGAGGAGCTCGCACGCCACAACTCTAGAGAAGACGCCTGGTTAGCCATAAGAGGTATTTTTTTGTGGGAAAAAAAAAGTTTTGATCCAATCGATAAAAGAGCTCTTTCAGGAGCCGTAATTCCATTTATGTAGGATCAATTTTAATCCTTCCCGATTGAAAAGGGTGGTGCACTCTGTATCGATCCTTGAATCCATTTATTTCTACGTAGGGATGGTGTACAATGTGACGGCCTACTTTGAATTCCATCCAGGCGGAGAAGATGAGCTGATTAAGGGCGCCGGAATAGACGCGACGGATCTATTCGACTCGGTATAAATTATCTTTCTGAAATGTAATTGAATTACTAATCTAATTACATATTTAAATAGGTTCATAAATGGGTCAACTATGAATCCATGTTGAAAAAATGTCTAATTGGACGGCTCAAAGGTGACGGTCTGCCCGTCACGACGACGACGACCAACGCTATTAAGAAGCGCTCATCCGGCAACGGCGGCTTATTATTTACCGCTCCTTCAATTAGCACCGGCGTGACAACCGACTGGATGCAAAGCCCAACCAAGGTCACCCTCATCTTTTATACACGTCAGAAGGGCTTAGACACTTTGGGCGTGTCGACGGCGTTGGAAGATGGAGAGCTCCGCGTTCGAATCACAAATGCGGAGCGGAAATGCTGGGATTACAAGGTGCGCCCTTTCGCTCCGCTGGATCCGGCCAGTCGTCAGCTGAATCTATCTTCTTCTACTGGCAAAGTGGAGCTCTCCTACAATAAAGTCAGGGAGAATGTCCACTGGCCATCTGTCGGTCAAGCGGAAGGGGAGCAGCAGCAGCAGCAGCTCTTCCGGGCACCCAATCTCGTCTACTTCCGCACGGCTAAACTTGGACATAAAGTCAAGGTGACTCGTAATGTTTACCTCTTTGAAATGAGATTCTCTTCCGGTCACGAATTTCTCGTTCCGGTTGGATGGCACGTTCAAATCAAACTCATCTTAGATGGTAATTTGAATAACACATTTGTTTTAAGAAAAAAAATAATTAAATATGATTAACGCAGATGGCAGCGAAGTTATAAGGAGTTACACTCCAGTCCCGCGTGATCTCAAGAGCGGCTCTATAGAGTGTCCTTCAAGGATCGATTCTGCACTGTCGCTCTACTTTCTAATTAAGATTTACCCGGAAGGCCCATTCACGTCAAGATTGGAGCAGATGGTAGAAGGGAGCTGTATTCACGTCAGTGAGCCTATTGGCACTTATGAAGCCCCTAAGTGGAAGGAGGACCAACAGCTGGTCTGTATTGCCGCTGGAACCGGGATTACGCCCATGATTCGACCCATCTTGGGAGCCCTAATGGCCGGCAGGTGACGACATTCTCACCATCAAGATTTTTAATTAGTTCATTAATTACTTTTCTTATAAATAATAGGCGGGTGACGCTCCTCTTTTTCAACCGGGAGAGAATGGATATCATCTGGGATGATCTCTTTCATCAACTTGAATTAGATCATAACGAAAAGTAATTAATTTTAAAATGCAATTTAAAAAATGGTAATATTGATTAATTTTTTTAAAAATTAGGTTTAAAGTTTGGAGGATTCTTTCTGAACCAGATGATGAATGGACTGGATTACGTGGGCGTATCAGTCCGGCAATTTTAGCCAGTACTTTCCATCCAATTTGTAACGCTTCTATCTACATTTGTGGACCAAATGATTTCACTTTAGAGACTATTAGGTAAATATTTTTTTAAAAAGAAAAAAAAGGAAAAAATTCTGTATTTTTTTTGTTTTTGTTTACGACAGGTTATTAGATGAATTAGAATACAAGAGTGAACAGATTCACGCTTTTTCCGGTTAGGAGACGCCGGCATATTTGACTTCATCGAAGGCTTTGCGTGCCTTCTTGAGTTCCTCGTTCATAGTGAGGAGATCCTTGACGCGCGCGAATTTGCGATGATCTTTGCGAACGAGAAAGACGATGTCCTCGACCTGAACTCGGCCAGTTCGTCCAGTTTCCATTGCCTTATGCGTCTATAAATGATTTGAAACGTTTTAGTGGAATTTGAAATTAGTTAAAGCACTTGCACTCAAAATATAACTTTTCATCACTATTCCTGCCATTATATGAATATTTTAAAAGTTGTTCCAAGTCTTGTAAATGCCAACTTTTTGTGAAAATAAATAAATCAAATAACTGTTCTTTTTACATTGAAGTAGCCTATAAAAATAGGCGCTTTGAGCAAAAAGAAAAACATAAATTTATCCAAAGAGCACAGTTTTAAACCTATTTAGTGGTTTTAGTAGCTCACTGGCATTTGTACGTGTCGTCTGAATTTCGTATATAAATGCATATAAATAAATGAAAATCATTGAATTAATCTACATTAATTTGTATACTTTTTAAAAATCCCAGTTATTTCAATATTAATTAGTATTTTTCATAAATTGCTATTCAATATTTTATTACCATGGCAGTGATGTACTCAATGACGAGGTCCTCTAAGAGATCCACACTCTCAGTGTATGGGTTCTGGTCATCCCCAAAGCCAAACATCATGCAGCGAAGCTCTTTGCTGAAGAGACGCTTCCTGCCGGAGGCTGTTGAGCCACCATACTGAAGCTCTGGCTCATCATCATCAAACTGGAAATAAAGAGGAAAAAGAGATTTAAATAACTTGACTTAATTACAAAATGCCGACGTATAGAAATATGCTCTTTTTAAACGAAAATGCTACTCTACAGGAGAGAGGGTATACCATGCAATAGAGACATATTAATGTACGAATTATAAACGGCAGTGAACCTGATCAAAAACCTCATCCGCAGTGCTGTTGTCCTTGTCCCTCTCGGCAGCGGCATCTCGGTTTTTCTTACTCGGTGAATCGGCTTGATTTCCATTTGATGAAGCCATTTTTTCAATATTTTTTCACGAACTGTCAAAAATCCACTAAGTACTAACAAAACATTTAGCAGACGGCACAAAGCATTTTTTTCACATCAATCCGCTAGAGGCGCATCGGTCGCCTTCTTTTTTAATTTAAAAAAAAAGTGAAAGTGATAACAATTTTATTTACGCGAATGAATCAATCATAGTCAGAGAGAAAGATTATAGTTTTTATGAATTAACTGTAGTTATTTTGAAGCTGAACGTAAAATAAATTATTTTTGACAAAGGCATATCCACAAGGTTATTTAAAAATTAATTTAGCCCTTTTGGAGGATTTTGAAAAATAGTGGATTCTATTTCTTATTCTAATAACTCTTCAAATTATTTTTATTTAATTTTTAAATAATGTTAACTAGTTTTTAACTATATTTTGAGCGAACTCTTAAAAAATTCTTAAGTAAATTCAACTCATACATTTCTTAAATTCTTTAAACTAATATATTCTTAAATAATTTGAATTAATTCTTAACTGATTCTTATCTAAATATTTCTTTAAACAAAATACAGTAATTTTGAATCCACTGAATTCGATTCTGTCGGCTACGAATGAATCTTTAGTGTATTGGATCCTCGTCTGGATTCTCTCCTGAAATGGGTGATCTAGTTCCAATCAAGCTAGAATTCAGTTAGATTCGCCAATTCTTTACATTCAATTTTACTAGGACTGAAGAGGACATCCAGTTCGACCCTACTGAACGTATAGCATTCAAGAATCATAGGCTTTTATAGACCAGTGGCAGGTAAAAATCGAACTCTGGCGAGCGGTGGGGATCACTTGATTTGCGCTGTTAAATCTGATAATCCTAGTATGATCCCAGCAATAAAGCCTAGCTTTAGTACTGTATGTATATCTCTTAAGAGAATCATTATTCCCACTGATCACTGTGCGTGCTTACTGATAAATATCTGCTTATATAAGAATTAAACAAATAGTCCTAACTCATGGACTTTAGGATTGATTTTTTTTTTACTGTTCCCTGTATGAACTTTTAAGTTTGCCGAATTGCAAAAATGGAACATCCTAAATACGTGCTGCATACATTTCGTACAAAAAGAATCCTGTTTCCCCTAATATATAAATGGGTGGCCGCATACCCATGGATACGCCACTGGTTGTTGATTCGATACCGCCGTCTTGGTTACGAGGGGACAGTTAGAACCGGCCACACATAGTCTGAACAATGGACGAACAAGATCCCAGTCAAAAGTATTAAATATAGATATTCATTTTAATAAGCTAAAATCTAATCTTTTGTACATATTTTTCAGGTTGGACGGAGTTGTGGAAGAATGCAGGAGCAGTTTGACGTCGACGATGATGTCGGCTGAGATGAAAGGTGTCAAAGGCGAGCAAGCCTTGGAAGAGAGCCAACGAGTGTTGGAACAGTTAAAACACGACGGCTGTGATTTGGTATAAACAAATTTTTAAACATAAATCTTTTTAAAATTATAACTCATATTTTACATAAGATTGGGAGCTTGGAGTCGAGTTCAGCGGTGAGAACCGATCGGCAATTAGGCAAACGTAATGAAACAGAGTCGGACTGCAAGAAGCTAGCAGAAGAGAGTGATTCACTCGTCCGTCAAATCGACGGAGACCTCCACGATCGTTGGAACGCTGATACCAGTGCGCCACATCAACTCACTGCCGATATCGCTGAAATCAAAGGTAATACTATATAAAATCTTGATGATAAATTATTAATTACGATGATTAAATTTAATAGAAATGAGTGGACATATTCTGAGTGCACAACAAGAGCTCATCAACCGTCTCAGAGAAGAGTTGAGTCTAGCCGAAACCGGCATCCAGTCGGAGATTGAACGAGAGACGGACGACCTAGGCGTTATGCGCCGTCGAATGAAGGAGCACTTAAGTGCTACTCGAGATTCCCATCGAGCCCAACTTCAGCGCATAGACGTAATAGTCATTATATTTTCATTTATTATGCTAATTATTTAAATTAATTGGATATTGTACAGAGCGCTCTGCACGAAGATTACACAACTTTACTTAAAGATCATTCCGATCGAATGAGTCGGATTCTAGGAGATTGGTCCACTAGCGAGAACGACATCCTTCAAGAGTTGAACGATTTGGGCGAGCGCTGGGATGACGACCTCACCGCTACGGATGAGATGTATTTCAAAAAGGCTCGTCGAACACGGAACGCTCTCACAACCGACATCCATTTGGTGGAACGCGACCTGGAGAAGCTCAAAACTAGTTTCGCTCTGAATAATGAGATCCTTGATTACAACTGCAAGATATTAAAACTCCGCGAAGAGGAAAGAGCTGAGCTTGTTTTCCGCCAGAAAAGGCGGATGGCTCGATTAAACGATCGATATCGTCAGCTTAGAGAGGAGCTGGATCGTTCCGGCCAAGAGAAGAAAGTAGAAGAGGGTCGAATCATGAAGGATCTAGCCCATCTCCGGCAGGATTGCCAGGCGATGGAGCGCAAATTCGCCGCTATTAAGAGCGCTAATGATGTCCAGTTGGATTCCATTTGCCGGATTGCGGAAGATCGAATAGGAGAGCTCCTTAAAAAGGTTATTCTAATTCATCAATATATATTTTTAGATTTATTTATTAACTAATTAAATTATGTTTAGTTGGCTAGGATCGATGAAAGGATCTTTGAAGAGGTACTGGAACAGCCATGGGACGGCCAAGTCGGTGGATCTCGATTATCCAGCTCGGGAAGCTCTTCTTTAGATACCCACGAATTCGACCAAGCCTTAAATCACATAGAGAAAGATTTGAAATTTCTGATGGTTAATAAAGATGAAGAAGAAGCTGTTGGTCAGAGTCGAAGAGATCGATTGAAAAAAGCTCTGGATGTAACCGACGATCAAGATTTTCGTAGTTTAATGTCGGGTCTGGGTCCTACGAAGAATCCATCAGAAATTACCAAAGAGTTGGCCAATAGAATCCGGATTCAAAGGACGCAATCGGTAGATATAGCCGCTACCAGGAGCTATCTTACCGATGCTGCCACCATCCGAACCCATTTTGGCCGGTTTAAAGAGACGGCCGTTCCTCGGGCCAGGCTGGAATTATGGAAAATGCTATCTAAAGCTCTTATACAGTATGAAAGGATCCTAAGAGGTGATTTCTAAACAAGTTAACCTATTTGCATTTATTCATAATTAACTATGTAATTTTTAATTGACAGATCGAATAATTCTGGCAACCGAGATACTGAAATCTTAAAAGTGGAAGCTATCTTTAACCTTGGGCCTTGGTTCTGGTTAAACTAGTTTTAGAAGTTATGACTTAACAAGTGGCATTCAACTCATTCGAGACCGGTTTTTATATTATTTTCGTTATTTTATGACGACCAACTGAATTATTTTGTTGTAATAGAAAGTGAATCACTCGTTTTTTGTTGTTCCACGAAGTTAGTGTACGAATTTATATTGTGTACAAAGATGAGGATCTTTACAAATAGTCTGTGTCGGATAATTCGATTAAGAAATCGTCGAGGGTTCTGGAAAACGTTCACCATCTTCGTCATTCTATCTCTGTTTAGCATGGGCGCTTTTGTCATTCCTAGAAATGATAAAGTAGAAGAATTTAAAACGGATAAAGTCACTAATAATCATAAAATTCCGGATGATCCGTTCATCAAACAACTCTTTATTGAGCCAATCGGGAATGAATTGGGCGAACCAACTTTATTTGATGTGGAAGAAAAAGAGGAACCTAAAATAAAAGGATTTCATTCGAAATTTGTAAACCCAGAAGAAATAGAAAAGCTCTTTTTTGCTGAAACCAGGGAAACTAAACCATCCACTGATAACTTGCCAACGAAAACGATTCTGTTCTACAATGAAGATTTCAGCGATGGAAATATGTATCTTTATCCTTATTATATCATTCTAAAACTTGCTGTTTACATTTTATCGTGTAGGTATTACGGAATAGGTGGAATAGGCAAAGACGTTTTCCGTAAAAACGGTTGCCCGATTTGGCAGTGCGAAGTCTACGACTATTTAAGTGAGAATGTAACCATTCCAGATGAGCAGTTCGATGCCATCGTCTTTCACGATCCAACTTGGTACGATTACAAAGAAAATAGACCATCCAAGAGATCACCTCATCAGCTTTACGTCTACTGGAATCAAGAATCACCATCGGTTCACAGTCGACCGAATCAGTGGGATGACTTGAACGGTTTCTTTAATTTGACTATGACGCATCGTTGGGATTCAGATATCCCCCATCCTTACGGATGGATCGTTCCTTATCGACCTGAAACTGTACCAATGAATCCCAGTGAAACTCAACTAAAAAAATTATTGGAAGCCACTTCAACTGGAGAGAATTATGCGACCAAGAAATCGAGAATGGCAGCCTGGTTCGTCTCGCATTGCAACGTACCGAGCGGCAGAGATAAGTACGTTCATCGGTTATCAAAGTTTATCCCAGTGGATATTTATGGTAACTTAGTTTAGAATTTAATAAAATTTCAAATTAATTAGATAGTAAATTGTGTATAGGAAAATGTGGAACACTAGAATGCCCCAAAAATAAGGACGAAGAGTGCAGAAGGATGATGGAGCGGGATTACAAATTTCATATATCGTTTGAGAATTCGCTTTGCTTTGATTACGTCACTGAAAAGTTCTTCCAGCAGGTAGAAATATTAAGTGATATGCTTACACAAATATTAATTCAATAAAAAAATAGATTAAGTATGATACGATCCCGATCGTGCTGGATCTTCACGGTAACTACAAACAGTTTGCACCGCCTCATTCTTACATCAACGCTCTGGATTTCCCCTCCGTGAAAGAGTTGGCAGATTACTTGTCTATGTTGGACAAAAACGACACATTGTACAACCAGTACTTTTGGTGGAAAGAGCACTACGAGATTCGGAACAATCCGGAAGATTTCCGGCACGGATTATGTCGACTCTGCTCCATCCTTCATGAAAATCAACTTCCCAGTAAAAGTTACGATTTGACAGATTGGTGGGATACTAAAGCTGAATGCAGGGCTTTACGGTTCGATAATAAGTTGTCGAACGATCCTTCATATTGGACCAGTGAATTAATACCCCGCTACAGTAAGACCCTCTAAAAAGTAATCTAAAATATTCACGATGGGCTAATAGTCTCGGAAGTATTATGGAAATGTTAGTTCTCTTGGGGGAAACCGGTTTTTCATTTCAATTAAGACATTTACATTCAACCGAAATATTCATG
Organism: Chydorus sphaericus; assembly: GCA_030141595.1. NCBI lineage: Eukaryota > Metazoa > Arthropoda > Branchiopoda > Diplostraca > Chydoridae > Chydorus > Chydorus sphaericus. Next base: position 8,353,209 of record CM057933.1, read on the forward strand.
ACATCCTCTTTTCATTTACTCATACTTTTCTCAGTTTGCTTATTTATGCATTTTCCATGTAAACTGTATGCTGAATACAATAACTGTTTTAATATAAATAAAATTCTTTTTTTTATATGTTAAGTATATATAAGTTATTGAATCAGTTATAAAACTACCTTCACCGCTACTCTGACATCATCTAAATGATCAAATGAAATTTATGAAAGTAAAGGAAATCAAACTCACGACATCAATATTATAAAATGAATCACACGCACAACATAAAAAACTTGCTGATGGCTAAACCTGTTTAGTATAGTTATAACGACAAGTGACATTCACTTCTTGCGGAACCGGTTCTATAACTTTTATTTTTCCTGATGTTCGTGCCAACCAACTGAAATTTATAGAAAGTGAATCAGTTGATCCGTATACAGTGGCATAGTTGCAATGTTTTCAAGAAATGTGATCATGTGTCGACGTCGGATACGATTCCGATGGGGAGTTAGGAAAACGTTAACCATCACACTAGTATTAGCTTTGTATTGCATGGGTGCTCTAATTATTCCAAAAAATAGTGACAATGCCGTTTCAGTGGAAGAATATGTAGAGAAGAATCAACGTCCTGAAAAACCCAACATTATGGACGATCCTTTTATCAAACAACTTTTTGTTGAACCGACAGAAGGCGTTGGTGTTGTTCAAAGAAATGAATCGGAAGAACCGAATTTGTATGAAGAAGAAGAGCAACAACAGCTCAAACCAGAATATTCACCAGTTGATAATGAGTTGATGACTTCAACGTCAAATAAATTTCATTCCAGATTCGTGAATCAAGAAGAAATCGAAAAGCTTTTTTTCGCTCAACCTAGAGATACCAAAGCATCGAAAGAAAAATTGCCAATAAAAACGATTCTTTACTATAATGAAGATCATAGTGGAGGAAATAGGTAAAGCCAATACATTAACTAGTATTTAAACATCCTAATTGAGTGCGTTATAAAATAGGTATTACGGAATCGGTGGATTAGGCAAAGACGTTTTCCGTAAGAACGGTTGTCCGATCTGGCAGTGCGAAGTCTTCGACTATTTAATGCAGAATATAACCATTCCAGAGGAAGAATTCGATGCAGTCGTCTTTCACGACCCCACTTGGTACGATCACATCAACGATCGACCATCCAAAAGATCGATTCATCAGCGTTACGTCTACTGGAATCAAGAGGCACCATCCGTTTACAGCAGATGGTACAAGTGGGATGAAGTGCCTAATTTCTTCAATCTGACGATGACGCATCGATGGGATTCAGATATTCCTCATCCTTACGGTTGGATTGTTCCTCTACGACCAGAAAGTGTGCCAATGAATCCTAGTAAAGCTCTACTTCAAGAGTTGATTGACTTAACTTCAACTGGAAGGAACTATGCGGCCAAAAAGCCGAAACTGGCTGCCTGGTTTGTATCGAATTGCAACGCAGCCAGTGGCCGAGATGAGTACATTCGACGACTATCTGAATTCGTCCAAGTGGACGTTTATGGTTGGTACCTTTAAATATATAAATTTTTTATTTTGTGGGTTCATATTTAATGAGTTAATACTGTAGGTAAATGTGGAACACTTGATTGCCCAAAAGAAAAGAACGAAGAGTGTAGAAGAATGATGGAGCGTGACTACAAATTTCACATTTCATTCGAAAACTCTCTTTGTATTGATTATGTCACCGAAAAGTTCTTCCAGCAGGTAGGCTAATATACTATCGAATATTTTTTTCTTAAAATAATGAATTAACCAACGACTTACCTGTTTAAAACAGATGCAATATGATACGATCCCGATCGTGTTGGATCTTCACGATAATCACAAACAGTTCGCACCACCTCATTCTTACATTAACGCTCTGGATTTCCCTTCAATCAAAGAGTTGGCAGATTACCTGTCCTTGTTAGACAGAAATGACACTTTGTACAATCAGTATTTTTGGTGGAAAGATCACTATGAAATAAGAAATAAGCCCACGGATTTCCGACATGGACTGTGTCGATTGTGCTCCATCCTTCACGAAGATGAGTTTCCAAGTAAAATTTATGAAGACTTGACTGATTGGTGGGATGTTAAAGCCGAATGTAGAGCTTTACGATTTGAAGATAATATATCGTCTAATGCAACCGATGGCAAATATCCTTCACATTATTGGACTAGTGAATTAATTCCACGTTATAAAAATATTAACAAGGTGTAGTAAATTGCAAATCATTTTCTTGTAATCTCTTAATTGTTTTTAAATATTAAAATATAACATACTCATTATTGTGTAACTGTGCTACAATCAACTCTACAACTCAATCGTCCTTTTCGATCCGTCCTATTCAACTTTAATAGAAATTATTGTGCCAAAGCTTTTGCTTGAAGTAATGAATAATGATGATGGATTGATGGTGGGCATTCATTGCGAGTCCATTGCTGAATTCAATTATGAATGTGTAAATGTGAAGTGAAAAGAATGTGAAAATGTAAAGTGCGTTCGTCTCCTAGTACATATGCTGTTGGAACAATATATGGTCTCCTCTCAGTTATAGCTAATAGGCTTATATCGTTACATGACTATGATAGTTACAGTAACGTACATAATTTTTCATATACTGTAGTTTGAATCCTCATACGTTACGGTAGGTATCCGGACTCCGGTAGTATAATGGGTCATATTTCGTTGGCACTGTTAGTGTAGATTCACCCCAGGTAACGAGATGCTTTTGTAGCTCTTGTAGTTTTCTTTAAACATTTTTCATTAATTCTATTACTTTTAATACTTTATAACAACTGTGCTAATCTAACTATCGCTATACTGCTACATTTTTAAACACAAGATTTTGTATTCACTGCTTCTGTGTTGATTTTAATAGATAACCTGCTGTAATGTTTGCTGCTAATAGTGTATTTGTATTAAAACCCCAAGAAAAAGAAAAACCATTCATCAGACACGACAGGAAGAGCTATATAGCTCGTGAATAATGCACGAATGCACGATGTTATTTGTTGATATTAAACATATATGTCATGTTCGAATTGCATGATTCTTATAGTCACAGACTATGCATGTTGGTCTATATTATAGTTTTTTTTCAATTTCCAGTTCTGGCCCTTCTCAGAAGAATCGCAATCATTAGTACTAATAGGAACTCCGTTATTTGTCTTACCATTGGGCACTGAGAGGCACTTGCCGTGATCATTCCTGATCAGGTAGAATCCATGTCGAGGTGGAGAGACAAGGAAGTGAAACTTTTGGCCTTTCTCATTGATATGATTCCATTGAACGAGGAATCTATTGGAAGAAAGGTTATGAGGAGAGGCAGCACATTTTCCGTGACCGTTGCATAAATGTCTATCTCCGCTGCCCAATGAGGTTTCGTTCCAACTCCACAGCATTCCTTGCTGGTGTGAATTACAGTCCCACTGAATTAGATGAGCACCACCGCTACTCGCGTCCCACTCAATCGCGGCACATTTTCCTAGATCATTGACAAGATTTGCCATACGAGGAGGATTTCCATTCAAAGCACCGGGTCCTTTTATGTAAAAATACAAGAAACCAAAATTAAAATGTTGTTAAGAAATCTTATAGGCCTACAGTACATATTTTTCAGATCAGAGACTTATTATCAAATATGAAATACTACTTACGTTCTAAATTCAATTTCCCTTCTGACGCTGATTTGAGTGATTTAATGTGCCCATCAAGAAATTTCAAAAGGCCAATTCGTTTTTCGTCACTCGATAAATTGGAAGACCCTTCTGGCTGCTTAAATGAGCAATAGACTGTCTCTAGATTAGTGATTTCTGTGTTGGAAGAATCGGTAACTCGTTTGACTAGGTAATAGCCATTCAAAGTGTATCCTAGTCGGGATAAATCGGAACAATTAGTTGGTGGACCGTAGAAGATGTTCGTCGTTTGATGCTGATTCAAGATAATATTATTTTCATTCTTCTTTTTATTATTTTCGTCAAATATGCTCTTTGGAGCTGTAGGAACTAGTCGATAAGGTCGCTTTTGTCGAGCTCTTCCTGACGAATGTTTCTTATGATGGCCGGGCATCGAAGTTTCATCGTATTCCATCCTCTGATCTAGCTCTTTGATGATTTTCTGATGTATTGTTTTGTCTTGTGATTCAATCATTCCTTTCAGCAGAGAAATTTCCATATTCTGGTTCTTATTTTCGTCTCGAAGAAGTCCTATTTCATGACGGATCGAGTCCATCTCTATATGTAACGTTAAATTTCTTAAGTTTATTAATCAACCAAGATCTAAATATTTGAAAAAGTTATTTTCTCACCGTTGTCACTCGTGCAATCGTTGGATGATGCACTTGAATTTTTTATTACAAAAATCAGAAGAAGGTAACACGTCAGCATTTTTGCTCCCAACAGATGCCGCCATAAGCCGTTAGATTTCATGGCTTGATCTGATCAACTCAACTATTCAACTTGCTGGCTAATACGCAACTAATATAACAGTTAAGTCCATATTCCTACTATAACTTGACGAATACTAAAAAGCTTCCACGTATAATGAGTCTTGACGCACGTAAATTTAATGCGTTTAGACTTCGCCTCATGCTTTCATTGGTCCACGAATTTTAGCTTGATAGAACAAAAACACAACCGCAGTATCATCATTAAAAAAAAACTAAAGATAAAAATCAAATATTTTTTCAATGTTTAAAATGTCACATTTATGCTTGTTATTAACAAACGTTCACGACTGATAATTGTATAAAAATGTACTGATTAATATTTTGCTGAAAACATCCGAAGTAAAAGGCACATTTACGGATTTTATTTTCGAAAGTGAATTCTTATTTGTTTTAAAGGGATTTCTTTTTATATTTCGTATATTGCAAAACTTTTTATCTTAGAAATCACATTTTGAGGGAAAATATGTTTATAAGCAAAATTAAATATTATTATTTTTCAAACACAGTTTCTTCCTATTCTAAAATTGAAAAGAATTTAATGATGGTGATGGGCATTCAGATCCGATTGAATTCGGTGGGGTTATATCTGCTCATAATTAAAGTTAGTACAGTAAAATGTGGAAGCATCCTTTGAGTCCGAGCGTGTATTGAAAAATATTATTCAACTGGAATTGTTGATATAGATTAACTTAACAATCCTCTACAATAATATGTGATATTACTTCGTGTAAAATATCTTTTATACGTAAACTCTAATTTAATAATTTAATGTGATTCTTAAAGAATATATTGCACAATCATCTCATTACATGATACAGCATACATGCATATGCTGATACTAGAATTAACATCTTGACATTCTGGACAGTTCAATCACATTTTTAGGCGCACTTACACAATCATGCTGCTAATAGTGTATTCATCAAACTACATTAGGAGGAATTCATCAGTATACATCATACCCAGCGCACGGAAAGCTATATCAAGTGCATAATTAGTTTATTGGTCATCTGTTATATCTTATATTCAAATGTGCATGCTGAATCTTATGGTAATATCATAAGTTAATGTTCCATTTCCAGTTCTGGCCATCCTCAGAAGAATTGCAATCACGGGCATGAATAGGAGCCCCGTTCTTTTTCTTATCCCAGGGTATTGAGAGGCACTTGCCGTGGTCATTCTTGATCAAGTAGAATCCAGGACGAGTTGGTGAATCAAGGAATCGATACCTTTGACCTTTCTCATCGAAGTGATCCCATTGAAGCACGTCCGTATTAGAAGGAGAGTTGGCACGCGAGGCAGCACATTTTCCGTAATTATTGCACAAGTGCCTATCTCCGCTGCCTAACGAGGTCTCGTTCCAACTCCACAGCTGTCCTTTTGACTTTGGATCGCAGTCCCACTGGTCTAAATAATGATAGCTACTGACGTTACCGTGAATAGAGACACATTTCCCAATATCATTGACTAGATTTGCCATACGAGGAGGATTTCTATAAATAACACCCCGTCCTTTCATGCATAAATAAAGAAAATAATATTTATTATTATTGTAAAACAATTGTATATGTTTCAGATCAGACAATATAGATACCCTTTGTATTCAAGTTTCCCTCTGACGACGATGGTTCGGATTTATTACTGCCATCAAGAAAATTCAAAATGCCAACTCGTTTTTCTTCAGTCGACAAATTTATGGAGCCTTCTGGCTGCTTAAATGAGCAGTAGACAGTCTCTAGATTAGTAACTTCATTATTTGAAGTATCGGTAATTCGTTTGACTAGGTAATAGCCATTCAAAGTGTATCCTAGTCGTGATAGATCGGAACAATTAGTTGGTGGACCATAGAAGATGCTCGTCGTTTGATGCTGATTTAAGATAGGTCTAATGCTATTTTCATTCTTCTTTCTGTTATTTTCGTCAAATATGCTCTTTGGAGCTGTAGGAACTAGTCGATAAGGTCGCTTTTGTCGAGCTCTTCCTGACGAATGTTTCTTATGATGGCCGGGCATCGAAGTTTCATCGTATTCCATCCTCTGATCTAGCTCTTTGATGATTTTCTGATGTATTGTTTTGTCTTGTGATTCAATCATTCCTTTCAGCAGAGAAATTTCCATATTCTGGTTCTTATTTTCGTCTCGAAGAAGTCCTATTTCTTGACGAATCGAACCTATTTCTATGTAATATTAAATTTTGAAAGTCAATTAATCAACCAAAATATACAGTTAGTATTTGAAATATATACTCTCTTACCGGTATTATTCGTGCAATCGTTGGATAATGCACTAGATTTCTTAATTATTACAATTAGAAAAAGGGAACAGGTCAGCATTTTTGCTCCCAGATGCTTCCACGAGCGACTAGACTTCATGGCCTCATCTGATAAATTTGCTGGCTAAATCGTAACTAACTATAGTGGAGTTACCAGCAGTTCATATACAGAATCAGCGTCTATTGCTTCCACGCATTCGTTTCCAGATTTTCCCATCATTTCACCAGCTAGGTATAGATATGAATAAAAACGCCCGCGTGGGTTTTTAATATACCTTCATGCTGCTGACGGCTGACGCACATGAATTTTATGCATTTAGAATTCGACTCCTTCTCTCATTGGTCCATGAATTTCACATGGAGTGACAATAAAGAAACTCAGTTTCATAAATGAAAGCTTTAATCAACTAGAAATTGAATATTTTGTTGAACATTTAGATTTAGAGCAACTGATTTATGAATGAAAACACAATTAGACCTATGCATTCATTGTTTTACCGGCAACCTCAATAACAAGATCATAAGCATTATAATCCTGAGGGTTTTTTTCATGAAAATGGCCAGTATAAGGGTATTATGGAAACAATAACAATGCAATCGGAATCTAAATCGAAAAAAAAACTCGCATTCATGATGTAGGTTAAATTCGAACCATGTGGTCGAGAACAACTTATGTAGTAGTGCCCACCGGCTTACTTAAATCAATGTCGAGGACACTACCACTGCGCCACTAGACCATATGAAAGAGGGGCATCAGTCTAGACAAGTTTCGATAACATCGAGTTGATTGCTTTAAGTTTGAAAACATAAAATATATGGGTAATTAAAGGGTGTAACATTCTATTCTTAAGACCACACTACATTTTCAAAGAATTGTTCCTATTACAAAGTTGAAATTTCTTGACCGAAAATCTATCTTAATAATTATTGATACTTTAAGAGATACCCTAAAAATTTGAGTGTGCTTAGGATAGTTAGTTTTACAGTTATTGTACAATGGATGTAATATCTGGAATCTGTTGAATAGTTTAGTCAGTATTAATGGGGGCCATCCAAAGAGTCGGCTGTGCCCCCCTACGGGGTCCCACCCGATCTTTGAACGTCCCAGCCAGTATAATGGCATTGTAGAGGGAAATCGCCCATATTCGGTTTACCAGTATAAATATATATATATACAAATCACTGCTTTGAATCAGAGCCAGTTTGAATTAGCACGTTGTGGTCTAATGGTTAGAGCACGGAACTTTTATCCAGAAGACCGGGGATCAGTTCCCTGCTGAGTAACTTATTTATATTATTTTTCAATTTTGACATATAAAATGGAAGAATCTTCAGACTGCAGCTAATGCCATGAGTATAAAAATACATAAAAGATGAAGATGATCAGTAAAAAATTTAATAATTACGAAGAATCCCTTATTTTTAATATATGTGATATTATTGCCACAAACATCATGAAGATATGGCCTAATGGATAGTGCATTGGACTCTGAATCGGAAGATCTGGGTTCAATTCTCACTCAAGTAAATTATTTTTCATGAAAATCTTGAATTCTGACATACAAAGTGGAGGAATCCTCAGACCTCATGACATGAGCTAATGTAAGTGCATAAAAATAAATAAAAGGTGAAGAAGATCAGTATCGGGATTAAATTGTTACGAAGAATCCCTTATTTCTAATATGTAGGTTATTATGATTTTTCACAAAATCTTTATGCCCAATTGACTATCGTAGTACTTGAAAGCATGTCGTCTGCTTCATTGTTGACATGAATCAAAACATGTCAACTGTCAAAGCTACACGGTTCACGATTCACATTAATTAAGAAAAAAGTCGCACAGATCCTGCTCAAAAACAAATTTAGGGAAGAAGGGAAAATTAGCTTTTTTTTAAGGTATGTGGCAATTCATTTCATTTTGAAATGAAGATTTCTATAGACTACCCAATTGGAACTTTTTTTTTCTTCATTCTTTTAGACTTTAAAATTATTTATAATGTATTCATACACTAATAAATGTTCTTACAGCTATTATTTGCAATTTAGAAAGCCATTTCAGGTATTAGAATATAGTTTTAAGTAAAAAATATACTTTTATATTTGGCAATACGCATATCTGCTCTGTATTAAACGTCCCAGAGACCGTGGCAGGCTCTGCAGACCCCTAATTGCCATTAGTTAAGGCCTTTCGGTATGCTAAAGCATAACCCTCAGGGATAAATCACATAATGAAGCTTTGAAAAATTTGTGAAGAGTTATTCAATTTTTTTTTCTAGCGCAAATATTACAAGGATCGTGCGAAACATGCGAAATCAAATATCACAAGTGATTGCTGTAGTATAATTACTTCTTTGTTCAATAAGAGGAAGCATAGAAATTTCTTGCGAGTTTTTAACCATATTTATCTATGTAGAATAAGCACAATAACGGTCTGGTTGTCAATATTGACGCAGCTCCGTGCTGTCTTACCATTTATTCAATTCGGTCATTGTGCTGTCATCGTGCGGCGAGTCTTTGGCGAATAATAGCTGGCAGTTTCGGGATCCAAGGACGGTCTATGTGCGTTTCAGTGTGTTGGTGATAGCATACGTTGCGCCGTAATATCTCCAGCGCCAGATAATAACGTCCACAATAGAAAGAGGCGGAAATCATTTATCTGAAAAAAAATCGATACCGCTTATTGTTTAGTATAAGTTTAAAAAATACTTTGATCTTTCTTACCGTCGTTAAAACAGTCTAGCTATCGGTATCAATGATGCGACAGCGCAAAGAAACTCTATGTGTACTTGTATAATAAGTGAGTCAGTCACGTGGTTATCCCTACTCTCATAAAAAATATAAGTTACGAGATAAGTTATTCAAAAATATATACCTCTTACTGGTGTATAGTAAGAGAGTATACAAGAATCGTGTTTTTTCAAGTGCAGATCGATCCAAATATCACAAGTGATGATTGTTACAGTGCATATTTATTTCAAATGAAGCAAACTCACTTGGGAATATAATATTGGGAAGAGACAGAAATAATTTTTCAGTGCGCAAAAGGAGGGACAAGTCACCGGGTTGCTGATTTTTTTACGATCGAGGATTTATCATTTATTATCTCTAAAAAATAAATTCAGGAAAAATAAAACCCTTGCTCATCACCCATGGGTAATTCAACATGTATCTTAAATATTATGTTCAAATGACCACGAGTGAGCATGAGTTTCTTTTTTTCTCAAGGTGGCATTGAAAAATATTTTCAGTTTTTTTTTCAACTGTTCTGTCAATATCTCCCTTATGATGAGTGTGTATACAAGTGTGCATACAATAGGATCATATTACTAGCTAGGGCAGGGAAAACGGCGTCCACCTACTCATGATTCATGAACGAGGGGTTGGCCACTCTACATTTGGGTGTACGAAGATTTAAATCCGAAAATGGGGAAAATTCTGGATTTTTCCAAGATTTTTGGATTTTTTGGATTTTATATGGACTTTTTTGTAAAAATTTGTGGATTTTTTCCTTTTTTCGTGGATTTTGGACTTTTTTTCGTCCGAATTTTTTGGATTTTTTGGATTTTTTCGGAATTTTTTGGATTTTTGGCATAGATTTTTTGGGGTGTACGAAAACTTTTTTGAGTGGATACCCCCTCGTTCATGAATTGCTTTATATAAGGCATCTTCGTCGCAGACTCGAGCTAAAGCGGACTTTTCTCCCGGAGATCACTTCCCGACTTCCGTTTTGCCATCTGTCTTTTCTTAAAACCACATATAGCTTTCCGAGTGGTCACTATTAAGAGACTAGCGGAAATAACTGTATAAACCGTTTTCCCCTCTCTTCCTTTGGTTGAGTTCCTATTGTGTAGGTGGAGAGAATAGTTATCACGTTTTCTAGATGGCGCTTGAGAAGTGATTCGTCATCCAAAATCCTTGGTAAATTGTGGTACAAAAAAAGTAAACAGCTTCGTCGACTGGTTGCGTTAGATTAGATGCGATACCTGAATAATATGAGAAATCACGATCGAGCCTTGTTAATTCAGAGCGCTGTTATCAATAGTCAATATAATACCAATGTAAGCATAGTATACCCATTTTCAAACCTGGTTATTTGACCAAATTTAACGAAAGAATACACTTTATTTTATACATTTTAGAAGAAAACAAAAAGGGAAATCTGCGACACATGATGCTGGTCTCGACACATTAGGTTTGCATGTGCAACCTTGGAATAATTTATTTTTCCTCAGCAGTGTGCAAACCAGTATTATTTTCTCCTCCAAGGACTTCTCTGAATTGTTTTTAATTAATAGCTTTAAATCATAGAATACATTTTTCATGGAACTTTGATTTTCATTGTTTTTCGCATATCAATTGTTTATAGTAACCAATAAGATTAAAAACTGTTTTAAAGTAATTAATTTTAACAGAAAAGCAAATATATAGGACATCAATCAGTAAAACACAACAAATACGAACAAGAGCAGCCAAGAAATTTAAAGGGACATCATCATTCGATCTAGATATACGAGTCTCGAAGAGCCGTGTAGATATTCATGGTTGAGTGATTATAAGGGATGTATCCATTTTCCACATCATCATCGCCCATCTCGATCAAATTGTAGTTGACTAATGGGTTAAAAATCGGAGCGGTGTAACCAGGAGGCGCATTGTTGTTGACTGATGGGTTCGTTTCATCCTCGTACCACAAAATGTAGGGTTTCTCGGGTGGAGGCTTCTCGCGCTGAACTTTCTTCTTTCGAACTGTACCGATACTCTTCTTCATCGGTGGATTCCACCAGGCATCGAATCTAGCAATCGCATTGGAAAACATTTTCAAGTTGGAGAGTTTGGAACAGTTTTACTGTATGGAACGAGTTGGTATATATAAGAAATGATCCTCGAACTCCAGGTTTGCAACTTCATTTATTTTCATGATACATCAGCTATTTTTAAATCTGAAATCTTCATGTAATAGTTTCATAAAAGTTTTTTTTTAATTCTCTATTTCTACAAAGTATATGAATTATTAACTAATCCAATATCACGGATTTACTTATTTAATATCATCATTTTGTATATCTAAAACAAGTTGATTTCATATTTTTTGCAATAATAGATCGAATAATATTACACATTTATTATGGGCTTTTTACTGTACATGTTTAACTGCTGAATCCATTTTCGTTAATGGCATTAAGTTAATATTGTACCAAGAAATCTGAAAACAAATGGAGCCTGTATACTCAAGTGCTTCGATGGTGGCAGGACAAAATGGGTTGTATTTCGAATCGAATCTAACCATTCCAGCATCTTCTAATAATCTAAGAGTGGCCACACATTTACGATAAAAATTCAAGTCCTTTCCAGATGTCAAATGGACTTCGACAGCCATTTGCCTCACTTTTTTCAGCATCCCAGACTGAATGATCTCTGGAAGAACTTCCCACTCTTCATGTTCGATGTCTATTTTCAGATAATCGATCACGACTTCACCGTGCTTGGCGACAAGCATTCGATAAATTGAGGATAGTGTGAGACTCTTGGACATCTTGTCGTCAGAACTACTCAAAAACAGATTATAAAAGTGAATATTTCGGCCGTGATCGTGATCTGCCAGCTTCATGCTTCCATCGAAAGAATACACTTGACAGCCGTAAGTTTCCATAGCTTCATCGAAACTCCATTCATTGTTGATGCCAAAAGAATAGACCAAGCAATTATTAGGTAGAGGAGGCGTCGGATCCAAGCAGACTGGGTATTGCCCATCGATTCCACCTGGAATCTTTTCGATACTTTTCCAGGGATTTCCGCCTAAAGTTTGAATGAGTCTAGATGGCGTCATCACTACACCTCCAAAATCGTTAACTAGTAAACAAGATGATCCGTTGGTCCAATGAAAATAGTCGATTATTTGTTTGGGAGTTATTGAGTCCACATTGATCTTTTCCCATTCGATATATTTGCTTATGATGGCTTCAAGTTGATTATGAGATATGGATATGATGATTGAGTAGATTGCCAGACTTATGATTGCAACTACTGCTGCTACTTGAATAATCCTTACAGTAGTGGTCACTTTAGTTTTGTAGAGAATCTTCATGTTTAAAACCTTAAAAAATTATACAAAGCGGTAAAAAAGAGCAGTTTTAAGTCAATTGCTGGCTTTGTATTGTAAACACAAGTTTAGTTATACATACCATACATTAAGTATTACTATTCCAATAAGAAAAAATAGCACTGAATATCAGTTTTTTCATATATCATAGCTTAGATCATAGCATCAATAGCTGCGAATCATTCCCCGTTCAACGCCCGCGATTCCCCCATTCGAACTGTTATTTCGCTCACAGCGCCTTGATGGATTATACCTCTCAGAAGGTAGCCCACGGCTATAATACCTTTGGAATGTTTAGAAATGTATAGGCTATACTTTCTAAGAGATGCTCGGTTGAGCGGAATAAGTGGATGCGTTAATTTATCGCGGTTATGTTCCGTAACTGACGATATACATAAAAAAAAATTCTTTCCCTTCAAGCCCAAAATGAGCAGAAATTCGTAATAAAATTTAAACTTAGCCATATATGCATGCTAATGTAAAGAAATCTGACAGTTATTAAAGAAAATAGTCGCAGTGTAAGTTTTTACGAAAAACCATCATTATCTTTTGATATTTATGGCCATAACATCTAGCTAGATCTAGTACAGTACAGTAATAATCACATGTACATTATTACTTCTCACTCAAACTGTTATAAGCTTTTGTAAACTTAAATTGCCCTAGGGATAATAATAATAAGAGTCCGGGATTTCTCTTATATTCTTAAATATTTTGCGTTTGAAGATTTATCGATTAAAAAAAAACATGGAAATTACAAGTGCCATTTTAACGCATTTAAAAAAAAAGAGAGCAATTTGTAACATTGAAATCATTCTTAAATTTTTAAATCCAATAATCTATACTTGGATTTCCTTTCATATAACTTTCCTTGATTGTAAACGGCAGCTTGCTGATGTAAACAGAAACTCTGACTATTACTTATCCAATTTTGTTAAAGCCTAATCTTCTAATCTTGAACCTAGAACAGTAATAAACTCATATATACAAGTCTCTATCTTCAGATTAAACTATAACTATATATATTATCAACTTATAGTCGGTGCGTGGTATAAACTTCTCTCACAACTTCACTGGAGCAGCAAAGCCTTTTATGGCCGTGTAGCTCGCCAGTCTGCTGTGTTATTATCGTAACCGATGCTTGCTCATTTTATAACGACGCGCTCTTAATGACCTTTGCTCGACATCAACACGCAACGACCGGACGGCGGCACAACAGCATCAAGCCTATAGTTACATTACATGACGAATCCGATGTGTGTCAACAGTACATATACGTCCGGCCTCCTTTTCTCTAAAAGGTGTCCAGTTATTGGTTACGGCCGTTTAGATTTACATAAAAAACAGATTTTTTTTTTAGGTTAATTGAGTAACAAAAAGCACTCGAAAGGGTTGTCATAGCAACGACTTTTATACTTTCACACGCCAGGAAACAAACAAGTGATTCATCCTTTTTTACGTGTCAACGAGTAAAAAACAAAAGTTACGTAGTTCTTCCGCCTCGACGAATAATTCAGTTTTCTGCACTATTGATCTTTAGATGTGCTGCATAATTTCTTGAAAATCCAATTTCCATCTCATTTCACATCTCCTAGAGTAGTGAGAAGAGGCTTCAGAACAAAAAAAAATCGATGAATATTATTAAAAAGTGAACGCGTCGTCTGCTAACGCCGTCATTCCCGCTCCTGTTGTTTATTTCCTACTTTTTTCACGATTTTTAAGACGTGTACTGTACCTTGCCAGTTGGTAGACGGCTCCCGGAGTCCTTGGAGCCAAGTTCTGGGTGCGGAACTGATGCGTAGCTAATTTAAAATACTCTTTTTTTTCTTCTCTAATGGACTAGGTATGATGACGAATTGCGTAACTATTCTCCTTCACATCTGTGTTTACTTATTATTTATTTTATACAGAATTCAGCTGTGAGGAATAGACAGTTTTGCAGCCATGGGTGATGCTCGGTCAAGTGTCAGCCCTCTGAATGATGGCAGCCCGCTTCCTGACTCATCTAAAGCCCTCCAAGAGGCAAACAGAGCTCTGGCCCCCAACAATGCAACCGGGAAGGGGCTGCTGGCCATACTGAAAACAGCAGCCAGGCACCTGCCGCTGGTTTTTGGTGTGTACGCTCTGGGCTACTTCAACTTCTCTTTCGCCTGGATCATTGGCATCATTGGGGTCTCTGCCGCCACAGAGCAGTGGAGGAAGGAGAAGATGCACAGGATGAGTGCAGCGAGGGCTTCCTCACTGTTCAGCGACAAGGAAGTCATCCTGGCCAGAGTTGCAGATCTACCATCCTGGGTATATAAAAAAGCTGCTTAGAGTTATTAACTACTTGGCACTTTGCCTACACAGCTTTTAATAATATATACAGAAAGGAAAAGCTGCTGGTGATACCATTCTCTATTTATAGTTTTCCTTTTCCTCATTTTCCTTATTTTTAAATTTGTTTAGGTCTTTTTCCCAGATTTCGACCGAGCGGAATGGATCAATAAGGTACATTGTTTATCTTATCAATTTAGCCTCTGTCGATTGATTTATCTTGATTTTTTATTTTACAGATCTTGAAACAGATTTGGCCCAATGTAGGCCACTATGTGAGGAATATTATATTAGAATCGGTCCAGCCAGGCATACGCGAAGCTCTCAAAGCGTATAAATTGGGTGGATTTAAAATGGACAAAATCTCACTCGGCACAATCGTAATTATTAAATTAGTAAAGCCATACAAATATGTTTTATTGATTTTTTAAAAACTTTAAAATGCAGCCGTTCAGGGTGGGTGGAGTCAAAGTGTACGACAAGAACGTTTCACGCAATGAAATCGTCATGGATTTAGATGTTTGGTAAACATGCAATTTTTAAATATAATTCCTTTACGTTTTAGACCAAACATTCCGAATAGACGAGCTTGTCAACCTCTCTAAACTTCAAGTGTTAAAGTTTAGCTAGATTTACAATCTAGTTATCGGAATATTCGTTCAAATTTGCTATTTTAAATGTAGAGAGAAAATGACTGTACGTGGCAAAGGTAAGGAACTAAATGAATGAATGGGTTCAAAAAGTACATATTTATATAGGTGGCAGGTAGATCTCCACCAAAGCCATATAAAATCCTATTGGGAATATAGAAAAACTTTTTTCTTTCATATAAAGAATTCTTACTATATTCCCTAAAGAGAATGTGTTCCACCTGTCCCTCAGTGCTTGTCAAGAAAAAAAAAAAGGTCATGGTCGTCTGTTTAAAAAATAGTTAATTACACTAAAAGATAATTTTTTTTCTACTGACTGATTTTCTTTTTTATTATAGCTATGCAGGAGATTGCGACATCCGCTTTAGCGTGAAAGGAATTAAAGGCGGCATCAAGGACTTTCAGGTGCGCCCTTTATAAAGCATATACTTTTATTTATTACAGTCTTATCTTTATTATTAATAATAATATTAATGTAATAGGTGGCTGGCATGCTTCGTGTGGTTATGAAGCCACTCATCCCACAAATCCCGCTAGTAGGCGGCATCCAAGTCTTTTTTCTCAACAGCCCTTCCGTCGATTTCAATTTAATTGGCGTAGCTGACGTCCTAGATATGCCCGGCTTAAAGTAATTCCATTATCAACATTCTAAAAGCTCTTTTAATAATAAATATTTTTTTAATAGCGGCGTCTTGCGACGAGTTATTGTGGATCAAATTGGAGCTTTCCTCGTCCTGCCAAACAAGATTTGCGTCACTTTGAGTGACACAGTCTCACCCACTTCCATCAAAATTCCCGAACCAGCTGTTCGTTTATTCACTCTATTCTCTTGTAAACTGAATGATAATCTTCATTTTTCTCTAGGGAGTACTGAGAATACGAGTGATCGAAGCTAAGCAGCTCATGAAAATGGATGTGGGCGTGTTAGGCATGGGAAAATCGGATCCTTACGCCATAATCTCGGTCGGTTCTCAAGAATTTCGAACGAAAACCATCAACAATACCGT
The DNA here is from genome assembly GCA_030141595.1 of Chydorus sphaericus. Classification (NCBI taxonomy): domain Eukaryota; kingdom Metazoa; phylum Arthropoda; class Branchiopoda; order Diplostraca; family Chydoridae; genus Chydorus; species Chydorus sphaericus. Next base: position 8,370,005 of record CM057933.1, read on the forward strand.
CAATCCCAAATGGGATTTCTATTGCGAGGTATTCTATTTACTAATGGTACTAATCCACCAAAATTCCCACCTTCGTTTTTGGCTTTAAAAATCATGGATTTGCATTTTGGATTGCGTGAAAATTGTGTTTTTTGGTATTTTTATTTTTGCTTTTTGGAACCAAAAAAAAAAAAGTGTTTGGTGAGTGAACGACAGAGTCAGCAGTGCCTGTTCCAGCTATTTGATCGAGATGAAGGATCACGTGACGACGATCCCCTTGGAAAGTAAGACTAATTACTAATTATTAGTTATTAGATAATACTAGCCAATATTAATAATAAGAGGTGGTGACTATTATGACGTTTCTGTCCTTTCCTTATTTTCTGCACTCTTGCATTTCAGTTTTTTTATAATTTTGGCTTGACGATTGATTTGATGTGATTCCTTGCGTGGTGATGGTAGTTATTCCCCCATTATGTAATAGAAATTCGTGCCGTCTAAAACACGTCCCACAACACGACTGCCAAATCAACTACTCATCAGCTACTACTCCTACTCATCAAACAATCAACAAGAAATTGTCAAACAGAAATGCAAAAAAATTTATTTCAAAGGCGAAAGTGGAATCGTTGCGGGCTCAGAATCTCTTCATTCAAGTGTGGGATTACGACGCCGGATTTCCCGGTATTCAGAACGACGATTACTTAGGAAGGTGTGGCTTCTTTTCTGTCCTACTTTTTTTTCTCGTTTTGTTTTCCTCGTCCTTTTCGTTCTTTTTCTCTGTGTGACGTCATTTTTATCATTGGACACTCACTATACATCGTCGCGTCGGAAAAGCACCAATTATTTATTATTATTGTTATATAACTGCATGATTTTTTAACTCATTGCGTGTTTTTTTAAATTTTGAATTTAAAATTTTGAATTTTTTCTAGGGCTACGGTGGATATCTACAGCGTTGCCAAAGCTGGAAAGAAGGACATGGTATGTATAAATTTCTAAATTTATTTGTAAAAAATATATTTAATTAAATTTGTAATAATAGTGGGTGACATTAGAGGACGTTAAATCGGGATTAGTTCACCTCGAGCTGACGTGGTTTAATTTAGCGACTGACGCCGCTATGCTGAAAATGGTAATATACGATTTTAATATCTTACATAATAATAAATTATATTTATTATTTAAAATTACAGCACGTCTCTGAAACTCAAAGTCTTGGACTCAGCTCCTCATTGCTCATCGTCTACATCGATTCAGCTACTTCACTTCCAGTAAATCTATCCTCATATTTATTACACAATAGATTTATGTAATAATTTATTATATGAAACAGAGCGCTAGAACTTCCTCGAAGCCCGATCCTTACGTCGTCGTAACTGTTGGTAACCGGAGCGAGCAGACCTCACCTAGATCGAGGACGACGGATCCTGCCTGGGAACAGGCCATTACGTTCCTCGTGTGTAACCCAGAATCGGACGATTTAAGTCTCAAGGTCTCTTTACTTTTTTTTTTATCATATAATTTTACGTAATAATAACTTTTTACTTTTACAGGTCATGGACCAGAAAACTGGTGGAGAATTAGGAGAGAGGAAAATCACTTTAGTATCGCTACTAACACTTCCAGGAATGGAGTTAAGTCAACCGCTAACTTTGAAAAATAGCGGACCGGATAGTAAACTGATTGTGTCAATCCGTCTAAAAGTATAATCTAATCCTTTTAATCCATCTAATTAAGTTTTAAAACTATTTAAATTTATATAATAGGTTATGGTGCCTGGCCAACCGATGGATGAGGGTCACGAAACCTCATCTTCCGTCTCGGATGATGTGTTCCAGCCACCCAAAGAACCGAGTAGAGAGCCTACTCCAGTTCATTCTCAAGCGAGCTCACCTACAGCTGAATTAGAGAGTAATAATCAGCGTAATAGTTCGGCTAAATTAGACAAGATCCCTTCGTTGGACCAGGCGATAGGTTCCACAATGGGGCCCATCTTTTCGGCAGCTAAAATCAATCTGGATCGGGAAGCTTCCATCCGCCGCCGGAATAAAGGAGGGTAATATAAGCAGTCATTTCTTATTATATAATTAAAGATTTATACTAATTTATTATGTAATTAGATTGCCACCTGGTGTCGTGAGTCAAATTCAGCTCACGCTGCGCTACAGCAGTCAGCGTCAAAGGCTCATAGTTGTCGTTCATAAAGTTTGGTAATATTCTACACGATATTACATAACTTAATTAGATAGTGATAACGCCTTTATATTCACAGTCAATTGCCAAAAGGAGAGGGGCCTGATCTTCCCGATCCTTACGTCAAATTGTACCTGTTGCCGGATCGCTCTCACGCTAGTAAGCGAAAAACGGAGATCGTCAAAGACAGCGTGAATCCAGTTTTCGACGAAACTTTCGAGTACTCACTTGCTCCGCTAGATCTACCTGCTAGAGACTTGGAGATCAGCATCGTCAACCGTAAAGGAAGATTCGCAAGGAGTCCTATTATGTGCTCTGTTTGTATCCCGCTCAGCCAGCACGACCTGTCTCAAGCCATGACGCAATGGTTCGACCTGAAACCTTCATCAGAATAGCCTTTTTTTCTTTCTTCGTTTTTTTGCTCTCTCTTTTTTTTCACTTATATGAAGTCATTAGGTGTTGTCCCTAATTCAAAATCCTGTAGCTCTCTTTTTCCTTCTTTTTTTGGTGATAATCTCTTTAATTATTAATTATTATTACGTGGGGTGCCATATTATTAATTACATATTTTCTCTTTTATGTATATCTAACGTGCACATTTCTCTCTTTCTTATTATTTTTTTTCGAGGTTCTGTGATTTTCACTGCTCTCTTATCGATGTAAAACAAACTTTATCGAATTAAAAAATACAAAAGCACCAATGAGAAATGTACAGCGCCGCACCCATCAGCCGTTCCCAAATCGTCGTCCCACACTTGTCTTGACAAGTAGTCGACTTAAAGGGGTTGAAGTCGACTGTTTAGTCGACTGCACGATTCAACGGCAACTCAACAGCACACTGCTCAGCTGAATAGTTCCTATTTAGCAGCACCCGAGAGCAGACGTCTGAAACAAAATATGTCGACTAGTAAACATTGGATTAACGATCCAAAAGATTGTGTTGATGAATGTCTTAAAGGATTAGTAGCAGTCCATTCTAATCTACGTCTACTCGGTGATCAACGAATTGTACTTCAAGATTCGGTAGTTTTAAAATTTTTACTAAAAAAAAAATATTTCGTGACTTGTTGCGTTATATGATGACGGAATTTCCTGTTTTAGGTGAGAGCTCCCGAAGGCAAGGTTGCCATCATCGCCGGTGGCGGAGGAGGACATGAGCCGTACTGTGCCGGTAATAAATGCAACATTTGTACAATGGTTTTTCAACCTTGAAAATACGTGATTTTTTATCAAACAGGATATGTTGGCAACGGGATGCTTACGGCGGCCGTGGCTGGTTCCGTCTTTGCCTCCCCACCCGCTGGCAACGTTTTGGCCGCCATCCGGGCTGCACATTCTTCTTCAAACGGTTCTATTTTGAGATAAATTTTATCGGGAAATGGTTACTAATTTATTGGAAATTTTTAGATGGCGTTCTACTGCTTTTAATCAACTATACTGGAGATCGATTGAATTTTGGGTTGGCTGCTGAAAGAGCTCGAAATGAAGGCATCAAAGTAAAATTTTAAAAGATACTTTTTTAGGAATTGATTAATAAATTATTTTAATTAGGTCGATATGGTAATTTGTGCAGATGATTGCGCACTCAAGAGCGAAAATAAGGCCGTCGGTCGACGTGGATTATCTGGCTCACTCTATCTCATCAAGGCAATGCAACTAAATTTACATATCTGTTAAGTTATTAATTTACAAAGTCAACAGGCTGCTGGAGCTTTATCTGAGAGAGGTGATCCATTAGAATCCATGGTTCACGTCCTGGAAGAAATGAAACAATCTATTGGAACTATCGGAGCTAGCCTGACATCTCTCTCTCTTCCTGGTATTAAACAACATTATTACTTCATGTTAATTCATTTCGATATTAATATTTAATTAGGTAAGAGTGCCATGTTCCACATTGAAGACGATAAGGCCGAATTGGGCCTCGGTATTCACGGAGAAGCCGGCATCCAGCGTATCGATATGGCGAAATCCGAAGAGCTAATTAAGAAAATGATTGATCGTCTCACTGATGACGATTCATCTTGCTCCATCCGGCTTCCGGGCGGAAGCCAAGTGGCCCTTATTGTCAATAATCTCGGCGGCCTTTCCGTCCTCGAGATGTACATAGCGGCCCGAGAGGCCATCAAAGAACTCGGTCCGTTTTGTTTTCTTTATAAGTTTAATTGAATAAAATTAATCGAAAAATTTGTATAGAATCTCGAGATATCAAAGTGGTCCGTTGCTATGTCGGACATTTCATGACTTCGATGGATATGAAAGGAATCCAGCTGTCCGTCTTACGAGTGGATGATGACGAAAGGAGCTGGTGGCTTCACCTGCTCGATGCCCCAACTAATGCGCCGGCTTGGCCGCGCTCCTTTGAGAGAAAGACGCACGACAAGCTTAGTGATGAGGACTATCGCTGGCATGCCAACTTTGAGGTAATATCCTGGTTCAATGAATCGATTCTTAGATTCCAATTTAGGATTATTTAACAGTCTAAAGGTCCTTCTTTGAACGAGTTGGGCCAGAAGGCCGTATCGGTCGCTATTAAAGGAGCTGCTGAGGCTCTAGAACACAATATAGATCATCTAAACGACTTGGATTCCGGATGCGGTGATGGAGATTGCGGATCTACTCTCGGCCGCTGGGCTAAAGGTAATTTTAACGATTCTAATTAAATTAGAATTGACATTTACTGCTAATTTGTTGTATAGGTGTTGGAGAGATGGATCTGAAATTAGAGCGGCCTTACACTTTACTGGAACAGCTGTCCTATTTGATGGAATCCCAAGTTGGCGGAACTTCCGGTGCCTTGTACAGCATATTCTTTACGGCGGCCGCTAACAACTTTAAAGTAATTAAGTAAAACAATTTATATTCTAATCAAGATATCTAACTTTGATTAAAATTATTTAGGATTCAGATGATGATGATATCAAAGCTGAACATTGGCTAAAAGCTGGAAAACTTGGATTGAAAGCCATCATGAAATACAGCAAAGGAGAGGAAGGCGACCGTTCAATGGTATTATAAAACAATTTAGATTTAATAAAGCTCTATTAAAGCCAATTTTTTATGGTTCTAGATTGATGCCTTACTACCAGCTTTGGAGTGCTTTGAATCCGGCGATAAATCGTGCATCAACGAGACTTTGGATTCGCTTCTTAAAGCGGCCAAAGCTGCTGAAGAAGGAGCTGAAAAGACGGCCGGCATGAAAGCCAAAGTCGGACGGGCTAGCTATGTTAGCGAGGACTCTTTTTCCAGACCCGATGCCGGTGCTGAAGCTGTTTCCATCTGGCTTAAAGGTGTTGCTAAAGCTCTCGATGAGCTGTTGAGAGAGCCGGAACCAGAACCAGAACCCGAGCCGGAGCCAGAGCCAGAGCTGGAACCAGTAGTGCGTTCCAGGAGCTCATCATCTTCGAGTAGCTCTTCCAGTAGCTCGTCCAGCGATGATGAATAAGAAAATATTCATCCGAGATGATGATGATAAAGACCCAACATTCCATATTTTGCTTATCGCCAAAACTCAGATATGAATTATTGAAAAAGATATTGCTTTTGTTCTTGTGAAGGGTATATGTTATCAAACTTTCTGCGCTTACTGGCTTTGATTTAAATACACCTTTTATTCTTATGGCGGGTACTATCATCTTATTAAAGATGTTGGAAAGGTTTTCATTCTAACTAATTCAGCGACTAGTAGCACCGACGCGGCTCATCCTGTTATTCAAGCAACCGGTGCAGTTCGTCATTCCGGACGATGGTTGCTACAGTAAATGCGCATAGTCATAATTTATCTAATAAGGATTACTGAATAAACAATCCCATTCTCGTTGTTTAACAACTATTCAAAGACTAAGAAGGAGATTTGCATTTCATCTATTTCTTTGAGCATCTGAAAACCAGCGCTTAAATTAGTCACTTTATAGTTAATCGTGCTTGTGGTCCGATGTAAATATGAAAAGTAGCGCATCGGTCGTTCAATTTATGTTGGACATCGCGTTGACGTTTCCTTGTATATTTTGGCTAATGCTTAAATAAAAAATTTAAAAGTATTCCACAATATAAATTTGATCTAGACAAATATAAATCAGAAAAGTAAAAGCACACTTGGATTTTTACCATCCGAAAATTTGGATTTTTTTTTAGCGAGAAAATAATTAAAAAGGAAATAATGCGGCACTGCTGTTGATTACCGTAGATATTATTTCGTCTGCTTGGTTTTTGCACGAAAAGTGCAGGCACATACGCTAGTCGCTAGCCCAAGTAAAGCAAGTTTAACAAGCGAAGAAAGCTACATAGAACAACATTATTTCTCTTTTTTCCACGGTAAAATTTGTAACTCTGATTAACTTCTATTTTGATTGGATCAATTTTCAAGCTTGGTCACATTTTCTTTAAATATAGTGGGCGAGAAAGGACTATTAATCACGCCGTAGCTGCTGCAACGCATGCTTCCCATAAATCCCAAATAAGTCTCAACTTTCATACGAAGATAAAGTATAATTCACCGCAGGTAAATGTTTTGAATGCTTTAATACAGATTTGGGATCACGTTGGTCAGATATTTCTAACATACAAATTTTTTTGTGCATAAAATTATACTAGTAGGAATAGCACATACAGCTGAGGACCAGTAAGAGCATCATGGCAAGCCATCAGTGTTGTATTAGGGTTGGGATATTGTTTACTTGGATCAAAGACTTCAGGTTGCCCTTGCCTCGGGTTATCATTTTGATAGAGAGGGAGAGAAACTCGCGAATCTCGTTCTCCCCTCTTCACTTCTATTTTAGTTCTCTCCCTGTTTATACGTGTATTCATCGTACTCCGCAACTCAGTTAATACAGTGTGTTACACCTAATCTAACATGGCGCAGTCGTTGTGAACACTTAAGTGTGCGAACTAGTGCTTCATTTTTTATTTTTCAGTGCGTGTGTTTTAGTGCTTTCGTGTATTTATATGTCTGACTTAGGGGCTACGCCCAAGACTACGTCCACTACTACGCCGAAGCAAACGTTTGGCTCCTGGCTTTCCTTTTGTGGCAGCAGATACACCGGAAGACGACAACATGCCTGTCGACGACGACGTTCAACGTTCGTTGGCAGATCTGCAGAAGCAGATCATTGATTCAAGTGGAGCGACGGAGCATCGTTTGAAGAAGATGGAAGAGAGCATGCTTGCATCCATGCAGGACATGATGGCGCGGATGATGGGGTTGAATCCCGTGGGGGGAGCTCATGAAGAGCGTGGCCCTCCTCCTCCTCCTCCACCACCAGGTGGTTCAGGTGGCCATCGGCGCATCAACGTTGCTAGTATGGAGAAGATGGAGGGAGATATTTCGTTGCGCAATTTCCAGTCGTGGCGGAATCGTTGGAACGATTTGTGTCGGTTAGAGCAGATCGGCTCCCATCCGGTTGCTGAGCAGACAGCGGCCCTTAGGATGTGTCTCTCTCCAGCGATGCAGCAGATAGTAGAAGTCGTGCTTGAGATTCCAGCCACAGGTCGTCATTCGCCCGATTACGTATTGGACAAGATATTTACGCACATCCGCGGTCGGCGGAATGTCGCACTCGACCGGGTGGAATTTGAAACTTGCCGTCAAGAGCCGGGAGAATCGTTTGATGATTTCTTCATTCGATTAAAACAGATTGCGGACTGCTCAGAACTTTGTGTCAACTGTATTGATCAACGGATGACGACAAGGATTATGTCGGCTATTTCCGACCAGGGTGTCCGTCAAAAGTTGCTGGCTAAATCCCCCTTCCCGGAAATGAAAATTGCCGTCGACTTGTGCCGCAGTGAAGAAGCTGCTGCTCGTAACGGTTTGCAACTGTCAGGGCAGAAAGTGCACCAAGTTAAGGGAAAAACTGGCAAGAATCATCATCAAAACAAGAAGAAACCGACTCATTGCACCAGGTGTGGCCATGATCCGCACAAAGGAAAGGACGACAAGTGCCCAGCTGTGGACCGGAAATGCTCCAACTGTAAAGAAGTTGGTCACTTTGCCAAGGTGTGTCCCAAGGCGAAAAAGAGCGGCGGTGCTCCTTCCGGTCACAAAGCGGTGGATTCAGTTCGTCTCGCACAAGTTGCGGGCGCTAAACGCGCTCCACGTATTAAAGTGGACATCATGGATGATGGGCGACGTCTAGCTCAGGAGCAGGCCAATCCCGACAGTGGTGCCGAAATTTGTGTTGGTGGAATAGATTTTCTTCAGAACTGTGATATTGATGTCAACAATCTTCTTTCAACTGATGTGTCTCTCATCGCCGCCAATGGTCAACCGATTGAGATTATTGGTTATGTGCATGTTAATGTGCGCTATTACGACCGCACATTTCCGGCAGATGTGATTATTTGCCCATCAGTTACCGGATTGCTGCTCAGCTGGACGGTGTGTGTTGGTCTTGGAATCCTTCATCCTAAATATCCGGAGCCGATTCAAGAAATTCGTGTTTCTGCAGTTACGTCATCGTGCGATGGTGATGTCAACAAAATTCGTGCCGATTTGATCGCCGAGTTCAGTGATGTGTTTTCTGATGCCGGCACTCTTGATATAATGGCCGGTCCGGCGATGAAGATTCAACTCCAGGAAGGTGCGGTGCCGTTCGCGGTTACAGGTGCGCGACCGATCCCTTTTGCTCAACGAAAGGACGTTGAGGCATTGCTCAATGACATGGTGGCCAAGGGTGTCATCGTGCCGGTCACTGAGCCATCGGATTGGGTCCATCCGTTCGTGACAGCGCCGAAGCCTGGTGGTGGAATACGGGCTTGTGTTGACCTCACCCGTCTCAACAAGTTCGTCCGTCGTCCTACACATCCGCTACTTTCTACTCGCGATGCTATTGGAAGCATCTCTGGAAGCGCTCGTTACTTATTTACGACCGCCGATGCCAGTCTTGGATATTGGCAAATTCCATTGGAAAAAGAGAGCCAGCCGCTCACAACCTTCATGACTCCCTGGGGTCGGTTCATGTACGTCCGAGCCCCTATGGGATGTGTATCGACAGGTGACGAGTTTAATCGTCGTACCGACGACGCATTTACCGGATTGGAGCACTTCACAAAGTATGTGGATGACTTTTGTGTGTGGGATGAGGACCTTCAGCAGCATACGAAGAACGTTCGTGCCTTTCTTGAACGCTGCCGTGCCCATCACATCACGCTCAATCCTAAAAAATTCAATTTCGGACAGGAGTCCGTCAAGTTTGGAGGATTTGTGTTGAAGCCAGGTGGAGTGACGGCCGATCCGGCAAAGTTATCGGCTATTGCGGACTTCCCCCGTCCCCTGTAAGCACAGTATAGCTATAAGATATCTTTGAGATAGTTTCAAGTGTTGTTACTATCTTTGGACCCTTTCTCTTGTAATATATTCTTAAGATATCCATAAGATATCTTATTTTTGTCGCTAAGTTATTGGTCTAGAGAAAAGTCATAGCTTACTTAAATAGCATTTGAATGTCTCGAAGATATCTCATTTTATTGACATAAATCTTAATTTCTCTCAGATATTTCAAGTTATTTTTCAAAAAAATAAAAATAAAAATAAATTCGTGTATACTAGTACGGCTTACAATATAGATACATGTTTGATGCCACTTATCGTACACCGGCCATAGCTGGGTGGATTAAGCGCCTGGAATCTCATGCCGATAGTTAGTGGTTCGAATCTCACTGCCGGTATAGTATTTCTGTGAAAATGAGCGTGGTGTCGTGCACGGTAGTGAGACAGGGAGGGCGGAAAGGGAAGAAATTTTAATTTTTTAATTATTTTTTTATTGATTTTAATTTTAAATTATTAAGAGATCTTCAAGTTATCTTATAAGCCACCATATAGACTGTCAATTAGTTATTCATCAGATAACTATGCGATATCTTAAGATTAAAATCCAGTCCAATTCAATTCATCAATAAGATATCTTACAGATATACTCTGCTTACAGGGTCCGTCCAACATCACTCAACTGCGGTCATTCATGGGATTGGTGGAGCAGTTGGCCCACTTTTCTCCACATATCAGTGCAGCTGCAACTCCTCTTCGTCCTCTCCTCAAGCCAGCCAATGAGTTCATTTGGTTGGCAGACCATGACACTGCTTTTAAACAGGTCAAAAGAGCTCTAGTTTCCCCGCCGGTGTTGGCTCAGTTTGATCCCGCATTAGAGACAATGCTCCAGACTGATGCATCCAAGTTGAATGGACTCGGTTATGCTCTTCTTCAAAAGCACGGAGACCATTGGAAGCTGGTGGAATGTGGATCTCGTTTTCTGACGGACGCAGAGAGCCTTTATTCAGTTGGCGAGTTGGAGCTACGAGGCGTCGAGTGGTCGATGAAAAAATGCAGGTTGTATTTACTTGGACTGCCTAAATTTAAATTGATTGTTGACCATCAATCGTTGGTCAGCATTTTGGATCGCTACACGTTGGATGCCGTCGAGAATCCGCGCACTCAACGTATGAAGGAGCGTCTCTCTCCATTCACATTTGAAACAGTGTGGCGAAAAGGATCTGAGCATGCGATTCCTGATGCCCTTTCTCGAGCCCCTGTGAGCGACCCAACAGCTGAGGATTTAGAATCAGAAGCTGACATTCTTGTTTGTACAAAAGAAAACCTGAAAGTGCGAGGCATTGAGTTGCAAGATGCGGACGAATCCGCCGCCGACCACTTGAGTGATCCCATCATCGAGCAGCTGCGGTCCGTCGCCGAAACAGATCAAGATTATCAGGCTTTAATTAAGGCCGTGATGGATGGCTTCCCAAAGCGTCATGCCGATGCTCATCCGTTCGTGAAACAGTTTTGGTCAATTCGGGACGAGCTTTCAGTGACCGACGGGCTCGTATTATTCGAGTCTCGGCTCATTATTCCTGTAGCAGCCCGCCGTGAAGTGCTCGCAAAACTACATGCTTCTCATCAGGGAGTGGAGCGCACTCGTAGACGTGCCAGACAGTCAGTGTTTTGGCCGGGCATCAACGCGGACATCTCCAATACCGTTGGCGCCTGTACAGCCTGTCAAGAGAGGCTGCCGAGTCATCCACCTGAACCTATGATGTCGGATCCTATGCCCAGCCGGGTATTCGAAGACGTGTCAGCTGATTTATTCTCCCATGCCGGGAAACACTTTTTAGTGTATGTTGACCGACTTTCTGGGTGGCCAGTTATTGACAGCTGGACCCGTGATCCAACATCCCGCGAAGTTATTCGCATCATCGCCCGAAATTTTGTTAACCTTGGTGTTCCTGTTCGCATCCGGTCCGACGGAGGACCACAGTTCGACTCTAAAGAGTACAAGGACTTTCTGGAGCGATGGGGGGTGAAGCAAGGATTGTCTACTCCTCATTACGCTCAGAGCAACGGACACGCCGAGGCAGCAGTGAAGGCGATGAAGGCCCTAGTGGCCAAACTGTGTACATCTGGAGATTTGGAATTTGATAAATTCCGGCATGCTTTGTTGGAGTTTCGTAATACGCCCGGAAGTGACGGACGGTCGCCCGCCCAGGTCGTATTCGGCCACAATCTCCGCTCATCCGCCCCGGCTCATCGGAAATCATTTGCACCAGAGTGGCAAGCAGATGGTGATCTACGCGACGAGAGAGCTGCCTTAGAACACGAGAAAGTCCGGACCCACTACAACAAAAGAGCTAGGAAGCTCCATCCGCTCAGTATCGGCACAACGGTTCGAGTGCAAAACCACAGCACGAAGCTGTGGGACCGAGTTGGCATCATTGTTGCAGTTGGACGGTTCCGTGACTACCGTATCAAGTTCCCCAGTGGCAGCGTCCTCTGGCGTAATCGTCGGTTCCTTCGTCCGGCTTCCGGTGGCGATCCGGAGCCATCCAGCAGCGCCGAGACGGCCCCATCCAGTAGCAGCCCGACGCCAGTTCCTGTGAGAGAAAAGCCGTCGGCTCCCGCAGCTCGTCGTAGTGAGAGGAAGAAGACGCCCAAGAAAATATTTGATGCTTGAGTCATTTCTATTTTCCTTCTCTTTCATTTCATTACGTCATGTGAGTGTTGCAAATGTAGTTAAGTGTGTGTGAGTGTAAGCATTCATTTATTCTATGTTTTCATGCTTAACGGGGGGTTGTTGTATTAGGGTTGGGATATTGTTTACTTGGATCAAAGACTTCAGGTTGCCCTTGCCTCGGGTTATCATTTTGATAGAGAGGGAGAGAAACTCGCGAATCTCGTTCTCCCCTCTTCACTTCTATTTTAGTTCTCTCCCTGTTTATACGTGTATTCATCGTACTCCGCAACTCAGTTAATACAGTGTGTTACACCTAATCTAACAATCAGCAGTGTCTTTTGGATCACATTATGCAGCTCGGAAGATCATGGATGCTTGATGAAGTGGTTGCTGTCGAAGGTCATGTTTTGTCTGGAACCTGCCGAAACAGAGCCCATCACTCACTCAAAGATTTGAGGAAGAGACAAGATGGGGACTTAGGCTACACTACCCCTCTGTTAGATGCCTGTATGAATGGACATTTCGAAGTTGTCGAGCGCATCATTGAAGTCTGGCGAGTTGACGTTGAGGCCGCAGCAACCCTCTTCTTACACCCTATGTACGCAAGTGAAATAGGACTCGAAACAGATGGATTACACGGAGTGACTCCACTCTTTGTCGCTGCCCTGAAAAACGACGTCAAGCTCGTCCGTTATCTTGTCGGAAAAGGAGCCAACGTTTCGACTAGAACATCGACCGACAACAAAGGTCCCTTTTCTGGGATCACACCTCTTCACGCAGCCTTACTAAACCTAACATTCGCATGTAAAATAGAGGAATTAAAATCTGTGAATCAATGCAAAGTCATCCGCATTTTATTAGTAGGTGGAGCTGACCCGTCTGCTCTTTCTTCGGATGGGACCCCCACCTGGATGTTTGTCTGGATTCGTTTCTATCAAAGCAATAATTTGTTCAACCTTGACCTTCCCGACGTCAGTGCGATCTCTCTTCTTCTAGAGTATGGTATGAAGATTGACCAACGATGCCCGAAACTGGGCAGAACTCTGCTTCACCAAATGGCTGGCCCAGCCAATCAAGTTGATGGAAAAGAGATCGTCAAGCTACTTCTTAAAAAGTGCTCAGATTTCCAAGTTCAAGATAAGGAGGGCATTACACCCATTCTGTCCGCCGCTATCGGAAGTTATCGGTGCCCCAACATTCTCATTTTAAATATCTTTGTTGAGAGAGATAACATTTCCAACGTGAACAAGATCGAGGCCCTAGAAGTAGCCGCTGCAATCCTCCTCAGTGCTCGTTTATTGCCTGACTACGCTGGCATCGAGTACTGCTTATCCCGTGCTCAAAAGCTCCGCGAAATTGAAGGTATCACTTTAATCTCGAAGACTCCGTCGAACGAACGAGCTGTTGAATGGGCCACGTCTTCTGAGCTCGTTAACATCAAGCAACGACGATCGGAACTTGGAATGCAGTCCATCCTCATCCGTCTAAGAATCCTTTCCACCAAGAGCTGGGGTGCCATTTACCGATATTTGTGGCCTTCTATCAAGATCAAGTATTTCTGCGAATTGGATACCACGTCTCCTATACTTTCGGATGATGATTCCGATGATGATTCCGATGATGGTTATTACATTTCCCATCAAGAGCTCGCCGAACTTCTAGACATCTCATGGATCGTGCTTGAAACCATTCGCCGGTTTGCTCCAACATCCGATGTAGAAGAGATAAGTTTGGTTACAGACACAGTTGTTAACTCATTGGCCGTTACTCTGTCGCATCTGAAAAAGAAGAAAGACCCCCTCTTCAACGCTGAGACCCTCAAAACTTCGTTTGAGCTCTTGTCTACTACACTTCAAGCTCAATCTATTTGTGGAGAAGACAATCTTCCATCGAACACCATGGAGAGCTTGGGTAAAATGTTCTCTTTCCTGGTCGATCTACCCGTTGTCATGATACAGCCCATCATCGACTACTTGAAGGAAATTGTGAGCCTAAATAATCAAGTTTCTTATCAAATGAAGCTTATCATCTTTGCATGTGTGAAAGAAGATTTCATCACTCACGAAGATAGTCCTGATAAACTCGACTCTGAGAATTCCCAGGCCTTTTTTCGTTTTCTACTTCACTTAGGAGCGGATGCTGACGTAGTCAACAGTTCTGGCAACGGTCCCCTTCACATACTTGCTGCTGAGCCCAACGGAATATGGATCAACGCTATTGCTCAACTACTTTTGGATTCTGGAGCCCACTTGGATCGTACCAACAAAGACGGGTTAACGGCCGCTGATGTGTGGAAGCAAAAGAGGCAGCAGCAAAGGAAGAGGCGACGAGGAGAGGATCATCCAGCCGGCAGATGGCAAGATGATTTGCCCGACTGGCTTCGAGAGGATGTCCCGAGGTTGATGTGCCTTACTGCTAGAATCATTCGCTCTCACCGCACTCCGTACAAGAAAGTCTTACCATCCTTACTGAAAACTTTCTTATCGTTTCACTAACGTTGATTGTGGCTTTTTTCTTCCTTCTTCTTCCTTTCCAATTCCAGATACATTGCCCTAAATTTGTGTATTTCTTTCTCATTCATTGCTAAATTCTCATATTCAATACAAAGACAATTGAATTGAGCCAATTTGAATTGAAAATTGAATGGTGGGTCTGATTACGAAAAATGCCGCAATAAGGTATGGAGACGAGCAGCACCGACTCGGCTCATCCCGTTCGAGCAACGGGCGCAGCTCGTCATTCGGGCGGTGGTTGGTAGTAAACGCACTAAAATTATGAAAAAAACGCGTCGGTCTGTAGTGATGGGCATTTAAGTTATAGGCTACATCGTGTTGACATTTTTCTTGTATATTATGGGTTACATGCGTATACATATCTTGTGGTATTAGAATCCTTAAATAAATATCAAACATAATTACTATCTACTATCCACCTTCCCAGTGGAAAGTAATTCCATCATCATGCCTGCAGCAATATGTCATTAATTTAAGCTTTACTATATAACCGGGTTTATATGTGTTATATTTTTGTATGTTTTGGTTCATTAGATAAACTACAACCAGCAGGCTTATGTGGGTTATATTTTTATACGTTTTGGTACTTAAGAGTTAAGAATATATAAGGAGATTGATAGTTTTAGATTATGGTGTCTTGTAGCGGTCGTGGCATCTAAACTTATATAACATGGAATCATTCAATAGTTCTATATACATATCAATCATTCCTAGAAGGTAATGATTTGGAAATTGGTTATAGAAACGCGTATTAGGTCTCTGGGTTTTTTTTTTTACAATTTATAATATATTGTGTGCAAGCCATCATAGCCCGTAAGCCAACGTATTAATGAAATATGTCTTTTTATCGAGTAAAGAAAGTTTAATATTATCATCAACATCATACATTGTAATATTAGCAGAATTTAAAATGCTTTTGTATGAGGGGAAAACCGATAACAAACAGTGGTTTTGTATCTTAACTATAATTACTATTATGTGTGCTCATTAAAACATAAACTATTAACATATCATAAAATCCTGTATTCCATTTATTATTTATCCAATGGACCCACCTATTCATTATTACTACTAGAAATCATTATTACTACTACATCTTTATTACTACACAAGTTAAATAATTACTAGAGCAGCTATTCGCATGGTTTCAGTGCCGTTATAATTACTGCTTGGCATGCTTGCTTAAAAAACTGGTCAATAAACTCTCATGAGTATTGTGTGTGATTAATTAGCAATAAACGGTACATTATAAAACTTTGATGATAAAGCGGTTACATTTTCATTTAATCTAAATTTAATCCAAATCGAAGCTGTATTATTTTCTTCAAACGTTATTAGTAGCCTATACAGTCAGAGACGAAAAACTTACCTGCATACAAGCCATTTGGTAATAAGGTGGGCTGGAGCATTTTCGGCATCAAATAAAGGAAAATATTGCTTACTATTTTTGGGTTTTGCTGGCTTAAATATCTTTGGTAGGTCGCTATATTCAATCCGGCGTTTTAATAAATATGCATTATATGCGCGCATATATGTATATATACTGCATATTGCAATATACATGCATATGTATAATACAGATGCATTTGGTTACATATCAATACCTGACTAATTCGAGTTTTATGTAATATGATCCTACAACTTTTTTTATCATGGTCAGACCCATATTTCTATATGATTCCAATGACTGTTTTAATGACTGTAAGCTCTGTGCATAGTTCATTACCATAGATCCTTAAATTGTAGCATGTTCGTATGTATTATATTTTGGCCATATACAGAACATTATACATTTTGAAATTCAGCAAGCTTGTCAAATGCCTGAGGACAATGTTTTCTTGCTAGAATGGCGTATAGTTCATTAGACCGCAATACGATACGTTCACCTTCCGACATTTTATTCCAAACATGAACTCCGTAACTCCGATCAACCTGCTTAAATATCGTTTCATTATTATCTACTTTCTTGAAGTACAAGCTCCAGTCCCAGTATGGAATCGGATAGAAAAAATAGCTGGGCAGAATTTGAACGTCTTTGCACTGATTGGAGAAGAGGTTTCCTTGTTTAAAGCCACAAAACTCTTCCATGACCCGAGTGATAAGAGTCGGTCCGTGGCCAGCCCATACTTTTGGATCATATCGCGCTGCCAATTGTTGAATGATAATGTCGACTAATCGATGACCAGCCTCGAAATGGAAGATAGATTGCGTAATATTTGTGGCGTCTTCATCTTCGATGGGCAAGAAATTCCAAAGGACTCGCTTGTTCAAAGGTTGGAGTGTAATGAAATCGAGGTCCATGTAGAGGCCACCACCTCCTCTAATCAGGGAAAGAATTCGAATGTAGTCAGAAAAGTGTTCTATTCTGTACGAGCTGTTTCGCCACGCTCCATTCCGGTACCAGTTTTCCAGCGGAGAATTGGCAAAGTATTCAGTTTCGTTATTGATCAAAATTATTTGGATATTGCTGTACTGGGATAGAATGAAGAAGCAGGGATCCTTATTCTTCCCATCATCAATTTTAGGAATAACATTTGTTTGCATGAAGAGCTGGATGGGTCGACCAGGATTCTCTTTGGCTGCAGATTCGACTGCGCAAGTTTGGCGGAAGTTCAAAGATTTCTTTCCACTCGTCTCGTGAAAGTATATGCGATGGCTGTTACCAGGTTTCACTGATAGTTCAGCTGACCAGAATATGACTTTCGATTCCACGACTTTCGAAGTGCTTAATGATGTACCGTACATTACTCGGAGATAAAGGAAAGTCACAATTAGTAAAAAAGTTATGACAAGTATCCTGATGATCTTTTTCTTCCTATTTGTTGGTATCAAATTGTCAATTTCAGAATTTTCAAGCTGATTGCACATTGATGCAAAAGAAGTAAGCCCCATCTTGCAAATATCTAAAAAAGAAGAAGAAGAAGAAGAACAACAAAATGAAATTCTTTTAAAGTAGATAGGAAGATCCGTTCCTCGTATAAACCTAGTAGACGTGGCCAATCGAGTTCGTTTGATAATAATGTTGATTTATCCCTGAGGGTTTTGCTTTAGCGAATAAAAACGACAGGTAACTAATAAATGTAAAAACCCTAAGGGCCTGGCAGGGGACTCGTTTAATGCGAAAACAATTTTAGTCGCAGTTCCTGGATGCATTTCTAGATTACATGACAGAAATGCTTCGTAATATACTAAAATGATGCTGAGATAGAGTTACATGCCCTAAGTGGGTTTAAAATCCGATTCAATCATATTTGAATCGGGGGTTCGATTCCCGAAATAGGTTTTTTTTTCACTCAAGCATATTGACCTTTTTATTTATTGTTTTAAGCTAGTTTTTACAGAAGGTTACATAGGTCGACTAATCTTAGTCAATTATTTTCTTGATAACTGTGTAAATTAATAAAAGTCACTATCACTCCTGCTTATCAAACTCCTGCTCTGCTTTCCGGGGACACCTTCATCCCCTACTTAAATACAAAGTAGTAGGCTGTTAAAATATGGCCCAAAGTGCTTACAATCATGCAGTTACGTGAATCAATGCCTCTTTAAGTTACGTAAGATTGCTAACTTAATTTACTAAATTGGTTTTCAAAACAAAATACACAGATTTAAAAAATCTTATACATGATAATAGTTTTTGAACATTCATTTAAAAAATTTCAAGCTTTCTTTTAAGTTTTACCACAAAATAAGGATATAAATAATTTGCTACTTTTGACCAATTTTTATTACAAAGAATATGAAACTTGTAATATAGTAATTATTCGAAAGTTGTCTTTTATTTTAATAAGATACTTTGAAAGGCACACATTTTCTTACTTGGCTAAATTGAAAAGGAGGACATTTGAAACTTTGAAAAATAGAAACTGCTAAAATTAAAATTAGCAAAAGACGATTTTTTCTCCAAACTTACGTCTAACTTATCCGCCTGCCTAGACCAGCAACCTTAGTAGAATAAATACGAGTTGTAATTAACATTTTGCATCTCAAATCGTTGGACCAATAATCTATTTTTTCGTCAACAGAATTGTCAGGAAATGTACCTGTGTACGTCTCGTTCAACAGCGCAAGTTTTATTAGTCGTAATAGGTAAGAGATTTTATTTTTCCCTATCAATAACAGTTCCACTCGAGTTATTATTTGTGCTGCATCAAAACTATGCATAAATTATTTGTATTATAAATGTATCAATAAAAAAGAACAATTGAACAAACATAGAGTGTAAACTATTTTGCTTTACGTATCCGGTTATAAAAATGTGGACCGTATCTATGTGTTGTATATGAATATTCGATCAATTCCGAACAATCAATCCAATAATTCATATTTACAACATCCGTTTTTAATAACTCTGGATGGAATCATATTTATACCACATATAGTAACGACTCGGTCTAACGACCACTTACACTAGCGACCAAACTCGCTCTAACGGCCGTTTTCACCGCGCACAGGGTTTTGACGCGTTTCAACGAACTTTAAATCTTGTATTTTACTAAAGCGCCTCAAAAACATAATTTATTATTTGGTAACAGCGATAATATATCAAATTATTTGAAAACTTACAAAATGTTCTACACAATGAACATTGTAATTTATCTCAATTATTCAATGTTATTTTCTTGAAAAAGAAGCATCATATTTATTTAAGATAGTAAAGCAGAGCTTTTCAGCTCGCCTTATAGATATAGTAATCCAGCATAGCTGTATTAAACTTTAAAACATTATGATAAAAGAACTCAGTAATGGTTTCAAGGACGTTATGGTTGCAACTTGCAACTTGCAAGCAAAGTTACTTTTATATAGCAGTCCCTTCACCAAACAATAGTATTTCTATTTTCATCAGGTTTTTCCGGACAAAAAAACAGTGAAGAATAAAGTCCCTATGCAGAAAGAAGTATTTTTGTATCTTTGTCAGTTTTTCCGGATAAACAGAAACAATTAGGAAAAAACAGTCCCTACTCAGAATATATGTATTTGTATTTTTATCAGTTTTTCCGGACAAACAGAAACGGTCAAGTAAAAAACAGTCCCTAGGCAGAAAAAGTGTATCTGTATTTTTATCAGTTTTTGCGGACAAACAGAAACGGTCAAGGAAAAAAAGTCCCTATGCAGGAAAAGTGTTTTTGTATTTTTGTCAGTTTTCCGGACAAACAGACACGGTCAAGGAAAAAACAGTCCCTAAGCAGAACATTCTTATTCACGCTTACGCACGACTTATCAGCTCCGCCTACGCTTCGTTTTTTTCGCTTCGCTCAAAAAACTCCGCTGGCTCGCAATAAAGTTTCGAGCCCTATCAACCCGACAGCGCCTAACAGAGTATTTTTGTCAAATTAATGGCGAGTAATTTAATAAAAACGAAGGCTTTTCTGCAATTCTGTCTTTTTCGCTGGAAGTATACTACGGTGAGAAGTGGTCTCAGACCAGCGACCATTCAGTCTAACGACCGCGCACAAGGTGGTCGTTAGACTGAGCCGTGACTGTAGTGTCCCCTATACTGAGGCCCTACGCACCGTAGTATGCTTTTATTTAGCCAGTCTAGAAAGAGCTTCATTCTTTTAAAAATTTGCAGCCAGAAATTTGAAAAATTTCGAGATATTAATATGTTAATATGCGTGAATACCGAATACCAACTACATCCCACTACCAGATACCGAATATTCATCAGGTCCCTGGTTGATTATTTGGCCAATCATAGTAAAAGACAGATACATTATTCAGTTGATTAAAGTTAATTCAGTTACATATTATTTTATAATGCAATGTTGACAGGACAGTAAAGGAATTTCATCACCAGATTTTGATTTTCTCTATTGTAAGCTGGATTTCTTTGAATCTATATCTTTTTCACCTTATAAAATAACAATGCGGCCAATGATCATTTTGTTTCCCCGAAGATCTTTTGGACTTTGATGAATCCTTGGGGTCGCCCAACAAGGAGTTCAGTTGTCCTTCGATGGTATCCCGTAGTGATCCATAGAATATATGACATGTTAGATGGTCGGCGGATCATCTAGAAGCTTATACAGAGGCATCCAGGAAGGAAGATAGAAAAATCTTTTTCAAATTGAATTATGGTGCACACTGTACGATATGAATATGTAGAGAACGAAATGTTTCTATTTTTTGGTGTTGTGGTTTCATGGAAGAGTTTTCACCACTATAGGAAAGGTTTGATCCGTCAGAATAATTCATTTTAGATGATCCAGCTGGGAGGAATAAATTTTTTTTATAAGGATGATCTGAGAATAAAAACTGTTTTGATTTCTTCTTTTGTGGAAGATTTTCATCGATATCTTTAATTTACGTTGACTCGATGATCGGGAAGAGACAAGATGATCTACTAATTGGAAGGGGAGGGGGGGGGGGGTGTGTTTAAATCACCGATTAGATTGATCCGTTGTGGAAGATGTTCATCAGATTTTTTTCAATTTACGTTGACTGGATGATCGGGAAGGAACATAATATGATTCGGTCGGAAGAGACCTGATAGGTTCTTAGATTTGAATGATCGGCTAAAGCGAAAGATATTTATTAAATACAATACCATCGAATATTTTCAATTTACGTAGTTTTTTTTTTCCTTCTGATGTGATCGGATCTCTTCCAATGTGACGTATCTTTAAAATTATGACTATCTTTAAAGATAGAAGAAACTTTATATTTTTTAAAGGAAAGTTTTTATGAATTCATTAAACAACTACTATTAGTACCTATTTTTCGGAAGTGTGCGATGTTTTAGCACGCATGAGTAGTTTTTAAAATTGATGATTCATAATTTGAAACGAAAAGCATTTAGTTTAACGAAGTTTAACACATTTTTGCGCTATAAAAAGGCTATAATAAAAATTAGAGGGTTGTAATTATTTGTTTTATTGCTGCTTGTCAATTAAATCGATGGGTTTATATGTAATGAGCAGTCACCTTGGCATTAAATTCCACTTAATAAAATAATTTCAAGTACGACTCAATGCCTCACACGAATCAGGATATATTTAGGTGTGTCAACATTTCCTTGAATTTTTTATTTATCGTAATAGCGTACTTGTAAGTCTTTTTCATATACATTAAGCAAAAACTTTAAAAAATTCAGGCAGAATTGCTGAAAATTTTCGTTTATTTTGACACTGTGTATACAAATTTTGGGCTACTAACTAAGTTATTGACTAAGTTTTCTTTCAAAAACTAGCGAAAGTATCTTCAGATACTAATTTTATCTTTTGATAAAAACAAGAAATATAAAGATAAGATACCCGGGTAAAATATTTCTTTGAGTTTCAGATAACATATTGAAAAATATTTTTTCATCTTTATTTTATCTTATCTTACTATCTTATTTTTGTCAAAATATGTGTCACACTGATATCTTCTTCCGAGTTTTAAAAACGACTACAATAATTTGGCTTTAATTTATCGTAGATAGGCCTACCCCTATTGATGGTCCCTTTGACATATTTTATAGAAGTTTCTTGGCTTGGTAGAGAAACCCTGATGATATCCTAGGTGGGAATGGTAAATCCAATTGAATAGAGAGCATCATCTTCATATTCCCTGTACTTTTTATGATCATTTTCGAAGGTTCTTTGACCATCGAGAAAACGCTAGGAGTAGAAGTGATCATTTGGATGATTCAATAACCATAGGAAAATTGATATTCCATTGTTTTCCGAGAAGAATCGAAGCGCTAGTGGTTGAAGTGATCATTTTGGATGTTCTTTGACCATCCGAAGATGAAGATGCCACTAGTAAGTTGCTACTCGGACAAAAAATACGATATAGGCCGCCGGACAAAACAAAGTATAGTTCAATCGAATGGCTTAATATTAAAGGGAATTAAGCCACTTGGTCGTTTTTCTTCGTACGCGTTATAATCTACTAACTACCGAAATAATCTACCTATAAAAAGTCGCATCTTATTCTACTTTTTAAAGGTGGAAACCATAAAAATGTTATCGCTTCTTGAATCATCCCATTGGTGAAACTCGTATATGCTTGGAAAAAACTTCAAATTCCCTTTCTTTACTATCAACTCCCCTTGTCATAATAGATGACAACTTCATTTATTTATAGAAAATATAACACTCTTTATAGAAAATATAACGTAAACATCCTTACATCATCGAAGTTCTTAATCCTACTAACTACAGAGATCAGAGAGTAGTATTGGCCCGCCACGTATTAGTTCAGCAGTTATTATAATGTTTATCAGTTATCATAATTTGCTTGAAAGCAAAACAGTATGACTAGTTTTCGAATGAATTGCTGTCAAAATGGATAAAACAGAGATAGCTTTTTACTGATTTTTCTTTCGAGAACTAATCGTTTTTATGATGGATTACATCACGGGGAAGCTCTTTTTTTTATTAAAATAGAAGTATATTTTCCTGATCGTGCTGAATTTGCTAGGAAATGTGTACAGCGGTTCGCTTATGCTGAATCTTACAAAAAAACCTCAAAATCCACTTTCTCAGCATGCTAGCCGATTAGGTATGAACCTAAAAGTTTTTTTTATGCCAAAGAGACTCTCTAAAATAGCTATTCAAGTTGAAAAATCATTATCATTAATGGTGTTGATCGTTAAGATTCTTATGTGCTGTGAATAGATTCAGACCTTCAGTTCTCTTTGCAGCAAGACAATCAAACGGTTTTCTTAGGTTGGAGAAAATGGTTTTATATTTCGCCTTAATTCAAACATTAGATGAATACAGAATATCAGCATTTATTGGATATTGTAGATTGTAATGCTCTCGCTAGCACGGCTGAGAAGAACGTAATTAGCGGATGTAGTTGCTATTCCACGGGGTGCCATAGTAGCCAACCACTCTCTTTCGGATTCACGTTTGTAAAAGAATTTGCAGCATATCTTACTATGTTCTTCCTTCCAATGAGCAGACTATAAATAAAATATAAAACCCAAATTAATGAATTAAAGACCTGAAATGAAAGTTCAAATAGGGCTACCTTACACTGCTTGGAGCAATAGACTGTGAACCGGCATCGGCTGCATTTATTTGATGCTACTCGATCGCACCTGGAACACATGTAAACTGGCTGCTGCAGCTGTCCAGCTAAAGGCGATTGAATGGAGCGAAGGTAATTCTTGTAATTTTCCAATCCTTCCTTTAAGAATCCTATTAATAATTAATGAAGCAATATTTTGAGTATTAAGATTTGATGTTTCATACTTTTTTTATTTGATATCCCGTTTAATTGAAGCAATTAAATATATAAATTTATATATTATTTTTACAAAATGTCGATACGATTTTAAATATTGGTGCCAATTATTAATATAAAATAAATGAGCAAACGAAACGAAACGTTGGAAAAAGAAAAAAAAATCGTCCAAGTGCCATGATTCATCAATATTAATAAGTTGAATCCCAGTCCCACAATACCTATAAACTTTTTTTTTTTACGCGGTATAGCCTTCAGCTGGCAAATACGCTTGAATGTAGCTTAAACGAGCTAGAGTTGTTATGCTCCTTGTTGAAGGCAAAGCGAATCTAGACTAGTTGGATTTGTGTTATTCTTCTAGTTTAAACTTGAATGACATTAAAGCGAGCGACGATTAACAATCGAATAAAAAGGAAATTCAGAGAAAATTGCAGCACGTAAATAACTCTTGGGAGTCGAGATAAATAGTTCTACGAAAAATGTTGTTATTGCCGTGATGGTTATTATTTCTCAGCATTCTTCATTAACCATAGATTTATTTCATTTTTAAAGAAGGTCAAGAAGACTGGTGCAAGAAGGTCAAGACAAATTGGCGATTGGCAGTAACCATTATTTTCAAAAATAAATTATCTGGGTATAGCATCATTATCAAACAAATGATTATTTTACAGTCAGTTTTTATCGGTTATGACGGCAAATTTGTCAAAAAATGGCGTGTTTTTCAAAATTGTTTACATGTATATTTCGTTAACAATCTATTGCGTCATTTTTAGTTCAATGCAATATAATTAATTTTCATTAAGATGATCAAACTTTCGTAATAGCTAGCCTATAGGAGCCGCAATAAATGACGATGAATAGTGACGATGAATGACGGTGAATAGAAACGACGTGCTAGAATTAATCACGTATCTCGGTTCGTATATAACATATTAGCAATCTTATTACTGATTCCAAGAATGATTTTTTATTCAAATTTCACATGCATTCCACGTTTAGTTAATAATATTGATAATTGTACATTTCTCGGTACAGCGACTGGCAGCAACGTACAAAGCGGAAGTAGGTGGCATGTCAGCAGGCATTTTGCTCGCCAACCACTCTCTTTCGGACCCGCGTTGGTAAAAGAATTGGCAACACATCTTACTATGTTCTTCCTTCCAATGGGCAGACTGCAAATAAATATTAAACACAAATTATTATTTAAATAAAACAGATCTAAAAATAAATGTTTAAGTACCTGACACTTCTTGGAGCAGTAGTACGTGCAACAGCACCGACTGCATTTCTTTGGGGCCACCTGATCGCACCTGGAACACATGTAAACTGGCTGCTGCAACTCTCCAGCTAAAGGCGATTGAATGGAGCGAAGATATTTCTTGTAATTCCCCAAGTTGATCTTTTCCGAGATGATAATTCGGCTGTCTACTGCGGCTCACTGTAAAGATCCATCAGACTACTAATGAATGAATGAAGATCTGTCCACTGCTGGACGGTGAAGGGCTTGCCGTCCCGTCGGCCGAAGCCGATCATGCCTAAATTTCAACGGGGACCTAGCTGCCACCTACAGGGAGCAAAGCCTTCGATGGGTTCCACCATCAGGAACACGGCAGCCTGTCTAGTAGGACGAACGCCAGGGTAAGGTCGAATGGGTTTTGCCATCAATGGGATGCCTAACATTGTGGGAATCGGACATTCCTCCCAACCGTTGTTTTTCGCGAGTGATTCACGCGGATATTTCTCCTCCTTAGGGAAATTACCATCCAGGACGATGATGTCAATCACTTCCTTACTGCAACTCATCTTCTATTGTGGATTGTCTGGAATCCTATAAATAATAAATATAGCAATATTTTGGGGGTCAAGATTGGATAGGCTAATTGTTTTATACTTAAAATTTATTTTTCATATTTTGAAGCATGTTATGTCAATAATTATACATTAATATTTAATATTAATCTATAAGAAATAAGAGCTGAAACGAAACGTTGGAAGCAAACTTAACTTTTAAACATTTATATCCAAATGTTAAGTTGAATCCCATAATGTATTAAACCTGCTTTTAAAAAAAATTCATCTTTCTCCATTTAGATGTAATCCATTATAATAAAGTACTTACGTAATATAGCCGGCAGCTGATAATATTAGATACAACTGAATGCAGCTTAAAACGAGCTTGAGTTCTTCTGATCCTTGTTGAAGGCGAAGCGAACCTAGACTAACTGGATTGTGAGTTATCCTTCTAGTTCGAACTTGCAATGAAGACGAACAACGATTGCCAATCGAATAAATAGAAATTCTGAGAAAATGTACGAAGTAGTAGAGTACGAAAAAATTCTTTTGGGAGTAGTTACGACGAGTTGGGACGAGCTTAAACGAAGTTGGGAGTAGCTACGAAAAACTTTGTTATTTATTTTTTATTTGTTTGCAATGCTAAGCGGATGATCTGCGATTCATTTTATCGCACATCATGATGCAGATCAAGATACATGCGCTATTATTAATAGCGCATGCATCTATAATAGACAGAATCAGAGAATCTTCGATAACAATTATTGAAGGAGAAGAATTATTTTTCAATTTCTTCTTTTGTGAAAGATTTCCAACAGATATCTTCAATTTATGTTGACTGGATGTTAGGGAAGAGACATTGAATGATCCAGTTTGAAGGGGGCTCGTACTGTAACCGTTGGTTATAATGATCGGTTGTGAAAGATTATCTGTATTATATGATCATTTTCGATGGTTCTTTGACTATCGGATAAACGCTAGGAGTGCCAGTGATAGTTTTTATTGGTTCAATCACAAAGGATATTTGATATTCGATGATTTTCCGAGAAGAATCGAAGCGTTAAGAGTTGAACTGACAATTTTTGGAAGGTAATTTGATGATGAAGATACCATCGATGAGTTGCTACTTGGTCTAAACTGTGGTCTAAAAGTCAGCAGTTCGTACTTTTTTATGGTCTTATTACTCGATGATATTCTCGTATTAGCTTCTTTAGGCTCATCTTCCGAAGAACTGGAATCATTGGCACCTTCCAAAGTGGTAAGAAAAATTTCATAGCTCAATCCGCTCAATTCATCCTCATATTTAGAAGATTGTAGATCATCTAGATAGAAGATCTGAGTCATTTCTAACGTTTCTTTGGCGTCTTAATCATCTTTCTTTTCTTCCGAATGGTTTCCAGATAATCGAACACGTTGAGATATGATCCAATGATGCTATCATCATCCAAAGGTAGATCTAAGATCTTTGATCATTTTCCCATTTGATCGGAAGTCGAGTAGAGGACTTGTTATTGTAGGAAACCTTTTATATGGTTTTCTCTTTCTTTTTCTTCTGCCTGTTCTACTAATAAATTGATGGGATCTGCATTTGTTGGTGGAGGAGCGGATCAGAAATAGGTTTCCTATCCCTTAGAAGATCCAGGCTAGATGCGAGCTAGATGCAGAGAGGAGATCTCGATCATCTACATCATATTCGGGAATTACGATAGATAAACTCGTTTCAAACTGCTAGTTGAACGAAAAATGAGAAATAAAATACGTCAAGCTATGATAATTTTTTCCCTATAAAATCCATCATCTGTAACATACTCATTTCAATTTTTAGAATTATTTCTATTCCTAAATACTGTAAATTTATTCATGGAAATTTTTTTTTAAATGATTTTTCCATTCCCATAAAATCAAAGATACTGTAAAGAGGAAATAATAACTATGAAATTAGTGAGATACGTCTCTCTTGTGTGAAAATTATTATTTTTTAGTTGCCGACACTGGCCGTCGAAGAGGCCAGGTTATAATCTCTTTATCTACACGTTAATAGTAGATCTGGTTTTAAATTCATAACGATGAAGGGATTACTTTTTCTTATTCTGTACTATCAATCTAAAAGTAGGTTATAGTACCTTTTTCCAAAACTTTCATGAACTGGCCACTAAATATCACGAGAGTCCCTATATTATTTTAAAGCCGAAGCTGCGTTTACGTATTTCATTACTTGATTGCAATTTTAAAAAATTGACAAAATTAAAAAATATACACATTTGTTTCTTCCTAAATCCAGGTAATAGCATATGTGGGGGGTAGGCGTATTCAAAGACAGCTTCCAAGACAACTTTAAAAAAAAAATGCGTTGCAGCATTTGTGTAAATTCGAATAAACAGAGATTTACCGCGCTTTAGTTTCATTAGTTTAGTTAGTTTTAGTTTTAGTTAGTCATTGTCTTTGCCGAATGTCGGGCTTTTCTCGACCGGAGGCACCAACATTTATTTAATATATATATTTTTAAAAAGAAGAATGAAAAGCAGGCGCTCTCCGCTAAATCATAAACTTTTAGATGACCTACGACATGGGGCCAGTGCGTTCTTTTGGCTAAAACTGGCTTTAATTCAAATATGGGTTAAGTCAAGGCACTATTAATTTTTACCTCGATTAAATCATTAATTTAAAGTAATCATAAATAGGTAAAGGTTTCTTTTTAAAACGTGATTACAAACTTTTTCTTATCAACTTCAGAGCCGCGGTACCCTTGAGCGACAACATTTTATTATTGATTTATTTTTTCTAAATTATGAAAGAAAAGATAATTTAAAATAATCATACTACGCATAATTGATCAAATTACGATGTTCACTTTATTAATTTAACGTAGAATACCACAATAAATGAAAACAAAAAGATATAAAATAAAAGTCGAAAAAACAGTAGCTCACTGATATCCTTATTCAATAATCCTTTTTTTCAAATAATTTTTAGAAAGGCTTTCTATTCCTACCGCTAGATGTCTATGAATGTTGTTGTCATAGAGAGCAAATCTGTCAAACTGGTAAAAAAAAGTAATTTTGTAATCTAAATAAAATTTAAAAAATTCGGAAATATTTACGATAGCTGGCACTGTCATGCTCTTCTACAACCTCTTTCATTTCATCTACAAGAATTTAAAAGTAAAATTCAACTTACAAGTTACAACTCATTCAATTCCAATTAAGGCCTATATATACGCCTAAAGTCTTCATATTTTGACTAATAATTTAACCTTTCATTGACAGAAGTCAGGAAATGACTCAACTATTCAGAAAACCTTCCCTGTGATGTGATTGTTGCTGCCTTAATAAGGAATCTCCAAGCTCACACTCAGGAGAAGTTGGCCTCCCGAAACCATTTCCTTGAGACCGGTATGTCCACTCTAAAGAGTCAAAACCACCACAGATCAACCTCTCAAAAGAATAATCTATATATGGACCACACTAGGGAGTTTCTACACTTCAAATATGGACAGAGATGAGTTTTCCATGTCCCATTACAGGTAATTTATATAATCAAAAATATATCATTTAAAAATTAAAATGAATTAAATGAAATAAAAATAATCAGGTTTCAAAACTAAAAACTAATTTAAAAAATTTAAAAATTAATATTTCAATTTTTCCCTAGGTTTTTCGATATCGGATTAAATAACTACACGTTTTTTGAATCAACTAGAGTACACGCTAAAAGTAAATAACATTACATAAGAAAAAATAATTGTAAAAAAATTTCGATGCCTCTTTTGTTTTACGTCTGGCACTGTTGCTTATTCCAGGTGCGGGGAAATCACGAAGCTATAAAGAGGACCCGCATCGCCGATGCATGTCACTTTCGCATAGGGAGCTACCTGACTGAGTTGCCCTGTGGAAGATATTACTCGATTGAATTTTAAATTGTGAAAAACTCATCTTCAACTCCAAAATGGTATGTAAAACTTTATTTCAGCGTTTTCGATATATCTAGCCACATTTTTTTTCTTGAAATTTCCAATAATCAATATGTGACTCACTGATTTAAAAGTTTCGATTAATATTTTTCTACCGGAACCACCTATGTCACGTACTACCCACGTTTTTACCACCGTTCCATTACTATTCCATGTAAATTTGGGTGTAAACTTGTGTCGAAATTTCCACGGGTACGTCATGCTTGACTGCCGGGCGTCGGCTTCCTAAAATGGCCGCCCTTTTTTTATTATATAATATATTTTTTTTTAGTTTCGAAAATTATAGTTCCCTTTTGGTGTTCCCTCTAGTTTCTAAAGTAACAACTCTCCATTAAACTTTACAAATTTCCAAGTTTTACATAAAAGGTTTAAAAACTTTTTTATTTTTATTTTTTTTATTAAATATTTATTTTTTTGTTGCAGCGCGAATGTATCTCAATTCACGTCGGACAAGCCGGTGTCCAGATCGGTAACGCCTGCTGGGAGCTGTACTGCTTGGAGCACGGTATCCAACCTGATGGCATGATGCCCAGTGACAAGACCATCGGTGGTATGGACGACTCCTTCAACACTTTCTTCTCCGAATGTGGCTCTGGAAAGCACGTCCCCCGCGCCGTATTTGTCGACCTGGAACCCACCGTGGTGGACGAAGTCCGCACCGGCACTTACCGCTCGCTCTTCCACCCCGAGCAGCTCATCACCGGCAAGGAGGATGCCGCCAATAACTACGCTCGTGGCCATTACACCATCGGAAAGGAGGTCGTTGACTTGGTGCTGGACCGCGTCCGAAAGCTGTCCGACCAGTGCACTGGCCTCCAGGGATTCCTCATCTTCCACTCTTTCGGTGGTGGAACTGGATCGGGTTTCACCTCTCTACTGATGGAACGTCTTTCAGTCGACTATGGCAAGAAATCCAAGCTGGAGTTCGCCATCTATCCGGCTCCTCAGATCTCTACAGCTGTCGTCGAGCCGTACAATTCCATCTTGACCACTCATACCACTCTGGAACATTCCGACTGCGCTTTCATGGTCGACAATGAAGCCATCTATGACAGTAATTTAATTACCTAAATTTATTTTTAAAATATTTATTTAATTGAAAATTTATTTATTTCCAGTTTGCCGTCGTAATCTGAACATTGAACGTCCAAGCTACACCAACTTGAACCGTTTGATCGGCCAGATTGTCTCTTCCATCACGGCTTCTCTCCGTTTCGATGGTGCTCTCAATGTCGACTTGACTGAATTCCAAACCAACTTGGTCCCCTATCCGCGCATCCACTTCCCGCTGGTTACCTACGCTCCGGTTATTTCGGCCGAGAGGGCCTACCATGAGCAGCTGACCGTTGCCGAGATGACCAACGCTTGCTTCGAGCCTGCTAACCAGATGGTTAAATGCGACCCGCGTCACGGAAAGTACATGGCGTGCTGCATGCTCTACCGTGGTGATGTCGTGCCGAAGGACGTCAATGCTGCTATTGCTACCATCAAAACTAAGCGCTCTATCCAGTTCGTTGATTGGTGCCCTACTGGCTTCAAGGTAGTTTTATATTAAAAATTCAAAAAGTTTGAATCTTTTTAAATTAATTTTATATTTATAAATTTAGGTTGGAATAAACTACCAGCCGCCCACTGTTGTTCCAGGAGGTGATTTGGCCAAAGTTTCTCGTGCCGTCTGCATGTTGTCGAACACGACTGCGATTGCTGAGGCTTGGGCTCGTCTGGATCACAAATTTGATCTGATGTACGCCAAGCGAGCTTTCGTTCACTGGTACGTTGGTGAGGGAATGGAGGAAGGCGAGTTCTCCGAGGCTCGTGAAGATTTGGCTGCCCTGGAGAAGGACTACGAAGAGGTCGGCATGGACTCTGTTGAGGGAGAAGGAGAGGGCAATGACGAGTATTAAATTACGTCAATTGTTGAATCCCGGAGAGCCGCTATTTGTAGTTTGCTGGCATCACTTCTCTTCATTGTTTGTTATGTCGGAATGGTTATCGAAAGTGTACTTTTTCGCTGTGATGATCGTAATATACCATTAAAAGGTTAACTCTTTTTCTTAGTGGTTTTAATCTGAAATTTTATTTGTTCGTTTTCATTTTCAAAAAGTTTTCGTCGTATCCTCAGCTCAAGATATACAATATATCAAAGCGCATACGTCGGTAGATCAATTGCGTCATTCATTGGATGGATTATTATTTTTTAAGTTGAATAAATTATTCTAATAATTAGTGTTGCAAGCAGAAATTTTCTTTTAAAATTTATAACGGCGTATCCTCAGCATAAGTTCTGCGATATTATATCTGATTTTGAAAAGCGTATACGAACAAAGACGGTTGACAGATTCGTTGCGTCATAAAAAATTCCTTTAGATTTTCTACTAAGAGGTGGCAGCACACGTTTCAAAACATTGGTTTTCGCGCCCAAGCAGACGAAATTCTTTGATGACTGATCAACAATTCAGCAGCCTCGTTGAAGAAAAGTCGTCGTTACATTTAATTTAAATAATCACACCGTACCAGCAACATTATGTCTTTTACCGAAGAACATACTCTAGCTAAAATCCGTCAAAAGCTCCAAGAAGATGGAGTAAAGTTGTGGTTGCCTCCTTTCTTCGAGAACGGCGCCCCAGTAGACGATAGATTGAATGTAAAATCGCCACTAAAACTGTTCATACTTAAATTCTTGATAAATTTCACATGACATTCATAGGAAATGGCACTTAACTATGCAGACAACCTAGCCATTCCCTGTGATGTGATTGCCACTGCCTTGAGAAACCTCCAAACTCATGCTCTCGAGAAGTTGGCCTCCCGGAACCATTTCCTTCAGACTGGACTGGCCACTCTACGAGTCAAAGCTGTAGGCACAGATCAGCCTCCTAAAACAATCACATTTCATCTGGATCAGACTGGGGAGTCTCTGCGCTTCAAGATTTGCACGGAGATGAATATTCCATCCCATTCCAGGTAATAATTTTAAAATTCTTTAAACTAATATTCATTAATTCTATTTTGTTTCTAGAATTAAAATCATCTGCCATGGCTCAATTCTAGTTGATGATAAACCTCTGAAACAGCAAGGAGTTTCTAATAATTCCTTAATTATGGCCATTATCCCACCAACTGATCCAGATTCTCAAAAAGTAATTTATTCACTTATATTGCATTTTCTAAATGACTAAATATGATCTATTTATTTTGACAGTTTGAAGAACAGCTGATTCAAGAGATTGAGCTCATCAAAGACGATGCAAAGCTTCTTGCAGGGCAGGATGATGATGCAAATTCATTGAGAATAGCTGACCAGTCTGGCAATGTCATCAACCTGCCCCTAGAAGAGAAGAAATCTCTGGCTGTAGCAATGGCACTGCACGAAAAAGGCAGAGCTGCTCTTAAGCGTAATCAAGCCACTTTAGCGCTCACTCTTTTTCACGAAGCTGACGCTCAGTTCAAGTAAATTATTTAATTAAATTCATAATTAATTATATTTCACTAATTAATCTTAAAATCCAGTTCTTGCCGGTCGGAGCTTTTGCAAGCTGTCGATAATGCGGCTCTTTTAAATTTAGATATTGCGTGGTGCTACTTATTATTGGGAAGCCCCGCCGATATTCCAGATGCAGCTGTCCGCTTAGATAAATGTGAGCGGTCATTGTATAAAACGTACGGTCCACGAATGGAACGCTTATTAACTCTTAAAGGCACCACTGGTAATATTTATTTACATTTCTAAAAGCTGTATATAATTCAAATATGCTTAATTTCATACAGGTAACGAGGGAGTTTTATTTCTTCGTCTACATCTGCTCCAAGGAGTCGTAGCTTACCACCAAGGTAAAACTTTGGAAGCTGTTCGAATGCTGGAACAAACCAAAAACGAACTCGACCAGCTCACAGTCAACGACAATGATTTGTCCCAATTAATCAATTTGGGTATAAACTCTCTCCATAAATTTCTCCAAAATAAATTCTAAATAAGATTCTTTCTAAAGGTTACTCGGTATCGGAGGCTCGGCTAGGTCTCCGTGCCCACCGAGGTGACTTGAACGCCGCCTGCGTCTTTCTCCAGCGCCGTGAAGAGGACCGTCAAGAGAGGGTCCGCAAAGAAGAAGAGGAAGAAAAGCTCAATAAAGAACGGCGTAAGCTTGGAAAGACTGCCAGTGGCCAGTGGGTTAATCTAGGCTACCTTAAAACCATTTGTGATATGGGCTACGAGCGTTCCAGAGCTGCTGAAGCTCTCAAACAGACGAATAATGATATCGGCCGTGCTCTGGAATACCTCCAATCCGATCTGGAAATGATGGAACACGAATCCAGCATCTTAAACTCGTTTTATAGCGAAGAATCTCTCGCTCAGGTATATTTAAATTGATTTAAATTAGCTAGATTTATATTTAGTTCGACTTTTTATTAGGTTATCTCGATGGGTTTCCCGGAAGAAAGAGCTAAAGAAGCTCTGAAAAAGTGTGGTGGTGATGTAGAGAGCGCTGTTGAACAACTCTCAGCTCAATTAGGAAATACTGAAGAGCCCTTAGCTGGTAAATTCATATTTTCTCTAATTGATTTTAATTCATTCTAAAATTTATTTTTTCAAGGACCCAGTAGCAGAGCTAATCGGGAAGCGGAGAGAGCAGCTTACAAGAGGATGGCGAAAGATATTCCGAAATCCGAATCGGATCACTTGGATACCAATCTTGAAACTGAGACTCTTTTCCTTCAAAAATATCTTAGCTTCCTGAGTTCTTGAATGTATATCACATTTCCTTTTTATCGGGCTTTAATATAAAGAAGTGAGTCACACTGTGTACTGCCACGTTGTCGAGTTTCTAGAAGCTTCGTTACGAAACTAGTTTTCTCGAATTCATATTAAAACATATCGATGTGATGTGTATAAATGTATAATAATGCGGTACACATAAAAAACAGTCACGGTCACTAGTTACGCAAATAGCATTTGAAGGTCTTCTCCATAGCGGCCATATTGTGATGAAATCATCAGTCCCGTATTCCTTCTGCTTCTTTTCCTTGTTTGCTTTTTAAAAAGAAGATATAACTTTACTCAATTGAGGAAGCGTTCAATATCCTCATTTTCTTTTTTGTCGCCTTCCCGGAATTGATCTTTATGCATACTCAAAGCGCGTTTAGGGGAATAACGGTATTTCAAATGATCATCGAGGTCATCGTGAATCCATCAAAGCGCAAAAATTGCACAACATTTAAATGAATTAAGATAAATATACCTCTTTTGCAATATTTCTGGGTTTTTCTGGGGAAGGAGGAGCTTCTGAAGCTTCCCCTCCGGAGGAATTGTAGGTGGAGCCCGGTAGTAGTTTATTTAAAGGCCCCGTAGATCCCCAGCTGAGCGCAATTCCTCTCCTGTCAACAGAAGAGAACAGTTCTCCCCTCAACTCTTTGTTATTGTTTCATAACAATAACTTTAGTAATAAGTGACTAAACCACATCTTTATTATATCAAGGTTACGATGTCAATCAATCGTTTTACCGCCTTTTGGGCCTTGATTTTAGTACTAGTCGGTACTAGTGAAGCTGTATGGCCTGCTTTATTCGATCGCCTCACTCAAAAGTAAGTTTAGTACTTTTAAAAACTCACTTGGCCTTATTTGTCTTGTACTGAAACACGGAAGTGGAAGGGGGGTGAAAAGCTATATGTAGGTTAGACACAAAGGTCGTTTACCTTCCCCCCTTTTTATGTATTTATTCAAATTCTAAAGAGATAAGAATCAATGACCTTTTCGCCCCTTCCGACCTCTAAATAAAAAAAGAGTTTCTTTATATTCATGGACAAAGAAAAAAAATAAAAACACGACCGGCACGTGTGTGTGCTTAGATGTACCGTACGGCTTTTTTATTCGTGCGTGCACACAGCTGAGAGAGGGTCATCGACTTTTATGGAACAAAGAACTCGTCTTTTCAGTGTGATGACATCGAGGTCACATAAAACGGGAGCAACACATCCTAGTGACCTGATTTATATTCATTTTCAGAGTGGACACCATTTCTGAGAGGATTGATACCGGAATCCAGAAAGCTGTGAACCCAGTGGTGGATCAACTGACTCAAAATATTAGGGATACATTGGGCATCTGGCACCGGCCTTTGAGCTCTCTGGCTAGCGGTCATCCGAATCCCGTTGCGCCACCCAATACGAACCCCACTACATCAAGCAGTGATGGTATGTATAGAAACCGGTTTTATTTTTAAACGGTTTTTTTTTTCTTGATTGATTTATTATTCTTTTGTAGGTTTCAATCCGTTTGATTTGGGGCTATCGCCCTTGTGGCAGAACCTGTTTGATAACAATGCCCAGCGTGATTGGTGGAAAGGGTATTTAAACTAATATTGAATCATTTTTAAGGAGAATCTAAATATTTATTTTGGTTTTTAGACCGAATGTTTGCATAGAGAGAGAAGAGATTGATGATGCTAGTAACAAGACGAGTAACGGTTCCAAGGCGCCAGTCACGAAGCCCACGGATGCCGTGATAGTGACGGACTCGGCCTCTGAATTTGTTGCCGACGATGACATTGATGAAGACGGAATGAGCAGCCGCTCCAGCCGCCAGTTCTCAGCTCATATGCGCACCTCTTCCTGTAGTGATGAAGGACTTACTTATTACTGCGAAACAAAGTAAATAATAAAACTGGGAAAATTTGGATAATTGATTAGAATTTGATTAGAAAATTTTGATAAATGCTAAATTGTATAGTTTAAAAGTAATTTGAGTAATTTTAAATTAAGAGTAATAAGTAATTAATAATTAAAATAGATAATAAAATGACAAGTTATTTTGGTTAGTTTGAAATTTGGCTAATTTATAAAATGGAAATCTTCTGGATTGTAAGTGAACTTAATTGATAGAATAGTTGAGAATGCGGATAATTTGAAACTGGAATTACTTGATTGGATTTACTAGAATTTTTAGACAAATGAAAATTAAGGATTTATAAAACTGAAATTAGGTTTGATTATTTTGGAATAAAAATTTTAAAATTGAATTCTTAGAGTGCGCTCCAATACGATCCGTAAGACTTACAGGACCCGCTACAGCTGTTGCTACGGAACCATTCGTGAAGCTGGAGAATTCGGTTGTCATGCTGTTGAACTCCGCAGTTTGCAGGTATGACGTCATTTTGCCCCCTTAAATGAGCGTTTTTATGACTCTTTCTTACATAATTTTAGGAAACGGTTTTTGCTCTGGGCGGTCGCAGTTTCCTGTCGCTCATGAAAGAGGCTCAAATTGACGAACGAATTTCTGAAGGTAACTTCACTTATTTCGTTCCGGTTGATCGATCCGCACCCGCTTCCGGCGATTCCGCTAATGATGTGGTAATATTATTAAACCACATTTTTCTCACTCATTTCATCACTCTCTTTTATAATAGGATATCGAAGAGCCTGTTATTGTGGCTTTAGAGGACAGCAAAGATGCGGAAAATATTCCGAGACTCCGCCGCCAGGCGGCTCCAACCACAATCCAGCGGATGGATGTAGATCCGGTGGAGGCCAAAGAGCTCAACTCGGTTGTCAGTAGCCATGTCGTCCGTGGTCTCTTCTTGACCCCCAATTTCCGAGATGAACAGCTGCTGAACACTGAAGATCCTGACGCGAAAATCAGGATTAATATCTACAATACTCCTGATCGAGTTTATACTGCTAATTGCGTCCGATTGGTTTCTACCAATAACTATGCCCAGCAAGGCGTCGTCCATATGCTTGATGGAGCTATGAAACCGGCAACGAAGACAATTGCCGAGCTCATTGATTCAGAGCCTCACTTTTCATCCTTCCGAAAACGTAATTCAATTAAATTCATATTTAAAATTTCCAATTTCAATCCAAAGTCAAAATCTCAAATTTTTTTAAAGTAACCTTAGATTTCAAATGTTTAAAAAAGTAAAAGATTGGCCATATTTCTAATTTCCATTTAGTCTAAAATGACAAATTGAAAAAAAATTCAAATTTCTAAAAGTCTATTTTCCTCCAATTTGCATTTGAGAGATAATAATAAAGTTAATTATTTTTTACAGTTTTGAAGGAGCAGCATACTACCCTACTGAATAAGGCTGGTCAATTGACCGTTTTCGCTCCTACTGATGACGCTTTCTCCAAACTCGATCCTGAACTGCGGGAGCGCCTCATGAAGGGAGAAGGATGCGTCCACAGCGTCGTCGAGCAGCACTTGCTCCCTAATGTGATCTGCTCCACAGTGATTCAAGGGCGTGCTAGATCTACAACGATTCTTGGATCCTCTCTGCTCCTGGAACGGGATTTGGAGGGCAAATTGTACGCTAATGGAAAGCAGGTCATCACGCGGGATGTTATGGCTTCGAACGGAGTCCTGCACGTTATCGACGGTGTCCTGATCCCGGAGAATGCACGCAGTTTTAGTCAGCTCCTCTCTTCACGCAATTTGACCGAACTTTCACGACTTGTCGAAGCTGCTGGTAAACTATCATTCATTTTTAAGCAGAATTAAAAAAAATATAGAATCTAATTCGAATTTAAAAAATATAGAATACTCATTGATACTTGAAATCTACTAATAGTATGATATATAAAATTTATTTTAGAAAAAGGTATAAGAACTTAAGAATTATAAGAATTTCTGATTAAATAAGGCCTATCCATCTTCAATTGAAATGAATTGTCCTAACTCTCCAATTTCAAATATGCATCCAAAACCTTTTACAATTTCTAGAAAGTGTGTAAAATAAATCAATTTGTTTTTAGGTATGACTTCAACTTTGGATTCCATGACCAACGCCACTTTGTTCGCCCCGAATAACGACGCCATCCGGGCCGTTCCGGATGCTGTAAAACAATCCTGGATTAAGAATCCCGAGAAATTGAAAGAGGTCCTCTCCTACCATCTGATTCAGCCTCAAGTCCGTCAGCCCCAATTGGCTAATAACCAGCAGATTGAAACTGGCCTCGCCGGTCACAGCCTCCGCATGAACTTTTACCAATCCGTAATCTTATTTATTATTAAATTAAAATTAAAACAATAATATATTTCTCTTAATATAAACAGATCCCATTTTTCAATGCTGTTCCTCTCCGAGCTACTGCCCAGTGCGCCTCAGTTATGCGCTGGGAGCAAGAGGCCTGTAACGGCAACGTCCACATCATCGACCGTATGCTGATCCCTCCAACCAGCACCATCACTCAGTGGTTGTCCAATAACCGCAGTTTCTCCATCATGACTGAATTACTTAAGGTGTTAATTAGAATAAACCAAAAAGATATTCTTTTTAACTAAATTTAATTACACTAGGAAACGAATCTCTCTGAAATCCTGAATGCTGAAGGACCCTACACTGTCCTGGCCGCTCCTGATGTCGCTTTCTATCAAATGCCCGAGGAGGTTCTGTCCGAAATCCGCAAGGATTCCCGCAAAGCCGCTGCTATCCTTAAGCAGCACATTCTACCTGGTATATTTTAAAATATTATTAATTAAATATTAACTAATTTTAACTAATTATTTACGAATATAGAGCACTTGTGCTGCGCTGGATTCAGGGGTGATTGGTTCACTAGCAGCCGCCGCCGCACTTTTGATGGCAACTGGATCGCTCTCCAGCGCCATTTGGATGGTAGCCTAACGGCCGGCGACTCCCACGTCACCACTTGCGACCAACTGGCCAAGAACGGTGTTATTCACATTGTGGAGCAGGTTATGCTGCCCAAACAGAATGGATTGCCCGGAATCCTATCCGGAACTCGTCGTCTAGGACTTCCCGGAATGGAACTGATCTTCAGCAACAGCGGAAAATAAATTGAGATTTTTTTCCCTTTAAGCAGCTCTATAATAAGCTCTTATTATAATCATTATTTTGGTTTTTTGGTATTTGAGCAAAGAGAGAGAAAAAAATACTGTATATTTATTGGCTTTTATTAACCATGACTAAAAAAGAAAATCATTTTAAAAAATGTCGATTCTCATTGGATATGTTTTATTATTATTTTACTCCTTTTGCTCTTTTACTGCTGGACAATACAAGTGTAACGGGATCAATAGCAACATATTTAATTGTTCATATTGAATTATTATGGAATAAGCATTTACTAAATGTGTATTAAGTGGGGATATAAGCGCCTATATCAAATTGAATAATATGAATCAATAGAAGATATTTGATTGTTGAGATTAAATTATTATAGAGTTAGCATTTACTTTATCTGTGGAACTGTATAAAGTGGAGTTAAAGCGCCTATATCAATTCGAATAATTGGAAAGACAGAGCATCTGTAAGATTTCACAACCGTGTAATAATCAGAGAAGAAGACACTATACCATCTAAATATAGCATTTTGCAGTTAGATAATAAATCATATAATGTAATAAACTATAATAATACTGTTCTAAAGAATATTTGAGCGCTAGTACTAAAGTAATAATTGTCACTTATTTTTCGTGAACATTTTTCTCTATTCTAAGAATCCTTAATTGTAAAATGTGAACCTATAACTAACCCATTCACCTTTTCACCATATTGACCATAACAATAAATTATAGGATACTTGATTTAACCCAGAAGGGCACATTGGGGAAAGATGCCAGGTGCAGAGCAAACCGGGATGGACGTGCTTGTACTCACGGCGACCACCACAGAGGTAACGGTGACCGTCGTTCCTCCCCAGTTCAAGCGGAGCAGGTCATTATTAGAAGTACGATCTCCGATGCTGTCGCGGAGGACTGAAACGCCGGGATGAACTGCGTTCAGATGATCATAACCGTAATGGTCAGTTGGGCGGTAGTAGAATTGACGAGGATCAGCTTCTCGTGATTCACGAACGGATGCTGCTGCAACAGTTGGTTCGATTCTATATAAAACATGTTAAAAAATTAGATTTCCAATAAAAGAACAGGTAATCGAATATAACTTACGCTGCAACTTTAGACGGAGAGATCGTTTCAAACTGATGATTTTCGTTATCGACGAGAGCAGCACGACGTCGACGACCAGAACCGCAAGCAGTGGTCGATAGGGTACAAGTAAATACGAAAGTGGTCGTCGAGGTAACGGTGGTCGTTCTTCTTAAAAATGGAAAGAGTTGCCTCTGATCGATTTCAGATGGTTGATAATGATTGACCGGTTGGTATTGATGATGTGGCCATTGGTACTGATGGATACCAGGAAATGGGTAATAGCCATTACCAAACTGGGCACCTCCTTGAGAGGCAGCTATGAGGCAGCAAGCTAAGACAACAACTTTGAGCATTTTCTAAGAAATGAAGATGTAAGTGTAATAAGTGAATCCAAAACTCGAGGTTTATATACACCGGGAAGCACCAGGAAATGTTAGGTATACCAGCAGGCAAACCAGTATAGAGAATCTTGCATATTTTCTTTCGATGGTATTCCTTGAATCAGGTGTGGGAGTTCAAACTTCAACTCATATCTTTGTAATCAGATTTTTACAAACAATTGAAGCAGAAATAATAAGAGATGTACATACGCGACCTTTTATGGAATATATAATGATAGTGAGAGAGTTGTTGACCTCAGAAGAATATTGTTGTAGCAAACCAGTTAAGATCATCACGCTGGAGAAAACGAAAGGAATTTTATCGTGGCGGCGAGTGCGGGTATATAACTATATGCTGCATTTTTGCTCTCACTCTCCGATTAAAACTCACTCTTCGATATAAAAACCATGTAGGGGGGCCTTTGATGTGGAAATGGAATTCACTGAGCAATTATATATCGTGCGAGTTCATCGGGTATTTTATACATGAAATGTCCAATTGGATCACCCGAAAGGGAATTCCAAATAATAATAATACATAACGGTGCAGCGTGTTGGAATATTTTGAACTTTGTGTGTTATTGAACTTTCGAGACAAAGATAATTGTCTTGATATTTTGAAAGGCATAATCTTAAAATGAAATGTATTTGTAAAAGAGCCGTCCTGAATTTACTAAGAAAAAATATAATAATATGGCCGACCTTTTTTTGGTACTTATTATTAATTTTTTAAAAGTGTATAATGCCGTTAATGTTACCACAGAGAGAAATGCGGACGTATTAGCAGAGAAGGAAACAATCATATCGTTTTACCTATCTTATTCCACATCATATAGATCGTGAGTTATTTGGTTGATCATTTAGGAAAAAAGATATTGCATATGTTATAGACATAGGAAGCATTTCATCACACAGCTCCGATGTTTACCTTTCGGAATCGAAAATGATGAGACATTTTTATTCCTAGAAAGATTTATGTTGAGAACTAGAGAAGGACAGTGCGCAACTGGGAAATTCCATGAATGAAGATATAGGCGTATAGCTATCCTAAAATAAAGCATCATTCACTCATAAACAATCCAATGTGATAATCAGATGTATCAAAGCTGTCAATATTATTGAAGATAGTACAAGTCTTCTGCATTCAGATGATCAAGATTGATGAAGGACAATTAATTGAACATCGGACAAAAAATGTGGAACAACTTTAACAATACTGAATGACAGCATCTTCAATCATTATTATACCTTAATTCCAGCTATCTCAATGCTATTGGTTGGCTGTTTTTGCTTTCATTCTTTAATTATCAATATAACGTCCTTCATCAATAGATTATCATCAATTGATCAATGATCAACCATGAACATTGATTGATCAATTTTTACATGTTTTTATTTTTATTTGTAGATACTTTCATCGTTTCAAAAGTACAACGCAATAATCTCTGCTGTCATCATATAATAATAATAAGAGTATAATAAGAGACTATAGTAAGAGTATCAATTATATTTTAATTATACTTTTAAAAGTGCTGAAGTGTGCGGTACACCAATGTTTTTATGTGTGTCAATCATCATAATATCGCGTGTTATTCAACTAGCTGCAGAGGAAGATATTATTATATACGCAGTAGTGTATAAATACACTTTTACGTTTGTTAAATCAATAGCGAGAGACCACCCGCCCTTCTCGAGTCGTTCTTTGTGGCTCACGGTGCAGCCGCTGCTGGGATCGACTTAACAAAGGCCGACCTAGCCGAGAGGAAAGAAAAGTCTCACGTTTGGGGCGAGCTATAGTCGTTGGGCCGCATTCTCAGGGTCGTGACAGCTTGCCGTGCAAGCCGTTTAAAAGATGGAGAATTCCGACAACTTCGTAAGTTTCTTTTTACCTTTCATAAATAACAGCAAACAGAGGGAGGATACTATTTGCCCCCCTCTCCCCTCAAGCTACTCTGAATCGATCTAATCGTTTGTTTATATGTACTTTCCCACTGTATATATGTGCCGCTGCTACTATTTATCCATGTATCTCTGCTTCACAGGGAGCCAGCGACCGAAAAGGACGTCGTGGGGAGTTAGGTACGACAGTCTTCAACGTGACACGATATTAACAACTAGCTAATCTTTATATCCTTCTTCCTTATCTGACATATATTCAGATTACCGATACGACTTCTTATTTCATTGGGCAGCCGAAACTTGTTCCATCACAAAACAAGATGTCATTGACAGCCTCCTGCAGGAGAATTTGGTATTTTTTTATTTTTTCATTTTTTTTATTTAA
The DNA here is from genome assembly GCA_030141595.1 of Chydorus sphaericus. Classification (NCBI taxonomy): domain Eukaryota; kingdom Metazoa; phylum Arthropoda; class Branchiopoda; order Diplostraca; family Chydoridae; genus Chydorus; species Chydorus sphaericus. The sequence continues at coordinate 8,413,125 of CM057933.1, forward strand.
AAGATGAGTTTTACAATTGGTCTATTGTTGCATTTAGGTCAGAGATATCCATGATTTTGTTCTAAGAGATGTCAAGAGGACAGTTCTACTGTTTTATCAGCCTTTTCGAGATCAGGCTTGGAAAAATCGAGTGGAAAAAGGACGTACTGGAGTTCTTCCAAACAAATCCGTAGAAATAAATTAATAATTTAAATTTTAAAACATTGATAATAATGATTGAATGTGTGATAGTTGACAGTTATCACCGATGAAAGGCAATATCCACTTGAAGGCATAGCTGTTTACTATTTTAAATTGAACGTTAAAAAGATGTTGACCGAAGATAACGTTCATCGCGTAAGACATATATTCATAGATTACTTGATCGATTAAATTTGATATGAATATATTATTCTATAAGGACCTGATGGTCGGCATGGTGGATGCTATTGAAGAAGAGCTACTAACAAATTACACCCAATTATTACGACACATTTACCGACCGGCTTTAGAGAGTTTGCTCTTTTTTGCCGAGGAGGGTCCCGAACGAAGTCGAGTTTACGAAGAGGTTCTAATGTCAATGCAATCTCTTTGTTCTTCATTAAAAGGTAAATTGATTTATCATAATAAATATATATACATATAAACTGACAATTTTTTAATGATATAGTATCGGAAAACATTCTAAAGCACGATAGCACGTTATTGGCCGTACGCCAAGCTGACTTAGATTTACCGAACGATACCAAAAAGAGGACAGAACTCATGAGGAATCCTGAAACTGTTTCTAGAGCGGAAAAGATTGCACTCGACTGGCTATCTATGATCGAAAGAGTACTTATTCTATTATTTAAGCTTATATATAGTTTTATATCATAAAATATATTTCAGGAAAATTGTGAATCGGAAATGTTGAGAAGAGATTCGGATGAGGACAGTCCCAGGGACGAGATAGAATACTGGAAGACTCGAAGCATCCGACTGAACCTTATCCAACAGCAGTTCAATACACCCCAAGTGGCCTTAGTGGTCCAGTGCCTCAACGTCAACCGATCGAAGATGATGCGCCGTTGGGTAGAGGCCCTCCGTAAATTGACTCACTGCTTTCACGAAGCGAATAATAATACTCTCTATTTAAACGATTTCGAGCACCATTGCAAAACTCTTTATGTTTGGGATCCGGTAAGATTTGTTAAATTTTCAAAATACATCTATCAATAGAGCTTATATATTTATCTATGATGTTTTAGATTCGCTTATTACCGACAATTAATCAGTTGTTGAGTACAGTTCGACTCATATGTTGCGTTAGCCTCTATTACAACACTTCAGAGAGAATCACTAGTCTTTTAGTCAAGGTCAGTTGTACTAGATTTATGGTCCACCTTTATTGATTTTGTAAATGAATTGTTGGTTACATTATAGATTACCAATGAGCTGATTCGATCGTGTAGGAGACACGTAACGAATCACGGTCGAGAAACGGTTTGGTCTCGCCCAGCTGCTGTAGTCAAACCTCTTTTAGAAGACTGCCTAAATTTGCATACTGCTTATAGGTATGATAGTTTGCCATAATTCCAACCATTTTCTATTTTATTGAATTTTCTAATTATACAGAAATGCCTACGTGAATATGAAGCAGGACTTGGAGTCTTATCAAAAGAGTGTCCAAGAACAGAATCAGCAACATCAGACTAGCAATAAAGAGAGCACTTTAACATGCAGTGAGCACTCTGTCTTTGGAAAATTTGACGCTTTCTGTTCTCGTTTGAAAAAGATATTACGGCTCTATGACGTAATTGAGAAGCACGAGAATCTTCTCAAAAGTAGAATGGAAGGTCTCCTTCAAGAAGAAGAAGGTAATATAGTTTCATACAACATTATTTTTACAATTATATTGATTCAAATTTGACTCAGTTATGGATGAGATCTTGCGACGTTATCACGCAGCTGTGAAAGATATCACATCTCGTCCTTACGACTATTTAAACTATCGAATGTCTGCTTTCGATCAGCACATGATCGAGTTCGAAGCCCGTCTAAACGACCTCAAACTCTACGTCGGAAGTTACTTAGAAAGAGCCTACGATCCTGTCTGGGAGACTGCCCAAGCTATGCGCTTCTTAAGCAAGTTTCAGAGAATCGGTCGAGTTATTCCAGTTGTCGCTATGGAAGTGAAGCATCAAAGAATTCTTAATCAACTTTTAAACGACCTGGAACGTCTATCCAAAGTACTTTATCGATACGGCGAAGATCCTCCGATCCCAAAAAACTTCTCTCCAACTACTGGTTAATTGAAAACAAAAGATTTCAATTTAATAAGCTATATAACTCTTTTGTAAATAGGCAAAATGATGTGGTGCGCAATGTTACAACGCTGTCTCGATCTACGAATGGAAGAGCACGCTCCGATATTGAACAGCGAAATAGGTCGACAGGTGTATCGGAAGTACAAAGGCCTATTACAGGGCATCGTTCAAGTTGGAACGAACTTACTTCGATGCTGGAACCTCCTTTCGGTATATTTACGTTCGACACAAATCAATTTGTAACATAATAACCTGATTATTTTTAATAATTAGTTATCTGACGTGGAAATTTGTATGGCTCAAACGATCTTGTTGCCTAATTCGGAGCAACCAGATACATTCGCTGTCAACTTCAATCCTAGGATCATCATGTTATTCCAAGACGTTTCCTGCGCTTTCCAAGCCGGAATTCACGTTCCAGTCGCTTCAGCTTTCGTGTTCTCTAAACGGGGGAACTTGCTTCGCATGAAAGACGAAGCTCAGTATTTAGTTGAGAAACACAAATCGCTGCTAGATTCGATCAATCTTGAATTGAAGCCGTTGCTGTGTTGCCACGTTCACCAGCTTTACCTAACTCTTCGACCGGCCGCAATTTCACTCAGCTGGAACATTAAGCAATCCAAGTGGAACCGCTTTTTCAATCAGTGCCGGAAATCGATGGAGTGCTTCAAATTGCTCTGTCGGCGCTTGGAAGATATTCGACAGAATCAGTTGGAAAGAATCTTGGAATCTCTAAGACATTTCAGCCTCTATCCGGAGAGCAGGGATCGGATTTGGGCACCGGAAGAGTTTACAGATGCTATTAAAGAAGCTTGTCGAAAGGCTACGATTGTAAAATTTAATCCTTATTCAATATTAAGAAATCTGGTTTCTAAGTGAATTGACTTTTACAGGAAATTCAGCAGAAAAATTGGCTCCTAGAAAACGGAGTTTTGGAACTCATTGAACTCATTCGCATTAACGATACTGCTAAATTCTTCGTCATACCGACAGAGGCCATTGCAGCTCACGCGAACTCGAAAGGCAAAATGATTGTCAACTCGACGTCGTCAACTCGACCGAGATCCGGTCGGAAAGCTGCCAAAGTTATCGAACTTCCCGAAGAGGTTAATAATACAAAATCCTCCGCTATCGAGCGTCAAGCTAATCAACAGGTTTATACAAGAACATAATTTTGAATTCGGTTCATAATTTAAAGGTAAAATTTTATAAATTTTATAAGATGGAGCAGCCTCAACATCGACAGGGCAAAAGGAACTCCGATGTTCGCGGATTACCTCTCTTGAATCCTTCAGGATCGAACAGCAAACCATCGGCTAATCCTCCTACGAAGCAGAAGAAAGCCACATCTACTAAACTACCTAAACTGAATATTAAACAATCTGCTCCTATCAAAGAGAAGAAGGAACCCATCAGCCTTCCTCCTCTATCAGCCCGATCGAATTCTAGTTCTCTTTCAGCGAATCAAGACGAGTCTCCGAGGAATAACAAGATCGCCATCGTCGAAGTGGAGCTTATCTCCGAGCCCAGAGATTCTCCGATGCCGGATTACACTTTCTTGGTCGTTCAATTGGATAAGGCTGTCGTAGAATGGAAGCGATTGTACTCTAAGAGGATGCTTCAAGTTATCGTCACTTGGTTGAGATCCCAGCTTGATCAGCTGCGATACTCTGTAGTGCCTCCATCGAACCACAAGACGGGCACTCCAACTAACCTTCATCATACCGCCCTGTTCTTGCTTCAAGCCCAGTTAAATCACACAGCCATCGAACTTTCTCCAAGTTTGGATGATATCCAGGATGTAATCCATTCTGCTGGAAAGATCATGCTCTCTTTAGCTAAAGGTATTATAGTAACCAATTACGCATTTGATTCAACTTATGTTGATGGTGATTCCTTGAAAACTAGGGATCAAACGATGGACCCCGAAGGTCCCTTTCGATGTCAAAGTCGGTCGACCTCTTTCATCAGTGAAGCACAACATCTACACATCCGTTTTTGAAAATAAAGAGATAGTTAAAGGATTGAATCTGCTATCTACCTGCTTGATTCACGTCAAAAGTGTAATTTAATCTATTTATCTTGATTAAAAGAGACGCATTTACTAATCGGTTTATCTATAACAGTCTTGTGCTGAGCAACTGAGGCAGTGGGAGCAGCTCTGCAAAGAGATCTGCTGTTTCAATCGTCGAACAGTGGTAAAACACTTTGTGGATAAGAATCCAACGGTCTGGGATTGGGATCATCAACTACGACAGTTCCGACAGCTCGAAGATGTTGTGGAATCCCAGAAAAATCTCATGGAATTTGGACCTATTCATGTTGCTACTAGTAAGTCTTACATTCTACATTTTTACTGGTTTGTGGGATTCAATTAATTTGTTTTACTTTTCTAGCCAAATTGCAGGCGACGCTCTTGCAGGAAATACAGGAATGGATGGAGGCTTACACTACCGTTCTCTACCGGAAAACTCTGCGTGATATGGAACGTTTGATGGTTCTTTTCGGGCTGCTGGATAAGAAGCTGGATCGAAAAATCCGGGATTTGGATGACACTCGGATTTCTATGGAGTGTTTGCGCGATATCCGCATCCAAGAAGTAGAATTTGAAATGGCCATCGAACTGGTCGAGGTAACATCAATATTATTTTTATCAATGATGATGAATTTTAATTACGTAAATAAACAGGAAGCGATTGGGATCATGATGAAATATCACGTCCCTCTGACGGAAGAAGATGTTGAACGAGTGGATGCAGTCAGGATAACTTGGCACCGTCTACAGCAGCGCTCCTTGGATCACCATTGCAACTTGGTGGCCATCCAGCCCAATTTCCGTCAAGAGCTCATGGATAACTTGACTCAATTCAGGACGGATTGCAACCAGTTCTGCAAAGAGTACGATTCCGATGGTCCGATGATCCAGGGACTCACTCCTCGCGAAGCATCCGACCGGTTACTTTTGTTCCAAAACCGGTTCGACGCCCTCTGGAGGCGCTTAACGTCCTACGAAGGTGGAGCGGAACTTTTTGGATTGCTGATGCCGGACGTTCCGGATCTCAACAGGATCCGCAAGGAGCTCAACTTACTCCAGAAACTATACAGACTCTACAACGACGTCATAGACCGAGTGGCTGCTTATCACGATATCAGCTGGAACAGTGTCAACATCGAAGACATCAACAACGAGCTCATCGAGTTCCAGAACCGCTGCCGAAAGCTTCCAAAGGGCTTGAAAGAGTGGCCAGCTTTTGGAGCTCTTAAGAGGACGATCGATGAGTTCTCCGACCTCTGCCCTCTACTGGAATTGATGACCAACAAGGCGATGAAGCCTAGACATTGGGTCAGGATGACTGAAATCACTGGACACGTCTTCCACGTAGAGTTGGAAGGATTCTGCTTGCGACAGGTCGTTGAGGCCCCTCTCCTCCAGCACAAGGAGGACGTGGAAGATGTTTGCATCTCTGCTTTGAAAGAAAAGGATATCGAAGCCAAGTTGAGACAAGTTACCAACGATTGGACGACGAACCAACTCACTTTCACGACTTTCAAGAGCCGTGGAGAGCTTCTCCTGAGAGGCGACACAGCCGCAGAGCTCATCGCTATGTTAGAAGACTCTCTGATGGTCCTCAGCTCTCTTTTATCCAACCGATACAACGTTCCGTTCAGAAAACAGATCCAGAAGTGGGTGACTGATCTATCCAACACGAACGAGATCCTGGAACGCTGGCTGATGGTCCAGAACCTGTGGGTCTACTTGGAAGCCGTCTTTGTAGGTGGCGACATTGCTAAACAACTTCCAAAAGAAGCCAAAAGGTTCCACAAAATTGATAAATCATGGCAGAGAATGATGGCCAGAGCTCACGAAACATCGAATGTCGTCGTTTGCTGTGTCGGTGATGAGACTCTTACCCAACTCCTCCCTCATTTACAAGAAGAGTTGGAACTATGTCAGAAATCATTATCTGGATATTTGGAGAAGAAACGACTCTCATTTCCCCGTTTCTTCTTCGTTTCCGATCCTGCTTTGCTGGAGATCCTCGGACAGGCATCAGATTCGCATACTATTCAGAGTCATCTGCTATCTATCTTTGATAATACGGCGTGTGTACGATTCCACGAGCAGGAGTACGATAAGATCCTTGCCATCGTTTCTACTGAAGGAGAATCCATCGCCCTGGAACAACCTGTCAGGGCGGAAGGAAGTGTGGAGCTCTGGCTAATGAGGCTCCTTCAAGAAGCTCACCGATCCTTGCACTCTATCATTCGATTGGCTAGCCAGGCTATCCAGAATACTGAGTTCAATTTACTAGAATTTCTGTCCGCTTTTCCATCACAAGTTGGAATCCTTGGACTCCAGATGTTGTGGACCAGGGATGCTGAATCCGCTTTGTCCCAATGTCGTTACGACCGCAAAGTCATGCAAGAAACCAACGCAAAGTTCCTCGAACTGCTGAACACTCTCATCGAACAGACGACTAAGAATTTGGATAAGTTGGAAAGGATCAAGTTTGAGACGCTCATCACGATTCATGTTCATCAGAGAGACATTTTCGACCAGCTCTGTCGGAGTGGTGTCCGTTCAGTCACCGATTTCGAATGGATCAAACAGTTGAGTTGACTTTTTATTTTCAGTTTTGAACGGTTACGATTACGAATGATAGTAATATTTTTATGAATGAATTCATTAAAATAAAGTTACCGAACCCGCTTACTTTGTTATCCATACAGGACTTAATTCAGCGTTCAGCAACCAACTTTTATTGATCTTAATATATTTGAATTAAGCAGATTCAAATGACTAAATGTACTTGCCAGATTCGATTAAAATGTTATCCTTTTGAAAAATCGGTCTAATCTTTAATTGAATAGACTTGAATGACTAAATGTAGTTACATTTTCGATCTTTCAGCTTCTAATTGGACAGGTTTAAATTATTAATTATAGTTTTCAATCCCAATTTAAATGTTATCAATGTTAGAAAAGATTCAGCAACCAACTAAACTAGTTTTATTTTGTCATAGATTCCGTTTCTACTTCAAATCTGAACACGATCAGATGGCAATCAGCATCACTGACGTGAACTTCACCTACCAGAACGAGTTTCTTGGTTGCACGGAGCGCTTGGTCATTACGCCTCTAACGGACAGGTGTTACATCACCTTAGCCCAAGCACTGCACATGTGCATGGGAGGATGTCCTAGCGGTCCAGCCGGAACTGGCAAGACAGAAACCACCAAAGATATGGGAAAAACTTTGGGCAAATACGTCGTCGTCTTCAACTGCTCGGACCAAATGGATTTCAGGGGATTGGGACGCATCTACAAAGGACTAGCTCAATCTGGATCATGGGGGTGCTTCGATGAGTTCAACCGCATCGAACTTGCTGTCCTTTCAGTGGCTGCCCAGCAGATCGCAGTCGTTCTGGCCTGCAAGAGAGAGAAGAAGAAGCAGCTGGTGTTTACTGACGGTGACACCATCGAGATGAATCCAGAATTCGGAATCTTTCTGACAATGAATCCCGGCTATGCTGGTCGTCAACAACTTCCAGAGAATCTTAAGAACCAATTTAGATTCGTTTCTATGGTATAACTGATTACTCTCTTTGGATATCAATCGATTCTAATTTCTAATTAACGTTACTTTCTCAGATGGTTCCAGATAGGCAGATCATCATCCGAGTGAAATTGGCATCCTGCGGATTCTTAGAGAACATCACTCTAGCCAGGAAATTTTACACTCTCTACAAACTGTGTGAAGAGCAGTTGACCAAACAGGTCCACTACGATTTTGGACTCCGCAACATCTTATCCGTTTTGAGGACTTTGGGTGCTACAAAGAGAGGCAATAATAGGGACTCTGAAAGCATGATTGTAATGAGGGTACTTCGGGATATGAATCTATCTAAACTGGTTGACGAAGACGAACCCCTTTTCATGTCCCTGATTGGGGATCTCTTCCCAACAACGGCCCTCGAGAAAACAGTCTATGCAGATTTGGAGAATGCAATTAGAGAGCAAGTGAAAGCGGCAGGATTGATCATGCATCCGCCTTGGATCCTGAAACTCATCCAGCTGTATGAAACTCAGTTAGTGAGGCATGGAATCATGACTCTGGGACCTACTGGATCCGGGAAAACAACTTGTATTCAAACTCTGATGGTATAATCTATTAGATGTTAGTCATTTTGATTTACTATAATAGAAATTGATTATATAGAAAGCGCTTACTCTTTGTGGACAACCTCATCGTGAAATGAGGATGAATCCCAAAGCCATTTCGGCCGCTCAGATGTTTGGTCGATTAGATGTTGCTACCAATGATTGGTATAACACCATATCAATTCTACTTATATATCAAAGAAGTTTTGAATCATGCTTTTAATTAGGACGGACGGAATATTTTCGGCTTTATGGCGAAAAACATTGAGGACGAAAAGAGGAGAGCACATTTGGTTAGTGCTGGATGGTCCGGTGGATTCTCTATGGATCGAAAACCTCAATTCAGTGCTTGACGATAACCGGACTTTGACTCTGGCTAATGGTGATCGACTACCGATGTCTCCTTATTGCAAGATCATATTCGAGCCACATAATATCGATAACGCCTCACCGGCCACCGTATCTCGTTGTGGAATGGTAAAAATATCATTCCTACCTTAGGTATCTTTAATTACCATTTCCTGTATCATAGGTTTATATGAGCTCATCCGGCCTGGATTGGAGGCCATTTTTGTCCGCATGGCTCCTCCGTCAACCGGCCTATGAAGGAGAAGTCATCAATAAATGCTTCGAAGATACTTTTTCCAACATTTCTCAGTGGACTAGACAGAATCTTCATTACGTTATGGACGTCTTAGAGTGCAACGTCATCAACCAAGTAATTAACCATTTAATTTAACTTATTTGTTACAAAGTATTTAATCAATTCGGATTATTAGGCCTTGAATCTATTGGAAGGATTGATTCCTAAAGAAGATAATGAGCATAAAGACGGAGCCTATGAGCGAGTTCCGACCGTAGCCACTCAACCACCGCTGACTCATCGAGCGGAGGCCGATGGACATAATCCGAATGATCCTGACTTAGCCTTGGATCTTAAAAGTTAATGCTTACATAATTCTATTAAGACAATTTTGTTTTACATTTTTTCGTATATAAATAGTTTTATCGGAAGGAGCAGCTCCAGGACCTTCTCCAAGACTGATGAGACTCCACTTGGAAAGGCTCTACGTTTTTGCCATCGTTTGGTCCGTTGGCGCCTTTTTGGAGAAGGAGGATCGGGCTCGTTTCGACGCCCACCTAACCTCCCATCATTCCAGTCTGCCACTTCCACCAAGAAATCCTGGAAGCGAAGATACGGTCTTTGATTTCGTCGTTGGAACTGACGGTATAATAATTTCCCCCCAAAGTTTTGTTGTAGGGCTATAATAATTTTTGTATTGTATAACAGGAGAGTGGGATCACTGGAGAAATCACGTAACAGATTTCCAGTATCCTGAAACGACTGTGATTGACTACGCTTCTATGTTGGTGCCTAATGTGGACAGTGTCAGGACGGAATATCTGTTGCACACTATCGCCAAACAAGGAAAAGTGAGTCAACACTTATCAATACATATTTATTTTTTGTTTTATTTGTATTATATGACAACTTTTTAATTGTTTAAAACTACGTTTTGGAATTCATCAGTATAAAGTATGCAACTCTTTACGAGCAATTCTTGATAAATGGATGGTCGGGCTTGATTATTGTAATAACTCTCTCTGCAAATGACAACTGTTGAGAAAAAACGATATCGATGAATATATTTTAATAGTTGAAATAAGGGACAATATGTTATAGCTCACCTTTCCCTTTAGTCAGGTATACGGTTGCAACGACAGATGATAGTAGAATAAAGGCTTCCATCATCTAGTTAAATAAAATAAAATAAAATAACTGTTGATGAGCCGTACCGTTTTTTAAGACAACACTGGCTGGTTTTACCTTCAGCATATATCCCGCTGTGTGAATAGTTCAATATTCCACTTATTATTGCAACTGTTTAGGATATACTTAGTTCTCTAGCTGGGCCAAAACATGAGATGTTGTATCGTTTACACATTTTATAAACAATTCATACGAAAAGACCCTTACAGTATTTCTTATCTAACTGCACTTGTTGATTCAATTCGTCCCTACATACAAAAATATGTTTTTCCAAAACCTTATTTTGAATAACATATTTCTGGAAATGTTTTCTACAAACACATTTCAATTATTTAGTATATTCCATATTTCTTATATTTTCTGTTTTACTTCTAAAATCAATTCATATTCAGCTTTTTTTTTAAATGCATGTTCATTTTTTATTAAGTGAATATGCGCCATGGATATAGAGGCACTACTATTCAGGAACATAAAGAAATTTCTTAACAATAAAGTATATGCAACAGTGACATAAAATACGCATGTTTTTCTTTAGTAAGTAATGCCAGTTGGTGGAAACGGATTCAACTATGATAAGATAATATATTTTAAACCTTTATTATGAACAGCATTTTTTTTATCGTCGGGGAGGGTGCAGATAATTCGTTCTCTTCAATTTTTTAATGACTCAGCTATGATAGAACGATCAGTTTATTTCACTCAGACTTTACTACAATATAGTAACAGTCTAAATAAACATCTCAACTAATAATGGTTCGTGATATTTTCCCTCTGTGTCCGTCCAAATATTGCTCTCGCCTTCTGCAAACCCTCAATCATCCGAGAGACGATTTAAAATATATAAATTATTATTCAATAACTCGGTTACTCAGCTGGATATTTATGTTGTGAATATGTTTTAACTAATAGCATATTTTTATACTTGCAGAAAGAGTAATAGTAGTGTTCGATTCCGTTCATATCGGTTCAAATCTTGTTAGAACCCATTTGCCATTTTGTTTTATACATGGCTCTCTGGACGTAACCGTCTTTATCGACGATCACGCTGCGATTCTCTGTAATTTCATAAGAAGAGCAAATGACTCGGTCTTTTTTACTGATGATAGTCACGTAGACGGTGTGTCGTAGTCGAATGGGAGATAATTGTTTGGAGTAATACAGGTAAACCATTTTTAGCGCAAAACTATCTTGTGAGATTCACTTTGAGGCTGATGCTTTTTTCAGCTGTAACACCAATTTCAAAGCTATCCATTGATCCATTCGTGTAGTAGGCATCAACTTTTGCATAAATGTCCTCGTTGTAAGCGTTAGCTACATGAGTCGTGCTGGTCATGATGCAGTAATAGTTGTAATTGGCTTCTATTTTAAATATAAATAAAGTCAAGCCCATTTATTACTAGTAAATCAGCTTATATTCTATCGAAAAGGAAAAGTGGATATGTTGGTTTCAGTTATTACGATCGATTGGAATAATTCTAAAGTAGTGAAGGTTTTTTCCCATTTAACTGATAAAAAATGAGCCTAGGATTTTCTCTAAAGCGAACACATAAAGACATAATGTGTATGTCAATGTAAACTTACCTTGTCGTACAACGCGAATCTTCTGCCGCTTATGTTTGTAATCTCCTAATAATCCTTTCCTATTTTGTCATTTACAGCCAGTTTTATTGATCGGAGAGCAAGGATCCGCCAAAACTGTTATGATCAACGCCTACCTCAAGAAACAGAAGAACGATGACAATCTCATCCGATCCTTGAACTTTTCTTCAGCCACCACTACATTTCAATTTCAAGTAGATATTCCTTTCATCCCTTTACATTCTAATGTGTCTAATATCATCTAAATTTCTAAATATCATATTTTAAAGCGTACGGTCGAAGGCTGCGTTGATAAACGGATGGGCAACACTTACGGTCCACCGGCCGGCAAGAAACTGACCGTCTTTATCGATGATATTAATTTACCTTACGTGAATGAATGGGGCGATCAGAGCACCAACGAAATAGTTCGACAGCTATTAGAAATGAAAGGATTCTACTCATTAGAGAAGCCTGGTGATTTCACCAACGTCATTGATTTACAATTTGTAGCTGCCATGATCCATCCAGGTTATAATTCATTTGATAGATATATATATAAAAAACGATTCTAATTACATTTTTCACAGGTGGAGGGCGTAATGATATTCCCCAAAGACTCAAAAGACATTTCTCAATTTTTAACTGTCCACTACCTTCCAATTCATCCATGGATAAAGTGTTTGGAACCATCGCTCTGGGTCACTATTCAATTAAACGAGGATTTTCTCAAGAAATTCGTGATTTGGTCGAAAAACTCGTTCCACTTACCCGTCTTTTGTGGATGTCAACCAAGGCCAGAATGCTCCCTACTCCGGCCAAGTTTCACTACATCTTTAATCTGCGGGATCTCTCAAGGATCTGGCAGGGGATGAGCAGTTTCCTTGGCAACGTTATTGACACTCCTAAAGTTCTTATGTCATCATGGAAGCACGAAGTTACCCGAGTTATTGCCGATAGGTACAATCATAATTCGATCCCCATTCATTAATTTTTCAGATAACATAAATTTTTATTTTGTGTGAAGGTTTACGACTCAAGTGGATAAGGATTGGTTTGAAAAGGAGCTAATCTTATATGTTACTCGTCATCTAGGAGAGGAATTTGTAGATTATGTAACTTCCAATCAGTATTTTGTGGATTTCATGAGGGACGCTCCTGAGCCTACTGGTAATTGGTCATTTATGATGGATAAATTAGAAATCAAAACGCAAAAACGATTTTTTAAAGGTGATGAAACGGAGGAGGTTGATATGGAACTTCCGAAGGTGTACGAACCTGTGGAATCTTTGGATGAACTACAGGATCGCCTCAATATGTTCTTGGCCCAATACAACGATATGGTCCGAGGACATGGAATGGATCTAGTCTTTTTCCAGGACGCAGTTGAGCACTTGATCAAGGTATTACGTAACTATCATCCAATTTTTATATTATAACATGATTTGATCCTATTAGATATCGAGGATTCTTCGGCATCCTGGAGGAAACGTCCTTTTGGTAGGAGTCGGAGGATCGGGAAAACAGTCGCTTACGAAGTTGGCCTCTTTTATTGCTGGCTATAAAACATTCCACATCACTCTAACTCGGTATTACGTATTAATCCATTAAAAATATGATCGTTATTTATAAAATTTACTTTTGGATTAGATCTTACAACGTTGCCAACTTCTTGGAAGACTTGAAAGTGTTGTACCGCACTTGCGGTATTCAAGGAAAAGGGACAACTTTCATCTTTACTGATCAGGATGTCAAAGAAGAGGCTTTCTTGGAGTACTTGAACAGTGTTTTATCGTCAGGTAATTAAGTTTTACATAAAGTTATTACATTTATCTAACACTTGACATCGATAGGAATCGTATCGAATCTATTTAATCGAGACGAGCAAGGAGAAATCGTTTCAGAGTTGACTCCAGTTATGAAACGAGAATTTCCGAAAAAGGATCTCACTCACGAAAATGTGATGGAGTTCTTTATGTCCCGCGTGAGGCAACACCTCCACATCGCTCTCTGCTTCTCTCCGGTACATAAATTACTTAAATAATCCCTACATATTCGCGTATTTATAATTCGATTACTTTTTATAGGTCGGAGAGAAATTCCGACAGAGATCCTTCAAATTCCCTGGATTGATATCCGGCTGTACGTTAGATTGGTTCCAGCCATGGCCCAGAGAGGCTCTAGTAGCTGTCGCCCGGCATTTTCTTAAAGATTTTGGTCTCTTAAACGCCATGCCAGATCTACTCCCTGAAGTCGAGCAAGCGCTGGGATCCATTCAGGAAAGTGTTGCCGAAACATCCAAAGAATATTTCCAGAGATTCCGGCGTTCAACTCACGTAACACCAAAGACCTATTTGAGTTTCTTGTCCAGCTACAAGTCCGTCTTCAGCTCCAAAGCGTCTGAGATTGGTGGAAACGCAAACAGAATCGAAACTGGGTTGGCTAAACTTCAAGAGGCATCGGAAACTGTCGAGAGACTCAAATTAGATCTCGCTGTAATGGAGAAAGAGCTTGCTCTGGCATCTGAAACTGCCGAGAAAGTCTTGATCGAAGTTACTAATCGAGCTAGAGAAGCGGAAGCGACAAAGAATCAAGTGCAGCTGGCAAAGGATCGTGCGCAACGGCTAGTAGATGTCATTGCGGCCGATAAGGCCGTCGCTGAACAGAAATTGGAAGCAGCACGCCCGGCTTTAGAGGAGGCAGAAGCAGCCCTAAATACCATCAAACCAGCTCACATAGGTAAAAACTCATCTTCTATTACATAAATATATTGTTATTTAACATTTTTCAATCGATTATAGCTACTGTAAGAAAGCTAGGAAGGCCTCCTCCACTTATTATGAGGATCATGGACGCTGTGCTCATCTTATTCCAGCGTAAACTGCAGCCAATTTGTCACGAACCATCCATGGGTGGATTTAAACCATCCTGGAACGAATCACTTAAGGTTTTATTTATTATAAATTATTTAAAAATTCAAATAACTTTATGTATTGTTTAGATGATGGCGAGTACAACGTTCCTTCAACAGCTGCAGAATTTCCCCAAAGATTCGATATCCGATGAGACGGTGGAGCTGCTGGATCCTTACATCCGTGCGGAAGATTACAACATGGAGATGGCTCGGAGAGTTTGCGGTGATGTTGCTGGATTGCTATCGTGGACTCGAGCTATGGCTTTCTTCTTTACAGTCAACAAAGAAGTTCTCCCTCTAAAAGCCAATTTAGCGCTTCAAGAAGTTCGATTAGCTGCCGCTATGAACGAGCTCGCCAAAGCGGAAGCCATCCTCCAAGACAAAGAGAAGGCTTTGAGCTTCGTTACGTCACAGTACGACTCAGCGATGGCTGATAAGAAGAGATTAACGGAGGCGGCGGCAACTTGCCGAAAGAAGATGGCCATCGCCGCTTCTCTCATTAGCGGTCTCAGTGGAGAGAAACTCCGCTGGACCCTTCAATGCCGAGCTTATAAAGAGCAAATAGGCCGTTTGGTCGGTGATGCCATTCTGGCTACAGCTTTCCTGTCTTACGCTGGTCCTTTCAATCAAGAATTTCGTACGAAAATCTTCGGGATGTGGAAGAAGACGTTGAAAAATAAAGACATCCCTTTCACGCCGACACTCAATGTCGCTCAGATGATGGCAGATAACGTTCAGACGGCCGAATGGACCCTCCAGGGCCTTCCTAGCGATGACCATTCAATCCAAAACGCTGTTATAGTAGTTCGATCACACTCGTATCCGTTACTCATCGATCCTCAGGGTCAGGGAAAGAACTGGATCAAAGCTAAAGAGAGCAACAACGAGCTCCAGATCACCTCACTGAATCACAAGTACTTTAGGGCTCACTTGGATGATGCACTCTCTCTTGGAAGACCCCTTCTCATCGAAGATGTAGGCGAAGAATTAGACCCCGTTCTAGACAATCTACTTAACAAGAATTTCATCCGAGCTGGATCGACTGATAAAGTGATTATCGGTGACAAAGATTGCGATATCATGCCCGGTTTTACTTTGTACATGACTACCAAGTTACCAAACCCTGCTTACACTCCCGAAGTGAGCTCCAAAGTGACAATGATCGACTTTACAGTCACTCAGAAAGGATTGGAAGATCAACTGCTCGCCAGGGTGGTGTCAACTGAGCGCTCTGAGTTGGAAGCAGAACGTGTTAGCCTCTTTGAATCCGTCATGGAGAACAAGAGGCTCATCCAACAGCTGGAAGACAACCTACTCTACCGTCTTACGAGTACCCAAGGATCTCTTATCGATGACGAGGATCTGCTAACTGTTTTGCACGATACCAAAGTGACTGCCCAAGAAGTAAACCACAAACTGGTCGTTGCGGCCGATATGGAGATGAAGATCAATACGGCCCGTGAAGAATTCAGGCCCGTGGCTACCAGAGGATCGATCCTGTATTTCCTGATTGTCGAGATGAGTCATGTTAACGTCATGTACCAGACGAGTCTCAAACAGTTCCTTCACCTCTTCGATGGCTCACTTACAAAGGCTATGAGGACCCCCAATATCATCGAAAGAGTCAATTCGGTTCTTGCCACACTTAATAAAGAGTAATAAACTATTACATAACTTTTGGTAATCTTGTAAACCTAATATTTCTTATTACAGGGTTTGGGTTTACACTCTGCGAGGTCTCTATGAACAACATCAATTCCTCTTCACTCTATTGATGGCTATTAAGATTGATTTACATGCGGGAGCCATCAGTCACGCCGAGTTTATGAAGTTGATTAAAGGTGGCGCCTCTTTAGATCTCAATACAGCTCCACCAAAACCATTCAAATGGATCTTGGATGCAGTCTGGCTCAATCTAGTTGAACTGAGCTCTTTACATCCATTCACTGACATACTTCAACAGGTTTTAAAAATTAATGTTAAAATCCAAATTGTTTATAAACTCTATTCTCATATAGGTGCACGAAAATGAACGAGAATGGCGATCTTGGGTGGAAAAAGAGCGACCAGAAGTGGAAGAAATCCCTTGTGGTTATTCTAAATCACTCAGTATGGTGGCATTTAGGAAACTACTCCTCATCCGATCCTGGTGTCCTGATAGAATGCTTCAATCAGCACAGAACTACGTGGTTCACTCTTTGGGACCTGCATTTATCGACGCACCACTACTCGATTTAGAACAGATGTGGAGCGAATCCGAACCGAGGATTCCTCTTATCTGTGTGCTTACAGTCTGCTCCGATCCTTCGCAAAAGATTGAACAATTAGCCCGCCAGAAAGATGTGGAAATCAAGGCTTTATCAATGGGTCAGGGTCAAGAGGTTCACGCCCGACGACTGCTCAGTGAATCCATGGTCAATGGAAATTGGCTACTTCTTCAAAATTGCCATTTGAATCTGGCATTCTGTCACGAGTTATTGGAATCTCTAATGGAAGGGGAGGTCATTCAATCGGGATTCCGACTGTGGATCACTACGGAAGTTCATCCACACTTCCCTATATCGCTGTTGCAGACTTCGATAAAGTTTACGAATGAGCCTCCTCAAGGAATTCGAGCTTCGATGAAGCGAACTTTTACGGATATGCCGCAGGATTTATTGGATTACTGTCCTTCTCCTTCGTGGCCAACCCTCGTCTACACTTTGGCATTCCTTCATACGGTATGTAGTGATGTTAATTGAAGGATCTCAATTCGACAGTTACTTTATTTATTATCTTATCAAATAAGTGCAAATTAATTCGATTCAGATCATTTAAAAATATTTGAATTCCTATTTCTATTTCGGTTGGGTAGCGGAAAAATGAAATCAAAATTTGAAAAAAGTAAAATATTAACCAAATAAAAGTAAATTAACTCGATAGTTCGGTTTTGATTGTTTTCAAAACTGCGGAATTACGATTTATAAAGGATTGGAAAAATCTTATTAGAAAAATGTTATTTCTTACTCGATTGATTTCGATTGGAATCGTGTATTTTTTTTTAACTATAGGTATTGCTTGAACGACGGAAGTATGGGCCTCTAGGCTGGAACACTATCTACGAATTCAATCAATCCGACTTGATTTGTGCGATCCAGTGCGTCCAGAATCATTTAGATGATATGGATCCTCGTAAAGGGATCTCTTGGCCTACCATCTGCTTCATGATTGGTGAAGCCCAATACGGCGGAAGAGTAAGAAACATCCTTGTTCAAAAACCATTTCATAACTCTTCAAAACTATTTATTTCAACAGGTCACTGATGATTTTGACAAGCGATTACTCCTCACTTTCACTTCTCTTTGGTTCAACGACCGCCTTTTGAGCCCAGGATTCGAATTCTATCACAGTTACACACTCCCGAACGCCGTACAATCCAAAAGCATCGCCGGTTGTTTAGAAAACGTTTCTCACCTCCCAGCTACCGATTCTCCGCACGTCCTCGGCTTAGACTCAAACGCCGAAGTGACCTATCAGATGAACCGAGCTCAGGGGATCCTAGATACGATCCTATCCATCCAGCCGAAAGAAGGAGCTAGCATCCGAGGAGGTGAAACCAGGGAAACAGTTGTCTACCGATTAGCGGACGATATGTTAGAGAAGATGCCTAAAAACTACGTCGATCACGAAGTGAAAGAGGCTCTCACTCGGATGGGTCCTCTATTACCAATGTCCATCTTCCTCCGCCAGGAGTTAGATCGGATGCAGAAAGTGATCACAACTGTTCGAAGAGTTCTACTAGATCTTAAATTGGCCATCGAAGGGACGATCATCATGTCACCTCATCTATTACAATCAATGGATGCGATGTATGATGCAAGAGTGCCCGAAATGTGGAGGAATATTTCATGGGAGAGCTCCACTTTGGGATTCTGGTTTACGGAGCTGATTGAAAGGAACACTCAGTTTACTCGATGGATCTATCAAGTATATTAATACCTATAAATGTCTTGATTATATGATTATAAATAAATCAAATTTATTTATAGGGAAAGCCGAAGGTATTTTGGATCGCAGGGTTTTTCAATCCACAGGGATTTCTGACAGCCATGAGGCAGGAGGTGACTCGAGCTCATCGAGGTTGGGCATTGGATTCTGTGGTACTACAGAGCATCATCACTCGGTTGACTAAAGAAGAAGTGAACGAACATCCAGCTGAAGGTATTAATTAATCTGAACTAGTCTTTCAATCTAATCCTAAGTTTTGTAAACCGCATAAGGTGTCTATGTCCATGGCATGTACTTGGAAGGAGCATCTCTAGACCGTAAAACAGGAAAACTGGTGGAGACTAAAGCGAAGATTCTTTATGAGCCAATGCCCGTCATCTACGTCTATGCCATCAATTCGACGGCCGGAAAAGATCCTAAAATGTATGAATGTCCCATTTATAGGAAGCCTATTAGATCTGCCACAACTTATATAGGATCCATCGATCTTGAGACGGATATCAATCCAAAGCATTGGACTCTTCGTGGAGTCGCCCTATTGTGTGATATCAAATAAAGGATCAATCCTCATAATATCGTAGTATATGTTTCCTGTTAGAATTTTAATGTAATCCCATTATTGTCTTCTTTATTGAACTATTAAAAATACACTATCAATCAAGACTTCTGTGATTTAGTCCTAAAAGGAAATGTACTCTTATCAGAATTATAAGCATACCCTATCTTAGATTACATATTGACTAACTTAAAAGCTATCATTTCCAAAATACATTTACTTAAAAATGTAGAAGACTGTCTGTCGAAACAAGACTTTCCCGTTATACATTTCTCTTTACCTTTCTTAAACGAATGTCTGAATTATTAGATGAGCGAGTTAGCTCGACGAAATAATTTCATCTATTAGACCTTCTATTAGAATGTCTAACAGATGATAGTGACCTCATAATAATGAGGGGTCGTTCCGCCCTGAGAAAAAAAACCCTTCGTTTGAACATTTCCTTCTTCCTGAAATAAATCAAACCATTCCGCCACCTAATAATTAAAAGTATACCAACGTTCCCAGCAGTTCAGTATGGCCCATTATATCTCTGAGGGTTAAGGGCTTTTCTGAATAAATCTACTACGACGCTTAAAATATATATATATATAAAATAGTAAACCACTTAAAGTAATATTCCATGTATAGTATAGGTATTTTTTCAGATTAAGCTCGTCTTAATTTTCTTTGGGCTGTTATGTATATGGCAATTAAATTGCTTAATATTTGATTTAGATATAGTCCCAGTAAAATCTAAATGAAATATCTTAACTATACATCATGTTTCTTACTAAATTGTATCCTAACAATACACATATTTTTAAAAAAGAAAAGAAAATTCATTGAAATTAGACAGAAGGACTTTTGTGCTGTTTTTAACTTATGATGAATTACGGTCAAAATCGGCTAAAAATACGACCCAAAATCTAGAGAAAGTCATGATTATTACATCCGGTATAGATTGTCAATGTAAGGTTTAACGTTTTCTAATTTTGAGTAAGCCAATCATTTTCTTTTCTTTTTAAAAGGACTCGTTAGAGCTGATTATTAAGCCAAATGTATATCGTAACTTTTTTAAATTTAAAAAATGTAAAGAAAGGCATCTCTGGAGAAGATATGAATGGTGTCACCCTTTTGCTTAACTCGTTTTTCATCTCCAAGACGATCTTCGGCTGTTACGACAAGGGATGCCGGGTTCTGTCCATCATGACCCAATCTTCGGAACCATCTATATTCAATTTGATCATGTAGAAAGAATTAATTAATAAATTTTATGTGTTTAAATCAGATTGATTCCTTCAAAATTCATGTTGGCGTAGAAATAGTGAAAAACTGTGAAACGGCTACCGCCTACCAGGCAGTATTTCTAGCAAAGCATAGGAAATACTTTTCTCTGCAATAATTGCCTTCATTTACATATAAGAAAAGACAAAAAAAAACTGTTTAAAACCTCAATAACCCTATAAAATATGGAACAAACTCAAAGTTTTTCATCAGGATGGATATAGCGATTATGAGTAGATGGATGTAGTGAATCACATTTTTAGTGTTATTCGCAGAACAGGAGTTGTTACACAATTTTATTCTTCCTACGCAGCATCATCAAATCAAATTCTATTTATATAAAAAAAAAGCTTCTATTTCAATATGAGGAATCCGGAAATCAATTCAAAGCATGCGAATGGATCATTAACGAGAGAGTTGCATCCTGAATAGAAGGATTATTCCTAAGGCTTCCTTCTTTTTTTTTCTGTGTGTATAAGCTGTCCTGTCTTGCGTGTGATGATGGAAAACATGAGAGAGAGAGTACAGAGTATATATCAATTGGATTTGCTTGGGTGATGGATTCCATTTGTATAACTCGATTAGATATAGTAGCAGCAAGCTTTCCGTGTAGGGCACTTGTTTTGAGTTGGGGACAGTTGGCAACTTGCTGTCGGACAGTCGCCGCGCGTCATGCCGCCCAAAGACGACCCTGAGACAACCGCCCTCAAAGAAGAGTTGCAGGCACTCATTAAGCAATGCAAGGTATTTCATTGCAAAGAATACATTCATTTACATTTAAGTACGCACATTTTTCGCGTTTTAAGTATAAAATTAAACAAATTTAATTATTGTTTTCAATAATCATCGTCATATGCGCTAAGTGCTAATAATAAAAAGATTAATAAATCTTTTGAATCTTGGAATAGGTAATAGAAAATAATAATAAAATTATGATTCTGGAAATCTTCAGCATTATAACCGTTAAAAATGAAAAAAAATTGTTAGTTAACCTTTGAAATAATATAGTTTAGGATTCTGGACATCATCAGCATCATAAGCGTTATATAAAAAGTTGAGCTATATTTCTAACCACCATTAATTTATATGAAGGAAAAAGCGAAAAGTGTAGCGGACGTGACACTGGAGAGCGTCACTGGCGATGTCGAGGAGGTCCCGCGCATACGGGCCAGCACCCGTAAGCAGCTAAAGGGTCACATTAACAAAGTTACGTCTTGCGATTACTCGGGCGATAGTCGGTAAATAATAATAGACCCTGAAATGCGGAAATTCCGCACCGCACCCGTGCGGAAGCCGTATACTGTATGACTCGTTATTACTAACAGGATTATGTCACTTGTTATATAGGCATCTAGTGTCCGGCTCATTGGATGGAAAACTTATCGTATGGGATACATGGACGGGCAACAAGACTCAAGTCATCCCATTAAGATCCGCTTGGGTTATGTGCTCCGTTTTTGCCCCTTCCGGCAATTACGTTGGTATATTATTTTTAAATAGTTTCAATTTTTTAAATTATGTTACCTTTTTATAATAATTTATACAGCCTGTGGTGGGATGGATAATATGTTGACCATCTACGATCTAAATAATCGGGACGGATCGGGAGCGGCTAAAATCACGCGTGAGCTGGCCGGATATGAGGGATTTCTCTCCACCTGCCGGTTCCTCGAAGGTACGAGAATCTTTAAGAAATGACACATATTCATAGAATATTAAAATAAAATTTAATTATGTATATGTAGCGTTCATAATTCATAAATGATGCGAATCCTTGAAAGATGCCGCAATTTTTAGTTAGTTAGTAGTTTAGTAGTTATTAAAACTAATTGAAAAAAATGGCGATTATATTTCAGAATATCAACAATCTTTAAAATGCTTATTACTTTGATATTCAAATTCGATAATAAGAAAAATAGTTGCATGCACATACATAAGGTCCTTTAAAATAATCTAGACATCCTAATTCAATCGAAATAATATGAATAATAACAAAATTATGCAAATCATGGAAATAATATTTTATTATTTGACAATCAGATAAGAAAGTGGTAACCGGTTCTGGCGATATGATGCTCACTGTATGGGACTTGGAGATGGGCAAGAAACTGGAGCAAACGCCGGCTCACGCTGGAGATGTCTGCTCCATGTCACTTAGAGTCGAACAGAACATTATCGTGACTGGATCAGTAGATCGATCCATCAAAGTCTGGGACGTCCGGACGCTCAAGTGTCAACAGACGTTTTTCGGTCACGAAGCAGATGTCAACTCTGTTTGTGTAAGTTATTATGCTAAATGTTTACAGCATAATATTGAGATTCATTCGAATAATTTCGTGAGTTTAGTTCCATCCTTCGGGAAATGCGTTCGTTTCGGCCTCTGAGGACAAAACAGCCCGTCTCTTTGACATGCGATCCGATCAAGAGGTTCGTAATTGATTATGAACTAAATTAAACTAAATTAAATGTATTTATATGACTTTAAGGTCTACGTTTTCCGACCCCCTACTGCCAATTCGAGCCTAACCTGTTGTGGAATGTCCCAATCTGGCCGTATCTTATTGGCCGGCTCTGATGATTCTACGGTCCATCTATGGGATGTACTTAAAGGCCAACATAATGGTATATAATTAGTAACACTATACCTAATTATAGAGACATATTTATTCATATTTTTATGATAGGTAATTTGCAAGGACATGAGAATCGAATCACGGGATTGACAGTTGCCGAAAGTGGATTAGGAATTGGTACTTCCTCTTGGGACAATTCCTTGCGAATTTGGGGTTGATTGATTACATCGTAATGAAAAAGAGACTTTGAAAATAAATAAATTAAAGTAGATGTTGCCGGGAAAAAAAAAATCATAATATGTTTTATAGCTTCTTAGGTTATGATGTTGTAATAATAATTTTCATTCCTCTTCAAAAAAGAAAAATAAATAAACTTCTTTCTGTTTCCTGAAAATTATATTTTATTTTTGAAAATAATACAAAGCATTATTAAGAATAAAAGAATTAGTGGCATATTTCCTTCTGAATAATGGGTATCTTTAAATCTTTTTTAAAATGTGTCGCAATTGAGAAAGTCTATCAAACAAACTTGTGATTTTTCAAATTTTTAAATTTATTTTTTAGGTAGGCCTTAATTCAAAAACTTTTATAAAACAGTCGATGCAACTGTTAATTTTCAAAGTATTTTAGAATCTTTTAAAAATTAATTTAAAATAAGTTTTTGAATAATTTTAGATGCATGAAGGATGGTGTAAAATCGCTCTTTCGGTACATCGATACATCGTAGGAAAAAGGTCTATATAACCTCCACTAAAATTGAAACAATTACAAAATTGTACAACAAATTGGATTTAGAAAAAAGATACATAACCAGCAATGCCGCATGGATGATGTGTCGCTATAGTTTGAATAAGGGCTAGTAAAAAATCAGCTGATCTCACCACTGCTCCTCAAGACCTAAAGAGAAGATTATTGATCCGCTGAAGAAGGCTCGTCCGGGATTTGAACCCGGGTCCTCTCACACCTGAAGCGAGAATCATGCCCCTAGACCAACGTGCCTTTACATTATTTGTCGTTACAATTATCTTTTCAAAACAGTAATGTAAATTATGTTAAATTATTGTTTTTATAATTTTTTTCATATCGAAAAAGATCGAAATTTGGCCACTTTTTAAAATTGTGGATTCAAAAAAAAATGATTTTTATAATGGGTAAAAATAAATTTTAAAAAATTGCCAAGATATTTGTTGCACACAATTATAATGTATTAGACAAGAAAGGAAATTTTCAACTCAAATATTGTCACGTATAAAAAGTGGCTTATTGCTTCTCAATTAAATGTTGCAATAAAGGATTATGTTTTCCGTGTATGTGAACCATTTTCTATACGGAGAAAGTCTCGCTTGAACTTTCTTCGTACTAGCGTCAACTATAAAATGACCTTATGTAAAAGGGATCTCTCGAGAGAAATACCGAGAATCCCGTAATCCTTATTTCTAATAATTCTAGCACATGTATGCCAGGAATGTCTTCTCCGTATGCACTCTCTCTTTTAAAGCATACGGAAAAGGTTAGATGATTTTGTATAAAAGGCAGGCTACGGCCGATCATTCTTCAGACTTTTGTGGATTCTATCTCGGGCTCTTGAGCCTTAGAAATACACTCTTTTTAGTACAGCCAAGAGGTGAAGACCTCTCTTGTTTTATTGTGTTTTATTCAGCATCGACGGATCACATAAGAGACCCCAAATCTTGTGTGACAGATGGTGGTGAAGCCATCGATCCCTCTACCCGATCATCTATAACTACATCCCGTTAATTAACTGAGAGAAACAACTTCTGAATATGGTAAAGCCATTTTGTTTTCTCTCTTATACCAAATCGCGGCCCGCGGTTTGAGGAGTACCATGCAAGTTAATCTCTACTGACAGTTGCATAAGAACTGGTCGTTAAAGTAGGGGGATATGCATGTTCGCTGAGGGTTTTTGAAAGTGATTTATCCTTTCATCTTTTTTTTTCAACAAAAAAGAACAGAAGTTATAAAAATTATTAAACCTTTTTTTTAATAATTAGGTAGAAAAAGAATTCAAATTTCTTCCCTCAAAATCTTGTTTTAAATATTGTAACTCCTCTAGACTCAAATAATATCTTGAATTGAATTAAACCAATAAGATATTATAAAGGAGAGACCAATATAAAGGTCCCCTTAATTTTCTGTTCTCTCTCGACTAAAAAAGTTCTCCCTCTCTTATTGTTTTTTCGAGTAAGATTCCTCGATTAAAAACTATCTGGCTCGTTTTATTTTTCGAGTAGATTTATTCCTCGATTTAAAGATTATTTTTCTCAGATTAATTGTTCGAGAGATTTATTCCTCGATTCAAAACTGATTTTTCTCACATTTATTTTTCGAGTAGATTTATTCCTCGATTTAAAAATTATTTTTCTCAGATTAATTGTTCGAGAGATTTATTCCTCGATTCAAAACTGATTTTTTCTCACATTTATTTTTCGAGTAGATTTATTCCTCGATTTAAAAATTATTTTTCTCAGATTAATTGTTCGAGAGATTTATTCCTCGATTCAAAACGGATTTTTCTCACATTTATTTCTCGAGAAGATTTAATTCCTCGAATCAAGACAATTTTATTTTTGAGTGGATTAATCCTCAAATAAAAATCACCAACGCGACAGCAGCGCCCCTGGTGGCCAAAGCTGAAAACTCAAAGCGCCCCCTATCGGATAAAAGAGTTTCGAAAAATGATTGTGGCGCCCCCTGGTGGCAGAAAATAAATTTCTAGAAAGAAAAGACTGAGGTTCGAGGCTCACTTCAGGAAATTCTTTTTTATATTTTTTTTTTAAGGAAAGCCCTCTCTCCAAAGTATATACCGACTAAATGAATCAAAATTCTTAGCGGGGTATTTAAAAATGAATAGTTAATCTTATGACTGGCAGGATGATGACAGTTCAGACTGGAGCGAAGACGGAGATTGGAGCGATTGGTCAGATATAGACCAGTCTGATTTTGTTGCTGTTACAATTCCACAATTAAGTGAAGAAGAACAGATTAAACAAGAGCATATCTTGACAGAGCAAATTCATTCGATCCATCAAATTGAGAAGAATCAATAATAATTTTTTTTAAAAGAAGTGATGAGTTAAAAGAACGAAGTATCAAAATACTTTAACTCACTCAGTTAAAAAATAAGCAAGAGAAACGAGGATGAATCAGTTTAGTAGGCAAAGTCATTTTCAGTCTCAAAATTATCAAAGCCAAGATGGCTACTCTCAAAATTTTAATCAAGAGAACTATTCTCAGAATCAGAATCAAGATTATTGTCAACAACATTTTCAAAGCCAAGGAGGCTACTCTCGACAAAATTATCAAAGTAAAAATAATTTTTCACAAAGCAATCAAAGCCAAAACTATCTACAGAATAATCAAGGGCAGAATCATTTTTCTCAGAACAATCAAAGCAACAATTATTCACAGAATAAGCAAGGCCAGAATAATTTTTCTCAGAACAATCAAAGCAATAATTATCCACAGAATAATCAAGGCCAAAATTACTTTTTACAAAACAATCAAAGCCACAATTATCCGCCAAATTTTCAGGCCAATCAAGATTTTTACGGCCAAAGAGGCAACAATACACAAGTATTATATAACAGAGGTCCGAAACCTAAAAACCGAATCCAAAAAAGAGTACGATTTGGAGAAGTCTCTGTACAAGATGGAACCGTCTACAGCTCAACTAAACATTGGAATTTCTCAGAGATTTTAGTCCAATGCCGAAAAAGAATGAAAAAAGTAGAAGAACAATTCTTTACAGACTTGTCATTCCTGAAATGGTCATATAAAAACGATATATTGGACTTGGACAGAGAAAAATTACGTAAACTTCTGCTAGACTTTGGTGGAATTGATATCAATTTAATTAAACCCATCGAGTTTGACAACTCTCGGGATGAAGAGGAGGAAACCACAGCCGTTAAGGACAACAGCAATGTGTCTTCGCATGCTTCAATGGATCAATTTCAGTCGAAATTCACAATGTACGATTTAAACGAGTATGAAGAAGTAAGACTGACATCGTGCGGACCAGCTCTAATAGAAATTGAGGAAATCAGACCAATTCACGAGGAAAAAGAAATTGAACTGATTAAAAACGTCCCACTACCAATGCCGGTAGTCAGCCTGGACACGCAGAGAGTTCAGGGCACTGAACAGATCGAATCAATTCACGGGGGTAAAAAAGTTGAGACGAATCACGTCATACCAATTGATTACCAGCCTCTATTACTAAATAAAGAGCCTATTTGCACTCAGTGTGGATCCATTGGACACATAATGAGGGAATGTGCTTTTAACCCGGAGTCAGAGAGTTTCATAAAAATACAAGCACTGCAAGACGTTTATGATCAATCAGTCTTAACTCGCAATAAACCGGACGGTCCCGCTAGAGAGGGGGAATCAGTCTTTGTGTCCGTCTCTTTTCCTGAACCTTCCCACAAGGAAACGTGTCTCTCCGGGTCGGATCGACTAAAAGAGGGGGAGGTTACGACGATTAAAGACGTCAATTTTATTCAACACATTGATCTTTTAACTGAAGAGACTGAATTCATTCAAGAGAATAAAACAATTAAAAAAGAAGTAGAGATGATCAATCAAGTTGAACCAATTCAACATGAGCCCAATTCCAAACCAATTCAAGATGAAGCAAAAGAGATTATTCCAAGAACGACGGAAGAGATTAATCACTTTTTCAGTATTTTATTCTTGATGAACATTGCTGTAATTCAGAATTCAAAAGTTCAGCTCACCAAGGAATTCATTCCAATTCCAGAAATCATTCGTGAAAAGGGTCTCATCATTCAGGAGACAACATTTAAACCTCCTGATCAGATGACAGGAAAGAATAGCCATTTGAGCATTCAACTTATCCTCCTGAACATGTTTACTCTGTTATGGTTGCTTACAGAATTTCTTCTGACCAAAACAATGAATAACACATCTTCTTTCTTTAAGGCGATTAAGGTTTTCGTTATCAAAATGTTAAAGGATGAAAAAGTAACAAACATAACAGGACCGATTACAAAGCCAAGTTTTCTTGTTCCAAGAATCAAAAAGAAAAAGAAAACCCTTGTCGCTTCAAAATGGCCTGATGAGGACCAGACAAACCTGGCTTCAGACAGCGCAATTCAATTTCAAAACACTACTGTTCTCTTCATAGAGAAAATAGTTAAATCAAGGCTCAGTGAATTATTTCTATTATTGACAAAATTAATCCTTCTACTGAGCCAACTCTCTGTTTCACGAGTTTACCATCTCAAACCTTTTGAATGTTTGATGACTTACGATGACTGTGCCACCGACTCCGAGACTCCGATCGACATCGTTCGTTCACGTCTTATCGAGAGGAAAAACATCCCTCGCCCGCGGACCAGACAAAAAGCCAACTTTATTCATCAGCGCCCAATTATTTACACAAAAAAATAAGGCCCTAATTTCACAAGGGATCAAAAAGACGACCAACCAGCAACACTTATTTCTTATAAAAAACCCTCTTTTCTTAAAACGCTTAGTTATGTTTTTATCCTCATTCTTCAAGACTTATCTTTATTTTGTTATGTTCTTTTATTATCTATTTTTAAAACTGATTTTCCCGTTCACATTTTATTTTCATGTATTTTCAACTCGTTAAAATCCGCAATTTTTTATACCTTAAGACCAATCCGTCTAGGAAAGAGATTACTGGGTTCAAAATGAATAAATTTTTTTTAATACAGTAGATGAAAGTAATCAGGGATTTCAAATTACGGGATTTTCTTTCATACTTTTTATTCCGTTAAAAAATAAAGTAGAAAAGACAGTCGGGGCGACTGTCTATAAAGAGGGGGACGTGTCACGTCATAAAAAGCATTGCTTAGATGGCTAATTCATTCCCTCTCCATTTTTTGTGTTTATGGGACTTGTCACGTTATGAAAAGCTAAATGCTTTATAACTAATTCATTTGCCCTTGTTAAAAGTTTAATTCTTATATCAATATATGGGACTTGTCACGTTATGAAAAGCTAAATGCTTTATAACTAATTCATTTACCCTTTTAGAATTTGTTTTGTATTAGATTATTGTATTATTGGAATTATTGTATTATTGGATATTGTATTATTGGAATTTGTCACGTTATGAAAAGCGAAATTGCTTTATAACTAATTCATTTCCTTTTTTACTTGGGTTACAATTTCCATTTTAATTTACGGGATTTTTTCACTTTTTATACTTTCTTATAACTTGGACAGTCGGGTCGACAGTCCCTAAAGAGGGGGATCTGTCACGTATAAAAAGTGGCTTATTGCTTCTCAATTAAATGTTGCAATAAAGGATTATGTTTTCCGTGTATGTGAACCATTTTCTATACGGAGAAAGTCTCGCTTGAACTTTCTTCGTACTAGCGTCAACTATAAAATGACCTTATGTAAAAGGGATCTCTCGAGAGAAATACCGAGAATCCCGTAATCCTTATTTCTAATAATTCTAGCACATGTATGCCAGGAATGTCTTCTCCGTATGCACTCTCTCTTTTAAAGCATACGGAAAAGGTTAGATGATTTTGTATAAAAGGCAGGCTACGGCCGATCATTCTTCAGACTTTTGTGGATTCTATCTCGGGCTCTTGAGCCTTAGAAATACACTCTTTTTAGTACAGCCAAGAGGTGAAGACCTCTCTTGTTTTATTGTGTTTTATTCAGCATCGACGGATCACATAAGAGACCCCAAATCTTGTGTGACAATATACAAAGAAATAGAGAATGATATATACCAAGAATAAATCTCATTATTTTGTGGAAAACAAAGTTAAAATCGAAATTCTCGTCACAAATAATTACCCCAAACATTATTTGTCTATAAATAATGGTGTAGCCTGATTGAAGTATTACGCCAATATGAATTAATGGACCACGTCTTGTTCCACCAATAAATGACTGACGGTGGCAAATAAAGTGCGTTAATAAATACATCAGTTTACGCATGAATGCGTGCTTTGTAAGCAAGCAAGTTATCTGTTACGCTAATGTTGTCCTGATAAATCCTAATAGTTACGAATTTGTTGATTAATACTTTGACCTAACTAGATTGAGATTGTGTAAAACATAATAAATAACGACGAAAATATGTTTTACATAATCCATGTTGTTTCAATCTATTTAAACACTTTTCCGGTGTTCTTCTGTGCTTTATGTTTGAAAACTGCATCTGATTTCATTTAAATCTAAATCATTTTTATTTAATTGTTAAGTTTACATAATATTTAAAAGTACAAATCCTTTTTTCTAATTTTCTCCCTTATAATCGGTCGTCTTGCAAAACACACGAACTCTTGGCCAAATATTGCGATTTTCGACCCTTTTCTCAAGAAATCTACCAAAGGCGGGAATAATGAAGAAGTGGACAAGAAGCTAGCTCAATGCATTGCCATCTTCAAGTGCATCGACGACAAGGGTGTCTTCCAAAACTTCAACGCCCAGATGTTGGCTAAGCGCATCATTTACCAGAAGAACCACAGCATGGATTCGGAAGAAACAATGATCAACCGACTGAAACAATTATCCAGCCGTAATAAACGTACAAGAACCATAAGGTAAAATTACTTTTGAACTGTATTACGATGGTTGTATCCTACTTATAATAACATTGATACATTTTTACATGCTTTAATATTTAAGTATAAGTTAAATTTAAATGAGCCGTTAAATAAAATGAGGTGAAATGAGGTGAAATCTAAAATTGAGACCGGGAGTTAAAACATGGTAGGTGGTTTTCTTGTATCCGTTTTTAGATTTTTTTGTTGCAGTATTTCATTAATTTTAGCTCAATTTTTTTTATGAAGGGGATATTGTAGCAATAAAATATAATTCCTTACTTATTTATTATAAATTACCTCTTACTTGAAATAAGTCGTTATTTGATGAGGCATTGAATAAAGTCAGGTATTCTATGAATTTTCATTACCACGTGCTATTACACGAAATGATAACTCCAAGAGCCTGTCTTTATTACATGCTTTCCAGCCAACGACTGAAATTGTGAATTGGTTTCTCCCTTCTTTGTATCTTTGCTCAGATAATGCGCAGAGAAAAGATTAACTATTAAAAGAACCAACATGACGGTTGCGGCGGCCTTATAAAGACGATCAAAATTACTCCCAAACCCCCTGAGCCTGATTTAAAGAAGTTCAAGGTAAATAAAAGGATCAAGTAGAGTTTTGAATTCGACCTCAAGGACGCCTAGAATCTTCAACTTTCCAGAGAAGGTGAAACCCGGTTGAAGCGGATTACCCGATGAAGTATACGGCACTTTAATCTGTAGAATATCGAAAGCGCTAGAATATACCATCATCCATCGGGATTTAAAATTGTGTCTTAATACTCTTACAGTAGTCTTAGTCTTATACATTTTCGGGGAAAATTGTGTCCAAGTACTATTTCAATATATACCGCTAGTTAAACTATCTTGCCTTATCGGTGTTGATAAGCATTATTTTTGTCCTCAATCACTTAAACTTACTCGCTGAAATAAGAACCAAACCAGATAACACGATAGAAAATTATATCTCTTGTTCGAAGAAGTTTCATCTATACATCGCTATTTACATCCTATTATTTTAAAAAATATGATATAATATGCTAGCACTATAATTCATTAGACAAATGATTCTTCAAATTTATTTTGAATGTATTTTCCTGCGACCTAAGTGTGAAATAATCATTGAAGTACATTTGCCTTTACGAATGAAGATACTGATGGAAATCCGTGTTGATTCTTAGCTCTATAATAATCAAATAAAGAATCGCCAGAGTAGCAATTTTAATAACAGGTATCTTAAATAGGAAATCCCCACTGAGGTTAACACATATCATCAAGTGAACGGAAATGTATTCGTGTTTATGGTTTATATTGATAAAATACTATATGCGCGAATTCGATCACTATTCATATACCAATTTTTGTGGACGCATTTTTTAGATTTTAAGTAAGAGTAGGTTTCATTGTCACTTATACGAGCACTATAAAATCCTCCTTTAATCTTTGCCATTATGCAATAAAGTATAACATTTGTTTCTGATTTGTTTAAATGTATAGGCCTATTACATGATCCCTACCTTGAAATACAACAAAAATAATCTGAATTATGCAGCCAAGACTATTCGATACCTGATCATGTAAAGCAAACAACATTATAAATAATCGTATAACGACAAGCTAGCTGATGCTAGGAATATTCATCTTCATGACCGTGTAAAACGAATTTCCTTGTTTTCTTAATATACAATCATGTGAGTATCTTTCGCTTTGGATGTGGTGAACAATAAACAATTTTATATAGAGCGATTATTTCTAATCCGGGATTGTGAATCTTGTACTATTCAAATAATACAATAATATGTGACCGAGAGTACATATACTGTACCTCATGCGAATTGTAAGTCTTAACTCTACGCCCATGGGAGAGAACACAAAAAGGACTATATATATGTTCCCTCGTTAACCTTGAACTGCTGATCATCGAAACAAGGCATTAGGGATTTATCAAAGCTTTCTACAAGGCCATACAGCTTAATTGTGTTTCTATTGCTTCTATGCACATGAATAAAAAGGAAGACGTTCTAGAGGTGGTCATTTCGGTCAATAAGGATCTAGATGAACACTTTTCGAATACGGCTTTATTATACACCTCAGCAATAACTGGTTAAGAAGAGAATAGTTAAGTAGATAGCTAAATTAGGTTTAATAGTTAAAATTAATAATGGAATCTATTAACTAGTAAATTAAGTGGTTAAGTTAAATAGTTAGTAGTTAAAAAAACGTCCTCGCCGACGTTCCTCGATTCCCTCACCGACGTACCAGTGAACGAAAGCTCGCTTAGCGTACATGAGGTCAAATTTATGATCCAGACGAACCCAAGCTACAGCAATCGCAGTCGTGTTCGACAACATGCAGACGGCACGAGAAACTTTAGCTTATATAAAATTATAGATTACTATATTACTTTACTTATTATAGAAAACATTCATGTACATACTTTTCTCCCGCGTTTTTTACGAGTGAATGAGAAATAGTTTACACATTTTTCTTTCGGCTACTGTTTATTGAATGATTGTATTATTGTTTCTGGTCTTTTAGAGTAAGGGCCACTCAAACTTTAAACAGAAATCTATCCGATGAATGATGCAATTGATAGCGACGTATGCGCTTTGATATATTGCATATCTTGAGCTGAGGATACGACGAAAACTGTTTGAAAATGAAAACGAACAAATACAGTTTCACATTAAAAACCACCAAAAAAGAACGGTACCTAAACCTTTTAATGGTATATTACGATCATCACAGCGAAAAAGTACACTTTCGATAACCATTCCGACATAACAAACAATAAACTCGACGAAGTGGATAAAACAGTACGAACTGGATAATTTCCCCCGAGAGTCCAAAAGATGTTGAACCAGAGTCCACATTAGAGGAAGGCGTCTACTGGAATCGCTGATGAATAAGACATCTTCCGCTCCTTATTGAGAGTGCTAGACAGACCTATTCCAGTCATGAAACTTTCTTGACTACGAGGACAGCAGATGTGATAACGGTCTACCTGCTCTTGTTCTTGGGATGGAGGGACATTGTTAGGTTGTCCTCTTCGATTATCGGAGCACAACTGCTGGGGTGCTCGATCTCGTCTGGAAAAAGGGTTGCTCACGAAAGAAAGCGATCCAACGGCATTCACGTTCCACTTTAGGAGCTATAGCTCACCAAGCCGGAGGAACCGATTGGTAGTAGTGAGGCTGAATCTTTTGCTTATCTTTGTACTTCCTTCGGAGTTGGAGTGGAAGAGATTAAAAGTTCGTTGGTCACCTGATGGAGGTTTTCCGCCAATATTTCGATAGGTATAACAAGCCTGATGTTGTAAGCCAGACGACCGTTGATCTTTACCATGGGCCATAAGTGGTTTGGCCTGCAAAAAAGACACAAATTAAATCATATGCTCGAAAAAAATTACGTTGTCAATCGCCAAACTAATTGTTTAAGCTTGTTATAAGTAGGTAATTGCTTTGCTCTTGCTTCTACGCAGGGATAAAAGGAAGAGAGGAACCCCTCCATATTTTAGTCGATTTCTGGATAGCAAGCGCAGAATAAAGACGTTCTAAATATGCTCTTTGGTCAAGAACCTAGATGAACAGTTTTATTGTACGTCTCACCAATAACGGCTCTCATAGTTAAGTAATAAAAAAAAGATTAGCATTAGTCGAACTAATTTTTTAAGCTTGTTAGAAATCAACCGAAATGGCCACCCATAAAAAAATTCTAGCTACGCCTTTTGCTTTGAAGGGAGTTAGGGAGGAATAACTTGAAATCACACACAATCCGACTAATATTAAATATGAGATGATGGCTGGACAGCGATTTGTTTCGAGTACATGAGAGCATACAACAGCTGTTGAATAGTCGATAGTCGATACGGAGAGTGAGAAAGACAAATCTCAATCTCTCTCTCCGTAGGCCCTTAAAGAAGCCATCACTAGGCCGTCAGCATGCACGGTCAAAATGTGTAAATTCGGTAATTTCTTCACAATAAAAAACCAAGGTAGTGAGATCTAAGTTGGCTGGTACAAAAATCACTGTGAAATAAAAGTGATAATTCACGAAATTACGTGTTAAAGTGGGGTAAAATGTAGCAACAAGCACAGACCTTGAGAAAGGGGGGACACGTTGGAGAAAATAAACAGAACGACGAAGACGGAAGCGGTCGGCTGCAAAAATCAACGTTGCCGCTCGAGTTTTGTGCAGAAAAGAGAGAGCAGATTGATTTTTTGTTTTGTAAAATCCTGGTTGCCTTGGTTACCAGCTGCACGATCTGAGAAGTGACAAGCTGACAAGTGAGAACCGACGGACCCACGGTAATTGCGACGGTAGAAAACTTTTCTCTCTAGGTTTTTAAAAATAGTAGCAAACGAATTACCCTCGTCTTTTGTGTAAACTCAAGCTAACTTGCGACGACTTTCTTTGGTGTTAACTTCTCGTTGCGAGAGAAGAAGAAATCGAGTACGGATTTAATCAGGTATACCTGAATGACTATGTCAACTTTTTTCTCTCACTGTTTTGAAGGTTAATTGCTCCTACCCTGAAAAATAAAGCAATAAAGGGTTTGCCTCCTTGAGAATAATTTAACGTTGGTATTTAGCTTAATACAAACTCTTCTTGCTATTTTTCATATAGGATTGTGAAATGGATGATGAGGATCCTTTCGCTGATGAAGACTTTATGAATATGAGAGACTCTGATGATGAGATCTCTTCTGGCAACTTTTCAATGGGAGATGATTACTACTCCCAGAATTATCAGAGGAATCTCCTTCACTTTCAAATTTTAACCAGTGAACAAACTTTGGAACAAATGAATGAATATGCTGTTGAAGTGAGCCATGTTATTAAGGTATTAAACTAACTTTTGCCCCTATAGATTGAAATATTTCAATTTCATTTTATCTTAATTTCAGATGCCAGCCACTGTAGTCAAACTACTCCTTAAGAAATTCCATTGGGATGGAGAACATTTAGCCCAAAGATTTTATGATGATGGGCATGATACGAAGCTTCTTGTTGAAGCACACATCAAATACCCCTTTGACATACCTTCAACTGTCATGATCTCTTCTCGTCGCCAGAGCAAACAGTGTTGGGTTAGTTGCTCATTTTATTTAAAAAATTGAAAAGAGCAAGCTCCATTTTCCAACATAATTTTTTTCTTTCATATAGATGTGCCTTAAGAAAACTAGGCATCGTGAGCCTCGCAAGAGGAAGCCAAAAATCAAACAAAAGTCCTCCGCAAACATCTCTTCTGGTTGGTTTGCGCTCACCAACCGCCTTTGCAACAGTAAGCTTCGCAAGAAGAACGCAAAGAAAGTATCCAAGTCCTCCGCAAACAACTCGTCTGATTGGTTCGCGCTCAGCGAATGCGGTCACCGCATTTGCTACTCATGTTGGTCCGAATACCTCACTTTGAAGATTTCGTCCGAGGAAATTGGTCAGCCCATTACGTGTGCTGTCCAAGATTGCGATGTCCTGGTCGATTACTGCTACGTGATGAAACTCGTTAGCGACCCCGAAGTACGCACAAAGTACCAGAAATTCACCACTGACAGCTTCGTTGAAGTATCATTTTTCTTTTCTTTTATAATCGTATTAATTATTAGCACTCTTATCAATGTTTGTCTCATTTACAGTGCAATGAGGACTTGCGATGGTGCCCGAGCCCAGGTTGCAGCTTGATTATCAAAAGACTCGACTTTGATCCCCGTCCAGTGACGTGTCGTTGCGGTCGCACGGTCTGCTTTAACTGTGGCGAAAACCACGAGCCTGTGCCATGCGATCTGCTCCTCAAATGGAATAAAATGTGTAATGAGGGCCCTGGCATTTTCCAGGCGATCAGATTCATAGAAGCGGGGCAAGTGCTTTTAATTATTGTTAAATCTTTCTTTTTATTCATTTAATTTTCATATTCTATTACATTCAGGCCTGAATGCAACCGCAACGATGATCAGGGTTCAGCGCTATCTTACCTAGACTCCCAAACGAACGCGGACATCCAGCAAAATGACTTGTATTACTGCACCGTGGTCATGAATCACATGATGTCCCTTCGAATGGAGCAAGACCTCTCATCCATCGAGGAAAAGATGACGGAAAGGAAGCAGCCTCCCACAAATATCGAGGTTTGTCAATGTTTCTTATCGGGTCATTTCTATACTTATTTTAAATGCTGCCTTTGTTTTCTACTATAGATTAAAATAAATCAGCAACGGAAGCAATTCTTAGTAGAAGGAGTGGGTGTTTTGCGCGAATATAGGCGCACATTGCTGTACTCATACATCTTCGCTTACTTTTTGAAGAAAAACAATCAGAAGGTTCTTCTCGAGGTAAGCTTTCCTATGGTTCCTCTTTAACAAGTAGATTATCAATATCTCCATCTTATATTGCAGGACAAACAGAGAGATCTGGAATCAGCCATTGGAGAGCTTTCCGCGTACCTTAAGCGAGATATTTTTAAAACGGAAAATCTTGCCGAAATCGGCCTTAAGGTTTGGCATTCGTACGGGGAATGCGACCGTCGCCGGCTTGCTTTAACCAGATATGTTTATTACGGATACGACTTGAAATATTGGGAATTTGAGGAATGAAACATCAATGTGGTTTCATCTTTTTTTTTTCCTTCCAAAATTCAGTTTCATTCTTTTTCTTTCGACACGGCGCACTCTTGCTGTCTTCTTCTTTTTTCCAAATTGAAGACAATTTGTGAACAACATTGTAATAAATTCATATTGAAACATTAATACAATTGCCTTTACTCGCTCCCCGAATATTTTCCAATTCATTAGCGTACTTTCTTATTAAACAGCTTCTTCAGCTAAAAACGTTTCGTATTCACTACTTTAAAAATTAGCCAATCAAAGTTTAAACCAACTAATTGTTATTATTCATTAAAATACTAGATTGATTCATTTAAAAATTAGGTTAAAAAATAATAAAAAATCGACTTCAACTCTCAACAACTCGCCAAACATACAAGCATAGTGCAGTAGGTTTCTTCCTCTTTCGTCCCGCCAATTCCGACTTGCCAAGGCAGATAAGGTTACCATGACGCCTTCTTCAGTAAGCAGTTTAGGTGGCAGAAGAGACAGCATCTTAACAAGATCCATTATCATACACATGTCATGAAAACCGAATAGAGTAATAGGAAGTTTGACCATCAGATCCAATGACGTCTTGAGGAGGCTGGAATAAAGAAATGGAGAAGAAAACGTACTGGCGAATGTATGGACGATGGCAGCCACCATCTCTCTCAAATCTTCATCCGGAAAACGGATCAGTGTCTCCAACATGGCCCAAATGATGTTCAAGTCTAGTTTATGCTCACGAAGCTCATCTTGATAAGGATATAATACTAAGATGCGATCTGGCGGGCAGAAAATATGAAACAAATTTTTAACAGCACTCCAACCATTGCAAGTAGCGATCCTCAGTCGGACGAGGATCGACTGCATCACGTAATCGTCAAGATGCTCGATAACGTGTTCCAATTGAGTCAAGCTGGTCCATTCGGTCGTCCGTACACTCTCCAGATTCAACATAGTCTTTTGGATAGGTCCCCTTCTTCCATCTTCTAGTCTTATGTTGCGGAGATGAAGAGCATGTCGCCAATACTCGAAGGCCTTGTAGTAGATAGGTGCATTTCCAGCATCACCGAGGATCACAGCACCTGCCAGTTCAAGAGCTTCGATCTTCTCTAGTTGATTGAAATAGTATGTCTCCAGAAGGAAGTCAAGAACTTTCAGATTGGGGCGCTGACCTAAATGACCATTGGCAGCACAGAGGATAGGCGTAAAGCCATTAACATCTTGAGCTAGAAGATCAGCACCGTTGTCAACTAAAAGCTTTATGACGGTCAGTGATTCCTCTTGATGGTGGGAGTTGTCAATTCCACGACCGGCAGCCCAGTAATGGAGAACTGTTCCGTTCGTAAGTGGATCTCGTAGCTGCTCTAGCTCCACACCTCGGTTGATGAGATTGATTATGGTATCTGCATAACGAAATGACTCCTCCCAAACGGGGGATGATCTGTCTCGTCTTTCTCTGAGTCTTTCTCGTCTTTCTCTTTCAAGTAAATCACGTCTTCTAGTCGCCATCTGTTTAGGATTACAAGGGGGGGAAATCTGGAAATTATTAAATATATATCTAAAATTATTAAATGAACTGTCTTAATCTTATTGTAGGCTTAATGTATACCTTTTCGGCTATTGAAAGCTAAATAATCAATCTGTGACCAGATGAATATTATTTATTCCTACCCGGCAGGAAAAAGATGAAATGGTCTCTGCTTGGCTGATAGTATTTTCAGAATCTGTTTTGATGGAAATGAGATAATAACCATGTAAAACGATTAGAGCTAAATATACTTTTTGCAAATAATTTACATCCAAATATATTAATACGTAATTGGAATGTTACTTACAAAGAGTGCACGAAATAGGTGCCTTTCAAGGCTCCGGCAATAAGCTATTCGACTCGATGTGACGTTAGAGTAAACTGCTTCAATAAGACAAATATAGAAAAGATATGGATTCAGTTTTATGCAAAACTGGTTTAAGAGCTGAACATTTTAAATCAAGGATAGATGAGCATACCTTTATTGTTATGATATATTCTGTGAAGCACTCAAGTTTCGTTAAATAGTACAGTGCATATCAGTTCTCACCTCATCACCTGTCGCTTTATTTCTATTTGTCAAGTTGTCAACACGTAGTCGGTGCTCGGTAGGGGGCTCTGTAGCACTTCGTTCAAGATTGATTGTTGTCAGATTTCTCAATTATTTCTATATGCGTTGGAGGCTAGAACACGCCACACGGTTAGAAGATTACCCTTTGAATTTTGATGTTCAAAGTTGGTCAAAGCGCCGTTATTAAAGCCTTGCCAGAAACAATTGAGGCGTCCGCGTCATTACCATGTTAGTCGAAATATTACAGTACAAGATGAAAATACCTATAGTCTATAGATCCACTGATTTTATTACGCAGGAATTATCTCGGGAATTATACGTTCTTTATAATTGGAGGGAGGATTCTTGTGCTGAAAACCTCTCAAAGTTTCATCAGAGTGACAAGTTGGATAAATATCGGCGCGAAAGGACCAAAGTGCAATTCGTTTCGGGTAAGGGAGCCAAAGAAGTAGGCCCGACGTCTAGCTAGCTCCTTTAAACAAACTAACTGCTAACCGTGTTAACTGAATGGAACGGACAAAACCGATGCGGACTGAGGCACTCAAACCATCAGCTGGTTTCTCATTAGTTTTACTTATTTCTGGTTAGCGATACTGGAATTTTAAATATTGGTCATCTTACTCCATGGAACTCAAGCTCACGAACTAAGTTTTGAACAAAGGCTCATAACTTTTTAAATCTAAACAAAAAAATTAGATTTTGATACTGGAATGGTGAAGCTAATTTGTATGCCATATAATAGAACAACCATAGATGCACAGACTGTTACATTAACAAAAGTCAAATGATTACGTCAGGCCATAGCAACAGAGGTAACCAAGGTAACGTGAAAAGCCGGCTCGAGAGTCGAGACGGCTTGAACATCGTCTGCTCTCACCAAGAACTCGCTTGACAGCTGGAAGTTTGGAGTTCGGTCTGAACCACGGTTAATGACAGACGTGTGCCTCCGGTGGCCATCTGGCGGATTACTGATACTGTCAGCCGTACACGAGCTCCTTTCGAATGTGACGTTTGAACTAAGCTCTATTATATTGTGTTATGAAGAAATGCCTCAGAACAGCCAATTTGTTAGAATGTGCGATGTAAGTACTGAAGGAACGAACCCGATATGGAAAGAAGTAAGCCAGTCCGTCTCAGAGTGCCGTTCAATTGTAGAGGAAACCCGAGGAAGTATGGAAAAGTTTGACTCAGTAATAGACTTGCTGTCCCAATGGCTCGAAGAGAGTGCTCCCGTTAGTCCTACGCTCCCGTCTAGTCGAGCACAACCCTCGTCGATCAACCTTACTAAGTCCAGTGAAATAATGGTCATTCCAGAAGATGAGTCCAGGAAGAGATCTTCAACTATTGATTTTACCCATCATTTCAAGTTGTTCAGTTGTCTGTCAGTTCCAGAGCGAGTTCCCAATACTGCTAAGAAGAAAAATACCCCTCTCATAGTCCATGCCTAGAGTTAACAGCCATTTAAGAATTATGCAGTGGAACGCCCGATATCTATACAGAGAGAAACTACAAGCATTTAAGAACGACCTCCACATTTATGACCCAACTATAGTTTTGCTCTGCGAGACAAATTGGAAAGATGACTACAAGTCTTCGTTCACTGCATATCAACCCTTTACCTTAAATCGTGTTGGCAGAGATGGAGGAGGAGTAGCTATACTTGTTAAGAAGACACTACAGGCCGACCGTCTTACAGTCCCAGCTACCCCACATATAGAGGCGATCAGAGTATCCATCCAACTTGAGGCTAATAGAAGAATCGAGATAGTGTCTGCTTATTGCCCCCACGG
The DNA here is from genome assembly GCA_030141595.1 of Chydorus sphaericus. Classification (NCBI taxonomy): domain Eukaryota; kingdom Metazoa; phylum Arthropoda; class Branchiopoda; order Diplostraca; family Chydoridae; genus Chydorus; species Chydorus sphaericus. Next base: position 8,454,276 of record CM057933.1, read on the forward strand.
AGACTGTGAAGATGATGAAATCCGTGACCTGTTCGACTGCACTGTAGGCGAATCAATCATTGCTGGAGACTTCAACGGACACTCCGACCTTTGGGAGGACGGCAAGGTTACTAATCGTTGCGGGAGAGCTATTTTAAGTTACCTAGAGAACAACGACAAGTTCAATTTGATCACGCCCAAGAACCTGAAGACTTATATGAGCCGCACCGGTGTCTATTCTACTCTTGACCTCACATTTGTCTCCCCTAGCCTCGAACTAGCCTCCACAATCGACCTAGGCCCAGTGGACTGGGGCAGCGACCACTTCCCCGTCATCACCACTATCGACGCAAACCCAGAATACCGTAGCCGCCTTTTCCCTAACTGGCACTTTAAAGACAGTAAATGGGCAGACTGGAATGAAGACATTAGAATGGACCTATCTGCTGCGAACCTTACGGGTATCCAACACCCTTTCACTGCATACTCTACTCTTCAGGAGGCCCTCATTCGTGCATCAGAGTTCCATTTCAAACCCAAGAAGTCCAAAAACCCTAAGGAGAAAATACGACCCGGTTGGACCCGAGCCTGTCAAGACGCTGTTAGTAATGCTCGCGCAGCAAGAAGGAAATGGATGGAAAATCCACTCTCCCCAGCCTTGAAAACCGAATTAAACCGCCTAGAAGCAATAAAAAAGAGAACAGTCCGTCAATCATTTGATGACTCCTGGGAGAGCCATATTGCTTCCTTCGAAAAGGATAGAAGGTTAAAGAAGTTTTGGAACTTTACGAGGCAGATGGTCCATGGGAAACAGCCGATTCAAGATCCGGTCCTATTTGAGAACGGGGTGCAAGTGAGATCCCCTCAACGTCTTGCTCAAATTTTCCTCGATGAGTACGTACCTCCCACCAATAACGGCCCGCAGATCCTTGACCGGAGAACAGCCATGTACGAAGAAAAAATCCAAGAGGCGATGAGTGACGGCTCCGACTGCGACCTGAGCGCCCCATTCACCCGTCAAGAGTTAGAATGGGGTCTAAGAAAGCTAGAGGACAAGGCCATGGGACCTGACCGTATTCATAACAGGATGCTCACCCATCTATCAAGTGCGAACAAGGAATCGGTTCTACGAGTCTTCAACCTCCTATTCAGAAGTGGAACTGTCCCGGAAGAATGGAAAGAAGCACTCATCGTTCCTATCCTCAAACCCAATAAACCAAGAAACGAAGCTAGCTCTTACAGACCCATCTCACTCACCTCATGCATGGCTAAACTATTCGAGAAACTAATTAATTACCGGCTCAGATGGTTCTGCGAAAGAAACAAGGTCTTCCCTAAGCAGCAAGCAGGATTCCGCAGCGGCCACACTACTATGGACCATATCATCCGCCTTGAAGGCGACGGAATGCACGCCATCAACTTGGAAAAGTTTGCGGCAGCAGTTTTCCTGGACTTGAAGAATGCTTATCCTGAAACTTGGATCACTGGGCTGCTATACAAACTCTCAAAGATCAATGTAAAAGGATGTATGCTTAAGTGGTTATCCAATTTCTTGTCCGGACGCACAGCACGGGTCCTTGTTGCCAACTGCCTATCGGAGTCACGTCAGCTCAGGAAAGGAGTCCCCCAAGGATGCGTCCTCAGCCCGATCCTCTTCAATATCTTCATGAGAGACTTCCCTCTACCTAGACCCGGAGTCGAGCTATCACTCTTTGCTGATGACATCGAATTCCACACAGAATCCCGCTCCCCAGGTGCCGCATTTGAAATACTCCAAGCATACCTCTACCGAATTGAGAATTGGGCAAGATTCTGGAAGATGGTCTTCTCCATTAACAAATGTGCTTCTCTACTCATTACCAGAAAAAAGAAATTCGACCCTCCGCCACCCCTTCTACTAGCCAACAGTCCAATCCAAATGGTCGACGAGTTCAGATTCTTGGGAATGATTTTCAATAGTGTTTTGAAATGGAATAACCACATCTCTAAGCTCTCTACTTCTCTCAACAGATCGCTTAACCTATTTAGAGCGCTCACGGCCCCAAAGATCAACCTATCTACCCAGCAATTAATCCGAATTTATAAAGCCATTATCAGGAGCAAGATTGACTATGGAGCAGTTGTCTTAGCTTCATCTCCGGAATCGCACTACGCACCTATTAATGTGGCTCAAAACAATATTCTTCGCCTCATCTCTGGCGCCCTCAAATCTACTCCCATCTGCCTGATGAACATAGAAACGGACATCATCCCTGTACAGGACAGGTGGGAATTCCTTGCCTCCCAATACCTCATCAAACTGAACGGAAGGAAAGCCAACATAGCCTACAACTCTGTAAAGAAGCACTTGGACGCTCAATGCAATTGGAGACCCAAGAGTACCCCTGCAGCGATCCCGCTAGTGAGAGCCATACGCAACATCGACCAACACTGCTTCAGAACTGAGCCTTCAGATAGCCCGATCGTTCCCCTCAGCCCACCTTGGAACAGACCGGTCTTCAACTCAGCATTCTTCCCAATGAGTAAAAGAAGAGCATCTCAGAGTCCTCATGAAGCCAGAGCACTCTTCTACAGCCTATATTCTGAATCAAACCCTCGCCACTTGAATATCTACACTGATGCATCGGTAGACCCAATAGACAAGACAGCAGCCTGTGCCCTTTTCATTCCGGGGCTCAACATCAAGAAGTCATGGTCAATTTGTAGAGGCACCAGCATACTCACAGCAGAACTTTTGGGCATCGTCCAGGCCATCAGGACTGTCTATGAAATGGATCTCGACAGCTTCTCCATCTTCACCGACTCAAGATCATCAATTGACTGCTTGAAATCACCTACGACAGAGAATAGTCTAGCCTGGGAGATCAAAGATATGTTCAGTAACTGCTACTCAGCTGGTATGAACCCAACTATTATCTGGATTCCTAGTCACGTCGGTATTCCTGGTAACACCAAAGCAGATGAGTTGGCATCTAATGGCAGACTCCAACCTACAGAAGGCCAACTGGAATACCACCTCTCTGCCCAAGAATTTTCTGTCATCTACAAGCATCAATGGAAAAGAAGGTTATTGGCTCATCTAAAATCTATAAATTCTATGACCGCAGTATCCACTAGAACAACAATGGGTCCATATCCGTGGCACATCAACAAGAACAGACGTCTCCAGTCTTGTTTATTCCGTCTTAGAAGTGGTCATAACAAACTAAACAAGTGTGCTTCAAAGTGGTCTCCTGAAGTAGACAAGTATTGCCCACACGGCTGTACACCTGCCTTACCTGAAGAAGAACCACCGGCAGAAGACGCTTATCACGTCATCATGGAATGCTCTGAGTATTCCGCACAACGTAGACTCCTCGAAGCTACCTTTGACGAAATCGGACAACCATTCACTTTGTCGTCTGCACTAGGCCTCACCCACAGTGACGTAATCCCAGCACACGATCAGCTCAAAATTCAGAAATCCCTTTGCAAGTTCCTAATTGAAACGGGACTTATAGAGAGAATATAGTACCAGACACCCCCTCTCCCTTCGTTCTTCTACAATCAGGAAGTTCGATTAGGCTGCCTTCTAGTTTGCGGGTGCGGAGGGGTCTAAGACCCGTTAGTGCACCGAAACCCTTCAACTCAACTCAGCTGGAAGTTTGGTAAATACATAGCTCATATTTGCTCCCGGAAAATCTTTTTCTTTCCGATTTTGGGATTGACTATTTGGAAATATTATTGTGGTAAGTGTAGCCTAGCAAATACCATGCCATCTAGTTTAAAACTAATGTATTTTTTAAATATCTATTGTTCCCTTTAGATCAGTTCAGCCGCTACGTCGGGTAGCTCATCACTTGTTTACAAGGCTATTTAAATTTGATCATTCGGTTATCGGCGAATAAAATCTCAATTTTGTTTCTCTTCTTAAGGTAATCTATAGAAATCTACTTTCTTTTACTTTTATCATGTTTTACAAACTTTTATTTTATTATTTAAATACAAACTATAATCAATCAGAAAAAGTCCTCACGATTTCAACTGATTTCTTATATTTCCTTTTTCTATATAGTTCAAGGGCATTTGAAGATGATGTCTCACCCCTGTCCATTTAACAACATTGAATTTGTGAAATCACTGCTGCCCATGAAGCTTCACAAGTTGGAAGAGATTGAAAAACATGCAACTGCAGCCAACTCCTGCAGTCATCCTTTGTTAAAAGATGTGGTCTTGTTTGATGGCGTTTCCCCACTTATACTCGCCTGCCAATTCGGAGAATTCGACTCCGTCAAGCACATCATTGAAGATTGGGGAGTTGACGTGAAGGCCTCTGCCACCTATTTCTCCGATCCAGCCATTTTGAACAGTTCCAAGATTCGAATAGGAGAAGCGAGCCCACTCTTTGTAGCCGCCTTCCATGGTCACAGCCGTATCGTCCGCTACCTTCTTGAAAGAGGAGCAGATCCCTCCGTTAAACTTTCATCCAAAAAAGGCGGTTTCTTAAGTGTACTTGATGGATGGGCTCCAATTCACGGAGCTCTTTCTGACCTGCAGAAGGACTCTCAAAGGCCGTTTCTCGAGCAGCAAGAAGAGAGGAACGTTATCGTCCGGAATTTGTTGGAATTCAAGGCGGATCCGAACGCTGATTCCTCTACAGGGAAACCGATGTGGGCGGAAAGCATGTGTGACATCGATACGGTCACTGCGCTCATCCATCACGGCCTGGACTTGAAGCAGCGTATTCCGCAGACTGGCCAAACCGTTTTGCATCACGTCATTGGTCGTTTTACTGAAGAGGATTCCCTGATGGCCTTGGTCATTCTTCTGGTAAACAACGGTGCTGATTTGACGGCTCAGGATAAAGATGGATTAACACCTCTCCTTACAGCGGCAAATACTTTCAAGTTGAAGATTCTCGATTACCTCCTTGAGAGAGACGGGTACAGCCGAACTGAGAAGATGGATGCCCTCGAAATGGCCGGTTCAACAATCCTCTTGGAGGCTCCTTCATCACTCTTTCCTAAATCTTTCGACTACTGGCGTCGAGCCCATCAACTTCGTGAAAAAGAAAAGGAAGAATTCGGCCCTTTTGCTGAGAAGGAACTTGGACGGAAAATTGGAAGCAATGAGGAGTGGACTACTTTGGCCCAACTAGATCAACTGGAGCAAAAACCGGAAGAGTACAAAATCCAGGCGGTCCTTGTGAAATTGAGGATCCTCTCCGGCTTTGGTGGAAACTGTCACCGTTCTCTGTCATCTTGGTTCATCGACCACCCCTTAGCTCTTCCTTATAGGCCAGGTGAAGGACGGTTGATTCAGAAATTCAGACAAACCGTGGATATCAGATTGGGAATGTTCGACGTGACAATCAGCCGCTTGAATTCGCTTTCAACTGACCAAAATTTGCTGCCCCAAATATTTAAAGATGTCAACAACCTCGTCAATAGCCTGTTAGAATTTCGAGTATTCCATCCAACACTGCGTCTGACACTCTCCGACTATTACAAGATGCTCAAGACGTCGACGGACCTTGTTCTGCTGGCAACTCGTCCACCTACTCTTTATAACGAACGTTGCCTCACCGAATGGTGTTTCGGTAGCATCTACTCATTGCTCGAAATGACCTTCCGTCTTCCAGAATCCCCGGATGAGGCCAACACTGTCGTCAGCCTGGCCCAATTGCTACGTCAGCTTGAACCCTACTTCGGACCAGGCCAACTTGGAATGCTTTTCTTCTCAGCGCGCCCGTCTTTCTCCAACATCCAACACTTCAAGTTCAATTTAGCCCTCATTCGCGTCCTTCTAGAAGCCGGCGCCGATCCAAATGCTATGATGACTGATGATTATATGCGCCGCTCTGAAAACAACACTCTACTTCACTTTGCGGCCGCCGTGAATGACCGGGAAATGGGTGACGCTGTTGGTCTCTTACTGGTAGAATTCGGAGCAAAGCCACATTTGGTCAACATTCATGGAAAATCGGCCCTGGATATCTGGATCGAGCGCAACGAAAGAGAAGACGACTGGAATGAAGAAACTGGCGGATGGAGTGCTCGGCCCGAGTGGACCCGCCCGCCCGTCCCGACACTGGTACGCCAAGCCGCAAGAGTGATCCGGGTCAACAAAATCCCCTACAACACCGGCGGAATAGTTCCAGCTACTCTCTACGGAGTCATCGAGTCGCGCAAAATATGAAAATGTTAAAATATTTGTATGGGCTTAAATAGAGCTGATTTTGTTTCTGGGCTTGAAAAAGAAAATAAAGAAATTGTCGAGCTCCATTCATCGTGAAGTTTGGATCTGTTTTTGTGTACAGTAATTTTTTAAAAAATTAAAGAGTTTGAAAGCAAATTTCATTATTAAATTAGTTATATACGTAAGTTGGAGTCTTTGTATTGAATGGTGAACTTGAGATTAGGATATAGAGGAACGGAAACATATATCGCCGGTAATAATAACAAATGTCGTTAAATATTAGTGAAGTTCATCAAAGGTGGTATTAAATCGAGCAGGACCCGTCAAGTATAATCGTCATCCGATACTGGCTTCTTGTAAAGCCGGTGCTCACGCGCTGATCATGACGATAAAGCTAGTGATGGCCGTAGCGGATATCTGGGTCCAGTCATCCAAACCCCGCAACTGGCTAGTGGCGTAGTACGTACCGAAAATGCTGTGTATCGCTCGATCACCGGCGGGGAAACACCAGCTCCTCTACAAGGCAGAAGCTTTGCCTCTATGCGACTGCCCGTTCATACCGATGTATTAAAGTATTTTTAAAACTATCAACTAATATTCTCTATTTCTTGATAATTTGTTGGCTTGGAAAGTCCGGCAGAATTCTATTCACAATATTTTGTTTTTAAAATAAAAGAGAAAAACATTTTAAAAAATTTTAAAAATAAAATTATCTGATAACGGAATGGTCTATCTAAAAAAGCCCGCAAATAAATTTCTCGTTTAAGTATATCATATAATAAAAAAAAATTTAAAGGCAATTTCAGACTAGACTTTTTTAAAAGCGTAAAGCAGGAATTCGGCCGATTAAAAGTTGATCAGCGTAAAATATTTCAAAATTAGTATTACGCTTTTTGTTTCAGTCTTTAGTGCCTACCTTTGAGTATTAAGTATTAATTTACTTTATAATTTTTATAAACAATACAAATCCCCATTCCCCAGTAGCATTAAAGTGTATCGCTGTACCAAAAGTGACGCAACGGGTTGCTATCGAAATTAATACCAGTCATATACAATTGGCAATTTATAAATATCATAAATCCCTCGTAATTTACATTTTTAGAGGGTGTAAGAATCGTATTACATGATTGACGGTAATTAAAGGAAACAAATAAGAAATTCTTGGGGAAATTTCTTAAGAATTTAGGGTTGATGATTACATCATAATGATGCAAGAATAATGAATGAGAGTATAGTAAATTCAACCGGAAAGAGGAAAACAATAACATATTTTCTTAGGCTATGATGTTATGTAACTTATTCATCCATAAAAATAGAAAAATAAGCAAACTACTTCCTATTTCCTGCAAATACGATTTGATTTTTACAAAAATAAAAGGATCAACGAGAAAAATAGATAAAGTCAAGGTCAAGTAGGGGCTTTTTGTTTTCTTTCATTTTGCGAGAAAACGGTCGCGCCTCTGGCGGCACATTCTTTCCAGTCTCAGTTGAGTCAGTCCTCTCTCGGATTTCAACGTGACAACATCTCCGCCGGATATATTTTAAAAGTGCCTAGTGCTTTTCTCTCTTTTTAAAAATGGTTTCTCAATACCTTTTGTGAGTTTACATTACCCTTTTTTTAGCGGGAAGAATCCAGTTAATCATTCACGATTTTATTTAATAGGAAATACGACAGCGTGATTCAAGAAGTGACCCGAGAAGAAGGTAAACAAACTGTAAGAAAATCGTCTACCTCTTCAGCCGGGAAAATCAGCACCAGAGAAAAAGTGAAGCGGGAAAGTTGCGACGTCTGCGGTGACAAAGCTACCGGAAGTCATTACAGAGCCATTACTTGTGAGGGCTGTAAGGTAAACAATGATTTTTTTTTTTAGTTGATTGATTCTTTTATTTGAAATCTTTTTTATGTAACAGGGATTTTTCCGTCGGACTATTCAGAAGAAGATGGAATACACCTGTGATTTCGAAGGAGATTGCGTCATAGACAAACTGACGAGGACCCAGTGCCAAAAGTGTCGCCTTGATAAATGTATTGCCGTCGGTATGGTCTCGAATATTGGTAGGTTTTTAAAAATATTTTATTTATTTTTGAATTTTCTGAAGATTTATAAATCTGAAATTTTTATTCCACTTTGAATTGAATTTTTTTTATTTATTGGAATTAATTACATTTTTTTTTTAGTTTTGAGCGAAAAGCAGCGCGCAGTGATGCGTCAACAACGGGACGACAAGCGCTTGATCCGGCAGCTCTCCGAGCCAAAGAAGGAACCCGACGACAAAGTTGTCCAGCAACCCGTCTCTCAGCTTTTGAAAGCGCTTATCTCTGGAGATCCGGTCGAATTGATTCTACAAGCTTACCGCTCTTCTTTTACAAGAATCAACTTTAGTCAGGTAGCTTCCCAAATGTAAACAAACCGGTTTAAGTTTCCTAATTTAATTTTTATTGATTAGAATACTTCCAAGCCACTGCATGTCAACGAGTCCGGCTCTCTGATGGCCGTCTACGTCGCAGAGATGCTAACCCCAACCATCAGTAAAGTTATCCAGTTTGCCAAGGCTTTACCTGGCTTCACTTCGGTAATTTATAAATATTTGTAAACCTTTTATTTTGCTCTAAATTTATTCATCATTTTCAGTTGGATGTAGGCGATCAGATGGTCCTTTTACAGTCATCTTGTCTCGAGATTCTGTGTCTACGATCCGGCCTCCGCTACGACGCCAAGCGCCAGGGATTTCCTTTGCGAACTCCGGGCCATCTTTTAACGAGGACGGACCTGCTTGCTCATTCAGAGTTGGCTCTTCTTTCGCCCCTCTTTAGTTACGCCACCCGACTTCAAGAATTGTGTCTAAAGGAAGTTGAAGTCGCTCTTATGTCCGCCTCTTGGATTCTTCAGGTTTTAATACATTTTCTAAATTAAGTTTTGAATAAATAGTAACCTTAGTTTTTAAATTCTAGTCCTCCAGGCTGGAGTTGAAGGAGCCTGAAAGAGTGTCCGCCTTTCAGGATGCGATATTATCGATGGCTGCCCGCCTTCACGGAGGATCGACCGGCAGTGAAGCGCAACAACTCCGCTGGCTTCAGGCACTGATTACTAGGCCGCCTCCTTTAAAGGGTTTTGCCGTTGCCCTGCAACCTGAAAAATGTGCTATTTATGTCTCGATTGATGTCGTTTCTGAATTGCCCATATCTTTTGTTCATCTCTTTGAGGAGCATAGTTAGACTGACCTAATTTTCCCCTTTCTTAATCGACTGTTTTGATTATCGTTATGTGAAACCGTCTTAATTAGGAACTGCGTATACAAATTAATTCAAATTGAAAATGTAATACATGAGTTGCCTATTCGTAACTAAGTTGTGTATATCTCTATCAGCTAGCTTTTATTTTTACTGGAACTCTTTACTGTTTACTTTTAACTGAATAAGACACATTGCACCAAAAACAAAAACAATGCATTGGTTTTGATTGCAGTGGCTCTTAAATTTTTCGACTGCTGTTACCATGGAAACGGTGGCGGCGTTCCGTCGTTTATTCGTTTTCGTCCGTTCGTCGTCTTCGTTGAGTTTTTTCTTCGTGATTGCCCTCAAATATCTAGTTTTTCTTTTGCTTCGTGAATTTATTTACTCGACTTGAGAATAGGTTCGACAGTTTCTGACAAACGAGATTGATTTCTTCTATTAAAATTGCAGTAAGTTGTCTTGTATAAAACTTTAATAGTTATAATGATCAAAGCATTATTGTAATGACGGTTTTGCTTAGTCAACATGTACATATTTATACACTCTGTAATGTGCCACCCATCTTTCTCTTTGAAAATAGGTTATCCTGTATGGCAACTCCTTAAGCATGAGTACAAAATAAGACTAGTTACGGTCCAGGAGGCGCTGTCCAGAGGAGAGGATGATTTACCCACCGGGATCTGGTCCCCTCAGAAAATCATCCAGCAATGCTGAAAATGTCAGACCTGACATCAGCCCCCTTAACTCAGCCGGAGGAAATGGTGGGACTCATTATATGGTCTCTGGCATGAGAAATGTTACTCTTAGCAGTGAGAGAGAAACAACAGCAAGCACGGACACTGGACATTCTGAATCAACACTTGGAAGCAGTCAGAAACCAATCCACTCCAAGGCTGGTGAAAGAGATAGCTTCAAACCTAAATCAGGTGCTGTTGGCTGGAACAAACAACTAGGCAAGGAGAATCAAGCAAAAGAACCTGGAGGGAGCAGCAAGCAGCACAAAACTGTGACTGAGCCTGCCCAAGATCATAGACAAGTGATGCTGGTTAAAAGATCACATCGAAGCAAAGCTGATTCGCGATCTGAAAGTCAACGGGATCGAAGTTACCCAAGCCAGCCTCAATCACATACGACTGGTAACAACGACCAGCATCGTCCGGATAGCTATCGGGGAACACAGCCAGCTACAAGCGGAAGGAACGGTGCTATTCGACAGAATCGTTCTCCTGATGACGATCCCTCTGCCAGTAATCGAGCTGAATCACAAAACGGGGACCATGAACAGAGAAAAAGTCCAGCTGAACGAGGATACAAAGATCAACGACCACAGCGAATGATGGAGAATTCGATTTCAGTGAGTCATCTGGCATCTTTCAGCTCTAATCCAGTAACGGATCCATCAGCTGAAGTTGAGCGCAAGAAGTTTTCAGAACCCACTCATGTCCCTGCTGGCTGGAGACGTAATAACAGTGACATGAATGAAGGTTTGTCTCCATAATAATGTTTAGTTGAAGCTATCTTTCTTATTTTAATTTTTAATATTCTTTTATAGTGGAAGACAATAGGAGGCAGCTTCAAAATAAGAACAATCGTAGAGGAAGCCGACAAGGAACCGTCTCTAGTGAAATTGGTGCGACTAATCCCTTGCCAGAAGCACCTACAGCTCAAGCGGAAGATATCATCCAAGCTGCAAGCAGGTCTGATTCCAATGATACTGCCGCCCTCAGGATTAACCAGCAAGCAACCAGCCCTAGCAGTAATGGTGATAAACCAAGGGCCGTTTCTCCGTCACTCTACATCGTCCGCTATCGATCACGCATTAAATCGCCACCATTTAATGGACAGCCTTCTGCTCAGCACAGTTCAAGATACCATCATAAAACGGATCTTTCGAACGCAAGTCTTAATATTTCTCTTTCTCAATTATGTGTTTTATTTATTTATTTATTTCTTGCAGGCTTATGGTAGAGATCAACGATCGTCTGGTTCACAATATCAGGCTGGTTATATCTATCGAACTGCTGGCGGAAGACCTCCATTTGGTAGAGAGGGGCATTCTCGACCATCGAACTATGAATCTCTTCCACTCCGACTCCGAAGGAAGTACGAAGATGAGCAAAAGATGCAGCCTCACTACTACCAATCGGTTCTTCCGGCTTGGTCAGCTACAGCTTCCGCAGTGGAAAGTGAATGGGACGTTGGATCGCCTCCTTCCGTTGGCAGTTCTTCTTCCAGACGAGATCAAGCTCATCAGCAGTTGTGGTCCGATAATCGAAGAGGACAACCCAATCGAGTCCCTCCTTCCCAAGAAAAAGAGGAGATAAACCATCTTCACACCCGCCCTCGTAGCCAAGATAGTTCCATGACCGGAATGGATCTCAACAGGGAACGAGAGACATCTTTCAAGAAATCCAGCAGCTCGACGCCTTCCTCTAAAGTGGACTATGGTTCAACATCACGAGGTAGTTGTCTTTCTTTTCAACAAACTTTCTGTTTTTATTTGAAACTAATTTTTAATATTCAATTTAGATTCTTCGCGGCGGTTGAATAGCGGAAACGGTGAAGAAATAGAAAAAGTGGATCGCCGTAAGATGGCTGGAGAAACCAAGGCGCAACCTCAAGTTCATCAGCAGCCATCCCCCATCGTATTCGCGTCAATGGATATACGATACAAAAACAAACGGATCCAGGGCTACACAGTCTTTCCAGGTGATACAACGAGCAAGAATGGAACGGATGTCCAGCCACCAACTGGAACACCACTTCTTGAACCAGGCTCCGGTTTTGCTCCGGTGGAACCGCCTTCCGTCCCAAGACGTACCGTTCCTGGAATGATCCAGATGCCTACTTTATCACCACCGCCGACGATTCCTAGCCATCCTCAATCACAGCGGTACTCTCCAAGACTAGTTGAAGTTCCGAGACAACATCATCACCACCTGAACAACAATAATGACCCGCCTGGAACACATCCGGCCGCAGTTGTGGCAGCACAAAGGGATCACGAAGCAATAGACCATCTTCGTATCGGTTCACCTCTGCTAGGCTGTCTGGAAGTGTTTCCATCTGCGCTTCCGGTGGAGCACGGAGGATCATCCGCAAACAATTCGTCAAACAAACCGGCCTGGTACGACCAGAACAGCGACAGCTTCCGTGGTAGTAAGAGCGAACCTCGTCTTCTAATAGATATTGCTCGCTGCGACCAGGAATTATCAAGGGCACTTCATGGTTCAGATTTGATGCATCGCTTCCAACGAATTCAGAAGAATAGGTATTAGTTTAAACTCACGCAAATAGTTTAATATATATTTTCTAATATTATGCCTCAATTTTCAGAGAATTTTTGCTGGCAAGCTTGAAATTTATGTTGACTACAGATTTGCGCTTCTGCCAGGAAGAAAATGTTGAGCAGCACATTTGGAAATTAGCCTTTCACAATGTGATTGAAGCACTTCGCAAAGCCATGTCGGGAGAAAGTTGAGGTCAAGGAAGACTACAGGGTCCTTTTATTCAAAGTCATCGACGAGGTAAATTCTATTTTTTCTCTCTCTCTATATATTTTATGAGCCTCTATCATATATATGTTTTCATTTATTATTATTATTTATTCGCAGGGCTCAACGTACTTTGAATCCTTAATAGAAACGTTGCAGGAAGCGCACTACTTCTCTTTGGAACCATTTTTAGAGCCCCAAGCGAGCCATTCGCTCTCCGGCCTCCGCTACGTCGGCCTCGCCGTCATCTCCTGCCAAAAGATCCTCATCTGTTTGGGAGATTTGGCTCGATATCGAGAAATCATCGCCGAAACGAACCATTTCGGAAAAGCGAAAAGGTTTCAATTATTTCAATCGTAGCTTTTTAAAAAATAATTCTTTATTTTCTAATTTTAAAAATATAGCTGGTACACCAAAGCCAACCTTGCGAACCCGAATAACGGACGACCTTACCACCAGTTGGCCATTTTGGCTCTTTATGAGGTATAATTTTTTGTTTCCATTCATATTTCATCTTTTGATTTACAATTTTTGGTTTCTTTTTATACAGCGCCGGGAGCTGGATGGTGTTTATCTCTACATGCGCAGTTTGATGACTTCTAACCCATTCCTATCGGCCAGAGAGAACTTGATCTGCCTCTTTGATGAGAATCGTAAAAAGGTGCGCTCCCTTTTACCATTCATCCATCCGTAATTTAATAAAATCTTTTTCTGTAAACAGTACGAGCAGCGAGAGAAGAAAAGGAAAGAAGCTGAAGGGGCGAGCAGTCGTTGGCTTGAGGAGCCTTCTTCCGAGGCCGGCCTGGCGGATCAACGGCGCAGACTTCGGCGTGAGATTTGGACCCATCTGCAGGACGGACGCCGTACTTGTCGGACCACTAGCATCAGTGGAGGAGGCCCCAACATCGACGACGAAGAACTCGCCTTGCTGTCAAGCATCGAGGTACCTATTGTTTACCTTTTCTAATGCGTGCGAGTGTGCGTGACTGCTCGACGGAATCCCGCAGTATGGATGGATGAGAGATTTTCTTCATTTCCAAAGTTTCGATTAAAATTACTCCTTCTTCTTTCTTTCTTTATTATTCATATAATTGCGTAACATTTTAAATTGTCCTCACCCGTTGTGCAATACTTACAAAAAAAAACCTTTTTCATGTCCGCTTGCAGGTCCAAAAGAGGTTTGTCACCAGCTACCTGAACGTCCAGGGCAAGTTGTACACAAAGATTGGGTAATGATGATGATAATCACAATGTTACATAAAATATTTCAGTTTTGTGTGATTCGTTTCAGTTGGTTCTCATTATCTGTTATGATTTTTTTAAATGTAGAATGGAGACATTCCAAGAGTGCGGATTGCAGATGCTCCGCGAATTCCGGGCCCTCCTCCAACGAACGCCGCTGCCCGTGAGCCAAACTCGACTTCTCCAGCTGCTCGCCCTTAACATGTTTGCCATTTCAAACACGCAGCTTAAAGGTAGTAAAACCAAAACTAAAAGAGTATGTAATACTCTTTTGGGTTGCGTTGGCGACTTTCTGACGCCTGGACCACGTATTTAAAATTAAATTAAATTAAATTGTGGATGGGAATGGAAGGTGTCAACGTTGGAAATGATCATAATCAATGAGGAGGAGATATCTTTTTTTGCAAAAATATAAACAAATTCTTCTACATGCTAAAAATATATAATGGATGGAATGCTATTTATTTTCTTTAATAACTCAGGTACTAGGATGGCTGATGGAAGCCGATCCGCCTGGCAGGAATGCGCACTGATCGTCTCCATGGAAATGTTCAACATCCTTCTGGAACGATGCAACGCCCTGCTCGAAGAGCAATTGCAGGGCGGGAGCGTTGCGGCTATGGCCGTTCCTAGTTGCCGCCTTATTGGAGAGGATCTACAAATCATTTTACCGGCCATTAAAGTGAGGCATATTATTTTAAGAGTTTTCTTCCGTCATCCTTCATTTATTTGTGTGTTACGCAGGTTTGGTGCGATTGGCTCCTGTGCCACATCGGCGTCTGGAATCCACCTCCCGCTTCCAAGGAATATCATGTTGGGTGCGTAGCATTTATTTATTTTCATCTTTTTCGTGAAAAGAAGAACTAAAGAGTAAGATGAGCGATCAGCCCAGAAATTTTAGTTGTTGTCGCAATCACAATAAAATTGCTTTATTTTTGCCCATCATTATCATCCTCCTATTTTGTTGTCTTGTCCATTATAATCAGGCCGGCTGGAACGCCTTGCTGGACACGACTCGCCGTCCTCCTCAACCTGCTCGGCCGGCTTAATACTCGAGTCGTTGAGATTACCAATCAACCACAAGAAGGTATTTTTAATTTGATATAAAACTCATTTTATAGATTTATTTAATATAATCTCATAATGTTTCAGGTTACCAAGTTGTGAAATTGCCAGAAGATGTTATGCTGTGGGATTTACTCCGTTGATAGTCGATACCCAGACTTCGTACTACGCTACTAAGTCGTCCGATTTGGTTTGTATTTATTTATTTTTCATATTTTGTTACCTTCAAAATTATCTGGCATCAAGTAGAATGATGAGAGAGAGAGCAAGAAATATGCATAAACTCTAGTGTTGATGGAAAGGTGTGCACTCAAGGAGCTCCCGGAGACGAGGTGGCCGTACGATCCAGCCATCCAGGGGTGAATAAACCCTTGAAACGTGTGGACTCTCCCTCTCTTTTTTTCTCTTATTACATTTTGCTCTTAATAAAAATTCTATTGAATCAATATTTGTAATGCTTTTTTGGAAGGGCGTTGTTACTCTCCATAGTTATATTTGTTTAACAAATCCATTATAAATAAGAACCGTTTTTTGTTGATTTTTCAGGATCTAGCCGCCGACTGTGTAAGGATTGAGCGGTTGCTGAAGTTTGGTCGGGATATCCTTGGTGGATTGAACCCAGCCGTCCTTGCCGGCAACGGAACCATCGATCAATTACCTCAGCCTCATTTTCAGTGGGACTAACGACGACGATAATCATCAACAAAGTTTGCTCCCTCTCTTTTTTATCCATTTTATCTAAGGCATCATGAAGAGTAATTATTCAATTTTTTTTTTTTAAATAGGATCGACGGTGCGATTCCTTAACCGAGAGGTTGTCCTACTGACGGAGGATCCTAAATTGCGCGTAAAAGCAATCTCGCGGGACGTTCTTGTCCGGGATCTATCCGCTTTTCTTACCTGGTTCTCATCACCTGTTCAACTCCAATAATAATTTTTCTTTTTTCAACATAACACAGTGCTTCAGAAGAAAAAAAATACTCCCTCTGTGTATGTGTGTTTTATAATGTGTACTACACCCTGAAATAATTCAAAACATTAATACAAATTAAGACGGGGATATGCTGACCCTCATTTTCTTTTTTTTTAATTTACTCGACGCTATAAATCAATCACTATACAAGTTCGGGTATTACTCTGAAAGCTGCTACAGTGTATACCAGTAAAAAAGTATTTAATATTTAAAAAGTAATAGTAATGAAAACTGGTTGTTCTATTGATCATTCTGTGTGTGTTTATTTTTTTTTTCCACAAGTCCTTGTACACTTTTTAAGGGCATCAATGTGAGAAGTGAATGCTCAAGTAAATAGCCGTTTGAGGTTGATGGCCGCTTCGTGAAAAAGTAGGTGGACAACAATAACTAAGAAATTAAGAGGGAATTCATCTGTGATGGCATAATTATGGAACTCCTTTTCTCTAGTCTCTACCCCCTCTTATTACATTTTAGCTCTTGGTTGTACTTCAGCGTTTGTTGACTTTCGCGGAATGTGAACAAAATGGGGCAAAAACTAGTCATTCATTTTGATTTTGAGCATCAAAGTATTATGTAAAAAATCTTTGGTATCAAACTTGTAAAATTCATCCTTTCAATTATTTTTATTAATCAGTGCACTTTTTTTCCTTTTTAAATATTTTTAAATAGGTAGACTAGTAGAGCAAGGCCATTACTTTGTCAGTTAACTAAACAAAAGGTGTTTTTTTTCTTCCAAGTTTACTTCTATTTGAAAACTAAAAGCTGAACTTTAATATTTGATTAATTTTACAACCGATCACAGTTAATACCATGCCCCGTTCATCCCTTTGTACAAGTGTGCTTTTATCACCAACGAAATTACCAGCCGTATTTTACGGACTCATCATGACGGATTGACCAAGTACTTTTGTGTTAAAGATTTTGCTGCTGTGTAAAAATTTCCATTTTCGTTGTTTGAGATTTTTATGCCCTTTTAGTTTGTTGTATTAACACTAGAACCGTGAATAGAACCAAGCATTGAGTTCTCTCGGAATCTTTTCCTCGTTAACTTAAAAGTTTAAAATGAAATAAAGATAAAAGTCTTAAAGGCACTAAACTAACATGTATTTGATGGATTTTTTTTATCGCTATGTAGCCTATGTTGCCCATAATAATACACGAAAGAAAGAAGAAACAGGCGCGCGACTACCGAAAAAGTGTTGAAAGAACAAGAATAAAGTTAATTTTTCAGAGAGTGATAGAAGGAACCGACGCATCCGCATTTGATTTCATTAATTATATTCCCAACGGCCCATGACGCGTCCTTCGTCGATATGATCCATCAAGGCCTGTTGGCGACTGTCACAATACCGGTACTTGTCCTGTAGCTTCCGTTTGATGTGAACTACGCTTTCCTTAGTGATATCCCGCTCCAGATACGCGGAAAGCATCTCAGTTGCTGATTCTAGTTCTTTCTGGTTATCCTGATATTAGATAGAGATCTTGATTGATAATTAATTACTTGTGAAATTGAAATATGAAGATTTACCTCGAAAATAATCGACTGATTGTTTCTCTTGAGAAAATAAGCAAAGACGTATGTGTACATCAGTACCCGCTTACATTTGCACAGTACATCCGCTGCTTTTTTCATAAATTGAACCTAATTAAATACAGAAAAATGAATTAAACCTATCAAAGAAACATCTGATCAATTAATTTAACAAACCTCGGTCCATGTCATGTTGTGCTGCTGCATTTCTTTCATTTTCACATTGACGGCTGCATACAGTTTGTGCTCTAGATCAAGGGATCTCTTGTGATTCATATATCGGTCGGAGTAAAACAAAAAGCGCTGCAATTCAGCTCTCGCCTTGGATTCGTGGTTGGAGGCTGCACTCTCATCGTAGCGGTTGCAATGATGACTAAACAGAGAATTAAAAAATAAATTATAATAGATAATTAAGGGAAAGATACAACACAACACTTGCATGGCTCCAATAACTTCCAGGCAGGCCCAGCAAAAATCCGTGTTGCAAATGAAACAGAGCATGTGATTGCAATCGCCGTCCTTTTCAATGGGAGCCTTGCATTTTGGGCACTCCTACATTAATAAGGAGGATAAATAAGTTGAATAGAAATTTTTAAAACTTCATTTAGATACGTACCTTGGTATAGGCTGCGATCCACTTTGATGTGCCCAAGTCATCATCCAGCATTTTATTCCAGTTTAGGAGCATACCGCATTGCACAGGCTCGTGCCAGTTGTTAACACATTCAAAGCAGAATGTGTGGCCACAACGACAAGTCACTGGACGCGGTTCAGGGTACGAGACTTTAATCACGCTGCAGCAACCTGGGCTCGGACACCACTGCAAGTACCTGTTGCACTAAAAACGAGGGAAAAATTTGAATAAAGTGCTCGTCATTTAAAATTTTAAAAAGACAACAATAAGCCATACTTCAACGAAGCTGTTGGTGATGAGATGAAGGTACTTTTTTCGTACTTCAACGTCGCTCACGAGATTCAACACAGTTACGTTGTCAATTTGACAATCGCAATTTTGAGCAGGACACGAAATAGTCTGACCGATACCGTCCGTCATGATTTTCATCATCAGGTACTTTGTCCAGCAGGAGTTGCAGGCACGATGACCACAATCGAGCCCAGACATCTCAGATGATGATGGTAAAGTAGACACACATATCTTGAAAAGTAAATGTTGAATAATAATGAATACTTCTTTGAACTTGCAAATAACATGAGAAACTTACCTGACACTCGATATTGGGAGTGGGTGCTGCAGCTTTAGCAAAAGGATTCACCATTTTTGCTTCAGTAAAAAGCTTCTCTTGGTCCCCATCGTAAAATCTCTCCATCAATTCATCCTCGTTCCAATGAAAGTAATCCAGAAGCATTCTGACAGCAGTAGTGGGTATCTGAAAAGGGGAAAAAGTTTAGTTAAAATACTTGACTTTTCCAGAAATATATATAATTCCATACCTGAACAACATTCTTCACTTTTATAATTTCCTCATTCATGTGTCCCATAATGTGTTCAGTTGTCAATACTTGGTAAGGATAAAGCTCCTGGTAATCTTTCTGACTGACTGACTCTTCACCCATCATTGTATATTCAATGTCAGAATAACCATCATCAATGCTCTCATCAGAATCCATTGCTGAAATCTAAATAACCAAAAAAAAAGTGTCGTTAGGCAAAGGTATCAACAATCAATTAGATTTAAGGATGCAAACTCTATTTCAGGTCGAAGCAAAGTAGCAAACCCTCAAAAAGGGCAAGAAAAGGGTTAAATACTCATTTGCACGCGTACCTGATAGAAGCCTCACAGAACTCCTGATCAAAATCTCCTGAAACCTATGGATCTCTCGATGAAGAGTATTAACTGCAGAAAATCGTTACTAGTTTATATGTTAATGCTTTTCTTTTCACCAACGCAGAGGAGAGAATGAAAACGCGTGGAATGAGTCGTCGACTACTCGACTGTTATCCGCCCTGACGTCGTTGCAGCTGATGAAAGCAAGAAGATCCTCAATTTCTCGAAAATACGACAGGTGGCGACTAGCTACGTCGTCATCGTTTGGCGCCGGTGCCAGACTTATTAATCATAGGAAATTCGCTTGAATCTAAACAAATTACGAGTAGTAATTTAAGAAAAAGCTATCATAATGATGATGCACAATACAAGGCAATCGCGTTTATTATCATAACAACGAATCGTCCATCATCGTTCTTTATTACCTGGTCAGGTCTTGCTTCGGATAGTTAAGTTCAAAAATTTTGATCTGTTGAACAGCAGTTGCATTTTGATTTCAAGTACCCAAAAATGATTTATTACGTAAGAATCCGGATTATAAGGAGCCGCTGGTCGTTATTTAAATAGTCCATGGAACATGCATCCTTCAACATCCTGGAAGCATGTTGACATCTTCAGGTTGGTTGATTTTTTTTAAATCTTTTGATGCAGTCTATCTTTCCATGCTGTACCATTTCTTGGAAATTCTCCCAATTTTTTCAAGCAAGTTGAAATCTAACTTTTTGATTTTCTTGCAACTTTCAAAGATGTGGCAAAGGTGTAGCAATCATGTTGTGCTCTTATCCAAGAGCCCAACGTTCAACATCGATCTTTGGGTAATTACTTTATTCGATGTTTCTATCGATCATTTTGAGCCAATAATTTGTCTAGTCCAAGGAACTGCTGATGTTTATTGTGTATAATGGGGCAATTCAAGCACTTTCGATCGAATAACATCATTCTGACGATGAAAGAAGATTCCATATAACAGAATGCCCGTTCTTGGTACAACATTCTGAACATAGGGAACAAGTAAAATGGATTAAAACTCATTTCTAGACCGTCGAATGACAATTTATTTACTTTTCGAAGGTAGATCAACAAGATCTGCCAAGATTCAATGATCCTATTTTATATATTCTACTCCATTCTGCTACGGCGAATCAGTTCGATCGTCGACCAAGTATCTACCGATGAATTTGGATGATTTCTTTCCTTATCAAGTGATCCATGCACATTTTGGACGGACTATTTCAGTTCTAAACCACCATTCAAAAGTTTGGCGAGTTAGAGTAGCGATTATCTTCGAGCCTGATCATCATTTGGATCATATATCGATCATTTGATAGTGTTCAAGAAGAATATGGTCATCGTTAAGCATCACAATGCAGTCAGTGGTACTGCTAAACAGCACTTCTCCGATTATTACACTCTTGGATTCAATCAAGGGAGTGTTGGATGTTTTGACTTCATCTGGAAAGCAAATTTTTGCCTTTTCTAGTCAGTGTGTTCAGCCAGCCAGTTTGACGCAACGGAGAAGAACGAGACCATTGTAGTGATTCCACACAGTCGTCTTTCAATCAAACCAGAGTTCGATTGCCAGAATTTGAACGGGCCATGCACAATCACCGATGGTTCGGAGATCCCAGAGATGATTCTTCATCTTCCAGTTCGACAGATTAAGGCTACCTACAAATTTATCTTTATAGCGGATCTTCTATCTCCTTTAGGTATAAAGGAAGGAAAGGGAGTTTGATAGCATCAAATTATCATCAAGTGAAGATATATATTTGGCTTTAGGGGACCTCTGACCATAAAACTGGACTATTGAAGCAATTATATAATTGATTGATGATCCAAAAGCTTCTCTACTACCATAGGATGATTGGGAATAATTCTGAGTTTAAATTCCGATAATATCCGGCTACATCTTCCTTCCCGATGGTAGAGAAGCCTTAGCCGTTGATAGAGTAAAGAAATTTACCACTATTAGATCATCTGTAGTCATCGAAGTGCGCCAAATAATCAACCAATGGCCTATCCAAATCTTTAGATTATTCAAAGATTATCTAGACCTTGTAGGGATTGACTGGATCATCCGATCCATTCCGATCTGGATCATCGGATCGATGATGGTGTTGGTAAAGAGAACATCTCTAGATTCGCTTTCAATAATACCTTAAGAATGGTCACATCTTCTACACTGATTCCAACGCCAGGGAATAATCAGACATAAGTTTAATTCAAACAGCATCGAAGAAGCCATCGCCGGGAAATCCTATCCCTCTCATATCCTATCATAAGCCCAGGTACAGTGTACAAATGTCCAACACTGAATTCAAAATTTTTACTGAATCGATTCAGATTCAATTTTTCCGTTTTGAATTGCCAATATCCAGATTAATCGAATCTGAATCTATTTAATTAATTTTTAAAATTAGTTTCAGATTTCAATGGTTATTATTTTTTTATTGGATGTCCGAATGTGATAGGAAAAACAGCTGATCGATCGGAAACATTTATACATACATCTATGGCAAGCCGTCTAACACCACTTTTTCGTCCCAACACTTAACATTGGTTTTAATATAACCCTTGCAATTATAATTGGCATTTCCAATTAACCTAACATTAAACGTGGTTTTCTAAATAAAATTTGGACATTTTTATCAATTGGATTGATGGTTAATGAGTAATAACAATAAACTGGCATAGAAAAACCAATGGAAATTTGATTATACCCTTTGTTTTTCGTTTAAATCAGTCCCAACAGTGTTTGGACTGCCCAACATTGTTATAGATGGCCCAACGACATTTGGATGGCCCAACACTTTTTGGATGACCCAACACTGTTTGAATGGCCCAAAAATGTTTGGATGGCTCAAAATTGTTTGGATTGCCCAACATTTTTAAAGCCTTAAAGGTGTATAAGGCATGTTTGGCAATTCAAACAACAATGTTAGACCGGTAGTCTTTGGAAAACATTCAGTAATAGAATTACGAACTAAAAGAAATAATACAATTGTATTAGCTATCTTAGCCAATTGCCTTTGATTTAAAGAGTTTATCATTATTCCAATTGATAAAAATTTTAGCTTTTTATTTAGAAATCCAAGTTTATTGTTAGGCTTTAATAAAATCGATTAATATTACCGGGATTATATTAAAACCAATGATAAGTGTTGGGACAAAAAAGTGGTGTTAGACGGCTTGCCATATACATCGGTAACAAATAAAATGTTTTAATCAATTATTACTTATCTTGAAAAATGATTACATAAAATATTAGTATCTTTTCCGAAATAATAATTGTTTTATTACCCAACGTAAATTCACTTCACTGTATGGTTTCTATACTGGAGGAAGATGGACCCCGGTTAATAACTCAATTAACACGTTAACTTAACCGACCTACAACATTAAACGGTCAAGTTAACCGGTTATGGTTTTTCCTTTAGCGCAGATCTCTGCTTAAAGGTGGCTGTGGATGTGCGATGTATTTCAGCAGTAAGCTATCATCCATTTAAAATTCATATATACCGAGCAAGTTTTTAAAAGGACTCTGCTATTATGTGTTAATCGGTGCTAAAGAATCCGAATTCATTAATTATTGACTGTTATAATATAAGAATAACTGAAGTCAAATAAGAAAATAAGATTTTGATCTATATAATTCAAATAAAGTTTGAGTTTCTACTATAGGGATGCCTATTACTCCGATCATCAGTAATATGATCTTTATCACAGTTTGATGTTATAGTGTCCAAATGTACGTTAGATTTATTATACTTCAAGGTTTCAGCTAATCAATACTATTTACTAGTACCTACCTTAGGTAGGCTACCTATAAAAAATAGATTGTGGAAGAATAAGGAAATATATAACTTAAATACATCCTATTACTATTATCGAAGCCCACCATCACACCATGTATATCATCACGGCTCTAATAAATATTCAACGGATCCTTCGTTGCGCCTTAGCTGCCACGTCGGTGAGTTTTATACCTTGGGACGTATTACTATTACCATTAATGTCCCGAATCGTATTAAGTTTCAAAATCGCCACAACTTTCGTCCATATATCTTGAAAGATCAATTAATACTTAATTGTCCCCTCCAAAATCGATTGTTATTTGAATATTTGCTGATATAGATCCCTTTTAAATTAAGATTCTTGTCACGTAAGTGCTAATTAATTCCGATGGTAACCTCACAGACTTTATTCGAATCTCCTTTTTTCTTACCTTAAATTATACGCATGTCTTTTATAACAATGAATGAGGCGGCTCTTTTTCTTTGTTGATTTTCTTTTAGAGGTATTGCTTAGTTTGTTACTGCGCAAGGTTAGATTATATGCTAATTACATCATGAATAATATCGGCGGGTCACGTGCCTTACATGCTTTCTGTTTGGCCCACAATCTATACTCTTTCTTTTAACTTATTCCCAATCTGGTTGAAATAAGACCAAAAATGTACCTTCGCAACTGATTGCAAAGTTCTTTTCCGGGATTGCATACAGTACAGTCGAGTGTCTGCGTACCTATTCTATAGAGTTCATTGCCAATCTTGAAGCTCTCAGTTCAGGTAACTACCGAGTGAACTCAATCGTCAATTAAATTATAATACTTAACATTTCTGAATAATTTATTTAGATACGTTATTTATTGGTGATATGATGAAGACGAATATTTGGCTCAATTCCAGCATTGGAATTTGCATTACATTAGTCGTGCTAATGACCTTTTCATCGACCAATTGTCTCGTTCGTGATAACCTTGATGATAACAATAATGTGAAATTTGCTGAAGATCGAACTTTTCTCGGAGGCGGAGAATCCGAACCCATTTTCGGTGAAGAAGAAGAACCTGGATTGCTGGGTGGAATGATACCACCGCTTCCGATTCTAATAAGAAAAACATTAGAAATCATTGTGAGCGTTATCGTTGATCTGTCAGGATTTATCAACGATTCTTACGGCATCTTTATATTATCAAATGAACTCATAAGCTTCATCAACGGAACCATGAAGGTTGGTGTCTCCCAAAAATGTTTTTTTTTCTAATTTAACAGATGACGAGTTCTATTTTAGGATAGAAATGCCCCATCTCCTGTTTCATCATTTAATTCTGCCCCCACTTGGTGGATTCGTGATGATATAAGCAACTCTACAGAGCGTTTACTCAACAATATTGTGCTCTCAAATTATTTTGAGGACGAAAAAAATATCGTGGAGGCTTACAATCAACTCGTTTCGCTTTCTAAAGGATCTGGAAAGAATCTAAAGAAGAACAAAGATTCCTTTCTCCAGATATCTTCATCAGTTGATAAAAGTTTAACTCATTTACTAGACGGAATGCTTGGAACCTATAATTACGGAGGAGATATATTACGATCTACCGTCGATTACGTTCAAGTAGTATCACATTATTTTATATTAAATTGATGAAATCTATTTCAAATTCTAATTCAAGTGCAATCCTCGGAGATTCCGCGAGTCTAACGAAATTTTAATGTCTCTCATTAATAAAGGAATGATAGTTACATCTGTCAATTCTAGATTAACCGACACTTTAATCAACCCTTCGTGAGCTTTATTAAAAAGTTAAAAGATTTCTTTAAAAAATTGTGATTAAAACTTTATTCTATTAGGTTAAGTATTCAATACAATCGGGTTCTCAAGAGGGCGGAATTTTTACTGAACGATTGTGGACGGTTGCGTCAAGATAGAATCCAAGATCAGATGAAAAGAGTGATGCTGAAATCTATTTCTGTCGAAGATGCCGCCGATAACATTTTTGAAATGCTGATAGATTATTACGAAAATGTTAAATGGCTTGTTTTGGTTCATCAAAGTGAAGCTCAGAATCAAAATAGAAGTGTTGAAGATGCGTATTCAGTTACACTAGGATCTCTAACTGCATTTGTATATGTTTTAAAAGGTATTTTATCTAATTTATGTATTCATTATATTTATTCACTTTTTTAATATTTTAATTAATGTAGGAGAATTTGACTGGGATGTCACCAAGAAGATTGAAGGTTTCTGTAATCAAACAAGATTCTACTGGTCGACCATGGGTTCTTGGCGTAGATGCGGTTATCCTTCAGAGCCAAGATTTTTATTCTGGAAAAGTGAAAATATTAGCACCATTTTCTCGGGACTGGATGCAATCATTCCAAACGATTATAGCTTTCATGTTTTAGGAAGGAAGCTCCCTGATCAATCTCAATTATCATTGGCTGTTAAGACATCCGAAGGAGCTGATTTATATAAAAAGTATTTCGGTTATGATGGTTATAATCAGCCGTGGTTATCTAATTGGAACGACGGATTCACGGTGCTCGTTTTTCGTACGAGCGCCAATGCTACTTCTATTGTTCACCGCTAGATGGTCTAAAATAAAAAAATTGCCTTTAATTGAAATTTTCGTGTGAAATATGTGATTTATGATTTAAATGTTTTTATTGTCATGTAAATTTAAAAATCTAATTAGAACAAATTCACAGAGCTCGCTTTTCAACTTTTCATACAAGCGCTACTCATACTTCTTTTATCGACCGCTAGATGGCCTGAAAAATAAATTTTAATTTAATCTATTATTTATTTAACATTTATGCAATGAATATCAATTAAATATATTTATATATTGCTAATATATTACTATAAATCTGATTTCCTTTTAAAAAATACATTTTGGCTAAATAATTTTTTTATTTTTAAATATTTCGAATGGTTCCCGTTTAGCACAACCTTTGTCTTCTCTACGCCGCATCCATCTTGGAAACAGATCGCTGCTGCCGGTGTTGCTGTAGTAAATCTCGACCGTATTTTCACTATTAAAATGGCTAAACTTTTGGCTAGGGCTCCTGGTATGCTTAAAGGTATGTTCCCCATATATTTTTCTACCTAAAACTTACAACATTTCTATAAATTACATTCCATGGAGGCAGTAAATTTGAGTGGTTTGTCACTCATAATTGAACTGCCCAAACTTCAACCTGCTTTTATTTAGTAATAATATTTTACTATTAAATATTTATCTTTTTCAGGTGTTGTTGAGTACTCAACACCCAAGTTGAACACCTTCTGGCACTATGCCCGTGTTGAGCTGACTCCACCAACTCCGGCTGACATCCCACAGATCAGCCAGGGCCTGTCCAACCTCGTCAAATCGGCAACAACCGGCAAGTGGAAGCAAGTCCCCGTCAAGGTATTCATCTTACATAGTTCTGAATCTTTCATCAACTAATGATTTTCAATTTACAGGAAGCTTGGCTCAACACCTTGATCACTGCCGAGATTGCTTTCTGGTTCTTTGTGGGCGAGTGCATCGGGAAGGGCAGCTTGGTTGGCTACAAAGTTTGAAGATGTATACCTTACCATACTGTTTGTAGATAAATTGCAGTCAGGCAAAACACAATAAACATCTTAAAAAGAATTTCCACTAAATTTTATTTTTCCACTTGAACATTTTTGTGAAGTTAATTGCTCTTGGCAGGTTCTTTTTTTTTCTTTAAAGTTGAAGGCCAAGGTGAGTATATAGAAAGCTTTCTTCTGTGTTCACTTCAGTCTCTAAACAATCTTCGTGGAAGTTCAACGATGGCGTGCCAACCTGATGGTCATCGCTCAGTACGTTAATTTTTTTAAAATTACACTTACTTTTTGATTTCAATTATATTTCTTAGGCTAAATATATGAAAAGAGCCATTTCGTTGGTTCTAGTCCTCTCTTTACTTTTAGTGGCGAGCATCTATAATCGGTACGATGACCTTAAAATGAACGGCTTGATTTTAGGTAAAGTTTGTACCTAATTATTATTTACTTAAAATTAAGGAAAGAATTTTAAGGCTAGGTTTAAAATGAACTCGGAAAAAATTGTAGAAATAATTTGTAAATTCAATAATAATATATAATTTGATTAATTAATTTAGGATTTGTAATTTTTTAGATTATTTTTTAATCACTTTATATTTAAAACAAAAACAAGTATTAAACTAAACATTACGTTACAAAATAGTTGACGCAACTCAAATAGTGAAAGTTTTTATATTCAAAGTGCTATTTTGGACATCCCTTTTTTCGACCGTTTTGTTATTGTCACCCGCATCAGGGTTAATGTCCGCTTGCAGTGCTATTGCTCCATGAATAAGCTAAGCTTAGATTATCTAATATTGTTTTGGAACCTTCAAACCTCTAAAAAGAAAGTGTCTAATTTATATTCATGAAATTCAAAAACAGAGTCGAAGAAGTCGCTCACTTCCGGCTCGATGCCCACAATTTACGTCATCACGCCAACCTACTGGCGGCTGGAACAGTTAGCCGAGCTTACTCGTCTAGCCCAGACTCTTTTAAACGTTCCATCCATCCACTGGATCGTCGTTGAGGACAGCGACGGCCTTTCAACCCAAGTCGCCGATTTGCTCCATCGTTACGCTATTCCTCACACTCATCTTCATGGTAATCACTTTTAAATTAAAAACTAATTTAAATAATTTAAAACTCTTATTAGCTCGGATGCCGGAAGAGTATCGGAATATGACCTATCTACCTCGGGGTGTATCGAACCGGAACGCGGCTCTAGATTGGCTCCGCTGGAACGGTGATTCTTTCGGCGTATTTTATTTCGCTGACGATGATAACGCTTACGACATTCGACTCTTTGAAGAGGTAATAATATATTAAATAATATTTAATTACATCTTAATTAAATCGATTTATTTAGATGAGGTACACGAAGAAGCTCTCAATGTGGCCAGTCGGTTTGATCGGTACCTACGGAGTTAGTTCGCCCATCGTTGATTGCAGCACTGGTAACGTGACGGGATTTTTTGACAGCTGGAAAGGGAAGAGACTCTTTCCAGTCGATATGGCCGGATTCGCAATAAACGTTCACTACTTTCTAAAAGTATATTTAACCCTTTTTATTCGTTTATAACTATTTAAAATATATTTTTATTGCAGCATCCAGATGCGTTTATGCCTTACCGTCCTGGCTACGAGGAAGACGGATTCTTAAGGAGTTTGAACTTAACTTGGGCCGATGTAGAGCCTCGAGCTGAAATGTGCTCCAAAGTATAATAGATAATTATCTATTTCAAATCTAAATAATATTCAAGCTAAATTTGTTATCAACAGATCCTCGTTTGGCACACTAAAACGAGATCTAGCACTTGGATAGAGACGAAAAGTAAACATCCAGAAGTTCTTGGAACCAACATTGACGCGCTTTTAGATTACATTCACAAGAATAATTCAATTATTACTTGACTTGACGTCTTTTTTATTAATACACATTATGGAAGATTTACAATGAATTTTTTGAAGATGTTAACCAGTAGACCAAGCCATTAGAGGTTCCAGCCTCTCTGATTCGGGTAACTGCCGGTTGAGTGTTTCTATGCTGTCCAAGGCTGTCGTCAAGGACAGTTGCGTCCTCGATAGAGCGTGAGAAACTTCGTGAACTCGGGATAGCTTATCAGCATAACGAGCGTACATCTTCTGCCGGTCTGTAAGAGCTGACATAATAACAGCTAATAGAGAATCGATCTCTTTGACGCGCTGGACTAGTTTGGCTTGATCTGATGCAACCAGTTCAGAATTCTGCTTCATGAACTCTTCCAGCTGGGCGACTATTCTCTGTAGAGCGGCGGAATCTAGCCGGTCTACAATATCTGGCTCTCGTGGATGTGTGGTTGACAGTGAGCTCCTTATTATAGGCAGAAAGAGTGGAATTCTCTATTTGGAAAAAATAAATAAATAAAAATTTTAATTTGAGTTGTAAAATGAAATTTACCTGAAGAAGAGCAATGTCACTATCTTCTTCACCATCATTCATCATGGATTTCTGGGAAACAACCACAACATTTCTTCCCTTGACTGGCTTGGCAGGAGCGTAGATGGGACCACCCGGACCTCCACTTCTACCCTGCTTCCCAGGCCCTTTTCCCTGATGCTTGGGTGACTCTGAGTGAATATTGAATTGAATGTATTAATATTCTCTTTAAGAATTGTGAAATGTATTGATACTAACCTCCGATGGGTTTGTTGACAGTGTATGAGACGTAGGGGACATCGGCGCCTCCTGAGCCGTCGCTGGGGTGAGGAGAAGATCGGCCACTTTCATCCTGAAATGAGAGGGAAGAGTCTTGCCTCGTTCTCACTCGCGGAATGGCTCCAGTAGATCTTGCAGCAGCTGCTCTATCAGCTAGAGCTGATTGATAGCCACTTTGATCGTTACCCATTATAAATTTACGAAGATTTCACTTGATTTTCACATACAAAAGTTTGTTGTTGAAAGCTTAGCAGACGAAAAAATGCGGATGACACTTGTGATTAGTAAGTTGAGTTCTTATTATGACCGCTAGATGACGTGGCTGTAGGATTTTGAAAAAAGTGAATATATTTGAAAAAACAGCTTTACAGGACAGGTGAAAATAATTTGATTTCATTTTACTGCACTTAATTGAAACTCTGTTTGAATATATCCATTTAAAATATTTTCAATGCAGAGAGAGTGATGAGGTACGCTCGTGAGAAATGCGTTGTAAGAAAGGCATCCATTTAAATTCAAACTCTTTTATGTTTTTTAAACAAAGCAGCGAAAAAACTCTATAGTTTGTGTTAGGTTACGATCGCATTATCATATACCTGCATTAGCTAAAAAAAAATGAAAATATGGAGACATAATTTCCTCCTGTTTATATCGGTGACGGATTCTATCAACAGCGTATATATGCCATCAAGTTTCTCATTTAAAATCGAAATAATTTTTGCCATTTTCAATTTTGTTTATTAGTTTCACTGTTTATTGGATTCGAATTGTGAATTTCTCATTCAAGAGCGATAGCCTTGTTAAATATAGTTTATAATACTAATTTAAAAAACCAAGATTTTGAGTCCATTTATCATGCAATTTAATATTTTACTCCTCTTGACTGGTGGTATATTAAAAATTCAACCATTGGAGTATTGATCTTCCCCAGTCTTTATTAAATATCATGAGGAATTGATGTTTCAAATGAATTTGGTTTGCAGTTCATTTTGTATTTCATTTCTCTAATAACCTGATAAACCCCAATAACTTCAATAAACTTGAAAACATTTAGCCTGATGAAAAAAAAAAAATTCCATTTATAAAAGTGAAAAACCCGAATTGTATTATTGGGCTTTGTAAACACGAATGTAGTCGACTTGCATGGCGTTATCATTGGTAGCAGCGTTCCAGGTCGGATACCACGAATTCTTTGCTTTCCAGAATTTCTGCATTTGATTAGAATCCGATGAGAGCCATGGCTTATTGCCGCAATTGTCGGGGAAAAAACTACCACCAACAGCAACATTCAAAACAAAGAAAAACTGAAAAAGAATGAATTAGTACAATGGCTATTCAATAAACTTGAAATATAAATACTACTAACAGGTTTGTCAAAAGGAGCCATTTTTGAACCAGAAGCCCAAATATTAGTTCCACTAAATCCCCCCAGCTGCCAGAAACCACCCGCAGGGGGAGTCACGCCACCAATCGCCTGTCCATCTACGTAAAATTGGAATCCATTCGAGGTCCAATATACCTGATAGGTGTGGAAATTGGCTGAGAAATCTTGGGTCTTATTCAGTCTAAAAATATAATATTTACAATGGCTTGAATTATACATGAGAATTATTCGAATTGATGTATCATGATTATGTATACTTTGTCCAGTGGGTCATAGAGAATTTATTTTGTGAAGAGTTAGGTCCCCAATGAAGCGTACTTGCAGTTGTTTGGCGACCAACAGCAGCACCTCCCCAACAAGTGAGATTGGCATTACCACGTACTTCCGTAAGATCAATCTCACCAGAAGCTGGCCATCTTCCGTAAGCAGAAGTAGCTGGTAGCATCCAAATAGCTTTTTTTTTTAATATGAGAAATTAGTAATCTTTTTCGCTTTTATAAAAAAGAGAGTAGTATTTACCTGGCCATATCCAGTCACCTTTGGGCATCTTAGCTCTCACTTCGACCATGCCGTAAGTAAAGCTGAATGATTTTTCAGTCAACATTCGAGCAGATTGGATTGGATTAATTATATCAATTCCAGGTTTACTGCAATTGATAACAATAAAAAATAGGTAAAAGGCTTAATGCTAATTATAACAGCTATAAATATTAAACCTACATAACACAGTTCCATCCTTCGTAGTTAACATTACACCCTTCTTTGGTGAGATTCAGCACCCCTGTAGTCAGAAAAGATTCGTTGAATCGATCAGCAGTTAAAGTTGGTTTGATGTACAAAATCCCGTTTTGTACAAAACTGAAAGGAATATTCCAATAGAATAAACAGACGAATATTTGTTACTATATTTTTATACCTATTTTCTGTACGATTGTGGTAGTATTGAAATTCACTATTCCCGCCTCTCCACCCAGTGATCATATGACTCCAACGAGAGCGATTCAAAGTGTTAAACTCTTCTTGCCACATCGGAGTTAGTGTTTTCTGTGTGATTTTACCAAAAATTTCAGTATAATTGAATTGAAAGTTAAATGAAGCATATATTACGTTAACAACGTAGCCACAGCAACCTCCGCCAGGAAGACTATTCGGTACCACATTATTAGAAGTGGTAATTAACTTCATATAACAAACATTGTTCTTCCAGGTGAAATGGGTACAACTAGGATTAGAAATGCAGGAGCCACCGCATAGGGCTCCGGTGTTGTTTTGGGTTACCATACCAATGTCATAGCCGAAGAAATCGCAGTTCATAGCCCATACAATTTGGCCGCTTTTCTGCCAATTGATTTGGGCTTCTGACAAGATGAAAAGTGTTGCTAATAAGACGATGACGAAGAAGTGGTGAAACATATTGATGAAGATGACCAATTCTCTTGCTGATAGTAAAATTTTTCAGGAAATGGAATATAATTTGTAATAGACTGCTTTGTTTCGACTCTAAAACAAGACTGTAATGAATTTCGAGGCAGTATATTCAATTATAATAATACAAAATCCAGTTTTTTTTCAATTATGTTAATACAAACGAAACCTGTTGGCATTGTGACGATGCAGGAAGTTGGTGAATCGGCTTTATTGCTCAATTCAATTATCTCTCTTTTTTTGCCAGACGAATAACGTATGATGAATAACCATCTGCTGTGCAGCAGATGGTTAAAGACTCAATAACAGTACAGATCTTATACAACACAACTTTCCAGAAAATACTAAATAACACTGTTAAAACTGATTACGATTTTTTTCGTTCGAAAAAAGAAATGCGTAACGAAAAGCGAAAGGTGAATTCCGAAATTCGTAAGATTCCGAAATTCGATTTAAAAATATCGATAAAAGAAATAAAAAATTTTGAAAAGCGTCAGGTGGATTTTCGAATTGTTTTTTATCGAATAGCGATATTAAAATAACGCTAAATATGATAATATCGAAATAAATATTAAATTAAAATGCTAAATTAAAATGCAATTTAGTTAGTCATGCAAAATTAACTGCAAATAACGATGTTTCAAGCAAATTCATAAAACTTAAAAATCAATCACACTGAAAAACTTTGTCACAGCTTGACAAGATATACCAGCCAAGATACTGTTTCACTTCTTATCGTATGGTGGCGCATTGGTAGCACATCTGCCTGCGACTCTAGAGGTGATGAGTTCGAGTCCCTAAAAAACTAAAGTAATTCGAAATTTAATGTCGTAGGAAGAGAGACGAAATGATGACTAGTAGTCAGATGTGAATAATTTAATTTTTATTTATTTAATTCGCGCATCCATTGAGATCTCCGTTTTCCGTTATTTATAATTACCGGTTTTCGTTTTTAATAATTGTCGTTTTTCGATTTATGTTTTTATCAATTAGCGCTTCAATTAATCGGTCTAAAAATATCGAGATTAAAATATATCGCTTATTTGGAAATCATTTTTCGATATTTTTTTTTACGAAAACCGTAACTTTTTTTTAACAGTGAAGGTTGCCAAATGATTTCTATTATAAATATTAACAATTATTTCTTCACTGTTCGTTTGAAATGAAATATATTGAATCATGCAATGGACATCGGTGTGCATCTTTTTAATTTTGTTTGGTAATATAAATATTATAACAGCTGGCTTTACAGCGCAACCGATTTCTTGGCGTTCATCAGCTACTTCAGTATCGGTCGAAAAGAAAAATCTCCCAATGCCAAGTTTGTATTTAGTTGCCCTCCTGGCTCAATAATGTGGCCGGACCACTTCTTCTGCTGTTTTTTTATTGCATTAGGAGCCCTTACTAGCTCAAATAATAGTGTCCTAGCCATACTAGTGCCATACTAGTGAGTGAGTAGTAGTAACTAGGCTTTAGGATAGATTATTTTTTGCCTGGTACTGCACAGTGCATTGGCTACGCTTCTGCATCTGCGTCGACATTGGTGGCGAAGCTGACAAAGCTTCTGTTTAATATCTTGATAGTAAATGTTGTTTTGAAAGAAGATTTCAACTGCCTGCGTTGCGGCGCTTGGTTTAAAATATGACTTTAAAACATCATGGAAACCCAAAACCACAAGAATCGCATTCAATGCTGACTTTTTAATTCTTATCAATCCTTTTTTAAATCAACGATTGGTCAATTTTATTACGACGAAAATATATATAGATAGCATATAATAAACATACAATCAAGTTATTTTTCCTTATTTGATTATGCATTTTTGTAGAAAGCTTATATGTTAGCTGTTATAAAGTTATATGTATAGTAGAGCATAAAAAGTTATTCAAAATGTTGATTGATTTTTGTCGTAATTTTCAACAACAGTTATTGGAATTTGAAAAAAACCCGATTAAATCGTGAAGTACAACCGAGGGGCAACCGACTCTTTTTTTACTAGTTTTCTTGGGCGTAGAAAAGAGAATTAAACGAAGAAAATGCTTAGAAAAGCAAGAAAAGGGTGATAAAAGTCGGTAAATTTCTTGCTTTTTCTAGAAATTTTTTTTGAAATTTCCCATTTTTCATGAAATTTCCCAACTTTTCTTGCTTTTCTTCGCATTTTCTTGGTTTTCTACACCCAAGAAAATCAGTAAAAAAAGAGTCGGTTGCCCCTCGAGTACAACACTTTCTGATATAGAAGAAAAGCACTAACAATTCAAAACAATAAGCTAATGCGGTGCATAGACACGGATATAGTGCACTTGCATTGCATTATCGTAAGGGCCTAAGGGGCGGCGTTCCAAGTATGATATTGCAAATTCTTCGCGTTCCAGAAGTTCATCATCTGATCGGAATATATTAATACCCATAACCCAATTGCAATTATAAGGCTTACTGTACTTTTTATTTTAGCAATTGTGCCTATTGAGGAAAAGTTTTCTGCCGACAACCACTTTTTAAACTTTGTAAATAAACTTTAATGCACGTCAATAACAAAGAAAAGAACTAATTTCAAATATTACTAGTAGATTCATAGAACGGAGTCATTTTTGAAGGAGCAGCTCACATTTTGTTTTTGCCAGAAAACCTGTGAAGAAATAGCAAAAAGCAATATCATGGATTCTATCCCATGGTATACTTTACTCTCACGCAATTGATTTCGGACTGAGATATTTACACATGACAAATAATATAGTTTCGTCATGACTTATAACTTTCAACAATTTCTCCCCTGCTGGAAAAAATGGGAGCAGTAGTGGGAATCAAACTGGCAGTATAAGCCATAGCTATATTACCTTGTAGTAGTGGTCATAGATCATATACATAAGGTACTTGGTTACCATGGTTGCAGTTATAGTTTCGACACCACACAATTTTATTAATTATCAGTATGATCCTCCATGTAAGCTCAATGATCTATTACAGAATTCAGATTTGTCTTTAACAAAACAGTAAGAGTCAGCCAATAACCACAATAACCATTCATTTAATATGGACTATGGCGCAGCAACGATGTAATGCCAAACAGTCCTCGATATATGAAATAATATGAACGGACACATTGTTTCGATACATTGTTTTGTTATCCCTTTTTTCTACTTTCTATATATGAATAGGGCAGAACCCAAAGCTCATCATTCGAAGTTGGAAAGTCGAAAATACGCCATAGTTACAACATACTAATCGATCCTTAGTATTACAGTCTTGGGTAAATTTCGAAAAATAGTAATTGGTAGGACTTAGGATGTTGAGAATCCTAACACATATGTCCGTCCAAATATAGAATTTATTGACCCCAAAGGCAATAAGGTTTATAGGCATAATATATTTAATTACTTTTTGTTTAATCAGAAGTTTAAATAAATAAATGGTTCAAGTGTGATATAATTTGTAGCGCACTCATTTTACTAGTAGGGCGTGCTATTTCAACCGTGTTTTCATATTTAATATTTGGAAAGGTGCCCAGATAAAAAAGTTTTGTACTAAAGTACGTAGTTTAGTACATATTCATAAGGGCACATTTAGAAACTTTGTTTCTTCCATTTGTAGTATTGTATACTGCTCAATAAAAAGTGGTCGTCTACTAAATAAGATATTAAGAAAAATTTGAGTTGAGCTTCCTAAATATTCTGAATAAAGAAATAATCAAGTTTGAAGATTATGTGTGTTATTACTAAAAATCGGTTAAACAATCAATAAAAAACCCACTACAGTATTTCTACCTCTTATCACTCCAAATTGGAATAATCGATGAAAAATCGATTTTTTCTTAGTAGTGCACATTTCTAACAGTGATCATGTAATTTACTTAAAACCGTGTAAATTATCAAAACCAAACTTTGGCCCTAATAAACGGTTGATACATATACATGCATGATTTTAAAATGTCCAATTAATTTATTTCCAGATAGATTCGAATTTTCATTTTCTTTCTCTGATAATCTAATCAACAATTCAACCTCAATATTATTGCTGAGCCGCAAATTATAGTAAATTTCTAGTTCCTCTTTCATTTTAAAAATGGAATATTCTAAATATTATTGTGCTTTGTAAACACGGATGTAGTCCACTTGCATGGCGTTTTCATTAGTAGTTGCGTTCCAGGTAGGATACCAAGAATTCTTGGCTTTCCAGAATTTCCTCATCTGGTTGGAATCCGATGACAGCCATGGCTTATTGCCACAATTGTCGGGAAAAAAGTCGCCACCAACAGCAACGTTCAAAACAAAGTAAAACTGCAAAAAAGAGGGAAAGAAGTGTAATGGCTCATTAAAAAAACCCAAACAATATATATATATATAGGTACTAACAGGTTTATCAAAAGGGGCCATTTTTGAACCAGACGCCCAGATATTTCTGCCGCTAAATCCACCCAGTTGCCAAAAACCACCAGCAGGAGGAACCATACTACCGATCTGCTGCCCATCTACGTAAAATTGAAATCCATTCGAGGTCCAATACATTTGGTAGGTATGGAAATATGCTGAAAAATCATGGGTCTTATTCAGTCTGAAAAAAGTATTTACATATTATTACACGTTCCTTATTGATCACGATTATGTCTACTTTTCCCAGTAGGTAAGATCAAATTTATTTTGTGAAGAGTCAGGCCCCCAGTTAAGAGTGCTTCCAGTTAATTGACGACCAATAGTCGCACCTCCCCAACAAGTGAGCTTGGCATTGCCACGCACTTCCGTAATATCAATCTCACCAGAAGCAGGCCATTCCCCGTAAGCAGAAGTAGTTGGCAACATCCAAATAGCTAGTTTTATATGAGAAATCAGCAATGATTTTCGTTTTTATAAAAAGAGAGTAGTATTTACCTGGCCATATCCAGTCACCTTTGGGCATCTTAGCCCTCACCTCGACCATACCGTAAGTGAAGCTGAATGACTTTTCAGTCAACATTCGAGCAGATTGGATTGGATTAATTATATCAACTCCAGGTTTACTATATGATGTGGCATTTAAAAATCAGTGAAATCAGTTTCAGTTTATAATGCATAATAGTTTAAATGAATGAAATATATTGAAAAACAAATTATTGTATACATAACACAGTTCCATCCTTCGTAATTAACATTGCAACCTTCTTTGGTAAGATCCAAAACTCCATTGGTCAAAAAAGCTTCATTGAACCGATCTGCTGTTAAAGTCGGTTTGATATACAAAATCCCATTTTTCACAAAACTATGTACATATTAGTATACATACATTATAATTCAGTTTTTTCATTGTTGCTTTGTATTGTGATTCTATGAATATATGTATGAATGGTATTACCTATTTTCTGGACGGTTGTCGTAGTATTGGAATTCGTTATTTCCGCCTCTCCATCCAGTGATCATATGACTCCAACGAGATAAATTCAAAGTGTTGAACTCTTCCTTCCACATCGGCGTGACTGTTTTCTGTGTGATATAATTCAATCTAACATTAATTAGCCCACACATTTACAAGTCATCTTGATCATTTTTATTATTACATTGACAATATAGCCACAGACACCGCCGCCAGGGAGATTTTTTGGAGCTTCGTTAATGGAAGTGGTGATTAACTTTAGGTAGCAAATGTTGTTTGTCCAGGTGAAATGGGTGCAACTAGGATTGGAAATGCAAGAGCCTCCGCAAAGGGCTCCGGTGCCTTTTTGGGTTATTCTACCAATGTCATAACCAGGGAAAATGCAGTTCAAAGCCCATACAACTTGACCACTTTTCTGCCAATTTATTTGGGCTGATACAATGGAAAATGTCGTCAATAGGATGAGGCGGAAAAATAGGTGATTAAACATTCTGCTGGTAAATAAAATTACTTCAGTGTGATAATGGTAATAAATAACTTTAAGTTTAGATATGTAGTGTAGTTGACTAGTTATAGTAACGACTCCAAAGTAAGACTGTGCAAATAAACAAATTTAGAGGAATTGTATTAAATTACTCAGCAAATGCAATGTCCTTCATGTGGCTGGCAGCGCTGGTTTTCGTCGATGTAGGAAATTGAATTGGTTTGTTTTTCTTTTCCTTCCCTTTTTTGCCTCAAACATATGACGAATAATAACCACCTGTTCCAGCTGTTGTTTACGATAAAGTGGTCGCCGGTTAGCCGTTGTTTCAAATGTTTGAATTCAAACTGAGCGTATTTTTTTTGTTTCTTTTTATGGCTTTAATTTAGATTCAACAAGCAATCTCTAAGCGAAAGAAAGGCAATTTTTACTGTTTGGTGGGACGCAAAAAGTATCTAAATCCGGTATTATATTTAGGAGGAAAGTAAACATACTATAATTCGATGCACTTTTCAAGAAAATTTGTTTGTAACCTTTATGTGTGTTAATTTCACAAGAACAAAACAAACCTTTGAACCAAATATCTAATAATTCAGCATGTTATAAAGCAGCAATAAATAATTAAAACTGTATAAATCTTCCAGGATGCAGTATCTCGGAAGATACGCACTTTAAAATATTAGAATAAAGTACCTGATCCTCGCTGTGTAGCTATTTCAACAATAAATACGACAACGATAACGGTTGCAAACGGGGCATAGACTTTTGGTCTAAAAACCTAATTAATAACTATTTAATGATAAATAACATCTGTTATGATGAATATACTAGAAAACTGCTCAACATATCGCCCTATTTTAAGAGCATAGTAGCAGCGCACGAGGAAACCAGTTACCATCAAACTTGCTTCAACATAATAACTAAAAGACAGTTATCAAGGTTTATAGTGGTAATAATTATGAAGATATTTACTTTTTCCTTATATATTTACGGTCTATATATGTGTTGCATTATTCATTCATTTATTTGCGCACTATAAGGACTATATGTCCATTTTTATAATTGTCTTGTTGGTGACAATTTTTTAAATATTAAAATAAATAAAAATAAAGATCTTTACTAGGATTTAAATAAATGTTTCAGTTAGAAATGAAATTTGTTCATCGAATCACTTAATTATTTAAGAATCGCGATGATTTTGTTTTCGCACAACAATTTCATAAAGCACAGCGCAATTATGTTGCCCAATCAGTCTCTTGGTGCGCCAGGTGCTAAAGTATTAGTAATACGTTATACTGGTAATACTGTATTACCAGTATAATGTGCATTATGGTATACAATATACATGGTTAATTTAATTGAACAGTGAACTATAAGCATGCTAATCAGTAAAATTTACCAGCCGGTTGGGATCTTTCCATGATCGTACTTTTGTTATACTTGACATTAATATTTAACATTTGTATGCGTGATGATAATTGAATTAATCTATAACTCCAAAATACTAATTCGTCGTTTACTTTTACATTTGAATACATTTTCAACAGAAATGGTAAAAAAAAACATTTTCAAGTAAACAAAATTGATTGTTAAATTTGCCTAAAATCAGTTTAATTGTTGATGGTAATGTATATGGCTATAAGCTATAATTCTTTTTTCGGTGATGGGATCGTCAGCAAGGCTTTAATCATAAGTATTCTGACAATAATTATTATAATCATATTCATAAATGAAGCATGGAACTTGATGGTAGCTAATTTGTTTAAAATACAATTTCCGTCACTTAAATAATTGGGGGAAATCCAATAAAACATTCCCGAAATAACAGTTGAAGTTATTCATAATCATGTCTTTGCATTTATTTCCATCCCTTATGTAAGACTATGAAACTTGTTCCGCAAGCTAGTTTTGAGGTACGAATGAAGGGATCAATACTACTCCCCAATCTTATGCCATACATGATTTTGCTGTTTTTTCATTATTCTACCTTCTTGAATATGTTACCGGTATGTAATAAGATATCCAAAATTATTTAAATCTTTCTGCGAACAAAAATTTGATGCATTTAATATTGAATAATACTAATACATTTAAGTTTTTTTTTTATGCCGTTTAAATCTTGCTGACTTATCACACTAAAAACTACTGAGGATTTTTTTACCGCCAGAGCAGCATATTACTTTCAAATTAAATCCTTTAATGCTATTGTATTTGACTTGGACACGAGCTTGGACATATACTATACGTGCTCAAATGATACCTTAAAATACTGTCACATTTTCTTGTAGACTTTCTAGATTTTAGATGTGCAATATTTACTTTTCAACCTTTGTGTGTATTTATTTCACAAGAATGTAACAAATCAAATTACCATATTCAATAACACAGCATACTGTAAGGCCAATCAATTAAAACGGTATAAATATTCCAGGATATGGTTATTATGACCACCAATGAACATTAATTCATATTGTACCATTTCCAATGCTGATCCATAATAAATACATTGCAATCGCTGACAAAAATTTGAGCTCCATTGAATTTCTTGTTTTCAGGAACTGCGAGACATTTCCCATGATCATTCTTTATCAAATAGAATCCAGGACGGGATTGTAAATCAAGGAAATGAAACTTTTGACCGTTTTCATCTAAGCTTTCCCATTGAACGAGAGGAATATTGGAAGGAGAATTTCCAGGCGAGGCCGCGCATTTCCCATGACCGTTGCACAAGTGTCTATTTCCGCTACCAAAAGAGGTCTTATATTCCAGCT
Organism: Chydorus sphaericus; assembly: GCA_030141595.1. NCBI lineage: Eukaryota > Metazoa > Arthropoda > Branchiopoda > Diplostraca > Chydoridae > Chydorus > Chydorus sphaericus. The sequence continues at coordinate 8,495,195 of CM057933.1, forward strand.
CCATAGCATTCCTTTAGCTTTTTGATTGCATTCCCATTGGATCAGATTTTTATTTTTTATACTGACGTTATCACGTATGGCGGCGCATTTTCCTAGACCGTTGATGAGATTAGCCATACGTGGAGGTAGAATTGTGTGTGTTCCCCGCCCTTTCACGTCGACGTCGCTCTTACCAATTGAACTGAAGTTTCCTCCTGAAAATTCCGTCGATTTATTGACATTTATTAGCTTCAAATGACCAATTCGCTTTTCTAATGTTGATGAATTGAAAGGGCCTTCCAGTTGTTTAAATGCGCAATAGATGCTTTGAAGATTTTTTACTTCATTATTTGATTCATCGGTTTTGACGAAGTAATAACCATTCAAAGTGTATCCCAATCGAAAAAGATCGGAACAATTGGTTGGTGGACCATAAAATGTCCCTTGATGTTGATTTAAGTTAAAGTTGTTTTTACTCTTTCCAATTTCTTCAAATCCTTTGTTTTGAGTCGGAAGAAGTCGATAAGGTCGCTTTTGTCAAACTTTTGTCGAATATTGATTCTCTCGTACCAAGGAGGATTCGTCATAGTTCATCCTTTTATCAAGCTCTTCAGTAATTGTCTGATGAATTCTTTTGTCCTGCGATTCAATAATTTCTTTCAAAAGGACGATGTCCATGTTCTGGATCTTGTTTTCTTCTCTGAGAAGACCAATATCTTGACGAAGATAGCCTAGTTCTAAATTAAATAATAAATACATTTATAGGTTTTTATTCGAACAAAATTGTATTTCTTACCATTTTTATTCATGAAGTCGTTCGATGATGCACTCGAATATTTAATGAATAAAATAAGAAGAAGGCAATAACACGTAAGCATTCTTTCTGGCTGAAGTTTCCACGAATGGTAAGACTTTATGGTTTCAGCATCCGATCAACTCGTTAGCACATACGCAATTGAGTAAATCAAATGTTTATCAAGTTTTTATATCTTTACATCGTTATTCATGTTTTTCTGCATTTAATATTTCCAGAAAATTTCCACAGGAATTCATAAACGCCTACACATTAGCTCTAAACATATTTTTTTTTGCTCTGCTGACGCACATGAATACTAACACGGGAGTTTTGATTATTTATTTGTCGTTTCCAGATGTTTATATCATACAGCAGAATGAAATTATTCGACTGAAATCATGAAGCGCTTAAGTATTAATCAAATAAATACAAATTCACAGCATGGGAATTAATTACTATGTCTATAGAATTTACTTCGTGACTCTTTCAATGATTTGAGTACCCATTGGTCCGTCGATATATCCTTTTACATTTCAAATATGGTTTTATAGTTTTCATCAATTTTAATGCTGTAGTGTAGATCAAAACACCTACACAGATATAAATAAATTTGTGAACTGCTCACGCGCATGAATCTTATATTTTTGCCTTGTTAACTGATTGGTCTCTGGTTAGGAATATCATTTGAGTTTTCTCCTTAAATTGACTCTTAAAAAACCTAGAAACTTAGAATGTATATAATACGTTGCCAATGTATTATTTAGAAATGCTTATGGGAGATTCCATACACAAAACGTATATAGACTTACATTTACCTTCAAATCGGTTTCATTTAACTCCATACTTAGTTTTGTACAGTGATGTAACCTATATTATAGAAAATCAAGAATTATCATAGACGAATTGATAGATTCCTTATTGATTAAAAAGGAATACTGAAGGTATCAATACTACTCTTTAGTCCAGTGAAAGCATTTAGCCTAAAATAATGACTTTTTCATAATCATCAGATCGTTTGAGTTTTTTGAAACTACGACGACCCAGTTTCCACCATAATTTTTAAAAATGAAATATAGAATCCAGGACGGGCTATACAACAACAAATTATTCAAGGAGTCGTACGCCCATTGGAAAGTGAATTCAGGGGAGAGGTAGCTCTAGTAGCACTAGCATTGCCTCTATATTAGCCTCGTCGTTGTTAGGTCTCAAGGTTCACGCTTAAATAGCTACTTGTTTTTCTTTCCTTAAAAGATCATAGGAGGTTTAAATACCTCAATCATATTTTTAAATAATCTTCATAAATAGTCATATTTCACTTATTTCACACGAATCAGCATTTTGGGTTTGTTAAGAGTCTTTCACTTTTGAAACAATCAAACAAATGAATAACTGTTGGTGATTTTCAACATCGTCATTTATTTTTATTTTTTAGGGTTGAAATTGGAAAAGAGTATGCCGTTTTTATTTATATGTATATATTGTAAGGATATCCATAATATGAATTGTAGAAAGCTGTTATTGCGGTGCATAAACGCGGATGTAATCCACCTGCATTGCGTTATCATTGGTGATAGCGTTCCAAGTAGGATACCAGGAATTTTTTGCGTTCCAGAATTTCTTCATTTGATTGGAATCTGATCGGAACCACGGCTTATCATAACCTTGATTCGAGCAATTGTCGGGGAAAAAATTGCCACCAACGGCCACGTTCAAAACTAAGTAAAACTGCAAATAAAATGCGATAGCAATAATAATTAATACAATTCTATAAACTGCTAATATTTTATAGATGTGACTTACAGATTGATCGAACGGAGCCATTTTCGAACCAGATATTATTGCCGGAGAATGCACCCAACTGCCAGAATCCACCGTTGGGAGGCGTCACTTTACCGATCTCCTGCCCGTCCACGTATAAAATTCGAATCCGTTTGAGGTCCAGTACATCTGATAAATGTGGAAACTGGCTGAGAAATCTTGGCTCGTATTTACTATGTTAACATAATAAACGTGCGCATTAAATATTCTAATTTATTTATGATATGTTATTGAATTTTCCCAGTGAGTTTGTGGATATTTATCTAGCGTAGAGCTAGTTCCCCAATGAAGGGTGCTCCCAGTCAATTGGCGGCCCCTAAGCGAACCCCTGCAGGTAAGATTGGCATTACCACGGACTTCGGTTAGATCGATCTCTCCAGATCGAGGCCATGCTCCGTGAGTGGAATTAGTTGGCAGCATCCAAATAGCTTTTGAAAGGATAGCTTTATGTCGTGTATTCAAAAACGATTAAAAGTAACTATTACCAGGCCGTATCCAGTCACCTTTGGGCATCTTAGCCCTTACCTCTACCACGCCATAGGTAAAGCTGAAGAATTTTTTCGAAAACAAGCGAGCAGATTGAATTGGATTGATGATGTCAGCTCCAGGCGTACTTTTGTAATGTGCAAAAGAAATCAATATTATATTTAATATGTTTAACATTGAATGATCAGAGTGTAATGGAACTCAATACATAACGCAATCCCATTCGTCGTATAGTTGACATTGCATCCTTCTTTGGTGAGATTCAGAACTCCGTTGGTAAGGAACGATTCGTTGAATCGGTCAGCTGTCAAAGTTGGTTTGATGAACAACTGTAAAATCTACTGAAACTTATTCTGTTCTGAATCAGAAAGACTTCAAGTTACAAACTACTCTAAGGAATGTAACTAGTTAGGTACTTATATACTCTGATATATTTTGTCCAAATTGCACATATACATATATACACTACAGTAAAAGAATAAAAGTATATGATATTACTGAATAATGCACGGATGCACCTGATGTCAATGGATAAGAGTGGTTGCATTGGGCTGAATGAATCTAAGCAGGAGGCTTCACCTCTCTACTTCCTGTACAGAATCTAACACCCTGCACACACTGGGGAGGATCACTTCTCCCCGGGTCTATCTGTATGTAACTCTGAAATGTAACTGCTGGGGAGGATCACCTCTCCCCGGGTCTGTCTTAATCTAACACAGAATCACTCGGGGAGGATCACTTCTCCCCGAGTCTATCTTAATGTAATTCTAAAATGTAACTACTGGGGAGGATCACCTCTCCCCGGGTCTATCTTAATGTAACTGCCTAAATCCAGTGCCGGATTAGGGGTAATGCGGGCTCTAGGCAGAGCCTGTTTAGAACCCAATTTTTGGGCCTTTTTCGGACCTTTTTCGGGCCTTTTCCTTGCAAATTTTTTGCGGGCCTCAGGCAGCTGCCTAGTCTGCCTGCAGGCTAATCCGGCACTGCCTAAATCTAAAAAAGGAGTGCGTCCAAGACTCCTCCTGAGGGTGCTACGTCATACAAAATATCATAATTGGCGGGAATGAATTTGCGGGGTTCCGGCTCTTCTCTTGTCTGTTGGGATAGTCCCAACAACAACATCCGCTACAGTTACGTACAAAATGGGATGTTGTTGTTGGGACTATCCCAACAGATTTTGTACGTAACTGTAGCAAATGTTTCATGATAAACGTAATTGTGATGGTAACCAAAAAAAGGAATATCGGAATACCTTTTTTCTGGGCGATTGTCGTAGTATTCAAATTCACTATTTCCACCTCTCCAACCAGTGATCATATCCAGCGAGACAAGTTTAAAGTGTTAAACTCTTCCTGGCTCCTGCCACATTGGGGTAACTGTTTTCTATAGTAATTCAGCCAAAACTTTAGAAGTTCAGTTCAAACTCAGTTTTATTAAGCATTTAAATTACGTTAACAACGTAGCCACAGCAACCTCCGACAAGTAGACTATTTGGTACCACATTACTAGTAGTATTAGTTATTAAATTCATGTAACATACATATTGTTCGTCCAGGTAAAATGAGTACAACTGGGATTAGAGATACAAGAAGCTCCACAAAGTGCCCCAGATCCGTTTTGGTTTACCTTGGCGATATCGTAGCCATGGAAATCGCAGTTCAAAGCCCACATAACTTGTCCTCTGTTACCACTCTGCCAATTAATTTGGGCTGGGCTGATGCAAATATAGAAAGTAACAACGGAATCAATAGGACGATCCGACGATGACGATGAAGAAATGACGCCACATTGTATAGATTATTATTGATTATTGCTGGTTTGACACCAAAGCAAGACTGAAAACACTTTTGATATGAATTTGAATATATCTTTGTTAGTAGGCTAGAGGAGGAAATGGAAGAAAATTCAATAGGTTTTTCCGCTCCATATTTGGTTGATCGAACACAGTAAATTGTAATTTTAAAAAGTATAATCAGGGGTTTTAACCATATTTATTGTTCTATGAATGTTTGCATAATTTTTCCTTTTATTTCCATGATAGTTATGTGGTTCCATATCTTAGATTTGTGTAAGAACCAGTATTTTTTACTTGTTTTGAGCCGTGCATTATTGTAGATATGAAATAAAGAATATTTTACGGGGTTTTAAATCATTGTTACATTCATTGCCACATAGAAAATACCACACAACAATGTTGTGTGGCATCACAATTCTACCAAATATATGTTGTGACAACATGTATTTGGTAGAATTGTGATGGGCATTATTGTGTATAAAGTAGTATGTGGCGCACAATATAATATCCATAAGTGACATACATTTATCCGCCTGCTGACGGAGCTTGTAATCAGCTGATTCTTTTTTAAGTGTTTGACCCAATTTTACTGCTTAAACATTTAGAATAACAACTAATTTTTTTTTATTGGCTTGAAAATCATTTCTGTTCCTATTACTCGCACCTTGTTACAAATTAAATTCGTTTTTAAGTCAGTATAAATTCAACTTTTCAAAATTCTATGTTGAAAATCTAAGTGTCTATAGGTAAATGGTAGTTTTTTTTCAAACGTGTAGCCTTTCCCATTTATTTCCTTTCTCTGACTATCTAGGTTGGCATCGTAAATGGAATTTCTTAAAGTTTTACCGGGATTCAGTTTGTATGCATTAAATGTCTATTCTATTGGGGCTACAGTTCAAATAATGCAGAAAATGTCATTTCATTGATAAACGCGGATGTAGTCCACTTGCATGGCGTTGTCGTCAGTACCGGCATTCCAGGTAGGATACCACGAGTTTTTTGCTCTCCAAAATTTCTTCATCTGATCGGAATCCGATTGGGACCATGGCTTATTATAGCGTTGATTAACGCAAGTGTCACCGAAAATGTTACCACCAACAGCCACATTTAAAACAAAGTGGAACTAAATTAAATAAATTATAATTATTCAATACTAATTGGTGTTAAAGGATATATGAGATTTTGATAATTACAGGCTTGTCGAAAGGAGCCATTTTGAAGCCAGATTTCCATATGTTATTCCCAGAAAATCTACCCAACTGCCAAAAACCACCCGAAGGAGGATTCTTTCGACCGACTTGCTTTCCGTCAACGTAGAAAGTAAATCCATTTGGAGTCCAGTTCATCTTGTAGATGTGGAAATCCGATGCAAAATCTCGATTTGAATTCTCTCTGTTAAGTAGAATATATAAAAGAAATGGGAAAAATTGGGAGGTATAATAACAATATCACACTTTTTAAAATTGTATATTTACTCTCGCCAATGAGTTTGCTCCCATCGATTTTGTCCAACAGTTGGTCCCCAATGAAGAGTGGTGCCCGACACTTGGCGACCAAACGGTCTACCTCCGCATTGAAAATTGCCATTGCCACGACTTTCTGTTATGTCTATCTCACCGGATGCAGGCCAACTTCCGTAGGCTTCCGTAGTGGGCAGCATCCAAATTGCTATCAATTAGAATGAATAACATTAATTTAAAAAAATCGAATTATATTGGTTAGTTGGAATCATATTATACCTGGCCATATCCAATCTCCTTTGGGCATCTTGGCCCTTACTTCGACCGTACCATAGATGAAACTATAAGAATCTTTGGTCACAATTCGGGCTGATTGGATTGGGTTAATGATATCTACTCCAGGGTTGCTATTATAATACTTACATTAATGAAAGCGACACAATACACATATCGCAGGACTTTTAAGACTTACATTCTACAATTCCAGCCTTCGGGGTTAAAATTGCACCTTTGGGTGAGATCCAATTGCCCATTGCTCAAAAATGGTTCGCCAAATTGGTCTGCCGTTAATGTTGGTTTGATGTACAATTTCCCATTTTTCACAAAGCTGTAAGATAACGTAAGTAATAATAAAGATTAAAAATTATATATCATAGCTTACAAGCAATGAAAGCTATATTACCTATTTTCAGGACGATTATCGTAGTACTGGAACTCTGAATTTCCACCTCTCCACCCAGTGATGATGTGTTTCCATCGCCTTTTATCAAAAGTATTGAAATCTTCTTGCCATACCAATTTATTATGAGTACTGCTTGGACTATTCTGTGAACATAGAATCGAGAATCATATTGCGAAAAATTTATATTTCTATAATAAGAGTATAAACCTTCCTATTGTTATCTTCCTGCCCATTTTGAGCAGAAATCGTTGTGCTCAAAAACAACAATAATAATGATAGAATAACTATTCGTAAAGAATTGTAAAACATCTTATTGAAAAAGACTATAATGATTGCTCTACAGAGGAGGACTGGATGAAAATGTGGAGAAATTTTGGTTAATATATGTACATGCGGTAAATTACTAAACGTATTATATTTCTTTTTGTATTGGTATACAGCAGGAAGTGGGGAAAGATTAGGCTATCATTTGAATCTTATTTACTACACTGCGGTTACAATATTTAAAAATTAATAAATAAAAATTCGGGCTTACTCCGGAATTGGTTCGAAATTATGACTCAAACAGGATAGCTAGATAATTTGTAATGATACCAAAATTATGGTCATCGCAATTCAAATTTTTATTTTCTAACGCGCAGTACATCATAAGGAAATATTTATTTCATCTGATGAGCAGTCCAAACAAATATTGCGTCATGATATCCTAATAAGATGTAAAATAAAACAGTAAAGGATCGAAGATTAAGACAGAAATCTCGAGTCGACACGTTTAACGTAATAGATTCAAGTGGAAGAAAATTATTTGTGTAATTGACCATCCCATTCTGACATTAGTGCTTGCAAAACTTGATTGGCTCCAATTAAGGAGCCTTCCGCTTCCTCTACATCTTCTACAAGAATCGTTTCTTGTTCTCTCAAGCTCTTTAGTTCATCTTCCAACATCTTCATCTCGTTTTCCAGGCATAATGCCGAGTACTCCGCCAGTACGACATCTTTGTGCACTGCTTCATTATCCAGAGACTTGATATTCAATTCGATAGCTTCACATTGTTTGGCTCTGAGATCGTATTCCACCGCCACTTTCTTAGAAGCAATCGCGTTCATCTTCCCCCGAATGTCCCTCTCCTTTGAGGATGCATCATCCAGCTCTTTCTGAGCGACTTTCACCTTCTTCTTCATCACTTGAATGCGGCTTTGTAGATCAAGTAACTTGGCCTCTTTTTCCTTATTGAAGCGGAGGAGTTGATCATCACGTTGCTGATTGGATTCTTCTTCCACCTCAACTTCAAAATAAATATACTTGTATATTTAATGGTGCTTTTTTAACCATGTAAAATAGATTATTCTACCTTTGATAGGGGAAGATCTACTAGCGCGTCCGAAGAAACGATCCAATGTTACTTGAGATTTACGGATAGCTGACTGATTGGACGTAACCGTTCTTCTTGTGGTACCATTGGCTGCCTGTTCTATTCTCTCCTTCAAAGTAAAATAATTATGTAAATAACTGCATTTTTGAAAAACTACTTTCTTTACAAACCTTGAGGGTATGGCAGTCCTGTAAGTGGAGGTCAATAGTCGTCTTACTGTCCGACGAAAAGGAACAAACAGAGCACTCAAATTCTCCGTTTCTTCTATGGCCGCGTTCGTGCGCTTTCATTTGGATAGATAGTAGCGAAGAAAAATCACAGAGCGTACATCTGAGTACAGTTTTATCACAGTTCTCAATGCTTTGTTGGGCTTCAACCTTAACATGATAATAAAAAAGAAAAAGTCAATTAAAAAATTCTAGTTTACAGTAATCATGAATCATTTTGATCATTACAGGTTTCATCGCAGCCGCTCCATCACTGATATGATTACTGCAGTCCATTTCATGATCATCCGAGTCATCTTCCTACATACAAATCCATAATTAAGTGAGAAGCGGATTCAAACTGAATCAAATAATTTAATATACCCGAGATGATACGGTGGAATCTAGAGCGGACTCCTCTTCAAGACGGTTGCGGTTCCGTTTTTGGGCTACTTCTTCATCGCAAGCCAATCGCTTATTATTCTGATCCTTTTTTCTAGTTAGGTCTCTGGCTACCTTCTCTCCATCCACACTAGTTTCCACAACTTTTACCTGTTACAATAATATAATAATTAGTAATGTACTCAATTTAAAGAAAGATATGTGATCAATACCTTTGATGGTGCCCTCTTCACAACTTTTTTATTCGTCGATTTAACTTTTTGATGATGATGCTCCAAGTGCCGAAAGATGACATATTCGTACTCTGACGAAAAATTGCAGCAATTACACTTGAATTCTTCATCTCGATTGTGCCCCTTTTCGTGAAGCCTCAAATTACCCGAACTTCTAGTGGAGTATTCGCACTGAGGACATCGGAGTATTGGGAGAACTTTCGATGCCTCCAGTTCAGCACTTTCATTCTTCATTTAAAAATGAAATTATCAATAATAAATCTTATTACAGCAAACAGTTTTAATAATACTTGGTTAGTGTGATGATTTTTAACGTGTCGATCAACAGTAGCTGCACAATCCGAAGAATATGAGCACAGGTGACAACGATGAGTGTACTCCTTCCGGTGGTGCAGTTGATGCTCTGTATAAGATCGCTTGCTATGAGTCTTGTATTGGCAAAAGGTGCAGTGGTGATTGTTTGGTCTCGATGGAGGCGGAAGCGCCGTCGTAGAGAGCGGATGCAACGCTTTAACGTGAGCCTCCAGGTGTGCACGCTTTGTGCTTTTATAATCACAGTCACGGCAGAGCCAGTATCTTATTCGAGCACCATTCGGGGCATAGTACCACTCTTTTCTCTCTTTCCCAGGTGAATTACCAACCTTTTCCTGTAATTTAAGTAAAATAATATGTAAATAATAAATAGAAGCAAGTAATAATAATAATAAAACCTGATGAATATTTGGCGTATTAGAGTGATAACGTTTAGCATGACGGGCTACGGCGTGCAAGGCGTCCGATGAGAAGGAGCAGAAGGAACATTTATGTGCAAATTTATTCCGGTGATTCATTTCGTGCCGCTCGAACTCTTTTTTTCTCATTGTGCTGTACTCACAATCAGAGCACTGGAGCAGGACTTGAGCCGATTTAGTCGTTGGACGAGGTGGTAGAGCAGTGGTGGATTTGGGATGCACCCGCTTTACGTGATTCTCCACATTTTGACGAGTCGACTTGAAATCGCAATCGCCGCAGTGGGCGACCCTTTTACGACTGCCTTTAGCGTCATAAATCCACTCTTCAGAGTCGTTTTCATCTTCTTCTGAGCTCGTTGCATCATTTCCCACCTAAATTACATTTAAATCGTGAAAATATTAGTAGTCAAACTTGGAAGAGTTTTAATTAGATAATTAATACCTGATCGACGCCCTTCGTTTCTGAAAGGATGCGGTCTCTCTCGCAACCAGAATGGTGGTTCTTCACATGTAGATAAATATCTAGTTTGTGCTTGAGACTGTAAGAGCACAATGGGCAGATATGTCCGGCTCTCCTTTCGTGACGTTTCTCATGCCATCTCATGTGTTGGGGTAGGATGGTCTGGTACTCGCATTTCGTGCAGCGGAGGGCGGTACCGGCTAACTGTTTTGAATTATTATTTACTGTTATTAGTATTATTAGAAAGTTGGGGTGGAGGTTTTGTGCATATTTACCAATGGTTCTTGGCGTTTCCATGGCTTCTTTTTTCTTTTGGGGATTTCATAATCCATGCCTTCAGTATCATCAGTAGATGCTGTTGATGAAGAGGATGTCTCTTCCATTTATAAAAAGAAATTTTAAGAGCTGCAAGTTTTCCCTTTCTTCTGATTCCTGAAATATATTTGAAGATGGTGTTAAATAGTAATAATGAAGGAAAATAAAACAGCAACACTTAATTTATTACCTTTCAATATTATGGCTTGATTGAACACCTTTCAGAAGACAGAAGCCAAATCTATTAACCCTTGAGACATTATATAGTTTATAATGAATTTAGAAATATATTTATATCAGTTCAATACTATGTCAAGATAATATTATGTCTAAAAGGAATCCAGTAATAGGTGGATACCTTTCAAAATAGAACCCTTTCCCAAGGACATGTCCAAAAAGTATTGCCAGTAAAAATTTATTTTCTATTCAACCAAATTCTCAAACTTATTGTCGGATATATTTTGCAGGGAATCGGCGTGAAAAATCGAGATGAATAGACAACATGGCCTCCATTTCATATGCCTAGGATAGGGCATGTTCGCGTTGGCATAGGCCTAACAGTGTTGCCAAGTCGTACTGCGCACTGAAATATCCACGGCTCCGCCGTGGATATTCCCCCTGATGCAAAGCACTGCGATAGGGGACGGGGTGGCCTAATGGTTAGCGCGGTAGGGTGCGCTACGGGAAGGGTGCCGAGGGTGGGTGGGAACGATCCCCGGCGCTTCCTTATTGGCTTTTTTTTGCTGGATTCTCATTGGATTGAGTTTTCCTGCATTCTTATTGGTTTTTTAGCTGTTTAACATAAAAATTAACATAATTTATTAATTAGGTCCCGGATAGGTCACTATTAAGCCAATGGTAGGCGCCGTGAGTAGGTTACTTTGATTTCCCGAGTAGGTGAAAATTACGTCCACTTTTGGCTTAGGGTAGGTCACTATTGCATAACTTTTAGGTTAGGTTAGGTTAGGTCAGGTTAGGTTAGGTTATTTTATGCAAATTTAGCATAAAAATCAATTAATTCATTAGGTAGGTTGCGGGTTGCCGAAACCGATGAGGTTTCAGCATTTCAAATGTAGGTGGCGTAGTAGGTTTCTCCATAAGAAAACTGCCCACGCGAATATGCCCTATCTAAGGCATATGAATTGGAGGCCAGGCTGTGATTTTGCCGGCGTATCGTGCTTTTTTACTGGCGTTTATATGTCAAAACAAACTTCTGAAGACGTCTGCTTTCTAGAGGTGTTGGATAAACAGCAATAATCGTAAGGAAACATTATGCCCTGAGCAGAAATTTGTGTATCTATCACGCAGTATCAGGGCGAAGCTGATAAATCTTTTGTAACCATGAATCATTCTGTATTTTTGTCAGTTTTTCCATGCAAACAAACACCGGAAAGTAAAAAAAAGCAGATCCTAGCTGGAATTTTTTATTCACGCTTACGCACGACTTATCAGCTCCGCCTAAGCGTCGTATTTTTTCGCTTCGCTCGAAAATACGCCGCTGGCTCGCAATTATGATTTGAATCATTTGATCGTAAAAATGAAAGATCCTGGAACAAATATTAAGGCAATTTAGAGTACAGTATCCTTCAGTGAAATGTGCCACCCCGACATGACTGGTGGAAAGCAAAGACCAATCCGACGACAAGGTCGTTGCCATTTATTGGCCCTTTGATTTTTTCCCCTGTGAATTGTCCTATTGAAAACCATTCATAGGAAAACAAAATTTTCGGATTGGCCTTTGTTTTCCGCCACTCATGTCGGAGTGGCACATTTCACTGAAGGATACTGTACGTCTTTCATCATAGAAAAAAAATTTGCCCAATTTTGTAAAATAACATTTTTTAATGAGGACATGATTGAAAAGAGCGTAAAGAGCAGGCTACTGAGTAGTTTTTCCGCGATGATTATTTTTAAAATAAAAAATTCAAATAAATTCAGATAAATGTTTTTTGTTTGTATATTTCCATTTTTAGATAATTTTTGTTCTATTCCTTCAATTGTTTTTGGTTTACTAAATAAAGAAATTATAGGTCACCAATAAAGTGCTCGCTAAATAAAGCAGTTTCCAGCTGAATATTTTAATTAAATATATTTATATCTCTATATAGATTATATTATTTTAAAAATATTTTCTGAAAATCTACTGCGGTGCATAGACACGGATGTAATCCACCTGCATGGCGTTATCATCAGTGCCTGCGTTCCAGGTCGGTAACCACGAATTTTTGGCGGCCCAGAATTTGTTCATCTGATTGGAATCCGTTTGCGCCCACGGCTTATTATAACCTTGATTAATGCAATTTTCTGAAAAGAAGTTACCGCCGACTGCCACGTTCAAAACAAAGTGAAACTGCCAATTTAAAAAAATACATACATTAATTGGATTATTCAATTATTTGTACAATACTAACTAAACTTTCTATACTAACAGGTTTATCGAAAGGAGCCATCTTAGAACCAGAAGCCCAGATGTTGTTGCCAGAGAATCCACCCAACTCCCAGAAACCACCTGAAGGAGGAATCACTTGGCCAATTTGCTGCCCGTCCACGTAGAAAGTCATTCCGTTTTCATTCCAGTTCATCTTGTAGATATGGAAATCCGAAGAAAAATCCGGATTAGAATTCACTCTGTATACATCAGAATGATTTAGATTATACATTTCAAATTAATAAAAAACTGTAAATCAATATACTTTTCCCAATGAGTTTTTGACCACTGATTTTGTCCGGTGGTTGGTCCCCAATGAAGAGTGGTGCCGGATAGTTGGCGACCAAACGGCCCACCCCAGCATTTGTAATCGGCATTGCCCCGGACCTCAGTCAGATCTATCTCGCCGGATGCTGGCCAACCTCCGTAAGCAGAAGTAGTGGGAAGCATCCAAATGGCTTTTTTTCAAAAATACAAATGACAAATTTACATAATAATATGGATCGTTGATTGACATTATACCTGGCCATATCCAATCTCCTTTGGGCATCTTGGCTCTCACCTCGACCACTCCGTAAGTGAAGCTGAATGAGTCTTGGGTCACGATTCGGGCTGATTGAATTGGGTTAATAATATCTGCTCCAGGATAGCTATGTTGCATAATATTCGGTTTAACATTTACACACTATAATCAATAAGTACTGCTAAAGAACGAAGACTTACACTTTACAATTCCAGCCCTCAACATCCAAATTGCATCCTGCACCAAGATCCAAGGGCCCTTTGTTCAAGAAAGATTCACCAAATCTGTCAGCCGTAAGGGTTGGTTTGATGAACAAGACTCCATTCTTCACAAAACTATTACAAATTAGCAAATTATAAACGATATGTAATTATGTGTTCAATAAACCAATGGGTTGTGCAATCGTTTAACAATGTAACCTATTTTCAGGGCGATTATCGTAGTATTGGAACTCGTTATTTCCGCCGCCTCTCCATCCGGTGATGAGGTGCTTCCAACGCTTCGTATCTAAGCTGTTAAACTCTTCTTGCCATATTAAATTGCTGGGGGGAGGGCCAGTAGTAGTAGAATCACTCTGCTGCACTCACATATTATACATCAATGAAAAATTTAGTAAGTAATTAAATATAGAAATTATAAGTATTATAACTGTTTCAAATTATAAATGATTGAATTACTTGAACAACGAAACCACAAACTGCAGATGGCACTTGAGTTGGAGTGGTGGTGGTGGTGATTCTTTTCTTGTAGCAAACGTCGTTGAACCATGTGAAATGAGTGCATTGGGTATCGGCAAGGCAGAAACCACCACAAAGTTCTCCTGCCCCGCTTTCCTTTCCGATGTTGAAACCATAGAAATCGCAGTCCATCGCCCATTTTAACTTTCCGTCGTTACCGTCTTGCCAATTTTGGGCTGAAACTGAGCTGAATATTATCAATAGGGATAGCAAGACCAATGGAAAATTATAATCAATCATTTTGGGATTGATAGAAAAGATGGTCTTGCTTGAATGGACTCTGAGGGATGACTGGCTACTTTTGGAATATAAGGCAAATATTTATATATGGCGGACATTTGTATAGATAAAACAGGGGCATGTGAAGAATGCTTTCCGCGGTCCAACGAACTCGTTAATTATTACTGTCCACCAGCAGCAGCGTAAATTAAGCGTGCTCCCTTTCCTCACTCTATTATTTAAAATTTTTTTGCATGAACAGCCTATTCGTATATATGTAGACGCTTTACCGTAGTAATTGACAGCATATAATTAGTAATAAATAATAATACCGTATAATAATTAGACTATGTATCTATATTGTTGGCTGATTTCCCTTTAAAATTTTATTGAAAAATCAACTAATATTTAGAGAAGAAACTATATTTAAAATGTGCGTTTGCAGTTATGCCAACTTTTTAGGACTGAATCAAATTTGGCGTGCAAAACAAATAAAAAAGCACAAAAACGCTCGTGCTTGTCTTGATAAATGTTGCGTGATGCATGATATGAACGTTTTTAATTTAAAAACAATTTAGTATCATGTCATTATATTTCAAGGTTGAAATTTCTATGATTTCATAGGTGTATTATTACTGTTGTTAAATGAAAATTCATAATTTTTCTTAAGAAACAGCGAATTTCTGTTAAGTTAACAATAACATAACTCCTTTTTTGCATGAAATTCGTTATATTCACTTTTTTTCTTCAAAGAGGTATGACAATATACTTTTAATAAATTCTGTAATATAAGAATATCCCCACGATAAAAGCATATTCTGGATCAAGCTAGTAATTTGTTACATTCAGTCACAAATCCAATTGCATTACATCAAAATTCTGTTCTTTAAAAAATATAATATATTAATAATGGAAAATGATAAATAATATTTTTAATATTTGGGATGGATAAGAAAGTTGGACTTCTCTTAATCAAATGAATGGGATGACTGACCCTTTTGAGAAAAATAGGCAAATATTGTCATGCGGAGACGTCTGTATAGATAAAACGCAGGGCGTTCTGTGCGAGGGGTTGACGACTCCTTTCAAACGGTGTACGAGAATTCTGGAATTTTCATGGAATTCTCGGAATTTTTAAGAATTTTTTCGGGCTCTTATGGAGATTCCTGTAGGAATTTTTGCATAGAATTCTGGGGAGTACGAAATTTTTTGAGTCGACAACCCCTCGGTTCTGTGATGGATTCTTTTCGGTCCAAGGAACTCGTTATTTGCTACTAAATTCCAACAACAACAAATGAAGCGCGCTCTCTTCCTTCACCCCACTATTATTCCGATTTTGAATATGACTATATATGCATCTTACAGTATTAATTAGAATGTTTATTTATATTAATTAAGGTCGTACGTGACCTCCCTTTTATATAAAAATCTCTTGTAAGTAATCTTTACTATAATACGTGATGTTTTATAGAAATGGTGTTGAAAACTTGAGTGAAACAAATCTGGATAATTTAATAGTTATGAGGTCCCGCTATCCAAATAATTACTCAAGCCTTAATCCAGTTTCAAAATACTGCACCCAGAAAATAATATTTTGTATCAAACCTTAATCGAGTTTCCAAATACTGAACACAGAAAATATAATTTTGTATTTTAAAATAATTGAACAAAATTCTAAATACTAACTTTCTTTACTCCAGTTTGTAATGCAAACGGCGTAAAATAAATCATTCCTGCATGCTGGTCATTTTCTTATACAATTGATGTATGACTTTGTACATAAATAATCATTTGATATAATGCCACCAATAGTATTGACTTTATACAATAGTGCATCTTATGCATAGCCAAACTCAAATTTACATGGATTAATGAAATTGTATTGATTTCCTTAAATAATTCAATCAGCAATACCATCACTCTTTAAATTAGATCGGGCTCATAAACTGGCATTGAATAGCAATCGAATAATACATAATTCATATACTTTACATGTCCGAAAAGATTATTCAGAAAATAGTGTTCATTCAGAAAATCTACTGTGGTGCATAAACACGGATGTAATCCACCTGCATGGCGCTATCATCAGTACCGGCGTTCCAGGTAGGATACCACGAATTTTTTGCAGCCCAAAATTTCTTCATCTGATTGGAATCTGTTTGAGCCCACGGTTTGTTGTAACCTTGATTATTGCAATTTTCAGCAAAAAAGTTGCCACCGACGGCCACGTTCAGAACAAAGTGAAACTGTCAATCAAATAATAAATAATACAGAAATTTAATTATTAATACGTGTATGCTGCATACTAAGTTAGTTTATAAACTTTCTACTAACTGGTTTATCGAAAGGAGCCATCTTAGAACCAGAAGCCCAGATATTGTTGCCAGAGAATCCTCCCAGCTGCCAAAAACCACCCGATGGAGGGTTCACTTGACCAATTTGTTGCCCGTCTACGTAGAAAGTCATTCCGTTTGCGTTCCAATTCATCTTGTAAACATGGAAATCAGAGGAAAAATCCGGATTGTAATTAACTCTGTATATCATAATGATATTAGTAAATTTCAATTAATCAAAAACTGTAAATCAATAATATACTTTTCCCAGTGAGTTTTAGACCACTGATTAAGTCCCATGGTCGGACCCCAATGAAGGGTGCTGCCAGTCAATTGGCGACCAAAAGGCCCTCCCCAGCATTGGAAATTGGAATTGCCACGAACTTCGGTCAGATCGATCTCGCCGGATGCAGGCCAGCCTCCGTAGGCGGAATTAGTCGGCAGCAACCAAATGGCTAATAATTTCATTGATTTGGTTGAAAATCAATCTAATTTTCTAATATGCTGAATGATGATCTTATTATGCAATACCAGGCCATATCCAGTCCCCTTTGGGCATTTTGGCCCTCACCTCCACCACTCCATAAGTGAAGCTGAAAGAATCTTGGGTCACGATTCGTGCTGATTGAATTGGGTTAACGATGTCAGCTCCAGGGTAGCTATAAAATGAAGAAATAAGATTAACTTTAGATAGATATAGTTATAGATCAAAATTTTTAATTCTACATTTTACAGTTCCAGCCCTCAATGTTCAAATTGCATCCTTCATTGGTCAGATCTAAAGGTCCAGTAGTCAAGAATGATTCGCCAAATCGGTCAGCAGTCAAAGTTGGTTTGATATACAGTACCCCATTTTTCACATAGCTAATAATAATACATTTTAAATGAATGAAATTATGGTAATAATCAAATTTACAACCATTACAACTACTATACCTATTTTCTGGACGATTATGGTAGTATTGGAATTCGCTATTCCCTCCCCGCCACCCGGTGATGAGGTGCTTCCAGCGCGTCTTATCAAAAGAGTTGAACTCTTCTTGCCATACCAATAAATTAGGAGTTGGAGTTGGACTAAGCTGTATATATAATAAATATTTATGTATATTTTTAAAAAATTTAGTTTAAAAAATAATTTTAATAATACTTTAACAACGTAGCCACAAACTGCAGTTTGATGAGTAGTCGGTGCTACATTCGAATTGGTGATTCTCTTCATGTAGCAAACGTTGTTGAACCATGTGAAATGAGTGCATTGGGAATTGCTAAGGCAGAAACCACCGCAGAGTTCTCCTGCGCCGCTTTGCTGTCCGATGTCGGAACCGTAGAAATCGCAGTCCATCGCCCATTTGACCTGTCCGTTGTTACCATCTTGCCAATTTTGGGCTGAAATGAAGGCACAGCTATAAAATATTAATAGCAATAGGAGTTCTAGGGAAAAAATTTTAACCATGATTTATGCTCAACTTTTAATATAGAAAACGAGAACCAAGTTGCAAGAAAATGCTGTTATGATTTTTTTGGAGGGAAACGGCTTTATTTATACAAAAATCTACGGTTCCTTATCGCAATACAGCTAGGATGTGGGACGAGTAAAGTTTCTGTGATAAGAGATGAAATTAAGTCCAATAAACTCGAATAAACTTGTGATTTCTACACTCGAATTATTGCGTGTGTGTGCATTAGTGACCATAAATGTAGCTTAAATGTAGGTTAGAGATTGAAAATGACAAAAAGCAATGAATTATCAACTTAAGTTTCCTGTTGCTTAATACTTAATACTGTATTACATTGTGTTAACATAAATATGAGGAAATCACGCAGCATTTGTATACGATTTCCTTATTGTTTTATTAGTTTAGTACCGTTTTCAGAGGATTTATGGATCCGCAAACTCGATTGTATTTATTTATTAATGTGGGATAAGACTAGCTGCTATAATTACTCAATACAACCGGAAATGCGATTAAGTTGTATGTTTTTATCTTAATAAACTATTGATCAACATATAGTAAAGACTATATAGTGCGTAATATGACCATATTGGGTAAAACTATAGAATGTAACACCTTTTCATCAATATACTCAATGTAATTAAAATCATGGAAATACTTAATACAATATACATATATTAATATTTGTATGTAAGATACATAATTCACTAGCTAACAAATAAGTATGTTTCCATCGTCTAGCTGGCTCATTAGTTTGGTACTAGTCTGGTATTAACAAGATAATAGGTTCAAGCATTGGTGTCAGCTATGGTTTATTTAGTTTAATTCATTAATTTGCTGAAAATGCAATTTGTTGAAAAAATCATTCGTGGCGACAATGGATTCCGTTAATTAACTCAATTAGATTAGTTTTACTATTTAACAGAAATTAAGCGATTTCAATGGAATAAATGTAATTAAGTAACTACATATTTAAAAGAGATTTAAGTAATTTGATTAGAGTAAATTGACGAAAAAGCGTAGTCACATTCTGTAGTTTAGTAAAAGTTGGACGTGGGAGGATGAGTAAAGCTCCAATAATTGATCACACGAAATAAAGGAAAGTTCGCACTTGTTTTATTGCTACATCTTTTTAGAAAGGAATTGATAGCCTAGCTAGCGTATATATATCTTTAAATGGAACAACTGAATGTTCCCATTGGATACTATTATATGATTGAAATGGAATCGTCCGTGCACCAGCTGGTAGTGGGAGAAATACAAAGTAAATATAATTTTTTAAAAGGAATGAGAGAAGGCGCGCAACACTCTAAGCTCCAATAAAGTGTTGCTGCTTTCATGTGAAATTGGGGGACTACGCAATTTTAAAGCAAAAATTCCTAAACTATTGTTCACACATGCGCATAAGTCTTATAAACTCTCTCTCGATTCGGACTCACAAATGCAAAGGTAAGCTGGGGGGGGGGGGGGGGATTAAAAAGGTAGTAATAGTCCAAAATGGTGATTAAAACTACTTTATTGAAACATCGAAGCATTCAAACCATTACTTTTGACTTAATAATATTGAAATTTATTCAGTTTAGGTCGAGCAAGATAAGCATATTTACCTAAGAGTGAAACCAGCAGTAAACCAGCAATAACATAAATTACGGTTCAGTTTTTTTAAGTACAGTACAGCGCATTGTAGTTAATGTGGGATTATGGGATCGTTATTTTCTATAATATCTATTCTTAGATTAGTTTTTTATTTATTTTTCAAAGCTTAGTTTAATATATATGCTAAGTTTTTTTTCTCATTAGTTATATTTTCTAACCAACACTATCGGTTTTGTCTATATTTGAGTACCATATAACGAGAAAATTTTCCCAAATCTGAGATAAAAAATAAGGCATAACATGATAATCATTTTAAATTATATTTATTCAATTAGAAACTTAAATGAACTCATTAGAGTTCCAGTATGTCCAGTAAAGTGTGTATGTATGTATGTATGTCTCAATTTTTATACCGCACTTTCTAATCAAAATGTCAGATGATGGTTGGGGTTAGGTCCCTGGGTGAAGCCTTTTGCCTAAGCGACGAATACTCATCAGTCGGCGACTCCGCAGCTAGATGTTATAAAACTCTGACTCACTTACAACATGTGGCATGTCTATGATTTTGTAAGGAACAGCCCTTACTAATATAACTCCGGGAATCGAACCCGGACCCTCTGGATACAATGTAGGCGCCTTAACCAACTAGTCTACGAGAGGAATATCGTACAAACTTCATGTTTAATAATTATATGTAGCAAAAAGCCATTTGCATGCGAATATAATTGTATTGTCTTAAATAATCTGATCAATAACTGTTGATGTCTCGACAGAATATCTTAGGAAAACCAATTTTCAGAAAGTCTACTGTGGTGCATAGACACGGATATAATCCACCTGCATGGCGTTATCATCAGTGCCTACGTTCCAGGTAGGATACCACGAATTTTTTGCAGCCCAAAATTTCTTCATCTGGTTGGAATCAGTTTGAGCCCACGGCTTATTGTAACCTTGATTATTGCAATTTTCAGCAAAAAAGTCACCACCGACGGCCACGTTCAAAACAAAGTGAAACTGTCAATGAAAGAAATAAAAAAAAATTGCTTATATTCAAGGATTAGTACCATATTAAACAAACGTTCTATACTTACAGGTTTATCAAAAGGAGCCATCTTAGAACCAGAAGCCCAGATGTTGTTGCCAGAGAATCCACCCAGCTGCCAGAAACCACCTGAAGGAGGAAGTACTTGACCAATCTGCTGACCGTCCACGTAGAAAGTCATTCCATTTGCGTTCCAGTTCATCTTGTAGATATGGAAATCCGAGGAAAAATCCGGATTGTAATTTACTCTTAATTAATGTAAACCATTCAATACCAAATTGATTATTGAAAACGTAAATCAATATATACTTTTTCCAATGAGTTTTTGACCACTGGTTTTGTCCAGCCGTTGGTCCCCAATGAAGAGTGGTGCCGGATAGTTGGCGACCAAACGGCCCACCCCAGCATTGGAAATTTGAATTGCCACGGACCTCAGTCAGATCAATTTCGCCGGATGCTGGCCAACCTCCATAAGCAGAAGTAGTGGGAAGCATCCAAATTGCTATTAATGAAAGCGCGCATAACGTTTTAAAGTAATTTAAAACTTTGTACATTAATTGGTTCTATTTGACAATATAAGCCTACCTGGCCATATCCAATCTCCTTTGGGCATCTTGGCTCTCACCTCGACCACTCCGTAAGTGAAGCTGAATGAGTCTTGGGTCACAATCCGGGCTGATTGAATTGGATTAATGATATCTGCTCCAGGGTAGCTATTAAAAAATTTAAAACGTTTATTGTCGCTACTACAGTCACAAGAAGTAATGTAAGAAACTTACATTTTACAGTTCCAACCTTCGACGTTCAAATTGCATCCTTCTTTTGTAAGATCCAACGGCCCAGTGGTCAAGAAAGATTCACCAAAACGGTCGGCCGTTAGTGTTGGTTTGATGTACAGAACCCCATTTTTCACATAGCTATACCATAATATATACATTTTGAATGAAATTTTAAAATAATATCTAAATTAAAATATTACCTGTTTTGAGGGAGATTGTCGTAGTATTGGAACTCGTTGTTTCCACCTCTCCATCCGGTGATGAGATGCTTCCAACGCTTCGTATCCAAACTATTAAACTCTTCTTGCCATATCAAATTAGGGGTAGGGCCTGGCGCTGGACCGCTCTGTGTGCATAAAATTTTAAAATGAATGCATGTAAGAATCATTATTCAGTTTAAAACAATAATATTTTTGCGGTTTAATTACATTAACAACGTAACCGCAGACCGCAGATTTGAGATAAGTCGGCTGCACATTCGAGTTGCTGATTCTCTTCATGTAGCAAACATTGTTGGACCAAGTGAAATGCGTACATTGGGAATTGGCGAGGCAGAATCCACCGCAAAGGTCTCCGGTGCCACCCTGGTTCCCGATGTCAGAGCCGTAGAAATCGCAGTCCATGGCCCACTTAATTTTACCGTTGTTACCATCCTGCCAATTTACGGCTGAAACAGTGCCCAGTAACACTACTGATAGAAAAGTTAGGACAAAACTCTTAACCATTGTGACAATGACTTTCAAAAGATACCAAATGAATAGGACCTCCTTTCCTTCAATTCTAAATGAAAACTACAATTGTTTCCTGGGGAGAAAGCCAATATTTATACAAGAATCTGCCTTTCTTATCAGTGCCACATATGTGGAAATAGCTGTTCGCTTTTACAAACAGATTAAATATTTCCGCTTGCCAATGATTCTGGTTGCTACACTTAATTACAAGCTGGTATTTACAGCTAGATTACTGCACTTAAGTGAAAGTTAAGTGCTTGCTCTGTCGAAATTTCTAATTACACACACAGTACCGTTAGTACTGTATATCAGTTGACCAGCTTTCATGAAATAGTTGAAATTAAAAAAAAATTATTTGAGAGCAATATAAAGATGAATAATACTCAAATAAAGAAATCTCCCACATTCCAGTTGGCGGTGAGAAGTACAATGTAAACAATTATTAAAGAAGCCCACACAATTAGGGGGGTGGGGGTGGTGGTTCATCACTCAGATCAGTAATCTAGATATTAATTTCATCTATTTAAAGTGAATACCGCAATTTTTGCATTTCGTATAGAACTAAACCATTAAGATAGACCAGTCAGTAGTTGAATGCTGAATAAAATAATTTATTTGTACCACCATCACCAATACAATCAAATCTAATAGGCCAAACACTGTGCACATATTTAGGTCCAATTTGATAACTTTTTCTCAGTCAAACTTAAATGTGTGCCATTTTATTCAATTTGTTTTTTGGTCAGATCATCATTCAGGTCAATAATCAGGGATATAAGGTCGATTGTAGCAGGTTACTTCAGCAGATTACTACTACCCACGGGTTTCTGGTTCCTATTTAATAAGAACTTGGTTGCATTGGCGATGTTCAAATTTGCAACAGATAAAGACGCTCCGCGTTCCGAATCCGACGTCTTTTTATCATGCTATTAGAACAATAAAATAACCATTCGATAACAGTACATATAATCGGAAAGTAAACTGTAATAATACCCTTGTTTGAATGTAGCCACAGAGACGTTCATTTGAAATCGTACTTTGAAGTTTTATATCTCTCAATTTTGCCTTTTTCAAACGACAATCATTATGGAACCAGGCGAAGTGATTGCACCTTGTATTGTTAAGGCAATGGCTCCCGCATTCTTCCTTGGGCGTATCGAACTCGATTTTGATGTCGCTACCGATGTAATCGCAATTGAAGGACCACTTCAACTGACCACGATCGTCTTCATGCTCAAACCATTTTCGAGGTGTGTTGGTAATAGTTGCTGAGGTCGAGGCAATGAAAGCTGGATCCTTAATCGTCGTTGGCTCCGCCTTAGCGGCCGTTCTAGTTGTCGGTTGCGTGGAGGAAGAGGTAGGTATAGTTCTGCTTTGAGCAAGTTGGGGCTGAAGTAATCGTACTCTGTCTGTCGGTGGGATTGTAGCTTAAAGAAATTGAAACACGACCAATTTAGTTGGTAAGCAATAATCAGCTAGGGTAAGTATTAAAGTATATATATCCATACCGAGATGTGGCGTAGGATTCAGGGTCACTGATGGTCTATCACCGGCCACAACTGGTGCATAAGATGGGACTAGGCCTTTAAAAGATGATTTGCAATATCCATTTATTATTGAAGTCTAAGTTTGAAACTGTATAATAGTATAGTTCTTATACCAAAATTCGTTAAGGGCTTGTTCGAGTCTTTGCTGGCTATTGCCACAGGTGGCAAGGCTGGCGAGGGTTGCTCAATTCGACGAACTTGCAGTGGCTGACGCTATATCACAAACATAATTACATTTCATTTGTTTACCATCATAAAAAATAGATTACCTGGCGGCTAACGATGAAACCACAGCGAGCAACATCTTCATCATCAGCCATTTCTATTTCTTTTTCTTTGGAGAAGTCCTTGAAGAAGCAGATGTTATCCACCCAAGAAAAGTGGGTGCAGTTCTTCATTGCGTAACAGTGTGTAGAGCAATCGTCGGCCGATACTTGCATTTCATGTTTAAAGTTGTGGCTAAGGAAGATGCAGTCGGTGGACCATTTGCTGAGACCATCAGGACTATCTCTCCAAACCCTCTCCGGTGGTGACGTGGACGGTGCACCGGAAAGGACGCGAGCAACGAGTGCCAGCAACAACAATCGAAACCAAAGGCAAACAGTCTTTCCAATTCTCGATTTCATCTATAATTTGTATGGTTAATATAAAATTTAAATAAACACGATGTTTTGCCAAACACCTTTAAGGAAATTGTAAAAGAAAATTCAAACAATTACCTTAATTTGAACTATACCCATATAGTCTACTAGCCGCTTTTGGCTGTAGCACACAACTGCTGGAAAAGTGCTATAAAGATCACGGGCATCCCACGTTTAATGCTCAAACTGCATCGATCCACTCGTTTACCAATCGCAGATTTAGAAAATATACACGACATCAGTACTGCGTGTGTGTAAAATGTTTTTCATAAGGTACATGGTTATTTGACGCACTTGCCTCGAATGGGTGGTTCAATTATCAATTTTATGGTTGAAATGACATCGATAGATTTGTTTAGAAGTAAATTTTAGATGTATATTGGCAAGTACTTAATTGGAAAAATTTGAATATGGAATTGATGTGGAGAATTTAAACCCGATCAGAAAATGATTACAGAATTTGGTTTTAAGTGATGGCAACTAAATGACCTAACTGTTTTCACTTAAGATTTTTATGAAAATCAACTATCTTGGTTTATAGGAATATGAATAGTACATTAGACTATTTTCTTCATATGCTCATAACTTTATATTTTTCTAAGCTTAGTATTTTTTATTACCATTACACCAATAATATTTCCTTGAAATTGTTGATATTGCTGAAAAATGCTAGGCTAAATTAGGGTAAGGCTAAAATAGGGCTAAAATAGGTAGGCGCACATTGGGCAATCATTTTTTGGGCGTTTCTCTTGTCCATAGACGCGAATGTAGTCAATTTGGAAAGCATTTCCTCCTTTGGAAACATTCCAGGTGGGAAGCCAGTGATCCACGTCATCCCAAAAGTGTTGCATAGGTATCGGATCGGATGAAGACCAAGGTTTTTTGGAAGTTCGGCTCTGATACGTACAATTGTCTTGGAAATTATTACCTCCAACTGCCACTTTCATTGTCAATAAAAACTGGAACAGAATTCTTAAAATATTATTTATATATTTATTTATTAATAGCATTAAACTCACTTGTTGATCGAAAGGAGCCATTTTCGATCCTCGTTTCCAAGGATTACCAGACTTTTTATCATTAATTACCATTTTCCAGAGACCTTCTGGTGGTGGCTTCAATGATCCAACAAAATCTCCATCGAAAAAAGAACTTGAACCCCTCAGCTGTCTAATCCATTCGATAAACATGGAAATTGGACGATAAATCATTTTTATCGCCCTGCAAGTGGACGTAGAATGGAGAGATCTTCACAGAATCTGGGGAAAGCCCCCATTGGAGGTTGCTAGATGCTACTTTTATGCCGGAAACGAGGTTCGAGCAGTTGATGTGACGGTTTCCGTGGACGCGAAAAAGTTCGATTTCACCCGAAACGAAACGAAGTTTTTGTATGATTAACTAATTTACATTTCATTCATACCTAATTATAAGCGTAACCTTCCGATCTATCATATTAAATTGCAAAGCTGTTTAATAATTAGAGATGTAATTATTAAAGAAGTTTATTATTTACAGGAAACGCTCTATCAACGACGAAACCACATTCGTGGTAAAAAGGGGCACCATTTCTGTGATTTTGTTATTCCCGAAGTTTTTGAGAAGACATTCGCCAACAAAATTTTTCACGAAGTGTGTGCAGCGTGTGTCCTCAAGGCAGATATCGCCACATTTTTTTGTTGAGTGATCGGGCCATTTTCTATTGTAGTCACCACCGATGAAATCGCACGTCTGGGACCATTTTACTTTATCACCCGAACTAGGCCACCCAGAGGCGGACTGGGGTACTCGGAGCTTACCTGTAGGTCACTGTCTTGGGGCCCACAAAAAAAATCAGCTACAAGCTCAAAAAGTCTCCAATTACTACAAAGTGATTGTTTGAAACCAATAACCTTTCCGATCAGGGCAGCCGGTAGTCTAAATTGGTTCTGAGGAAAAATTCATAACGGAGCTTCTTTTGAAAAACTCAACAATCAACATATATTATTTTGCTCAAAAACGACGGAGCGATACGGCGCAAAATTATAGCTCTTTTACCGAAAAATTGTAAAAATCGCTATTTAATATCATTCACCAAAACAAAAGTTGTTTAAGGCGTTTAACAAGGATTAACCTACGTTTCGGCTTTTCTTTCCTCTCCAACTTAACAAAAATGTGCAATTAAATGGCCGCAGGCCTAAATTTTTGGCACTATGTAATCTTTCAGAAGTAGGTAAAAAAAAACATTATAATTAACAAGTTTCTTTACATTGAATTGCCAGCAGGTGATTTGAAATGTTTTGAGATAAGCGCTCAAAAATTTACCGTCCAGAAACTTGTTTCATAAACCAAGTAAGCTTTCATTTACAAAGTAATCCCCTGCCATAGGCCGGAAAATTTGAAGTATTTAAAAAGGTAAAAAATGTAATGAACGAATTATTAAAAATGTATAAGCCTTAATTTAAACACGAATCACAATCCACAGAACTTTTAAAAAATGTTGTCACGAAAACGAATCATTCTAACAGAAATACACTTTTTCGGTTTAAATATTTTTTAAATATGAAAATATTAATATAATGTAATAATGTTTGGTTAATATACATTTTAAGATAAATAATTGGCTAGCTAATTATTTACTGAGCTACGGACTCCAGTTGGCCCATTGGTCGTGTGTACCTACAACACCACCAAATAAATGTAGCAAGGTATAGTGGGTTTAATATATGACGACGTGGAGAATGCTATTTTAGCTGGATTCCTCAATTGAATCATTGGATAAAAATTCTTAATCCCGGAAAGATTAGGTTTTATCGTTTATTTAAAAAAAATCCATTTGAAATCACAATAAATTCAATTATATTTTTTAATAACTCATAAGAGATATTAAGTTAATTAAGTCAGTCTTTATTTTTCTCCCACTCGAAATCCTATGCTAAGCTTTGCTATTAATTCGATAGGATGTTTCATTCATAATAAAGCGTAGTCAGTGATTATTTAACTGAGGTAAATTGACCAAAAACTATAGTTATACCTACGGCACAGATTAATCGGAGGACGTAGACTTTCTATTGGGCGGATACCGCAGACATGTTTAAAGGTAATACAGTCTAAAAAAGATACAGAGACAAAATTTATAAGATCTATAATTAAATTACCTGAACCATTCGACGTAAAATTGAAATTTTGATGGAATGGTTCAGTATATTGTGCAAGTTATAATAACTCACAAATTAAGAGATAATTGTGATAATTTAAAGATACGCTGGGGTAAAACTGTTTATCGCAGTTGTCTCATAATCCATAAAAGCTGCGTAGAGTTGCACTTTGCACCATTCAATTTGGCTCTGAATTCTACGTCAAATGGTACTGTACAATTACTTGATTTCAGGGCCCTATAAGTTTTACTTAGGCAGCACCATACCTTTTTTTTCTAAAAAGGTCCGCGATTTATCGAAAAGTCTGCCGAATAGGAGGTCCACGTCCGCGGCCCGCATCCGTCTACTATAGCTTAGCACTAAATTAGTCAAATTAATCGACCATTTTTACACAAATTTAAGAAATAAATTGCCTGGGGCTCTGTGTCAAGGGCTTCTATGAAAGCCATTGGCAAAGAAATTTTTAAAAAGCTAACTACATTTCCTATGAAAATCATGCTTTTTCTCTTGGGCCCTTTGGTCCATTTTCACTGGGGTCCAACGAAGTAACTTTCGGGTGACCCACTGAAATAACTTTCGGGGGGCCCAACGAATTAACTTTCGGGGGGCCTAACGAAGTACCTTTCGGAGGGGCCCACCTGTAACCCCTATACAGCGACAGGTGGGCCAGTCCGCCACTGAGGCCACCAATTTCGACTTGAAGATTGAGCCGTAATGGCTGTTATTACAAGAACAACCATGTAAACTATGAGCCGGATTTTGGGCAGTTTTCTTCCCATATCTTAGTTTTGTCAACAAACAAAAACACGTATTTTAAAATAATTGTATACTTTATAACATAGCTAATATTAATGTAAAAAAAATATTAACTCGAGGTGAAAAAGTTTTGATTGGGTTGTAGGATGGAGACAAATTAGTACCTACTTGCAGCAACAGTGGTCTTACAATAGTTTAGTTTAAACTTGATGAAAGAGACTTGATCGTCATTACAGCTTACGAAACTATTGAAAAAAGTGGTTTCACGAATTAAACTGAAAATTCTGTTTCGTCTGTACTTACTGTTTCGTCTGTACTTAGTTCGTAAGTATAATTGATTTCATTAAAATTTATTTACACTTTCTCATGTTTGATCATTTACGTAACTAATTTTCAAAACATTTTTATTGTAGGAATATGGAAGACCTGAGTTGAATGGAATGTTTCCCAACAATTAATTTCCCAGTTTCTTTGTATTCCGTTCAAATTTTCGTGCGCTATTATAAACTAATCTACATCAAAAAGAATTTTAATCATGGTTTGAAACTTGTTTTATTACCATATAATTTTCATATATTAGTTCCAACATCCATATTCCCTCCACCAATAATCTTGGCTCATATCTAAAATCTTTTATTTATTTTTTTCGTTATACGATACATTAGTTATAATTAAATTGAATTTTATTGTTTTTTACTGAATTATAATATTTGAATATTTATGATTTTAAATCAGTTCTGTTTTCTTCATATGCTCATCATTTAGTTTATTTTTCAAAGCTTAGTATTTTGATTACCATTTCACCAATATAGTGTTTCACTGGCACAGTAAATATTGCTGTAAATATCAGGCTAAACTAGGTGGCCGCTTATTGGGCAACCTATTTATTTTTTGGGTGTTTCTCTTGTCCATAGACGCGAATGTAGTCAATTTGGAAATCATTTGCTCCTTTGGAAACATTCCAAGTAGGAAGCCAATGCTCCATGTCATTCCAAAAGTGCTCCATAGGTGTAGGATCGGAGGAAGACCAAGGTTTTTTGGAAGTCCGGGTGTGATACGTACAGTTGTCTTGAAAAATGTTACCTCCAATTGCCACGCTCATAGTCAAGAAAAACTGTACAACAAAAAAAATCAATAACATATTATTCTTCATCTCTAAGTTGACATAAAACTCACTGGTTGATCGAAAGGAGCCATTTTCGATCCTTGTTTCCAAGGATTACCAGATTTGTCATCATCAACTACCATTTTCCAGAGACCTTGTGGTGGTGGCGTCAGTGATCCAACAAATTGCCCATCGAAAAAGAAAGAGATTTCCTCAGCTGTCCAATCCATTTGATAAACATGGAATTGGGATGATGCATCATTTTTATCGTCTTGCAACTGGACGTAGAATGGAGAGATTGTCAACGAATCCCGGGAAAGCCCCCATTGGAGGTTGCTAGATGCTACTTTTATGCCGGAAACAAGGTTCGAGCAGTTGATGTGACGGTTTCCATTGACGCGAACAAGTTCGATTTCACCCGAAAGTGGCCACGTACCATACTGTTTAGTTGCTGGCAACAATGAGATACCTAACACAATTCAGAATATATGTTTTTGTTTTTTATTATGTAGCTAAGGATTATGTAGATTTCAGAAACCTGCCGAGATCCAATCTCCTTTCGGTGCTTTAGCTCTGATTTCGATTGTTCCATATGTGAAGTTGAAAGTATTTTCGGTTGTGATTTTCGCAGAAGCAATTGGGTTGATAATGTCTTTTGAATGAGCAGCAGATCTATAACCATATAAAATGTAGTTTAAATTAATTCTTTAAGACTGTTATTTGTTTGTTTTTTTCTTACACAACACATCGTTTTCCTAATTTCGGGTCACAACCTTCTTCAATCAGATCCAAATAGCCTTTGTGCAAAAAATCATATCCAAATTGCTCGGCCGTTAGCGTTGGTTTAATGTGAAGAACCCCGTCTTTGACAAAACTATGAATATCGATTGTATAATAAGTAAAATACAACTACCACATCTTTTTAGAACCTGTTTTCGAGTTGGTTTGAGTAGTATTGGAATCCTTCACGAGAAACTCCAACTACATGCTTCCAATTTCGGTTCGATTTCAGATCTGATGAGAAGTCCTCGTTCAATAACACGACTTTGTCGTCTACATTAATTGGTTTTTCTTTGAATTCATTTTGACTTGAAGGTACGATTTCTTGTTCTACGTTGTTGGATTGTGTAGCCGTTGATGTTGGTTTTGAAGTTGGTGCTGTAGATGGTAATGCTGAAGTAGTTTTTATCGTCGTTGAAGTTGACGCTGTAGCCGGAGTTTCTTCATTGGTAATTTTAATCGGTGTGGTTGTTACAGTAGGCACGACTGGAGGTTTCTGCAACAGAACAAAAGTTATTTGATTTCTACCAAATTAAAGATTTTAAATTTGCCTTCTAGGTTTAATTAGAGGTTTGATTATTGAACAAGTTGTTAATTTACAGTTAAAGCTCGATCAATGACGAAGCCACATTCGTGGAAGAATGGGGCACCCCTTTCTGTTTTCTTTTTATTTCCGAAGTTTTTGAGAAGACATTCACCAATCAAATTTTTCATGAAGTGTGTGCAGCGCGTGTCCTCTAGGCAGATATCGCCACATTTTGCAGCTGATTTAACGCGCCGTTTTCTAGTGTAGTCGCCACCGATAAAATCACACTTAGGGGACCATTTTACTTTGTCACCCGAACTTAGCTTCCAATTTCGACTAGAAGATTGAGCCATAATGGCTGTTGTAACGAGAACAGCCATGTAAACGATGAGCCGGATTTGGGGCAGTTTTCTTCCCATACCTTAAATTTGTAAACAAACAATGAAATTGTGCTTTAATATATTAAGTAATATTAATTAAGAAATATCAATTCAAGATGAAAAAGTTGTCATTGGGGTGTAAGAGTAATAAATTTAGTTCCTACTTGCACCAACAGTAGTCTTGCAATAGTTCTAGTTAGTTAACTCGAATTTAATAAAATGGGTGCCAACGTCATCGCAGCTTACGAAACTATTCAAAACAGTAAAGTTCCCCGAGTTAAACTAATAATATTGTTTTTTTTTGTTTTGAACTGCCGTTAAGTCAAGTGAAATTTTATCCGAGAGATTCACCTTTTTAGTAGTTTGAGTACTTCAAGTTTTATTTATTTAATTCAAATTTATTTATGCTTCCTCTTATTTTTTCATCTATATAACTTATTTTCAAAACATTTTGATGCACATGAGAGACTAGAGTTGAATGGAATTTTTCCCATCAATAAAATCCATTATTTGATTGAATTCGTTCAAATTTTTGTGCGCTGTAATTAACTCGTCTGCATAAAAAAATCAATCATGCTTTTAAACTTGTTTTATTACCATATAATTTCCATATATTCGTTTCAACATCAATATTCCCGCCACCAATAATCTTAATCCATATCGAAAATCTTTTATTATACATTAGTTATTCTCTGATTCTCTTTTTTTTCGTTGACAATTAATTTATTTGCTTTTATGGAAACCAATACAAAAGATTTTCGGTTTGAACCAAGTTTTGAATCGAAGTAACATCCTACTTATATGTATTCATTATATATTGTTTCATTGATCGATACGCTTGCGCGGTGGGATTTCTATTTCAGCTGATTGTAGACGCGGATGTAATCTATTTGGAAAACGTTTTCTCCTTTAAGGGAGTTCCAAGTTGGAAGCCAATGTTCTATGTCATTCCAAAATTGTCGTTTTGGTGCTGTACTCTTCAAAGACCACGATTTTCGAGTAGGAAGATATGAGCAGGAATCAGGAAATATGCTCCCTCCAACCGTCACGCCAACTGAAAAGTAGAACTGCAAATAGAAACAATGAAATAGTGCCTTTTTGTAAAAAATTAAATATCTGGAAACCCACTGGTTTATCAAAGGGTGCTATTTGTGACTCAGAGTTCCAGTGGTTGTCTTTTTGGGTCTCAGTAATGCTTGATAACTTGAATGGGTCAACTTTGGGTATAGATACGGCCAAGTTCCCTACCAGTTCTCCATCTACGTAAAACTTGAAACCTTCAGTAGTCCAATCCATACGGAAAACGTGAAAATCGGATGAGAAATCAATAGATGAGTTAAATTTTCTGACTGACAACGAAGATGAGGGCGAGCTAGTGCCCCTTGATCCCGCATGAACAGTGCTAGTAGCCACATTCTTGTTTGATAACTTGTTCGAGCAGCTCATATGGCGGTTGCTATTGACCCGGAAAAGTTCAATCTCGCCCGGCAGTTCGTAGGATGAGCTACTTTTAGCAGGCAACAACGAGATTCCTATACACAGTGCAGAAATAGATCTACATGGAGTTAGTCCATATACCCATTATTATAACAATAATTTTAATACCTGACGAAATCCAATCTCCTTTGGGCATTTTAGCTCTTATTTCTACGGTTCCAAAAGTAAAGTTAAAAGACTCCTCCGTCGTGAGCTTTGCTGACGCAATTGGTTGGACGATATCCCCAGACGCCGTTGCAGATCTATAAAAATCACAATAAAGTAATAGATAATATTCTTAAATAAAAAAAATTTTCTCGAAAATTTGTCTTCGAGACGTACATAACACATTGTTTTCTTCCTTTGGGATTACATCCCTCATCAATAAGATCCAAATACCCTTTCTCCAGGATATCATCACCGAAGCGGTCAGATGTCAATGTCGGCTTAATGTTCAAGACTCCATTTCGTATAAAACTACAAGTTTCATATTATTCACACATAAGATATAACCAAACACTAATATACTGTATATTGAATCGTATTATGCCTGTTTTCTGGATGATTGGTGTAGAACTGAAAACCTGACTTTGATGCACCAGTCAAATGCTTCCAATTCTTTCTATAAATCGAATCTGAAGAAAATTCATCATTCCACACAAGTACTTGTTGGTCACCATTCGATGGGAATCGTCCCTTGTTAAAAAAATGATTTACAAAGTTGTTCGTAATACTTTTTGATCTTAATGCTCTAATTACCTACATTATATATTGGTAGAACAGCTGCTTTTATATTTTCCTTAGGCACCCAAGCGTTATTAGTTGTATACAACTGTGTTGCACTAGTGGTTCTTTCAGTAGTACTTGAAGTCTCACGAGTTCTTGCCTATTAAGAGTCATACATGAGTATAATGTATAGCAAAATTCAGTAATACATTAACTGAAGCTAACCGCGATAAAGCCACAAACTGGAACGTTTTCATTAAGAACTTCTACAGCACCTCCAGCTCGAATATCCTTAAGATAGCAG
This sequence comes from Chydorus sphaericus, assembly GCA_030141595.1. Lineage (NCBI taxonomy): Eukaryota > Metazoa > Arthropoda > Branchiopoda > Diplostraca > Chydoridae > Chydorus > Chydorus sphaericus. The sequence goes on from CM057933.1 coordinate 8,529,148, forward strand.
TAACTCAGCAATCGTCCTGGTATCCAGCTAAAGTGAGTGCAGCGCTCATTTGCCAAGCATCTATGTCCGCATTTCAATTTATCAGACACAACTACATTATCCAAGTCGTGTCCTATAAAGTCGCAATCAGTACTCCAATTGATAAGACCATCATTGCTGGTCATCCAGTGAGATGTCAATTTCTGTTTGGTCATAACAATATTCGTGTGGTAATAATATGGTATTATATTCAACAGAATCATTTATAAATTTTTTACCCGTTCAGTTATGAAGCCACATTTTCCATTCGGATTATCAAAGACTGGTTTGAGAGATACTTCGGTATTAGAAATAGTTTTCATGTAGCATTTCCCTCCATACTGGGTAAAATGGCTGCAGCGCTTGTGACCGAAGCAGAACTCACCACATGTCGTAGATTCTTCGTTTTCCATCGACATGATTTCGAATTCTCGTCCAGGGTAACTGCATTCATACCTGTATTTGAACCACCCGTGTTCACCTTGATGCCATTCTCTGTATCTTGATATCTGATCTTTATTCGGAGGTTTGACCTAATACAAAAAAAAGTATTCAAAGTTTTCACAAGTTACCAATAAGACTAAATGTTACTCGATTAATGACATAGCCGCAAGTGGGATTGAAGAATCCATTTTCTAGGCTGTTCTCTAACTTTCCTGGTGGAAGTGTTTTCAGGAAACAGGTACCATAGAAATTGTATGTGAAATGAGAGCATCGTTGATCTACCAGGCAGATGTCTTCACAACTCGCTAAAGATGCGACTCTCAGCCTAGCATCGTAATTTCCGCCTACAAAGTCGCAATTTTCTCTCAATTTGATCTCGCCACTGGCACCCAACCTCCACTTGCGATCTGGAGACTGGGCAGAAATAACGATTGCGAAGATGGCCACGATAAACAGGGAACGATATTGAAAAATGACGTTTATTGGCCGTAATTTATTGGATCTCCTTATCTTCATTTCTGATTAAGTGATAAGTTTTCATAGAAAAATCAGTAGAGCTTACAATATCAATTAATCCACTGGTGAGATTGGTGATCTATTTTAGCATTACCTTTAAGAAACTGCGCAGTTGTGGTTCGTGCAGAATTTTGTTCCAACACGGCAAGTTACTTGAATAAATCTAAACTCTTCCCCACTCGCTGTTTTTTTCCATTGCTAATTGAAAAACGTCGTTCCTTCCGGTTGAAATAAAGATGAGGATATAGTTTATTGAGAAATTATATATTTTCTGGTTAGTTGGCTGCTGATAATATACATGTATGCACATGCAATGAATCAATTTTATCTTTTTCTGCGCTTCAGCGTGAGAGCGCACTGTGAGAGACTGGAATCGGTTTCCGTTTGTCAATGAAGTAAATTAATATTTTTATTACTTTTATTTCAAACCTCGATTCGCTTAAAAAAATATACCAAAATATAACAGAAATTTATGTCATCAAATAAAGAGTCCTGGAATATCTATGCTCGAAATGGCTCGATGGTTACACGAATCATTCATTTAAACAATTATATTGTATTTCGATTTTGAAATAAATGAGGTTGAGGGCACGGTTAAATCCCATGGCTCCGTCTTTTGTTTCATATACTTTGAATAACACTAATGGGATATGGTACCGAATGCGCTTATTATTATTTTAAAAAATTTAGCTACTATATTTCCATCAATACTATCATCAACTTCGTTTTAAGAAAGAATATGAATATATCTTCTTGCTGATTGATTCAATGCTAACTATACATTCAAGTAATTTCATTTTAAAATCTATTCATATTTCATGACGTACAAGAATATCATCGAATGCTTATAATCGTATATTTTATATAATTGCCCAATTATATCTTAAGTTTGAATCATGTAAATTTAGTCTCAGTACACATGGAAAAAAGTGTATCAGTTTAAAATTATTATTGGCCAATAATTATGCATATTACTTTGTTTAAATTATGTACTTTTGTCTGTATAACCGATTTTTTGTAATCATTGTCTATCGTAAATCAATTGGTCTTCGAGCTTGGTCATTCATATATATTACAGGCTACTTTAACAAATAACCAACGCCGGATGAATTCTGGTTTTTAGGTAAGAAATGTGTATCATTGGCGGCAACATTAAGAGAGGCACCGCCACTCGAAACCGTCTTATTTCTTGAAGATTCGCCCGACACCTCTTTATTTTTCTACACATATTTTAAAACCAAGTTATTGATCGGTATTATACATAGAAGTTAGAATGATATGGAATTAGTTAATATACCCTTGTTAGAATGTAGCCACAAAGACGCTCAGTCGAAATCGCATTATTGCTCAGCTTGATGTTGTCTTTCAACTTAGCCCTTTTCAAATGGCAATCGTTATTGAACCATGCAAAGTGGTTGCATTTGGGATTTCTAAGACAGTGACTACTACATTCTTCCTTCGGCGTATCGAATTCGAGTTTGATATCGTTACCAATGTAATCGCAATTAAAGGACCATTTCAATTGGCCACGATCGTCTTCATGATCAAACCATTTACGAGGAATGGTGGTCGTAGTTTGTTCCGTCGTCGTCGTCGTTGATGGCTCCGTCGTCGAAGTCTTTGTGGTTTCAACAGTTGTGATCGTTGATGTCGTCCATTTTGTTTGAGAAAATGTGGGTCGTGGAGTTGTTGAAATAGTTTTACTGCTGTGAGTAAAATAAGACTGAATAAAACGAGCCCTGTCTATCGGTTTAGTAGGCCAGTTCCATTTCGTGGACGGCAGGTTATAGCGCGGAGTCGTCGGTCTAGGGATCCATTTCGTTGGAGGGAGGGCAAGATGTGGAGTCATCGGCCTAGGGGTCCATTTCGTGGGGGGCAGGGCAAGACGTGGATTCATCGGTCTAGGGGTCCATTTCGTGGAGGGCAGGAAAAGGCGTGAAGTCATCGCTCTAGGGGTCCATTTCGTGGCTGGTGGGGAAGGACGTGGAGTCATCGTTCTAGGGGTCCATTTCGCGGTTGGCATCAGGGCACGGCGTTGAGTTATCTTAGATCCAGTCGTTAAAATAGCTGATAGGGGGCCGGGCCTTTGATTTGTCTTCGATTTAGTGGCCCATTTCGTGATCAATGGTAGGTTACGACGTGGAGTTGGCTTCGATCCAGGTGTTAATTTCATGGAGACTAGTCTAGTGGCCCATTTCGTGGGGGACAAGGTAAGGCGGCGTGTAGTCATCGGTGATGGTGTTATATTACTTTTAGTTGAATGAAATTGAAGTTGATCTGCTTTCTCAACAGACTTCGTCGTCGTAACTTCCAACAAAATAAATAAATAAAAACTTTCAATCAAACAACAATCAGTAAGGTTGGCGAGGGAACGGTTTTCCACCGGGTAAAGGAAAAAATCGAACGCGCCTCTCTCGATAACTAAAACTAGAGTAGTCAAGTAGTCAATATCGTAATCGTAATTTGTCAAGAATACTCATAGATGTAGATTTACTGTAGACGGCTAGTATAGGCTAGTTTTAAGTAAATTTATATTCAAATCTATCAAAACAATCAACGACAAAGAAAAAAAAACATTCAGTTTTTCGTAATCAGGTGGAAAATCGTTCTTTCGCCATTAAATAACATTGACGAGATTGAAAGTAAAACCTTAACTTTTACTTGATAAAGCTTATAAACGATGTAAAAGTAAGTTGAGTCTATTTCAAAATAAGATTTATGAATTTTAGTACACAAAATTTATCATCTTTCTCTCAAAAAGTGTCATTTTTTTAAACTACCGAATTAAATCTCTTGGCATAAACGCAATAAAATCATCAGAAAAATTTAAATTTAAAAAATAAGCTCAAGTTTGTGTGTCAACCTGAATTTTTGACGCTCTATAATGTAAATTAATAGGATACTATAATATTAAATCTTTTATAGGCCCAAATAAGTATACACCTATCTAAGCATGGTCATTTACCAAGATTTGTCGAGGACTTCATGTCACCATCTCGCTGCGCAAGTTTTACCTGCAATAGATGAATTGAAAATTGCTGATTGACATTCGAGCTTGATTAACCTATACAAGGAGAAAAAAGCTTTAAGTAAAGCTGTTTTACTCGATCAATCACATAGCCGCAAGAAGGATTGAAGTATTCATTTGGTAAGCTCCTCTCCAAATTTCCTGGTTCCAATAATTTCAATGAACAGGTACCATAAAAATTGTATGTAAAATAGGTGCAGCGTTTGTCTGCCAGGCAGATGTCTTGACACTTCGTCAAGGTTAGGATTCCCTTTTTAATACCGATGTCTCCACCTAAAAATTCGCAATTTTCACTCCATTTTATCTGGCCATCGTCACTTGTCTCCCATTTCCGATTCGAAGATTGGGCAGAAATGGAAATAGCGAAGATAACCAATAGGAACAAAGGACGATGCTCCATGATGCTCATAATAGATCCTAATGTATTGTATCTTCCTCTCATCTTCTCTGTTCCGATTTGAAGCACACATGTGAATCATTGATGTAAGTAATTAATTTTACTTCATTAATTCTTATAATTTAGCAGCATAATTACCTTTTTCTCAAAATCGCATTTGTGAGTCTTACAGAGTTTCGATTAGTAGATAAACTGGTTGAGTTTCATGCAACAAGAGGGGAGGGGGGGGGGGCTATATCATTTTTTAAATATTAATAAATAAATGAAACTTTGACGGAATATCGTTAGTCGTAAATTTTGCATTTCAAAAACGTCGTTTTTTCCGGTTTCAAATATATATATATAGAAGAAACCAATTCATTTATCTAAATTTTCTGGTGCATGATGTACTTCAAAGTTTTATCATGCGTGTATTATTTCCATATATTATACACGTTTAATTGTTAATATATGTTTATAGCTTCAGCGTGAAAACCATTACAATTTTATGGATAAATTTCCCTAAACGATTTTTTTATTTCCATATTGTCTGTGAAGAATCTCAAATAGAGATGCTAGGTTCTAAATATCATGAACTGAATAAAGTACTTTAAAAAATCCAAATACTGTTTTTATATAAGTTGTGGTTAAAATGTTTTTAATATTTTATTTTTTTGTGATTGATGAATGATGCGGTTATTGTTGGAAATGATTCAGATGACTGGCTCTTAAATGTGAACCGAGTGGTTCCATATTCCTTATTCAATAACACATTCGTGCTATTTATAAGATGGGGTGTAATAAACTGTGCATTCTCTAAAGATTACAAGTTTTTGAAAACTTGTATTTCATGCTTCATAGTTTAAAATATTTTAAAATGACCAAGGTCAATCAATTCCCCCCCCCCCCCCCCCCTAATTTTTTAGATAAACTAGATCGTATCATATATGCGTGACAATATTATGCGACCTATTGATCAGATTCAACTTCTTCGACATTGTTAGTCTTAGTATTATTTTTGCCATAAACTCGGATGTAGTCAATTTGGAGAGCGTTTTTACTCTGGTCAGCTTTCCAAGTTGGGAACCATTGCTTTTTCGCTTCCCAAAACTGTTGCATCGGCTTGTGATCTTCAGAAGACCAAGGTTTTCCAGTTGGCTGCTCGTACTCACATGAATCCCGGAAAAGACTACCTCCAACAGTCACGCCGACAGTCAAGAAAAACTGTGCAAATATAATGGAAGTGAAAAAAAACCTTAAGATTTTAAAGAATATTCCATTTGATATAGGTAAACATATGAAAATGACGGGGGGGGGGGGCTGATGAAATAGTTTAATCTGTCAAATTAGGAAAATGGTAATAAGGTGTGGTTTTCACCAAAAAGTCTACTCAAATCGAGTTATTGTATTGGGGGGGGGGATTCAGGTCAATCTACTTAAGTTTTACTAACTGGTTTATCAAAAGGAGCCATTTTGGATCCAGCGGTCCAAGGATGATCTTTCGGTTTGCTTGTATCGTTTACTGCCAATTTCCATAGACCACCTTCGGGTACTTTCAACTGCCCAAACTTTTCGCCGTCTACGTAGAACTTGAAACCATTAGGAGTCCAGTCCATCCGGAAATCGTGGAAATCAGAAGAGAAGTCTACATTTGTTGGCGGTTGGTTTATCTTGGTTGCGACGAATGGGGCGATATTGTCTGCATCTTTCGATGGTCCCCAGTAAAGCGTGCTAGTGGCCTTCTGACGACCAGAAGGGATATTGGAACAATTCATTCGTCGGTTACTTTGAATTCGCAAGAGCTCAATCTCCCCAGAACGAGGCCATGGCCCATAAGATTCAGCAACCGGCAGTAAAGAAATTTCTAAAAAGAAACCAATAGGTAATATTGTATTTTAAAAAATCAGAATTGTTTTATGATGTATGATGTATACACCTGTTGAGATCCAATCTCCTTTCGGCATTTTGGCACGAAATTCAATGGTTCCAAAAGAGAATTGAAAAGTATGTTCAGTGGTTAACATAGCGGATGCAATAGGATTGATGATGTCATCAGAATCGATCGCTGATCTATAGAAAAAATACGATGAGTAAAAAAGCAATTCCTTTAAGACATTATTATTTATTACACAACGCATTGATTTCCATCAGCTGCAGCAGGGTTACAACCTTCATCAGTTAAGTCCAAGACACCTCCATTAAGAAAACCTTTCTTGAAACGGTCAGCTGTCAGTGTTGGTTTAATATGTAAGATTCCGTTTTTGACATAACTGAATAGACATAAATAAAAAATAAATCTATAGGTAACTTTATAATAACAAATTATATTTTTAATCAACCTGTTTTCTTTGTTTTTAGTATAGTATTGAAAACCAGTGGAAGTGACACCCACGACGTGCTTCCAATTTTTGCTCGAGCTTAAATCTTCAACAGAAAACTCGTCGTTCCACAGCAGCTCTATTTTTTGCGTCTTAGCTATCTTGTTGTTCTGTTTTTGCGTTGTCAATAGGCTCTAAATACTCATAAATGGTTTAACCATCTTCTAACCAATTTTATTAATTTAATATTTATACCGGCTGCTTCTGGTTTTTATCATGTGTCGTTTTAGACGGCGAGAATAAGGGTGGAGATGTCAACTTAGTTTTACTCTTTCGCTTGGCGGCGATTGTCGTCAGAGCTGCATATTCTGTTGCTTCTACTTTTTTTACTCTTCTCTATAAGTGATAATTTTAAAAGTAATAATTAACTGTTTTAAAAATTTGTTATATAGATTTTCTTACTGGAATGTAACCGCAAACTGGAACGTTTTTATCGACAATCTCTACAACTGGAATGCCCCGCATCTCTTTAATAAAACAAAGGCTCATTGTAAAGGAGAAATGGGTGCAACGCTCGTTAGCTAGACAGTAAGGTCCACAGTTTTTACTGAATATCATGAATTTGCTTTCGATGTTGTGTTCGTCATAGGGGAAATCGCATAGAGTTGACCATCTAATTCTGGCGTCATCTTCTGCGACTTCCCAATTTTCTACTACTTTCTGTTTAGATTAAGAAAAATAAATAATTTGTGACATGTACAGTTTTTTTATGTTGTAGACTTATACTCGTTCAATTAGGAAACCACAGAGTCCTTCGAGATTGTTTTGCAAAGCAGTACTACCTAGAGCACTTTCATGTTTCACCGCTTTCAGGTGACAGTAGCCATTTATGTAAGTGAAATGAGAGCACCGATCGTCCTGGTGACAGAGACTAGGACAGCTGGCACCCTTTTTGAGTTGTATTTTATCGAGATCTCCTCCGTAAAAACTGCAACCGGGCGCCCATTTCCAATTACCATTTTTATCTACCTTCCACTTGGGGGTCCTTGGCTCAACTTTTCCACCATTAAGCTGCGTACAATAACCAAGAGGAGATATAAATTTGTATAGAAGTTCTTGTGTGATGTAAACTAATTTACCTGATTCTGACTAATAATGGTGATAATGACAAACAGCAAACAAATGATGTGCAGTCGAATAAAACCCATCTTATTACTTATTGGTTATTCGCTTTGGCTGAAACAAAGAAATAATTTAGTTTGCAACATAATTACAGTGTTGGCTAATTTTTGGACTTACCTTATTGAGTTACAATTTAGAATTGAACACCATGTCTTCTGAAATGGCATCAGGGAGCTGGGACACGTCGCCTACACACAAACGTGGCACGCTCCGATTGACAGGATGCAGCACCAACGATTAATCTGCTGAAATGCTGTGCATGCTCAAAAATTTCAAATGGCGCAGATAAGAATAGTTGCTTTTCCCAAATTAGCTTATGTGTTTTAAGTATTCTGTATTAATAATACAACAATCAAGTTTTCAGTAATATAGATTAACATTCTATTCACCAGCAACTAATTCCTAGGTTTTAGTATTATTATCATGCTACTCTTTGACTTTTTGTTTATATTTTAAAAATTATATAAAAGAAAAATTAATTGACGTTCTCTTTAAATCGTCGCTAGATACGAATCGGTTAAGATTTTCTCTTATTCGCGTACTATTATGGTGCAGAACAAAAATTAATTTAGTATTTAAAACTGAATCTTCAAATCACTCTTTCATATCGTTTACCACCCAAAGGTTCGATTTTGTTGAACCGCTATCATATAAAGTGTGTATCAGAGATGTATTTTCGTTTTTCAAATAAGCTCGTTTCAACGCCGTAAAACTTGATTTTATCTGGTTGATACTGAAAAGTACATGATGTGTTCTGGTTCACTGGAATTAATACGTGATGAGCTTGCTTTTCAGCTGCACGGCTTGCACCACGTTCCTCTAGCAGTCTAGCTGATGATTCTATTTTTACAACGATTGATTTGGGCTCCAAAAGTACACATATACATCATATTTAATAATTTCATGCTGTTTATGCCTATTTTTAAAAATAAGAATGATCCAATATAACATTTGATTAATTGATTACACAGTATCTTCTCCTTCTGCTAATCTTGACTGGTAATGAATGCAGTGGTAAAAAAATAATAATACAAATATCTCAATATATATGTAGCGTACTTTCATACATTGCAGTAATGCTGTCTTAAATCTTTACATGGCTTAGTTTGAAAAATACAATAACGGGATATATTTGTGAAGAAAAAAGTGCAAGTCTAGCATCATGTATGCTGCTTGACAATTTTTATTTGGTTTAATCATAGTACAGATTACAACATTCAATAATGGTTAAGTTTTAATCATCCCAATAGTCAAATTTTTTCATATTTATAGTTGAATGATTTCCAATTGCTGAAGGCTATATGCTTCATTAAGGCTCATTCTATTATAAATGTTTGCTTCCCAGCTGCAATATGAGCCAAGCTCATCTAGCCTTTAATTTTATTTATAGCTCCTATGCTGGCTGAAGTTTTTGGTGACGGAAACGTACTATTTACCTATTGGATGAGTGAATAATAGTTAATGATGTTTATCATATGGACTTTGAAATTTTAATCCAAACTTTAACCAAGTGCTTATACCAGTACCTGATTTTTTCTGCTGCTGATTGACAGAGGATGAAACAAAAGAATGAGGGGTAGTAGTTCTATTGTTATTCTTATTGGTAGTATTCGCTTGAAGGAAAACAGTACGGGTCCTTTGTGTAATAGCAGCATATTGCCTTTCCTGTAAAATTTAAGACAATTCATATAAATTAGGAATATAGACATATTATAATATAAAAGCAAAATAATTTTTAATTTAAAATAATCTCCTATTACCGGGACATAACCACAAATTTGAACGCCTTTGTCAACAATCTGCACGATAGGAGCATCACGCATGTTTTTAACCCAGCACGTACTGAATCTCAATCCAAAGTGGGTGCAATCTTTAATTGATAAGCAATGATCTTCGCATTTTGACAAGTCAAGCATGAACTTGCTTGCGGTATAGATGTTGAATTTTGCATTAGGATAGTCACAATCCATTGACCACCGAGTCTTGCCATTTTTCCCCACATTCCATTCTTTTGCCACGTTCTATTCATTAAAGAAATTCTAATAAATAAATGTTTTTCATATATCAGTGTTAATGTCATTGTACCGGTCGTTCAACTAGGAAACCACATAGTCCACCAGGGTTATTGTAAATTGCAGCTGTTGGCGAAGCATCTACAAACAAACATTTTCAAGAAGCAGTGACCATTTGAATAAATGAAATGAGTGCAGCGATTGTCATCGTAACAGAGACTTGCGCAGGTAGAACTCTGGTTTTTCTTAATTTTGTTGACAGTCACCGCGTAAACCCCTCCTTTAGGGAAGCTACAACCGAAGGACCATTGAAAGCGACCACTTCCGTCTATGAACCACTTTTTCGAATCAGCTGACTTTGTTTTTCCAAAATTTAATAGCTGTATATTGACAATAAATTATTTAACAAGATTTTTAAAGATGATTTTTAAACTCAATGGGTTATAGTGTTTTACTTACCTGATTAGTGAGGGTAAGGGCCGATAACAGCAGATAGATGATAATAATAGATGATGATCGTAGCATCTTTTCACCAAAAAAACGTAATAAATAAGTCACTGTCAATAAGCTATACCTATTCAAGCCAATTCGTATTCAATTTTGTAAAAAAAAACACTATGGAATACGCCAAGTTTTTTTTTTCTGTTGACGTTTCCAATCCAAATTTATATACGACTCCAATATTTTACGTATTAATTGTAAACCATTGCTAGCGTGGATTGCGTGTCACTTTCATATTAAGCGAAAGTGCTGCTGATCTACGCCATAGGGCGTATCCAGAAGTCTGCATTTGAGGAGGGGATATACCAAATTGAAGCAGTTTTGTTGCTTAGAATCTTTATTTTTTGTCTCAATAATGATAATACAATGTTCAATAGAATTTTAATGTTTTCTCCGTACAAAGACACTCCAATGATTTTAGTCAATGCGTAGTATCAGTGATAAAGCATTGATTTTGACAATAAATCACTGAGATGATGCTGATGTGAAATTTATTATTTAGGTGTCACAACCTCCCGCAGGCCAGCATGGCAATCAATAATGAAATTACGGTTTAAAAAATCATGGTAGCCAACTGCACGTACTATGATGACAATGGCAAATATTGTTACATTTTTGAAACATTCGCCAAATATCAGAAATATAAATATAGAATCACGAACCCCAAGGGAGTTATGTTGTGATTCTATAAGGGAGTTATGTTGTGACCATAGCTTATTTGAACCCCGTTATATATTATTGTCTTCTTGAATCTAATTTCTGAAAGTTGCTTGGTTCACTTTATTGAAGCTAAAAGTCCAAAATGCGCATCAAGTTTCGGTTCACGTCAAGCCATCGTTATTAGTTTTATTAGTCCTCTCGCTGGTCTAGGTTTTAAGTGAGACCTTGAGAGATATGTTTAAAATAAACCACGTATTACCCAGCACCATCTGATAACCGACGTGAATTATTCTTAGATATCGGATTCGATAACAAATATGGCAACGCTATACAATATATGTAAAACTGTGTGTGATGGCTTAATCGATCCTCAAGATGAGCATGAAGCATAACATGAATCTTGTTTTACTTTTCAAACTATTATTTCTTACCAAACCTTTTTGGCTACCGGTATTATCTTTATTTATTTTTTTTAATGAGAATATAAATATCTTTCGACAGGATAAATTTGAATAACTAATTAAGAAATCTATTAGTACGTTAATAGGAGCTGAATAATTATTTTATCATGCACCATGTACAAGAGCAGGAAAGTTCAGTTATTCCTAACGACATCCTCATATTATTAGTCGATTCATCAATACAATTCTACTGCTGAAAAGTTTTATTTGGTCCAATCAAAGTAATAATATAAACCAGTTTTTTTCTAAGTTTGAATAAACCTAACTCTTTTTTTAACTTTGTCGAACAAAGTTTATTATATATCCTATTTCATCTGATTGCCGAGCTCTGTTATAATCCACTGCGCGCTATTTGATGACATTGTTTGTCGCAGCTGCCCAATTTCTTCTTTCTTCTAGCCACTGGTTGCTTTTTTAGTGCTACCGGTGCCTGTTTTTGGCTGTGCAATCACACTTACCTATTAAGTTGGTATATCATTATATATTACTGATTTTAAAATAAACCAACAGCTTTAAGTATATATAAACTCTACCGCATTCTTCTGTTGGCTGGTAATTGAAGATACGGTAGAAAGGAACGTAGTAAGTTTGCTGCTGTTACCTCGTTGTGTTATGGCAACTGCTTGTCTTTCCTACTTATAATCACACGAATTACCCATATGAGAATATTATAAAGGGAATAAATCATGCAGAATACTTAAAATATTAAAATTTGCTTACAGGTATGAAACCACAGAGTGGCACCATTTTATCCAAAGTTTGCACGATTGGACCTCCCCGAAAGTCTTTAACCCAGCAGATGCTATTCACCCAGACAAAGTGACTGCAACTTTTAATTGATAGGCAATGATCTCCACATTGTGATTGGTCGAACATTAATTTGATTTCGCCATAAATGTTGAAATTTATATTTGGATAATCACAATTCGTTGACCACCGAGTTTTACCATTGCCTTTCTTCGAGTTTCCAACTAACCAATTTTTCACTACGTCCTATAAAACAAAATAAACTTGATCACATAACTATACATATCTTTAAGTGTTTTAGTATTTTATTGTTGATACCGGACGGTTAACAACGAAACCACAAAGTCCGTTAGGATTATTATAAGTGACAGCTTTCGGCGATGCATCCACAAGCTTAAACATTTTCATATCGCAGTAGCCATTTGAATAAATGAAATGGGTGCAACGGTGGTCTTCGTAACAAAGACGTGGGCAGGTAGAACTTTGGTTGTTCTTCGTTTTATTGACATCTGCCGCGAAAAGACCTCCCACAGAAACCCCCTTTGCTGATGGAAAGCTACAACCAAAGGACCATTTGAAACGACCATTTCCATCCTCGAACCATTTTTTATGGGTTTCAGTTGCTCCACTCTTTTCCTATAACATTACAAATAATTAATAAAATATCCAAATTGCATACCCTATTTAATTAAAGTTTTAAATAAGTACAACCTGGGCAGCAATGGCAAGAACAGATAATAGCATGTAGACAACAGATACTTTTCTTATGATCTTTATTCCGTTCATCATTAGACTAAACTATGAGAACGGCCACGCACACAATCATTCTATATTTTACGAATGTGGCACTTTTTCATTGTGCAGGCATGCCGATGATGTACATTCTATTCTATCCAATAACAAAACGGTATAAGTTTTAACTACCAGTAAAAAATGGCGTATTCTTTAACAACCCATTTTAAACTTGAAAAATAAAATACAATGCTGTAGTTTGGTTTTAAATATTAGACTATTGTATGAAATAGTTTCTTGTAGCTTATAATGCTCCATCAAGTTATTCTAACTGCTGGTTTGTGTTTATATTATACTTTTTTAATACTATTTACCTATTGCATGAAATTAAACGATTAATATACCTTCTTCTGTTGTAGTTGGGTAGTTGCAGATGAAGTCATCACGCTGGAAAGAGACGTAACAATATTCTTATTATTACATTTCCCTTCAGATGAAACATTAGTCATGATGGCTTCATAAAAACAAACTAGACGATAATTATAGAATCCTTGCAGGTATGAAACCACAAAGCGGAATGCTTTTGTCAATGGTCTGCAATATAGCAGCTCTATGCACGTTTTTAACCCAAAAAGTGTCCATTTTCCAACCAAATAGCGAGTGCAATCCTTAATTGCTAAGCAACAAGATCTACATTTCGACGTCAAACATGATTTGATTTGTATTATAGATATTGAATTTTGCTTTGAGATAGTCACAATTAGTTGGTCACTGAGCCCTGAAATTCTCTCCCACTAACGAGTTCTTCGTCACGTTTTAATATAAGTTAATTTAATATAAATTAAAATCATACAATATACAATATGACAATATGGTAAGATAAATTATCCAGTAATAATGTACCGGCCGATGAACTAAGAAACCTCATATTTCACGCGGAATATTGTAGATTTTAGCAGTCGGTAAGACATCTAAATTTTTTAATGCTGCGATTGTGAATCATGGCCAAATTAACTTAGCTGTATTAGAGCAAGAAAGATAATTGGTTTTAAAATCACATACTTCAAGTCTCAAGTCTGCAACGGTTCATCAATTCTGCCTCTTAAAGCTTTTATTCGCAGTAATACATTGTGTATATACCATTTTGACAGCTTCATTTGCATTTTTCTAAATAACATAATGAACTAATATCGTTAAATCAAACCTATTATTAGCTCGCAATACTCCACTATCACAGCCTGGTACTTTCCCATTTATAAACAGGCATGTCAATGGTCGATCCAAAAGCAATTCGGCACTACTAAGCCAATAGTTAAAACACGTTTTTATTGAAATAATAGAAAGTAAACTTTAAAAAATAACAGCATTTTTTATTCGTCTTGTGGTTTTTAATTTAATTTTGTTCGTTTAAAATTAATTCTGAGGAGTATTTGCAATATCCAAAAAAATTTAATTACTCTCTAAAACTTCAATAATGTTATATTTGAAAACGGAATGAATGAACATGAGCAGAGGGGGACAACGTACTAAGATATATTACATTAGGCATATAATGGTTGCAGTTCACTAAAAATGCTGGTTAACCTTTTTATTGATTGCTTGAACCTTTTTGTTAATTTTCCATCGTAACGCCGTTACCGATAACGGTACTTGGATTAAATGTAACGCCATTGCCGATATTGTTATCAAATTCAAAAAGTAATGCCGTTAACGATAGTCGAAGGAATCCCTTTTTTTTATTCATTCAAAAATCAACCAGAACTTAATCCGATCCACCAAGTTCCTATAATTGACGACAGCGGAAAGTTAGCTGCAAACTAACGTATCAAAGTTAGCATATGACATTGGCTCTTTTTTAGCAACAAATTGACAGTTACACTTTACACTGGTCTATACAGACCTCAGAGTGGCAGACGACTGCTGTGTAAAATGTGGATGCGCTCTTTGACTCAGCTAAAAGTCAATTTGAATATTTGATCGTAACTCCCTTTCTCTTCTCAAATATATTGTGCTTTCATTTTGTCAATTCCCTTTCTGTATTAATAAGATAATTGGGGGGGGGGGGCAACATCGGGGATACGGATCAAACAGAGAATAATTATTATTTTAGATAAGGAAAGAAAATCAACTTAGATATCGTATGGTTCGTCTCAATAACACCCAATCAGTGATGCTGCTTAAAATATTTATTTGTCTTAATAAAGTTTTCACTGACAATAATTTTTCCATACTATTTAATAAACCTTTTATGTCCCGTTAAATGGAATTTACCATCTTATTTTAAAATCGGATTGCTGAAAGGTGTTCTAGTACACTGCCATGGATGACATTGCTTTTCAACTGTCTTAAGCTTTTCTAGCGCCTGGCTGCGTTTTCTTAGTGCTAGTGATGTATGTTTTTGGCTGTGCGAGCGAACTAACCTATATTAAATTAGTACGTAATTATAACTCATGTGCTTTAAAAAAATCAAACCAAGAGCTTATAATATTACATTCTGCTTTTTCTGATTGGAAATAAATGAAGAATTGGTAGAAAGAGACGTAGTAAGGTTACTACCGATGGTTCCTTTAGTTGAAACGTTTGTCCTGCTGGGTCGTTTTGTAATGGCAGCCTTATGTCTTTCCTGTATAGAATCACAATTAGGTATTCCGAGAATGTTATTAATAAAAATTAATGTCAACTAAAAAACATGAAAGTTGAAACATGTTGAAATGGCTTACAGGGATGAAACCACAAAGTGGAATGAGTTTATCAAGAGTTTGTACGATTGGAGCTCCACGAATGTCTTTAATCCAGCAGATACTAGCTGCCCATGCAAAGTGGCTGCAGCGTTTAATTGATAGGCAATGATCTGCACATTTTGATCGGTCGAACATGATTTTCGTTTCGCTATAAACGTTGAAGATTACATTGGGGTATTCGCAATACGTTGACCAACGAGTCCTACCACTGTTTCCAACTGACCAGTTCTTAACCACGTCCTAAAACAAGTGTGATCCCATCAATAAATAAATAGGAAAGAAGTAATTAATTACTAATCTAGCCTATACCGGTCGGTCAACTACGGAACCGCACAATCCTCCTGGATTATCGAAAACTGCGGCTTTTGGTGAGGCATCCACCCATTTGAACGCTTTCAAATAACAGTAGCCATTTGTATAAATGAAATGTGTGCAATGGTGATTGTCGTAACAGAGGCGTGGGCAGGTGGAGCTTTGGTTCATCTTCTTTTTATGGATATCTGCTGCGGAAATGCTTACAACCTGCTTAGGAAAGCTACAACCAAAAGACCATTTGAAGCGACTATTCCCGTCTCCATCATACCACCTTCCATTCTTTTGCTGCAATATTATATAGTAAGGTATATAAAATATAATATAAACCATTAGATTCAATGTCTAGTAGTATAACCTGATTTGCAATGACAAGAGCAGACAACAGCAGACAGGTGATGGGTAATAAACTTTTCACGTTTTCTCGGTTCATCGTAAGACAATGGTTATAGAATCCAATCCAATTTGTCCAGCAGCAGCTTGGTTTCTAAAAGTCACTGATGTCCTGTACTATACAAGTTTTGTAAAGATGTCGAAAACAGCCACGCACACAGTATTTTGCATAAAATACCAACGTGGCAATTTCCCATTGAGCTGGCATGCCGATGATTAGAATCCAGGGGGAGGGGATGGTCTTTGGGAATCTTCCTCCCCCCCCCCCCCCCTCATCCGCCCTTGTTAGAATCTACAACATCAAATAACAAACCATTATATAAATTTTTAACTAAGAACTTTAAGATAATGAAAACACATTTGTACAGTGAATCAACGACTCAACGCTGAATCTCAAAAACCCCGAATCGATTCGATTGATTCAAAGGGGGTGAAGTCAACTCATTTGAATCACCCCACATTTTCGCACATTTGAGTCTAATCGGAATCAATCACACACAAAAATGTGCTTCGATCACTGTTTTTGTAATTTTATTGTGTGGATTTGACGATTTGTTTATAATATTAAGATACTCCTTATAAGAGCAGAAAATAACAGCACATATCCATCTGAAAACTAGCACGAGCTAATAGAAGTAGCAGGACAGTTTAAGATGCCTCTTATTCCTTGCAATAATATACATTTGGTGAGGTTCTAAAAATATTGGATTTCACACAATATTTAAACGAGGGGCATATACAATTGATAAAAAAAATGTAAGGCTTTCAATCATGCATGCTCACCAATATTTTATTTCTTCTCAGTCATAATACATATAATGCATATTAGTAATGAGTTGCTATGTACTCTATAACAACTCATTTTTAACTTGTGTAATTAATTAAATTATGTTGGGTTTTCTAAGGCCAATACTTATATAGAAGCAATATAGAAGAATATAGAACTAAATAATATGGGTATGAAATAGTTTGATTGGAAATGCGCCATCAAGTTATTCTAGCTTCTGATTTGTGTTTTTAACAATCCTGGTTACTGTTGCTTTCAGAAGCGATACTGTAGTATTTTCCTTTTGCATAAGTAAAAAAGGTAATAAGCCATTTTTTTACTGAAATTAAGAGCTTAACATACCTTCTTCTACTGTTGTTGGGTAGTTGATGGGGTAACACTAGAAAGAGGCGTAGAAAGCAGTTTTATTAACACTTTCCCTTTGGATGGAACAGTTGTCATAGCTCGTTGTGAGAAAACGTCTAGTCTCTCCTATAACATTCAACAATATACAGCTATGAAAAATAGACTTTGTCAATGTTATTAGAGACGATGAAGGGTGGAAAAGTAGGAGCAACATCTGCTGCTACATTTCCATCTCATCGTTCCCAAACTGTAACACGATCTATACTCGCCAAAAAATGTTATTCGCATTTTTCGGACAGGATGTCTTGATAGCGGCTCCAACACATTTTTTTGTCCACAGTTTTCGGACATGATGTCCGCATTTTTCGGATATCTGTGTCTTCAAAATGTGGACAAATTGTGTGTTGGAGCCGCTTTCCGGACATCTGTTTTTAGCGAATATGAATAGTCCGTTATACCAAACATGTTAAGTATGACAACATGGTAATGAAAATAATTTATATAGTAATAAACTGGACGATATTTATGAAAAAGTTAACTTATGTTTCAATACAGGTATAAAGCCACAAACAGGAACGCTTTTGTCGACGGTTTGCACGATAGCAGCTCCACGCATGTCTTTAACCCAGCAAGTGCCCATTTTCCATCCAAAGTGAGTGCACTGCTTAATTGATAAACAGTGAGCTCCGCATTTGGACCAGTCAAGCATAATGTTGTACGTGGTATAAATGTTGAATTTTGCATTGGGGTAGTCACAATTGGCTGACCACCGAGTCCTGCCATTGTCTCCCTTGTTCCACTTCTTCGTCACGTTCTAATAAAAATAAATTAGATATAGTTCAACGGTGTAATATGACTGCTAATATACGTTTTGCAGTAGCCTACTGTACCGGTCGTGTAACTACGAAACCACACATTCCACCAGGGTTATTATAAATTGCAGCTGTCGGTGAGGCATCTACAAACTTAAGCCCTTTCTTGAAGCAGTGGCCGTTCGAATAAATAAAATGAGTGCAAAGACTGTCCTCGTAACAGAGATTTGGACAGGTAAAACTCTTGTTCATCTTAATTTTATCGACATCAACGGTGAAAAGGCCTCCCTTAGGAAAGCTACAATTAAACGACCATTTCAAATTACCGTTTCCATCTTTGAACCACTTTTTCTGGTGGTCTAACTTAGCTTTTCCGCCATTTAGCTAAGTATATTAATAAGAAGTGAATATTAATAAGAAGCTTTAGGTTTACTCTTCACTTACTTTTGTCTGTGATACAGTTGAATTATTAACCTGTTGTGTGATGGTAAGAGCTGATATTAGCAGACAGATAATAATGGTTGCTGATTTCATTGTCTTTTGTCTCCTTAACGCAAGACGACAACACAAAATTTAAAGCAATCGGTGTGCAATCTTTTTTATCGAACACTCGCTGTTGAATGTAGTGGTTTCTGGTAACGCTTTGTGAACAGCCACGCAGGCTGCTCTAAGATTACATTCACTGCGTATTACTAGCATGGCAATCAGCTATTGGGAGCATTTGGAGTTAAGCCGCACCCCCAACTACATTTAAAATAACACTACAGCCATCCCCTTAAGTATAATACTTGGATCCGACCTTAAACACTGAATCGGATCGGTATTTTAGTGTACGTGTACCAACGGTATTTTTCTTATACAGATACCAATTACTGGAGCCTATTGGCTCGCATTTTAAATTTAAAAATGTTAAATGAAATTATGTATACAGTATGGCGCAGATAAACCTGAGGGGGGGGGGGGGGGGGGCGTGTACCCCCCAAGTTAATTTAGAAATATTTATTGAGTTATAATAAATGACGGATATTGGTCATAAGTAATTTGGGTCGCATTACATTTTTCTTATTTGCACAACTCATTTTATGAATAATTATCATAATTCGCCATTACCCAATAAACTCATTCTAAGTGGGCGAAATAAATTAAAATAATGATGACCGCTCCCAGGCCCCCTCAGATTTATCTTCACTATACTGTATGTTCAGATACACCTTTTATTTGGTAGTCTTATAATAAAATCAAACAGAATAAATGAAAATTTACTTAAAGATTACATATTTATTCATGACATTTAATCAATACTGCTGCGTTAATGTTTATTTTCTTCAATCGTAATAAAGTCATTATCACTAGTAATAATTTGTTCGTATTTTTTTTTAAATACCATTATTTTAATTATAATCCTGTGCAAATTCTAATATAGTTTCTTAGTCTTCTTATTGCCGAGGGCCTTTAGGATTCACTGGAAGCAGCCACATATAATAATTTAGCTGCTACTAGTTGTATTCTTGACGCTCTTGGTACCTTTTTTGGAGGCGAAAGTGTAGGGCTACTAATCTATCGAATACGTAGATAATTTTAAAACACATTTATTTTCTTTAAGAGCTTTAGTAAATACCTGCTTCTTCTGTTGACTAAACGACAAATTCAAAGCGGTAGTACGAGGCTTGGAGGTCTTATTATTCTTCACACTACTATTCATCTGTTTTTCTAAAACAGTTTCCAATGTTCGATGTGGAAGACACCATTTGGTCTTTCCTGCAGAAAATCGCAATAGATTGACAAAGAGGGTTTATAAAAAATATATAAATTTCGGGTATAAACACATTGTGAGTGCATAATAATTATACAGAAATTAAATAAGTGTTACGTGCATTTCTATTTCAATAACGAAAGCTCTCTTACAGGGATGAAGCCACAAAGTGGGACGGTTTTGTCAATAATCTGCACGATTGGCGCTCCATGGAAGTCCTTAACTCGCAGCAAGTTTTCAAATTCCAGGTGAAGTGAGTACTGTACAATAACGCTTAATCGATTAAAAGTGTGTTGCACAGAGTGACCCGTCCAACATGATTTTGCTATCTCTTAAGATGTTATGGGTTTCATTCGGATATTCACAACCAGTTGACCATCGGGTTCTTCCATCATTTTCTACTAGCCAGTTTTTCATCACATCCAAATATGTGCAGTATGTATAAATTAATAATGTGCACATAACTTTACATAAACAAAAAGAGAAAAAATGCGATAAACAAATATGAGTAGAATAGTAGTATTATTTTACCGGTAGTTTAATTACGAAACCATACAGTCCACTAGGACTATTATAAATTGCAGCTTTTGGTGGTGTATCCAGCATAAAATGAATCGATCTCATATGACAGTAGCCATTTGAATAAATAAGTTAAGTGCAATGGTTGTCTTCTTAACAAATAGACGAACAGGTAAAACCCCGGCTTTTCTTTATTTTACCAACATCTATTGCGAAAAGACCTCAACTCGGAAAGGTACAACCTAATGACCATTTGAAGCGTCCTTTATCATCTTCTACCCATTTTTGAGGGTTTCCAGTTTCATTTATATCCGTTATGCTACGATGGTTGTATCAAAAGTAACAACGAATTAATGTATTGGAAATTTTGTAATCAATAACAAATTATTACTTGATTAGTACTTTAGTAGCATCGAAAAAATATAAGATGAGATATATGATAACTGGAAATCTTTTCGTCATTTTTTCCCCAGCTATATCCTCATCTGACAACCAATAAATAGTTTGTGCAGAATTTTCTTTTTTGTTTCGAGAAAAAAAATTGGTTTTGTTTGAAAAATACACTGCACAGTCGTCCAAAGCTTTTTTTGCATTATCAAACATACGTGCACTTATATCATATATAGATCTATATTTGAATATGCCCACACTGATATAGAGTATAACCGAAGTGGCACTTTTACTGACGTGGCTCTTCCCCAGCTTGCCGGCTATTTTTTATTCTGATGATTGTCGATGACGATTCAGTATAGCAAGACGCTGTATTTTCTCAGAAATAATCTATATTTCTAGACGAAAGAAGTTAAGAAAAGATGCTCTAAGATGCATATAGTACGGCTTACGCGTTGTTATATGTATTTACATGAAATATGAATAAAAGCACATTTTATCTGCTAGTTTGCGGATACAACCTCGGTAGCTAAAAATCTCCAGAACAGTATAAGCTTACATTTTTAAATGACCTATGTTTTGTAAACTTAAGCGGAATTTTCCTATTGGATGGATGTCGATGTCTGTAATATTCGTAGATATGTGGATGTGACGAAATAATATAATTAAGATTTCATGTTTATGCCCAGAACATAATTTTAAGCATTCTTAATAAATTTTGCATTGACTATCGGTATATTTATTTGATGAAATATGCCTTTAATTGGAATCTTCTTATTTCTATTTTATGTAGCAACTAGTATCTTACATTCTCACAAAAATTCATGTATGTTGCTTTCTAGTAATGATAACTTATATTTTGTTGATTGCCATCTATATTAGAGCGCAGGGGCGATAATTGAGCTAAGCATCACATACTGAAACGGTTCATCAATCCTGCTCCTTCAACTTTTTCTTTTTTTCTAACCATTGCAATAATTATACATTTCCATTTCCAATAGTTTATATTTTTATATCGTCTTATGAAACGTATTATATAATTATTTCAGCTCACTATTTATAATTATGCTGCTTAAACTTTTTATTGCTTGGTTAAATCATAATACAGAAACCCCTTCAGTAAACAATCAAGGTTAAACTTTTAGTAAACTGGAGAATTTTAATAAACTAACTAAAAAATTAAATGTTCTCGTACACTGTATAGCTTTTTTCTACGTTGCATTATAGGCTATGCATCAAGTTCTTCTAGCCTTTGGTTGTTTCCCGTGTGCCCTGTTAGTTTCTGTTGTAGTCGTTTGCTTAATTTGAGTTCTCTTGTTGGTTTCTACTTCGGTCGTTGGTTTTATTTGAGTGCCTTTGCTGGTTAAAGTTTTAGAGGGCACAAGTGTACTATTCACCTAATATATAAATGGATAGTTAGTTTATTGTTTTGGATAATTTATCTAAACTATCAAGATTGTTTATACGTGTTTTTGCGCAGCTGATTGCTGGCAATAGTTGAAACAGAAGAAAGAGAAGTAGTAATCCTTTTATTATTCTTATTGTTACTTCTAGTCTTTTTAGATGAAACTATAACAGCACTGGTTCTTTGTGTAACAGCAGCATCTTGCCTTTCCTGTAGAAAGGTATAATTTAGAAGAAAAAAAGTTAAATAGAATGTGTTCATAGAAAAATAATTAAATGATTATACCGAATCCTTTTAACATCATTAAAATACTCTCTTACCGGAATGAAACCACAAAGTGGAACGAGCTTATAAAGAGTCTGTACGATTCGAGCTCCACGAAAGTTTTTAACCTAGCAGAAACTTTTTGCCCATGCAAAGTGGGTGCATTTCTTAATCGATAAACAGTGTGTCGCGCATTTAGACCCGTCGAACATGAATTGGCTTTCACTATACATGGTGTAGAATGCGTTTGAATATTCACAACCATTTGACCATCGAACCCTGCCATTGTTTCCTACAAACCAGTTCTTTACAACGTCCTAATGTCAATGTTATCATAAATGTTATTATAATTATAAGTCTATAATTAACAGGCTTCAGTAGTAGTGTTTTACCCGTCGTTCAACTACGGAACCGCACAATCCTCCGGGATTATTATAAATTGCAGATTTGGGTGAGGAATCTATAAATTCAAACATTTTTAGATAGCAGTAGCCGTCTGAATAAATGAAATGACTGCAACGGTGGTCTTCGTAACAGATACGTGGACAGGTAGAGCTCTCATTTTTCTAAACTCTGTCGACATCCACTGCGAAAAGTCCTCCAATGGGAAAACTGCAATCAAAGGACCATTTTAAGCTGCCACTTTCGTCTTCATACCACTTCTTCTGGGTTACAGCTTTCTCATTCTTTTGCTAATATTGATATTGTAATGGTTATAACAAGGACTCAGTATTATAGGCTACTAACACCAAAGCTTATTTTTTTAAATAATAATAACCTGGTTAGTGGCGACAAGAACATATAATAGCAAGTAGATTATGGCTGCTTGCGATCTTTTCACCATCTTTTCTTCCTTTTTCGTAGAAACAGTGGTATTTTCTAAAAAGAACGGTGCTGCTGGTCTGTAAAATACACACTGCGCGGTAATTTTCAAAAATAGATTTCTAAATTATAATAAACATCGCATATTACATGGAAAAATTTCAGCTAGTACATGATAATCAACGTGGCAATTTACTGCTGGTAATCGACGATCCAATCATCCAAACGATTTTGTTAACTGCAGTGTAGTCTTTGAAAGCACACGGCATTGATACCTCCTTACTTAAAAAAAAAACTTTTAAAATAACTACTATTAAAAAACTACCCCGCAAAGGCACCGCAACCAAAATGTTAATGCACAATAATTAACATAGAATTTGTTTTAAATATTGATTATCAAAGATGTTTCAATAAGCACAATCTATTAAGTTAAGAATTGTAATATGTAAATCAAAATGAGAGGGCTCATACAATAAAAAAAATATATTTGTTTGGTGTAAATTCAGTGGGTTATTTTAAAACAAAGTAAGGTTTGTCTGGAGACTAAACAAAATCTCCTTCATAACTTTTTTTAAACCAGAGAGTTGCCTTATATTTTAAAACTTCATCATAATAACTCATTGCTAAAATAAGTTTTTAAATGATGCATTTGCAACTTAGAAATTAGAATACAGTATTGGTGGGTGTTTTCAACAATCGATAAACAGTGATTTCCGCATGTTGACCGTTAAAGTATAACAATCGACTATAGCTGTAAAAACTTTCGAATTTTTCGTTGGAATAAACATAATTAGTTGATCATCAAGCCATTTCATTATAACTCATATATACTGTCCAGGTTTACTTTACGTTCTTATTAACTAAATTTTATCAAGATTCCAATAGTAACATAATAATTGATAGAATAGTTTCAGTAGTATTGTACCGGCCGTTTTCTCATTGCTTTTCGTATGTGCCGATCGTAGCTTTCGTCAAGACCTTTAAAAAACTTAAACCATTCAGTTATCTGTAGCTAGCCTTCAAATTAATTTGATGAGTTTAACGGGTTTTTTTTTGCAACAAATACCTTGGGGCAGGGGACACTTTGTTTTTTCTTAACTATTGGTCAACATCTACCGCGAAATCAGGAAAGTCACAATCAAAAGACCATTTAAATAAGAGGCCGTTCATGTCTTTGAACCACTTTTCTGGGGCTCTGGCTCAGATTTTTCATTATTTAATTTTAATTTTCAATATATATTAAAACTATAATTTAAGCCACGTATTACCCAGTAACCTGCCAATATACATGATAACCAACATGGCAATTTACTCTTATATATAAAGCAATACTATACACATTGTAAAAAGTTTAAAACACCAGAAAGTCTAAAAATGAAAAATTTTAGGCCCATATCTTATCACTTATTAATAATGAGTGAAATTGCAATTTCTTCTAGCTCCAAAACTTATGGGAATAGAATTACTAAATTACCCCGTATATATATGGGCCCAATATAGACAAGAGTTTAAAATTTAAATATCACATGCATCTTTCTAAACACATCTTTGAATAAATTCTGCTGCATAAGATTGTATTGTTCCCAATTACATTAACAATAATTATTGGATTGTTTGTTGCTAACTTTTTTTTTAACTGTGTAAATTAAAATTTATCGTTTTATCATATCGTATAAGCGTTCTCGATTTCTGTTTCCGGAGGCGCATGCGTATCAATCTATCAAATAAGGACATGGTAATATTTTTTACATAAAACATTTAAAATAAGACATTTATAGGCTTAATCTACCTAATTTTGGTGATTGGCAGTTGATACTGTAACCGTAGAAAGCGAAACGGTAGCCTTATTATTAAAACCACTCCTTCCTTTAGATGAAACAGTCGTCCTGGCTCGTTCGTTTACTACACGTAATCTTTCCTGTGAATTCAAACAATTATATAAATCAACTCTTTACAATAAAAGCAACAAATTAAAATCTCTTACCGGGATGAACCCGCAAAGAGAGATCATTTTATCAACAGTTTGCACGATTGGAGCTCCGCGAAAGTCTTTAACCCAGCAAGTTTTCATAAACCAGGCAAAATGGGTGCAACGTTTAATTGATAGACAGTGTGCTGCACAAGTTAATCCGTCCATCATTAATTTACTTTCGCTAAAGATGTTGTAGGTTGCATTTGGATATTCGCATTCCGTTGACCATCGGACCCTGTCATTATATCCCACAAACCAGTTCTTGATAACGTTCTAATATAAATAGATAATGGCAATATATAAAGGGGTTAAAAATAAATAAGGAAAAAATAGAAAACAATATTTTTGTACTGGTCGTTCAACTACAAAACCGCACAGTCCATTAGGGTTATTATAAAGTGCGGCTTTTTGAGGATTATCCATAAATTTCAAAGCCCTCATGAAGCAGTAACCATTTGAATAAATGAAATGAGTACAGCGGCTTTCCTCATAGCAGAGATTAGGACAGGCAGACCTCTGATCTATCTCAATTGTAGCGACATCTGCCGCGAGAAAACCTCCGCTAGGAAAGTTGCAATCATGAGACCATTTGAAGCGACCATTCTCATCTTCATACCACTTTTTCTTGGGTTCACTGTTTCCATTCTTTTGCTATAAAATTAATTTATTAATAGTATGAAACCAATACGGTATAAAAATTAATCAATAGTAACCTGGTTAGTATTTGTTACTAACAACAATATTAGAAGATATTTAGTGGATAATGATCGTATCATCCTTTTAATTCCGAGAACGTAAGCGATAAATGTTCAATACTTGTAGAATTTGGTTTTCCTCAAAATGCACTGCAATCTGTGTGAAAAATAGTCTTCTAATGACATTTTGAATAAGCCACGTACACATCGATAGCACACCAATATAATATGAAGACAAACGTGCCAGTTACCAATAATAAATAATAACAAAATGCGGTTAAATATTTAAAAAAGGTAAATCTGTTCCGCTCATCGCTATTATACAACAATTCCCTTTAAAAAAGAAAATTTTTAATACTTTGAAATATAATAATAAAAAATCTCCATGTTTCCGTTCCTTTCACTCCAAATTTCCACCACCTATTAAAGGTTATAATAACCCCTTTAGTAATAGGTATAAATACACTTTATACTACCGTGTTCCAAAGCGTGTAAAATGATTATAAATGTATTATATATACTCGGCTATGCTTGTAATATCTTAATATTTGTTTTCCATGCTTTAAAACATAGATGGCGGAAATTTAGAATATTCAATTACAGGAAATAATCTGAGTATAGCTAAATGTCTCTTTAGGTTTATAAAAGTAATGCATAAATATTTGAGTTTTTAAATAGATCTAAATTTGATAGATAAAACTAATAATTGATATTAGTGGAAGTAACCAGCGACGAACCCTCTTTTAATCGTTCTAGTACGGCACTGAATGGTTATACAGCATACTGAAATTTTTTCATAAAAAAAAAATTGAACAAATTGTTTTACGTTACTGGTACTACTAAACCTGAAATGTTAGATTTTAATCTTAGGCGTTGATCTTAAATCTCGAACTTGTGGGTTCATATTTGCTTATAGTTTTTCATCTTAAATTTTAATCCCAAGAAAAAAAATAGTTCTAGACTTCAAGTAGCCGATCATCTTTTTTAAATTGTTTAAATTAATTATCCATTCATAAATCATTCGTTTTAAAAATAGCACGCCCTTTTAGAGCAGAATAAAAGAAATTTAACTTAAATGCTGAATATCCAATTTTTTTAAAAATTATTATTATTCCGTCACAGTTCTTTTGCTTAAAACGTTTATTTCTCTCACTTTAAATACAGCGTCTTCTATGTCACATTATTGGTGGTTTTCAAGGCCGTGTGATTATTAGATGATGAGCTATACACGTAGGCCTATACCCAGTTAATTTAGCTGCTAGATTTTCTTTTTAGAGGTCATGGTTTCTGTTTTGAAAGGCGCAATTGTGCTTTTCGTTATCTGTTGAATATGCATAGATAGCTCATTTATTATTATCATTATGATTTATAAATTGAAATCAAAGGCGTGTTATACTTTTTTTTGCTGTGGAGTTTTAGTTGATGGAATAAGGGTAGAAACAAAAGCCTTACTTGTAGTGTTCCTATAACTACCGGTACTATTCTTTCCTTTTGGTGCAACGGTCGTGCGGGTTATTCGTTTTATGGCAACATCTTGTCTATTCTGTGGAATCATTCAATCAATATATACATAGTCCAATTCAAGTACGCGTACTATTATTAGTCGTAAGCAATCATATACTGTAGTATAAGGTGTACGAGCATAGTAGCAAAATGACATAGATTTGAACAGAGAAATATTTTATAACAAGCACGATGTATTACAGGGATAAAACCGCAAATTGGAACTAATTCATCTTTAGTCTGCACAATTCGAGCTCCACGAAAATCTTTAACCCAGCAGGTTTTCAAATTCCAGGTAAAGTGTGTGCAATGCTTAATAGATAAACAGTATGCTGCGCAGTTGTTCCCATTCATCATGACTTTGATCGCGTTATAGATATTGTAGGTTATTGCATTTGGGTAGTCACATTCAGTTGACCATCGAGTCTTGCCATTATCTCCTACTAACCAGTTCTTTACCACGTCCTAAAATTTATAAATGTGATCGTCACGATAATTATTTAATCAAGAGAATTTCAAATAAACATTTTAAGTATGAATTGAGTAGAGGCATCATTATACCGGTCGTTCTACTACGAAACCACACAGTCCACCAGGGTTATCATATACGGTAGCTTTCGTTGGATCTGTATCTATAAACTTAAATGATTTCAGGTAGCAGTAACCATTCGAATAGATGAAATGAGTGCAGCGGTAGTTATTGTAACAGATATTCGGACAGGCAGAACTTGTTTTATTCTTAATTTTGTCGACATCTGTCGTCAAGAGACCTCCGTATGGAAAGCTACAACCGAAGGACCATTTCAAGTGCCCCTTTCCGTCGTTATACCATTTTTTCTGGATTTCGGCTTTTCCATAATTTATTTGCTATATTGTGAAATTAATCACAAGAAAAAGCAATATTATAAATTGTAATATAAAAAAGAATAATGTCCTTACTTGGTTAGTGGGGACAAGAGAACCAAAGAGCAGATAGATGATCACTGTAAATCGTTTCATCACCTCTTTTTTATCATTAAGCAATAGATCGCCAATTAGTGCGGACTCCCCCTTTGAGCAACACTGTTCTGGTGTTTGAAACGAACTACACAGCCGTCTGAAGCTTTTAAGAATAGTTATTTACATGTAAACTAATATCATAATTGTTAATACGTGGATACCAAAGTGATCTTTCCCCCGACATGGCTCAATCTTCTCCAACAACGTGGCACTTTTTCGGTAACGTTCTGAGCAGTCCTTTAACGGGCTGAAGTCGGGGTATCCGTTCAGCGTTGCCAAATTATCCGTTTTTACCCAATCGCCAATCCGAATTACCCGATGAATTACCCGCTCTCTTTTTCCCTCAAAATGAATAGAAAAAATACCGCTATAGAGGAACGTCAGAAAAAATATTTGATATTTGTTGAGAATCGGCAACTCTGGCGACGGGATACCAATTTTCTTCTTTCGCTTCAGTCTTCCATAAGAGCTAATGCATTTTAGCTGTTTTTTTAAAAAGCTAGTGTAGGGATATATTTTTTAAGGGTGATTATGTTTGAATAAGTTACAGGTAATTTAATTCTCAACCGAAAAAGATTGTTTAAAAAGTTTTATCTAAAGTAGAACTGAGATATTATTATTTTCTCTAAGAGACTTTCGCCATAAGCCACCATGTTAAAAGAAGGACCGAAGTTTGCGGATTTTTCATATGGAAGAAAAAAAATTATTAAAATGTCCGTTTTTTCAAATTACCCGGAGGATTACCGGTTACCCGGCGCTCCTCTAAAACGTCCAAATTATCCGAAAAACGGTTAATTATCCGCTCCGTGGAACCACTGGTTCTGGGACCCTTATTTATTAATGGACCCCGCGTATTCTGATGACCGTCAACGATCCAGTACAGCAGTACAATACACAGTTAATTTATTTTTATTTTTAGAGGAAATGGATTTTAAAAAAAAGTTTAACTAGAATGACCCTATTCGACGAACTAAATTTCATCAAATATTATTGGTACATATGAATGAAGAAATTTGTTGAATGTCCTTATGAATACAACTCAATTATATCCTTATGGAGCATATAATTAATATGAAAATTATATGTATAGAACCAAGGAAGCAATATATTTTAACTCATTCATTGATTCATGTACTATTTTCTAGTTTTAATGTGGACCATTATTTTTATAAGAGTCGATACATGATATATAGTAAATATATAGCAGATACATGATGGTAGTATATAGTTGAAAAACTCAGATGATCTGTTTTCGGCTTATGGAAAGACTAATTCAATATAAGTTAATATCAAATTTCTGTGTTATCTTGTTTTCTGAAGTGATTTAAACATCGTGTAGCCTATTCAAAATATGATGTACACCTGCTTTACCAGATTAACATTTTCTTATAGTATATTAGACCTCCTATAGTGGAAGTGCAGATGGTCAACATTTCTATGTATATAATAGTACAAGTTACAAAAACTTTAGAAGGCAGGGCGATAGGAAATACGATAAAAAGGAAGCAGAGGGATACACTATTAGAAAATGGCGCACGCAATTCGTCATCTATTCGTCATCTATCTCTTATTCCCAGGTCTTGACATCACTAACCAGGTGTTGATTACTAGCTGGGTAACTGATGCAGAGAATATAGACTAGAGAACCAGAAAAAGTGGTTCGAAGACGGCAATGGTCATCTCTTTAAATGTTCGTTTGGTTGCAGCTTGCCAAATTGGCTTTTTCGCGAAAGATGTCGATGAAATTATAGACTAAAAGCATAGACCAACAGTGGTTTATCATTGATTGTTGTCTTTTTTCAATTAGTAATAAAAATAAGTGAACTTTAAAAAAAAATGATATGGACTGAATTTAATTTTGTTGTGCTGATTTGTTTTAACTCTAATATTCGTTATGGCAGCAATGAATAAATCATTAAACATATATTTTAAAAACTTCAGTTGAAGTCATCGTGTTATCAACTCGTCGCCATTAAATGTTTTATTAATTTCTTACCTAAATTATAAAGCAAAAACATAAACAAAAATCCAAGAACGATAACTGGATTATATAAATGGATTTGCTAATTTGATTATCAGTAAATTGTTAAAATGAGGGCCCATCAGCTATCCGTTGGTTGACTACGGCGACGTTCCGCGACGTACTATTAAAATATTAAATAATATACTGTATAATATATACATACATAGCTTCTTTTAATTAATTAAAATCAGTTTAAGAAAATGCTGAGTTAAGGCATCCACTGACCACTTTTTACCTTTTGACTTTGATTTCTTGTTGCCATAGTTACATTAATGATGGGTTGTTCGGTTGTAACATTATGGGCACTCGTCGTAGTCTTACTGTGCCTGTTTCTTGTGGACTATTCATCAATCAGAGCACAATTACCGATTTTGATCAATTAACATAAATATAAGCTAGCAAGTTAAGACTCTAGTATTTACCTTGTTCTGACGTTTATTATTACTTGACGAAATAGAAGGACTAGTTATCATGGCAGGCTTAATGGTAGTAACTCTTTTAGCCTTATGGAGTTTAAGGGTAGTGCTCTTAGCTCTTTTCTTTACAGCAACTTGTCTTTCCTGCATTAGAATCAATACTACATGACACGTCAATACATACGTACTGATGATGTTTTAAATTATAACAAATAATATACGATGACTAATTAAGTTCCAATAAAAGCTTACAGGGACAAAACCACAAAGTGGAATGTATTTGTCAATAGTCTGCACGAAAGGTATTCCCCGCATGTTTTTGACCCAACAGATACCCACTGACCAGACAAAATGGGTGCAACGTTCAACCGATAGACAATGTTTACTGCATTTTGTACGGTCCACTAAGAATTTAATTTCATTATAATGTTGAATTTTGTATTGGGATATTCACAGTTAGTTGACCATCGAGTCCTGCCATTGTCAGCCACTAACCAGTTCTTCACCAGGTTCTATAAAATGAATTCATTGTTATAATTGCACAACAAATGAAGAACTTGTAGTTTAAAGAAAATGTGACTAGATTAGTAGTAATGTACCGGCCGTTCAACTATGAAACCGCAGAATCCATCTGGATTATCATAAACTGCAACGCTTGGTGAGGCGTCCGTAAGTTTAAACATTTTAAGATAGCAGTAGCCATTCTTATAAACGAAATGAGTGCAGAGTTTATCTTTGTAACAAATATTCGGGCATGCAGAACTTTGTTTTTTCTTGATTTTATCGACATCCACTGAGAGAACACCTCCCCTAGACAAGCTACAACCTAAAGACCATTTAAAGCGACCATTTTCGTCCTCGAACCATTTCTTTTTGGGCTCTGATGAAATTTTTCCATCTATTTGCTAAAAATATATGATAAGGGTTGAAAAGTATGTTTTGTATCATTTGGTGATATGCAAATAGTAACCTGGTAAGTGACGATAAGTGCTGATAAAATCAGATAGAAGATTATAGTTGTTATCCTTGTCATCCTTTCTCCTTATTTTTCTTAAAGTTTACTTATTTGTAAATGAGCTATACAATATCTTGTATCTTGCAGTGCTCCCTATCGAATAAAGTTTTCCAAAGCTTGTTCCGAAAACCACCACCTTCCACGTATCCGTTGTTATATGTATGTTCAATTACAAACTTCTACCTACGTGGCGCACTCACCTTTTAAATGTAAATTTATAGCATGACGTTGAACACCGCTTGAAGGCCGGTTTAATTGCTAACTGAACCCTTTTAATTAATTAATCAATTAATAACCAACTAAATGTATAGCTATATAGGCAATTGAACATTTTTCAATAGCTCATTAATCATCTTACCCCCGAAATCTAATTAATTAATTAATTAAATAATTAACTATCTAAATCAGAACCTTAATAGATATTTTTTTGAAATATCCGTTGTAAATACAAAACAAAACTCCACCTTTTGACTTATCTAAGTAAAGTAAAGCAATCGAACAAAATAACAAATTTAACGATTTCAATACTTTATAGTTTTAGTACGTTATTTTAAAATAACATAAACCGAATACTAAAACAGAAAATCATTTGTTTTATGAATCGATTAATTCGCTAACTACGAATAAACAACTTAATTAACAATCAACAATCTTAAAAATAAACATCCAACAAATCCTAAAACAACAAATAAATCATCCCCTGATCCCGGAAAACACTACTAAAATTTGGTGGCGCTAAAGAGAAAGCATGAAGTCAAAAGAAGGTTTCTGAATGAAAAGGGTGGACACGGGCATGGTTTATTCAGCTTAAAAGGGTTTTTTAAAGTTTTTATTGAATTAATCGTTCAATTTATTTCAGATATAGGATTGTATTAGCTATTTATTTTTCGAGTTAGGATTTGATTAGCTATTAAGATGATGGTTTAGCCCAGATATTATTCACATAATTGTGTTTGCTAAATTAATGTTTTCCACACGTCCAAAAATTCACTCAAATATAACCGATTTTAATAAGCTATACTGTGTGCTATAAAATTTTTGAATAGCTACTGTGTTGATAATTTTTAAGCATAATTTAAGTAAGACATTTGTGAATGCTGCTGGTTAATATTTTCTGGAGTCATCCACCTATTACATTTCAAATAATTTTTGCACTGTAATATTTCTTTAAAAAATGGCAACATAACATGTAAATGGATTTAATCAAGAAAAAAAATATTTTCTACTAGTTTCCAAACAGTTGGTTCTGTTTTTCAAAGGACCTTTCCACCTATCCATGTTTTATTTGCTGCGAGGAACTATTAATCTATTTGATAAAACATGATTTTTTTTAAAACAAACAAACAAGCAAAAAAGGCGCTTATATCTTATGCCGTTGATTGTTAATATGTATAACAGCAAGATTGGATTTCGTGGTGTTAGTAATGCTGTTGTTTCTGGTAGACGAAACGGTAGTTTTAGAAGCAGTTCTTTGTTTCACCACATGTTGTCTTTCCTGCATGTATAAGTAAAATAATAATTGATAGTGTGCGTTCTTATCTAAGATTATGTTATAAATATAACGAAGATTTAAAAATATTTATAAATGTGTTGTAACCGCGTGCAAAATTACTTACAGGGATGAAACCACAAAGTGGAATGGTTTTATCAACAATCTGCACGATATAATCTAAATTTAGTATTATATATAGGGTTTTACCGGCCATTCAACTATGAAACCACATAATCCGCCTGGATTATTATGAACTGCAACTTTCGGTGAAGCATCCACAAATCTAAACATTTTCAGGTGGCAGTGACCACTTTTATAAATAAAATGAGTGCAGCGACTGTCCTCGTAACAGAGACTAGGACAGGTAGAACTATGGTTTTTCTTAATTTTATCAACATCTAAAGCAAAAAAGCCACTCTTTGGAAAGCTACAACCGAACGACCATTTGAAACGACCATTCCCGTCCTCGAACCACATTTTCTTATCCTTTAGCCCATCTTTTGCACCAGTTGTCTGTGTATTCATAAGAAAGAGCACCATTATATGTGATATTAAATAAATTCAGTGATCTAACAAATCATTACCTGCTGGCTAGTGATGTTGATGAGAGCTGGTAATAAGAGATATACGATAATAATTGAAAATTTCATCATCATCATGAGGCTATTAGTTGCCTTTAAGTCGAACTGTGTAGGATCCTGTTTTTTATAATTTCTCTGTTTAAAAATGTAGCCGCAATGACCTTTTCGACTGAGATTTCCCCATTTCTTTTTTATAACAACTGCCACGCATGCAATACGTTGCTTATACTCCATCCAGCATTGAATTTTTTACATACACATTAATATATAATTATAATTTTTACATTACATTTATACATGAACAAATTAATAGGAATGGTGTATTAATATATCCGGTGATAAGCCAATAATTGATAGAAAAAAATAATATAAAAAAATTGGATAATTAAAACTTTTATACTCGATTTTAGAGAAAACCAATTCTCTCATCTCAATTTTACCATTAATAGTATAATTCAAATATTTCATATGAATGTTTTTGGCTTTTTATATTTTCCTTAGTCGTCGAATCCCCGTTAAAATAATTGTTACATTTACATTCTAAAAAGAATCACTTACACCGATATTTGAGTTTCTTATTGGTAAATGGTTTGAACAAGGTAGAATAAAAATATATTTTCTGTCTGTTCAGTTCCGTGAGCCACTAAAATATTGATTGTTATCAAGTAACGATCCAGGGCCCTCATATTTGTTATCTTGCAGCGGCGACTTGTGTCCACTATTCATCCTCTGGCGTAAGTAATACATGTTTTTTGCTAATTATGTACGTTTATTCCAACCATTGTTACATTTTTTCCAAAATGAATCACTAATAAACAAATTTAAATTCCTAATTGGTGGATATTTAGAAATTATTGATTGAAATATATTTTTAGTTTCTTCTGGTTCCGATTTGTCGTGTCGTTTAACAATCAATCGTTTTGTTGTATCCATTTGTTGGCTGCTTTGATGTGCCTTTACAAGTAACCTATCGAAAATATGCAAAAGTTCAAGTTTAAACCAATTAAAACAAATATAAGGTAACAAATTAAGGTGTCAACTATTTACATTCTGACGTTTATTTGGCGACACGGTAGAGTTTTTATTTCTTTGCTGGACATCAACGAATAATCTTTCCTGTATAAATAGAAATAACATCCAGATGATGTGTGCGTTTGAAATTGTTGTACAAATTAGGTTACGACTAAACATGTTCAAGCGATGAAATAACTTACAGGGATGAAACCGCAAAGTGAGGTGCTTTTGTCAACAGTCTGTACGACATGAGCTCCATGCATGTCTTTGATCCAACAGAAACTTGATGCCCAGGTAAAATGGGTGCAGCGCTTATTCGAAAGACAATAGTCACCACATTTGAGCCGGTCGAATAAAAATTTGTGTCCGTTAAAAATGTTGAATTTTCTATTTGGATAGTCACACTCAATTGACATAATTCTTTCCTATATTCCATTTTTTCGCCACGTCCTATAATATTCAACTAAGATTATAATAATCGCAGAAAAACTTAAAAACTTGTGATCGAAAATATCTATGAAGTAGCATTGTACCGGCCGTTCAACTAAGAAACCACACAATCCACCAGGATTATCGTAAACTGCAGCTTCAGGTGATGCATCCACAGTCTTTAACTCTTTCAGATGGCAGTAGCCATTCGTATAAATGAAATGAGTGCAGCGGTTGTTTTCGTAGCATAAATTGGGGCAAGTAGAAATCAGGTTTATCCTTATTCTTATTTTATTGACGTCTAACGCGAGTAATCCTCTATAGCTATAACCAAATGACCATTTAAAGCGGCCATTATCATCTTCGAGCCATTTTTTGGGGGAGCTCTGTAAATTTTGTTTATACATTATTTAGCTATGTATATTATTACCAGCATTATATATTAAGAAACGATATATCCGATGCTATATTGATAAATTTAAGGCTTTAAGCGTTGTATTTACCTGAATAGTGACATCTAGTAATAGAAGATAGGTGATAATAATGATGATTGATGACATCATAATCTGTTCTCCGTTTTTTTTACCATATAGCTATTATCTAGTGTGCAATCTTACCTTCCAACACTAAAAGTTAAATGTTCAATAATTTTCTATAATGCTTTTAAAACCACCAAGTAATATGTACCCAATAGTGTATATGCCGCATGGGCGTTAACGAATATTATAACGTGGCACTTCCCTTGAGTAGGCGTGACGATATTATCATTGACAATACAACATTTATGGGGTATTTCCGCCAATAACTTTCATATTTTTGAAGCTTGGGAATGATGGTATATATAACTATAAAAAATAGTATTTAAGTTATGCTTAATGGCTATAGGATCAAGAGTTCTTTAAAGAACCCCAAAACCAATGAACTTTTTTCTACTGTAATTTCTATTTTTTTTTGGGGGGGGGGGGGGGGGGGGGAAACACTTAAGTTATCGCATATATACATCATAACCAGCGCTTTCTTATTTTGCATAGGTGCTTATATAGGCTCTACTGATCTGTTCATAATATAAATGATCCAACTAATTAAAAAATACTTATTATTTATTTAATTAAGTTTTTAAGAATTTAAATGGTCAGGGTGAATATGTGTATATATTTTAAACACAAGAAATTCCAGATAAACTAATTGCCTTTTTATTCAACGAAATACTTGACTTCGTTTTTATTTTAAAACAGTCAAGTTATAATTTTAAATACGGCTGACTAGTTATATTTTCTAAAGACATCATCCCATCACCGTTAAAATATATTTGTTTGTAAATGTTAGTTTTCAAATATTTAGAAATATTAAGGAATAAAATTTTAAAAATTTGAAGTGTTTTGTTCCAAACATTTTATTCCCAAACGTTTTCCGTTTCGCTTTGTCATTTTCACCAAACAATCAATCGTTAAAATAAAGACCCAGCTATCCGTTTTTTGGCTGCGGCGACGTACTAATAGCCTATTTTTTAGTGCATACACTCTCCGTGAAACTTCACTGTTAGCTAAATCGACGATATTACATAAACAAATACGGTTACAGTTTACACTAAGAAATTTATACAAATTGAACTAGACCTATTGTTAATATATCATAGTTAATAAGAAATTTATGAATGCTGTTGGTTTATATTTTCTCAAATTATCAACCCATTACAGTTAAAATCATTGCTGTACTGTAATTTTTGAAGATTGCCAAAATGATAAAAGCAGATTCAAACAAGAATAGGAAATCGTTTTACCCACTTTTCAATCAACTATTCAGCTAAAAATTTCCTATAGTGGTCGAAATTTACATAAATTACTATAGAAAACTTATAGCTATTTCTATAGAATCTCTTCAGTAATCGATGATACAAATTTCTTCCACTCTTACCACTCTCGGAAATAATCTCAGCTGACAACATCTTTTTTTTTTCAAAAGGGTTATCCGTGTTTTGGTTTCGGCGAGGAACTTTCAGTCTATTTTAAAATACATGTAAAATTACGGGAAAACAAAACTTTTATAAATATAATTTTTCATGTCATATTTACTCCGTTTACCTTCTGACGTTGGTCGTTAAGTTTGGTGACAGTAGAGTGGGTCTTTGCGATGAGCTTGATGGTAGTGCTGTTTCTGGTAGGCGGAACGGTGGTGTTAAAAGTAGTCCTTTGTTTGGCAACATTTTGTCTTTCCTGAAAATAAGTTAGACAATATTTACGTGACGATGTGTTCATATTAAATACTATTCTACAAATAAAGAAAATGTTATGCATAAAAAGTATACTAATCGCACAGAATGAATAACTTACAGGGATGAAACCACAAATTGAAATGGTTTTATCAACGGTTTGTACGACAGGAACTCCGCGAAAGTCTTTCAGCAAGCAAGTACCCCTCGCCCAACCATAGTGGGTACATTCCTTATTAGCTAAACAATAAGCTGAGCATTTCGACTTGTCAAACATCACGAAATTGCTTGCGCTATACATGTTAAATTTTGCATTGGGGTAATCGCATTCAGTTGACCATCGAGTTCTTCCATTGTCTCCAACGAACCAGTTCTTTCTCACGTCCTAATATGTGAATTTAACCAAAATCACAATAGTGATACAACTGATAATCTAACTCTATATTAGTATAAAAGGTTTACCGGCCTGTCGACTACGAAACCACACATTCCACCTGGGTTGTTATAAATTGCAGCTTTTGGCGAGGCCTCCACAAATTTGAACATTTTCAGATGACAGTGCCCATTTGTATAAATGAAATGAGTGCAACGGATGTTCTCATAACAGTGAGTAGGACAGGTCGAGCTCTCTTTTTTCTTAATTTTATCGACTTCAACCGCAAAAAAGCCACCCTTTGGAAAGCTACAACCTAAAGACCATTTGAAACGACCTTTTCCGTCTTCAAGCCACTTTTTCTGGTTCTCTAGCCCGTCTTTTGCATCCGTTTTCTGTGTATTAACAAGAAACAGCGCAATTATATTTGACTTTGTATCAATTCAGTGATTTGGTATAATTACCTTGTTATTTGTGATGTTAAGAACTAAAAATAAAAAGTAGATAAGAACTGATAACCCCATCATCTTAAGACTTGAGCTGTCTTAATGTCTAACTGCTTCGGACCTGGCTTACTTATTTCTTTGTCGACTTTAGCCTGTGTACTGTTCGGAATTTATTTCCCTAGATTTTCCAGAGCAACCACGCATGCAATAAATTGCTTAGATTCTATCCACCGTGGCATTTTTCATTTTTGCCCCCTTTTGTATCGTACTTTGTATCGAACGTATTGTAGTAATAAAATATTATAGTGCACCCAATAATCAATTCAGCCATATTTATCCAGCTGATATCAGAAGATAGATGATGATTGTGGTTGGTGATATCATGATCTGTTCTCCGTTTTCTTTAGACTTTATATACATATATATATATATATATATAAATTGCTGCATTCTTACCTTTTAGCTCTAAGAGATTGAATATAAATTTTTTATAATGCTTTTGAAACTGTCATGTAACGTGCTATATATGCATGGGCGTTAGCATTATTAAAACGTGGCAATTCCTTTAGAATTCCTTTAGAATTGAACTTTTATACAGTATTTTCAGTTTCCACCAAAGACTTTCGTATTTTTAAGCTTTAATACAGAATATATGAAAACAGCATTTTAAAAAAGTAACGCAGTTATGTTCTAATGACCATATGGAATCTGGAGTTCTGTTGGGCCATTGCATTAATTTACGTACCATGTATTATAACGTACTTTTTTTTACTACTGTGGTTATCTAAATCTTTCGAGAGAAAAAAAAACAACCTCTTCCTCAAAATAACGAAGTTGAATAAGGAACTTACATAATTTATGCTATATCTAAACCTACCTACCTACTAAAAAGTAAAAACTATTTTTATCATTCAACAATATTTGTGACGACTTTTTGAAATTATTATAATAAATTAATTAAGGTTTCTAAAATCTGAATAGATTTATTTCGAGTCGTCAATCCTATCAACATTAAAATGTTGCTGTTTGTAGGGCCTAAATAATGTTCATTCGTCGTTTAAAATATCAGCAAATCAAAAATTGAAATGTAAAAATGAAAAGTGTTTCAATTCAACCCGAAAACAAAGCAATCTTTTCTGTTTTCCACTCCGTTTTCATTCTTCATCGGTACAAAACAATCACTCGTTGAAATGCGAGAACTCAGCTATCCTTTCTTTGGCTGCAGCGAGGTGCTAATAGCCTATTAAAAGTGTATAATTGGTTACAAACAATTCGAATCAATAGAAGCTAAAAAATTAAGACGTTTAAACCTTCCGAGTTACGATGCTTTGGCTATTAGTTGTTGAAAAAACAGAAGGGGCCGTCGTGATTAACTTACTGATGGTGCTGCTTGTAGACCAAACGGTAGTGCTTTTATTAGATCTATGTTTACCTGCAACTTGTCTCTCCTGTGTACGGAAAGATTAACTCTTTATAGTCTATTCGTTTAAAATTTTGAAATGATGCTAAAAAATAGCAAAGTATGACTAATAAAATA
Organism: Chydorus sphaericus; assembly: GCA_030141595.1. Classification (NCBI taxonomy): domain Eukaryota; kingdom Metazoa; phylum Arthropoda; class Branchiopoda; order Diplostraca; family Chydoridae; genus Chydorus; species Chydorus sphaericus. Next base: position 8,569,390 of record CM057933.1, read on the forward strand.
GCTTACAGGTATATAACCACAAATTGGAGTGGTTTTGTCGACAGTCTGCACGATACCAGCTCCACGTATGTCTTTGATCCAACAGATATATAATAGTATATATAAAGTGAGTGCAGCGCTTAATCGATAGAGAATGATCGCCGCATTTCAAACGTTCAAGTACGATTTTGTTTTGGCTATAAAGGTTGTATTTTGTATTGGGATAGTTACAATCAGTTGACCATCGAATCCTGCCATTGTTTACTACTCTCCAGTTCTTCGCAATGACATCCTATAATATATTGGTATTGTTAAAAAATATATCAGAGTAATATAAAATATCAGTAGGGGAGACCGGGGCTATTTGGACCGCGGGGTTACAAAGACCACATGAATAAAAAATACTGAATATAATACAAAAATTATGAAAAAAATATGGTAGATTCTAGAGTATATTATTAAACTAAGAGCCAACTTTGAAAATCCTAACATAAAAATGACGCGAGTTATGAAAGAAAGAAAGTTTACGCGGATTTATTTTTTTTTTCCTCCGTGCTTCATTTTTTCATAGCGACTGCATAATAAACGTTAAATTTTAAATTAAAATATGATTAAATGCAAAAATGTGTTAGCTTCACGATGCTGCTTTCAAAAATTTTCTAGCGTGCGTCGTTTTTTTGCTATTTAGAATTTTCTAGCCCACCCCCGTCGGGGGCAAAACTGACCAGTAAGTGAGGGGTAGCGCCGACCACTTTCCGCTATTTTTTGGAGGGCGCGAATTTCAAATATTGCAACGGGGAGTCGGGGAGGGAGCCACAAAGTGTGCCCTTAAGTCAGTGATTCGATAGTCTTCTGTTTTATTTTATTAAAGATCATTAGAACTATCTTGATTAGCACAGGCATTGATTGCTTTCAGTCATTTTATCCGTTTCACGAGTTGACTTTCACTTACTAGATTTTTTTTATCTGGTTACATCCGTTTAGTTTTAAGAAGTTTTCTCTTCTGCGAGTTTGTTAAAATGGTTCGCACCTATATTAGGAAAACTGACAGTCTAGATGAAGATTTATTAAAGGTTTCAGTTGAAGCAGTAATAAGAAAATGTTGACCCCACTGAGGCATCTAAGCCGCCGGAGAAGAAGACTAGAAGCGGAAGAGCCGTTCGGGCCCCGAAAAGGGACTGAAAAGGCACATTTTATTGTTTATCTTAATTTTTATGTTTGAAACCCAATAATAAATTGACTGTCTCTTTATTCCATTTTTTAAAAAAATTTTATTTGCATATTTTGATCGTAAAACATGGTGGTCCGAGTAACCCACACCAGTGGTCCACTTTACCCACACCTGGTCCGTCTTTCCCCCTAGCTCTGCCTCAAGTATTAAATTCATAACTCCGTAAAAATGAGAGCTAAAAATTTATAAAAAATATCCTAAATAGTACCAAGTAAGATGCGTCCATTGGTGCAAACCATTTTTTGATATTCCATTCCATTCATGAGTTATCGCTATCAAAAGAAAAGCGGTCCAAATAGCCCCGGTCTCCCCTATAGAGTTTATATGAGGTATTTCACCGGCCGTTCAACTAGAAAGCCGCACAATCCACCGATGTTGTTATAGACTGTAGCTTTCGGTGAAGCAGCATCTACGAATTTAAGAGATTTCAGGAAACAGAAGCCATTCTTATAAATGAAATGAGTGCAGCGATTGTCTTCGAAACAGATATTAGGACAGCTAGAACTCTGATTTTTCTTAACTTTGTCGACATCTACAGCGAGTAAACCTTCGTTGGGAAAGTTACAACCAAATGACCATTTGAATCGGCCATTTCGGTCCCCCAACCACTTTTGGGGGGTCTCAAGCAAAGCTTTTCCATTGTTTAGCTATATATAAGCATTATAATGCAGTAAAGAAACATTATTAGACATGATAATATGTTGAACACTTTTATAATATTAACCTGCTGGTAAGTATTGGTAAGAGCCGAAAGTAGCAGATATAAGATGACGATTGATGGCGACCCCATCATCTTTTCTCAGTGTCTTTTTTTTTCGTAGGATTTAAGTGCGATAAACCGATGTGGAATTCGTGTTTTCTAGTACTAGGTATATATTTGGACTTAGAAGTTTTCAAAGCTTCTTAAATCACCACGTATCCATACATCATTTGGGCATTATAACTATCAACGTTGCACTTTCGAGGCGGAAGTGATAATATAATCATCGACGATGCGATTAAAAAAAAAAGGTTTATAAAAAGAACTTTGAAGTTTACATATAAATTCAATAATAAAACCCAATAAACTTTGAAATAGTACGTATGCACGAGCTATTTTAAAACATTTTCTATCTATTATTGTAGTATTATTACAAGTAACTCGTATATGCTGATGATTCAGCCACTACTTATTATATAATATAAAGCAACAACCGTTAGTTTACGTAAGTTCCATGAATAAGAAATGACTTAAGTCATTGACTTGTATATTTTTCAAAGTCAGAAATCCCCCTTATCATAAAAATCCTTTTTCAAAGACTGGCAATCTTAATCGAATGATGGCCGACTGAAAATTTAGTAGGGGAATCGACTGATTATGTATATATGAGCTACCCCTGTTTTATGGCTGGGTAAATTTTTAATTATTTCACTTCTGCGAGCCTGTGTACTCTATATAGTTAAATAAGTCAGTTTCACGAAGTTATGAGTTGCGTCTATGAAATTAATAATTCTGCAAAGATGCTTGAAATTTCCAAATTTATTATCTCATAATATTTTTGTCACACATACCCCCATCTTGAGAGCTAATATATTTTTTGGTGCAATTATTTTTTATATGTTCACTATCTTTACGTCTTAGAACCATGTTTTCTCGTGCTCACTTTATCAGCTTTTCTACCTTTTACTGCCCACGTCTCAATAAAACATTCTGCTACTGTGGTCTGTGTAATTATAACAGCACTGTTTTCTATTATAGCCGAACATAAAGTTTTGGTGAAAACTTAAGTTTGAAACCAGTTTGAAGTCAGTGAATGGAAACAAAAATGGTACTCACCAATTTGAGCATCATCAATAAGCAATCATTCAAATCACTTAACAGTGCAGATATACAAAAACATTGTATAGTTATAATCTATTTAATAATTAAATTCAATATGAATTACCCAGCAAACGAAAATTTTGTGAAGGATTAAAATATATATCCTTCAATTGTTTTAATTAACTGTATTAAGACATATATTAATGCTATTGGTTTATTTTATTTTTCCAAATCTCCTCACCATTCCAATAATTGTTAAAATTTGTATCAGAAATATTACCAAATTAGAAATTCAAGAGCTAAAAAGGGTCGGCGTGTAAATAAGAACAAAACCATATTTGTATTGTTTTCTTTTCCAGTTTGGTGAAGAATTCAATCGTTCAATTAGGAAACCTTGCTGCTATCCGTGTTTCGGTTGTGGCGAAGTACTGTTTATCTATTGAATCGGTGCATAAAAAATTTATAATTTTAAATATACGGTAATAAATTAAGACGGCCAATAGTTACCTTCTGGCTTTGATTCTTTGTTATTAAAATAGCACGATCGATTGTCATCATGATAGGCTTACTAGTGCTATTTCTTGTAGACGAGACAATAGGGCTCTTATTGGTTCTTCGTTTGGCAGCATCTTGTCTTTCCTGTGTTGGAATCAATTCAAGATTGTTTATTCAAATATAATCGTAAAATCTAAAAGTTAACGAATCCCGACTAACTATAAGATTGAGTGGTGCATTAACTTACAGGAATGAAACCGCAAAGTGGAACGTTTTTATCAACAGTCTGCACGACAGGGACTCCATTCATGTCTTTGAGACAACAGATACCCATTGCCCAGGCAAAGTGGGTGCAGCGCTTAACCGATAGACAATGGTCACCACATTGTGACCGATCAAGTACCAATTTGGTTTCACTCCAAATATTATATTTTGTGTTTGGATATTCACAATCACTTGACCATCTAGTCTTTCCGTTGTCTCCTACTGTCCAGTTTTTCACAACGTCCTAGAATATGAATTCATTAGTATGATTTAAAAAAAAAAGAATGTCTATTAGTAAAGAAAATATAGATAGAATAGTAGTATTGTACCGGTCGTTTAACTAGGAAACCGCACAACCCACCAGGGTTGTTGTAAATTGCAGCTTTTGGTGAAGCATCCGTAAACTTAAACGATTTCAGGGAGCAGAAGCCATTTGAATAAATGAAATGAGTGCAGCGATTGTCTTCGTAACAGATATTTGGACAATTAGAACTCTGGTTGCTTTTAATTTTATTGATATCTTCCGCGAGAAAACCTCCATTAGGAAAGGTGCAACCGAGAGACCATTTGAAGCGGCCATTTTTATCTTCCAACCATCTTTTCTGGGGATCTTGCTCAGCTTTTGAATTATTTAGCTGTTTATAAAATATAAATTAGTCATGAATGTTTTACGTGCGGTGCTATTTGTACTATTTTTCCATATTTGCCTGGTTAGTGATGGTGAGGGTTGATAATAGTAGAAAGTTGGTAATGATTGTTGATCTCTTCATATTTTCGATGTTAGTCGTGTAGGAGATGAGTTATAAGTTACCTATAACCAGAGAGAAGATACCCTTCCCTCTGCCTATAGTTTATAAGCTTGACGTTTTCTAATTGCACTATGGCAAATATGTGTGCTAATACCATGATTTTCCAATGGTTTTCAGACCATCCACGCATACCATATAGGCATTACGTGTATATACTACCAGCGTGGCACATTTCTATTGAGCGCGGAAGTGCTGGTGGGATCATTTCGATGATTTAGCTAGACTGCTAGACGACCATTAAAAAACATGTCTGACGAATAATTTAATATATATATATGAACAATTGTCGAATGACTTTTGATTCCATCATAGACATATTATTAATTAACAGATTTATTTTAAAATGTAATGTATCTAATGAGAAATTACTCATTAACTGACGATTGTTGCAAGTAACATATACAGCACAAGTTTTTGGTGGCCATATAGAAAAATGACAATCATAATGCTGAAAAAATTGTATTTCTTGTGCTACCATAAGATATTGTCCAGCTATGTAATTTCCGTGTTTAACTCAATCACCCTATACACCTTAAAGGTGTATATTTGTATACCTTAAAGGGTTTCATTGACTATAGATTCTAATGTAATCAATTTGGAGGGCGTTTTTGTTTTCGCTTGCTTTCCAAGTCGGGAGCCAATGTTCAATGTCATCCCAAAATTTCTGCATTGGTTTGGAATCAGTTGATGACCAGGGTTTTCCAGAAGAACGGTCGTACTCACAAGAGTCAGGGAATAGACTGCTACCTCCGACACTCACGCTCACACTCAGGTAGAACTATTGTTAGCGAAATGAAAAAAAAACATCCCCATTAGGTAATTAATGAAAAACGGTTAGAGCATAATATATTCCAGGCGGATAGTTGGCATCAAAATATTTACTAAGTAAAAAGGTTTTAGTTCGTTATCACGTCCAATGCGAGTCATTCAATATTGAAACCATATAAACACATAAGTAGAAAACAAGTTTTCTTAAGGCGCACTTCTCGTCCGGAATATACTCAAAAAGTTTAGATATATTTTCGATGTTAGTCGTGTAGGAGATGAGTTATAAGTTACCTATAACCAGAGAGAAGATACCCTTCCCTCTGCCTATAGTTTATAAGCTTGACGTTTTCTAATTGCACTATGGCAAATATGTGTGCTAATACCATGATTTTCCAATGGTTTTCAGACCATCCACGCATACCATATAGGCATTACGTGTATATACTACCAGCGTGGCACATTTCTATTGAGCGCGGAAGTGCTGGTGGGATCATTTCGATGATTTAGCTAGACTGCTAGACGACCATTAAAAAACATGTCTGACGAATAATTTAATATATATATATGAACAATTGTCGAATGACTTTTGATTCCATCATAGACATATTATTAATTAACAGATTTATTTTAAAATGTAATGTATCTAATGAGAAATTACTCATTAACTGACGATTGTTGCAAGTAACATATACAGCACAAGTTTTTGGTGGCCATATAGAAAAATGACAATCATAATGCTGAAAAAATTGTATTTCTTGTGCTACCATAAGATATTGTCCAGCTATGTAATTTCCGTGTTTAACTCAATCACCCTATACACCTTAAAGGTGTATATTTGTATACCTTAAAGGGTTTCATTGACTATAGATTCTAATGTAATCAATTTGGAGGGCGTTTTTGTTTTCGCTTGCTTTCCAAGTCGGGAGCCAATGTTCAATGTCATCCCAAAATTTCTGCATTGGTTTGGAATCAGTTGATGACCAGGGTTTTCCAGAAGAACGGTCGTACTCACAAGAGTCAGGGAATAGACTGCTACCTCCGACACTCACGCTCACACTCAGGTAGAACTATTGTTAGCGAAATGAAAAAAAAACATCCCCATTAGGTAATTAATGAAAAACGGTTAGAGCATAATATATTCCAGGCGGATAGTTGGCATCAAAATATTTACTAAGTAAAAAGGTTTTAGTTCGTTATCACGTCCAATGCGAGTCATTCAATATTGAAACCATATAAACACATAAGTAGAAAACAAGTTTTCTTAAGGCGCACTTCTCGTCCGGAATATACTCAAAAAGTTTAGATAATATTAGTTACTGGTTTGTCAAAAGGTGCTATTTTCGATCCTGTGCTCCATGGGTGGTCTCGCTCTTTACCCTTGTCCCTACCTACTACCAACTTCCATAGACCTTCTTCGGGTATATTCAGCTTAGCGTCAGTCATTTTTCCGTCCACAAAAAATTTGAAACCATCAGGGGTCCACTCCATCCGAAAAATATGAAAATCGGCTGATAAATCGGGTGACTGGTCATTCAAATTGGTGCTAGTTAGGAATGAAAAATGATCAGAATCTGTGGACGGTCCCAAATGAATGGAACTAGTAGCCCTATGCCGACCGAATATGATGCTGGAGCAATTCATTTTTCGATTGCTGTTGACTCGCAAGAGCTCAATCTCTCCCGATAGAGGCCATTGACCATAAGCATTATTTAATGGAAGCAATGAAATTCCTTAAAATAAATTAAGTTTAAGAAAATTGAAAGTAGGACAAATGTGGCTAATAGAATAGGGTTTCACCAGTTGATATCCAGTCTCCTTTAGGCATTTTAGCTCGAATTTCAACAGTTCCAAAAGTGAAATTGAACGATTTTTCGGTGGTGATCGTTGCGGATGCAATGGGATTGATTATATCATCAGAATGTTTTGAAGATCTTTACTCAATCCGACATGAAAATCAATATCTGGACTATACTTATAATACTATTATATTACTTACATTATGCATTTTTTGTCAAGCGCTTTTGGGTCGCATCCTTCTTCAATTAAATCCAAGTAACCTTTTTTCAAGAAATCGTCACCATAGCGGTCGACCGTCAGTGTCGGTTTAATGTATAAAATTCCATTTTCGATGTAACTATTATTATAAACATCAATCACGTGAGTATGCATGAAAATTTATTTTTGAGCATTTTATGAGCATCATCTTTTAAAATAAACCTGTTGTTATGGCTATCGGAAAAATACTGAAAACCAACGGAAGTTGCACCAACTATGTGATTCCAATTTTTGTTCGATTTTAAGTCAATGGAAAACTCATCATTCCAAAGCAATACTCTCTGTTTCGGAGCAATCGTGGTTTTTGTTTTTGGTCGTTGGCGCATCGTATTAAACTATTGAAATAGGAAAATACGTTTAGATATTTGTTTTTTCTTTAACTGGAACTAAGAACCGAGAAATAAATTATCAACAATAAAAATAGAGTAACCTGCTGCTGCTGCTGATTATTAATTAATGCAAAGGCTGCAGCACGAGGAGACAATGTAATCTGATTATTAATCTGATAATCAATGTTTCCTTTAGAAGAAACTCTGCTACTAGTGCTGGCTCGTTGTGTGAAAGCACTTTGTCTTGCCTGAAATAATATGAGCAAATTATAATAAGACTTCTTAGTTGTTAAAAGGCCATAATTGTAGTTTTTATCTTACTGGAATGAAACCACAAAGTGAAATGCCTTCATCGTCTGTTTGAACGACTGGAGCTCCACGATGGTCTTTAACCCAGCATACATTCAAGTTCCATACAAAATGGGTACAACTCTTAATCGACAGACAATGAGATGCGCATTTTGACTTCTCAAACATGAACTTAGTCTCACTATAAATGGTAAATAAATAGTTCGGGTAGTTGCAATGAGTTGACGATCGAGCCATGCCATCGTTTACAACTACCCAGTCTTTCACCACGTCCTATAATACAAGTCAATTTTAATTAAAACTAAAAACTAAAACTAATGATTTTTTCCATATTCAAAGTATGTACCCTGCGCTCAACTATGAAACCACAAAGTCCACCAGCATTATTTTGAATTGCAGCTTTCGGTGAGGCATCAACCACTTTCAACGATTTCAAGTAGCAGTATCCATTCGTATAGATAAAGTGAGTGCAACGGTTATCCTCGTAGCAAATATTCGGGCAGGTAGAACTTTCTTTAACCCTAGTTTTAGCGACGTCTTCCGCAAAAACACTTACCTTGGGAAAATCGCAACCAAAAGACCATTTGAAGCGACCATTTTCGTCTTCGTACCAATTTTTCTCCTGGAGCTCTTCAATTGCATTCTTTAGTTATGTAATAGTAAAATTAAATCAATGGCTCGTCTTTATTTTGCCTCGTCATAGTACAGTGCTAAACCTGTTTAGTGTTGATGAGATGAAATGATAATAGTAGAAGATAGATGACGATTTGGGCTGATATTATCATCTTCTTTCCTTCTTATGTCGTTAAGATATAACAAGTTACCAGTTTATGCTATACTGCATCTATTTTCGTTCACTACTGATGAGAAAATGACGAGTCAGCATCCAAATGGTTTTATGGAACAGCCACGCGTGTTTATAAGTAAAATAAACTGATGTACCGTGACACGTTCTATAACCTATGTTGCTGCTATCGTTTCATCGTATAGATGGTTTCGTGGTTTGACTGGTTTCGGTTTTAACGATTATGCTTACGTGGTTTACCCAATGGAAAATAAGCCACTCAAACATTTGTGTATAGGACGAAGGCAAAATTAAAACCATTATATTACTATTTTCTTGCGGGATGAAACCATTAAGTGGAACGCTTTTATCATTGGTCTACACGGCTGGTATACCAGTAGCAGGTATAAACCAGAAATTAAATGTTTTGAATTTGAGATAGCAACACAGAAATCCTGATGACTAAGAAAGTATCAATATTATGTGTTCATCTTCTTATTTTCTAAAAAAAAATTATTTTAAATTGGAACTGGAATAGAATTTGGGATGATAGAATAGCGTTCTTGAAATGACTTTCACTTTTGGTTTCTAGTCTTTATCGATAACAAGTAAAAGCATGTTCATGAATATTTTTTTGTACGTACATCGTAAACATGCATGAATACACGCAATATCCTTGATGTTTATAATTACGTTGAGTACGGCCGTACGGAGTCTTTTTGACCGACGCTAGCACTAATATGGCAAAAATTCCATCCACAAAAAAAAAATTACCAGAAAGTGGTCTATGAAAGTTTATTACTAAAGGTGATGAGTGAATGAGTGATGAGGGAATCAGTTTAAATTTAAATTATTTTTTCGACTAAGGACACAAAATGTTTTATAATATAGCTCGGGCGATGTAAATATATGTATGCAATCTTATCTTACTCATTTTAATAGAATACATATAATATCACCGAGATTTTAAGCCATTAAAGTTATTCCAGGCAAATGTACTGAATTAATATTGAATAGCCGAGTGTCATATGATAATGTCTACTTAGTTTCAAAGGCAATAGGACGGTGTCACACCAGTAATGCCCAGGTCGATGCAATAGGAAAATGCCACGCCACATGAAATATTTTAGATACGTGGTGCTTTTAAAAGCATTAGAAAACCTTGTTCGTTCCACAGTGAATAGTATAAGAAAACGAGGTTTAACAGCCACAGGCTTGTAAGTGGTCTTACGAAAAAAGAAGAAAATATGCGAAGGTCACCAACCATCATCTTATCTTTGCTCTTATCAGCTCTCGCTACCGGTATCACTTTCCAGGTAGGTACTGCATACTACTTAAATAGCCAAGCATACTATTTAAAAAGCTTACAATTATAATAAATAGCTATTCGATGGAAAAGCTGGTGGATCAGAGCAACAGAAAAAGTGGTTCGGAGACAAAAATGGCCACATCAAATGGTCCTTCGGTTGCAATTTTCCTAAGGGAGGTTTTAATGCGGTAGATATCGATAAAATTAAGAAAAACCAGAGTTCTACTTGTCCGAGTCTCTGTTACGAAGACAACCGATGTACTCATTTCATTTATTCGAAAGGCTACTGCTACCTAAAAATGTTTAAATTGGTGGATACTTTACCAAAATCTGCAATTTATAATAATCCTGGTGGATTATGTGGTTTCGTAGTTGAACGACCGGTAGAATACTAGTTCTTTATTGATACTTTATTTGATCTAACAATTTGTTAATCATTTAATCTTGATAATCTATTTACATTATAGAACGTGGTGAAGAAATGGGCAATAGGAGGCAATGGTAGGATTCGATGGTCAACTAACTGTGACTATCCCAATGCAAAATTCAACATCTACACCAAAATTAAAGTTGTACTTGCTGACGGGTCAAAATGCGGTGACCATTGCCTATCGATTAAGCGCTGCACCCACTTTGGATATATGCTGGGTATGTGTTGGATTAAAGACATCCGTGGAGCTCCTGTCGTACAAACCGTTGATAAAAACGTTCCATTTTGTGGTTTCATCCCTGTTAGTAATTGGATCACTTTAACTTTACCTATTATATGTTAACATTTTTCATTAATAGACTATTTATAGTGTTGATTTGAATGTACAGGAAAGACAAGATGCTTCCATCAAACAAAGAACTAACGGCACTGCCATTTAGTAATCAACGTCAGCAAGGTAAACATTGGATATTTTTATCTATTATTTTGTATTTATTTAAACTTGTAAATCAGCGGTTATTCACTTGTTTCATAGGTTAATATTACGCCGTCACAGCCAAAAAAAAAATGGATCGATGAAACCTTATTTTAACATTTATTTGGGTTTTTTTAAAGGGAAGAATCGGAACGAAAGAAGATAATGAGAAAAGGCAGTTTGTTGTTATTATTATTTTAGATTTTCTGATTTGGCAATCTTTTAAGATTAACAAACGTGTTTTTAAATGGTGTCTACTGATTAGTTGATGATCGTTGATGGTTTGGGAAAATATAATAAGCAAAAGCATTATTTTTTATTTTTTATTTTTAAATCGAGATTACGAATCTTTTTTGTAATCGGGAAACCTCATCTTTAAACTCTTAAGTTAATGACAGTGATCCGAGTTTCAATACACGCCCATGGTGTACGCTCATGGTGTTTAGTTGATGATATGGGGAAATATAACAAGCAAAAGCACAAATTTATATCTTATACTATTAAAATAAAAAAAAATCGAGATCACGAATATATTTTTTAATCAGGAAAACTCATCTTTAAGCTCTTAAGTTTATAACATTGATCCGAGTTTCAATATACGCTCGATATTTAATAAGAATACATGTAAATTGTCACGTTCAGTGCTCTAGATTTAAACATTCTTAACCGGATGTTGGTTTTTCAAGAGCAAATCAAATCTTAAAATTAATTATGAATTTAAAAAGAGTAAGGCCTTCTTTTTATGCTAATTTTACCTGTAAGGGAAAAGAATCCGACTAAATCCGGGCTTATCCCCTCCCCCCCCCCCCCCCCCCCTATTTTAAGTCGATATTAAAACCATTTTTATCTTCGAAGTCAGGCAAAAATCAACGGTTCCCTGCTGATTATTTTGTTAAAATACTACTCACTCCCAGTGGTTCCTCAAAACTTGGTATCGATTTTGATAAAAATTATATATTTTTTAGGTTCTTCAATAAAAATTTACTTGAATTGAGCTGTAATTGAAGCATCGATTTTGCTCTTAATTTTTATTTCTTGCAGAGAATTTAATTCATACAGAATGAAAGTTATGAAACACTTCAATAATTTGTTTTGTGCATAAAAAAATTAAACCAATAAAGCACAAATCAAAAACTTCTAGCCAAATAATATGCCTAAATTGTTATTCATTAACTATCGTTCAGTTGTATATAACTTTTCAGCTGAACCAAGCTCCTTAAACTGCTTTATTGACCATACACCCGAATATAATCAATTTGCAGGGCGTTTTTATTTTCGCTTGCTTTCCAAGTCGGGAGCCAATGTTCAATGTCATCCCAAAATTTCTGCATTGGTTTGGAATCGGAAGAAGACCAGGGTTTTCCGGATGAACGGTCGTACGCACAAGAGTCAGGGAATAGACTGCTACCTCCGACACTTACGCTCACGCTCAGGTAGAACTAATGTAAGTGAAAAAAAAATTAAGTAGAAAAATCAATGAAAAACAATTCAGAGGTTAAGTGAATGTAAGTAAAATGTAAGTGAAAAAAAAATTAAGTAGAAAAATCAATGAAAAACAATTCAGAGGTAATATTCAGACGGAAAGTTAATATTCGCATTTTTTGGGTTGTTATTAATAGCACGAAATTATACGGGGATTAAGTTGGTTGGTACGATTCAGAGCCCTCATCTGTGAGTAAATCAATATTCTATTGATGTAAGTAATCAAGTAAGGGATATAATAACCGCTTATTTGAAAACCGAGCGCGTTCGCACTACCACTTATTTACAATACCAGGGCGACGCACACGTTCAGCCTGGACACCGTAGCAGACGTTACAACCAGCTTGCGGATGACGGCCCATAAGAGCACGTAGAAAGTAGCGCCACCGCTAAATTTGGTGGTGGCGCTACCTACCGTTAGCTTGGCCTAAATTAGTATTTCTATTAAAATAAAATAACCTAACCTGACCTAACCTAACCTAACCTATCCCGCGTGACCTACTAACGAACCTACCAACAATAACCTAACCGTCACCTACCACCTCACCTACCTATGACGTAATCGCCTACCAGGACCTATCCTAGACCTATCCGGGGCTTTTCAGTCCCCTATTGGTTTCGCATATGATTATAATAATTTTTAAATTATGCTAATTAAATGCGAAACCAATAAGAATGCAGGAAAACCTAAAACCAATGAGAATTCAGCAAAAAAAAGCCAATAAGAAAGCACCGGGGCCGGGTCCCGAACCTCCCACCCTGATGAACCTCCAACCCTGATACTGATGGTACCGGCACCGGTGCTGCGCACCGGCGCTCTAATCCACTAGGCTACCCCGTCCCTATCCGTCCCTATCCCTATCCGGGGGTATATCTAGTGGCCGCAGCGGTGGCGCCACTTTCTACGCGGCCCGCTAGGGGCCGCGATTCGCAAGAAGGTTGTCACAACTGCTCGGTGTCCATGTTGCACACGTTTCTGTTCATTTTTAAGAGTTGAGCGCTCATCCATGCCATCTATCAGCAAAAATTTAATATTTTAGAATGCACAATTTCGAGTGAATCAATCGTGTTTTGCACGTCCGAAACCTGAGATGAAAGAAATCCAAAGCTATGTAAAAAGAAAGAGAATGGAAAAAGAGAAGAAAAGAGCGGGAGATTAAGCGCATAGTTTTCTATAAAACGTTTTCGTTCAAGCTAACTTTTTTTAAAGATCGCGCTCGCAATGACGCTCACGTTTTAAGTTGCTCATTACAACAATGAATCAAACAGATATCTTGAAAAAAATGTTCGCTTGACACTAATTTCCCATCTGAAAATTTGTTAAATGAAAGTCAAATTTTAGTAATAGTTATACTGGTTGGTCAAATGGTGCTATTTTTGATCCAGTTCTCCATGGATGGTCTTGTTTTTTACCCTTGTCCTTATCTACTACCAACTTCCAAAGACCTTCTTCGGGTATATTCAATTGAGCGTCAGTCATTTTGCCATCTACAAAAAACTTGAAACCAGTGGGGGTCCACTCCATCCGAAAAATATGAAAATCGGCTGATAAATCAGGTGACTGGTCATTCAAATTGGTATTAGATTGGAATGAGAAGGGATCAGAAATTGTGGACGGTCCCCAATTAATGGTGCTTGTAGCCCTCTGCCGACCGAATATGATGTTGGAACAATTTATTTTTCGATTGCTGTTGACTCGCAAAAATTCAATCTCTCCCGATAGAGGCCATGGACCGTAAGCATTATTGACAGGAAGCAATGAAATTCCTTAAAAATTGAATTTGTAGAAAGACACATTTCAGATATATTAACCTAGGTATAAATAAAAGTGTTTTGGAATTTAACCTGTGGATATCCAGTCCCCTTTAGGCATTTTAGCTCGAATTTCAACAGTTCCAAAAGTGAAATTGAACGATTTTTCGGTGGTTATCGTTGCGGATGCAATAGGATTGATTATATCATCAGAATGTTTTGAAGATCTAGAAATATAGTAAAAGTTCCAAATATGAAAACGAAAAAATATACGATAGAAATAATATACTAATATTATTTACATAATGCAACGTTTTCCAATAGCTTTTGGGTCACATCCTTCTTCAATTAAATCCAAGTAACCTTTTTTCAAGAAATCATCACCATATCGATCGACTGTTAGCGTCGGTTTAATAAACAAAATTCCATTTTTGACGTAACTTTAAAAAATATACTCATTATTAACACTATCTCAGAGATAACGTTTGTCTTAAACTTTGAGCCGTTTTTTTGGACGATTTGTCTTAATTTTGGGAATTTCCCTCTTTTAAAAATCAAATTGGAAATCACCAATAATATGATTTTTATTCGATTATCACCTGTTTTCCTTGTTATTAGTATAGTACTGAAAATCAGTAGAAGTAACGCCAGTGACGTGATTCCAATTCTTGTTAGAGTTTAAGTCTGCAAAAAACTCGTCATGAAACAATAGCACTCGTTTCTCTTTTATGACGATGTTTGTTTTCATTTTAGAATGATGCGTTGAAGCACTGGCCTATATTAAAATAGTACATAATCGAAGGTTGTTGAATAGCTGAAAAAAAAACTTAAAATAGGACATCGCACCACACTTACCCGTTGCTGTGGGTTAGTGCTTAACACAAGGGTAGAAGGAGGCGGAGTTATCAAGTTACTTTTCACATTAGATGAAAGGTTATTGCTACTGGTTTGTTGCATGCCAGGACTCAATCTTTCCTAAAGTTAAGTATGCAAATCAGTTAGTTAAAGATACGCAAACTAAAACTAGTATGACCATCACATCTAGTCTTACAGGGATGAAACCACAGATTATAACTCTATTGTCAACAACTTGTACGATTGGAACTCCATGGTAGTCCTTAACAAAGCAGGTGCCCAATGTCCAGGTAAAGTGTGTGCAATTCTTAACCGATAAACAATGCGCTCCGCATTTTGACATGTCAATCATGAGTTTGTTTGCTCTGAGAACGTTGAATTTTGCGTTTGGGTAGTCGCATCCAGTGAACCATCGAGCCTTCCCATTGTCTCCTACCATCCAATTCTTTATCACATTCTAGTACAAGTAAGATTTTAATAATGATAGAATAATAAGGGCATTTTAAAATCTCAATTATAAAAACAGAATACTAGTATTATACCGGCCGTTCAACCACAAAACCGCACAATCCCCCTGGATTGTTATAAATGGCAGCTGTCGGTGAGGCATCCACTAGCTTAAGCACCTTCAGGTGGCAGTAACCATTCGAAAAACTAAAATGAGTGCAGCGGTTATCTTTGTAACAGAGACTAGGGCAAGTAGAAGCATGGTTTCCCCGTATTTCATCGACATCTAACGCGAAAAGACTTCCATTTGGAAAACTACAACCGAATGACCATTTGAAGCGGCCTTTTCCATCTCCAAACCACTTTTTCTGGAGCTCACCTATTCCACTCTTTAGATTCAAATTAATAGTAGTATAAGCAGTCAATATTATTTCGGAAAAAATATATGATTATATATCTTGTCACCTCCTTTGCAGTGGTGATAAGAACAAGCAGTAGTAAGTAGATGATGATTGATGATTTCATCATTTTCAGACAATGTTTATCACTAATTCGTGTAGAATCTGTTTTTTACACACTTTGATCTGTGGAAGTAATACACTGCACTGTTCTTGGTTTAGAATGGTACTTTTTTTTTAGAACAGCCCACGTTTACAGTTATAAAACTAGATACATCCACAGCCAACGTGGAGCCCTTCTATTGGGAAACTAGATGTGTATTATTAATAATATTGTTTTTAATAATTCATGTAGATGAAACAGCTAATTAGAAATTAGACAGCACAATTATCTTTGACCCAGCAAATCATATTGTAAAGTTCCAGGCAAAGTTGGCGGAAACGTGCAGTGCCTAATAGATGCGCAATAATCTATACATAATAAATTGTCTAACATGCGCTTGTTTACGCAATACATGGCGAAGACGTTGTTTGAATAGACATAATGAGTTGACCACCGAACCAATGCTGCCGTATTGTCTCCTACTATCCAGTTCATTACCACTTTCTAATACACTCTAGATTTTTCAATCATATATTACAATTAAAGCTATAAATATAATCTTCAAATGTCAAAGCATTTTAACAGTAAGGGGAGGGGGGGTGTTAACAGTAGGGTAAGAAATCCCTTTTTCACACATCATAAGGGATTTGACTATTGACAGATTAAAAACTTGTGGAACAGGCGAGGCTTAAAGCAGTGATCGTTGAGTTGGTAATCTACAGCTCTACCAAAGTTATCTACTGCGCCACCAACTGATGATGGCATACGTTAAGACGTTGGGCTTCTTACCAAGTTATATAAAACCTTAAAATGCCCGGGTAATTTCACGCAGGGATCATGTGCATCAAACTTTTTTTTATCCTATATGAAAACAATTTAACATTCTCTTTCTAGTTGATTGAAATTCATTTTTTTATCACACACAAAAAAAAGTTTTGATACTGCAAAAATGCTATATACATTAAAATGTACCTTGACAATACCTGTGTTATTTAATAGTCGATATAAATATAACATCCTGTCAGCTCAAAAAGAAAAGTGCCATGTAAGTAACGTCCATGCATATGCTATGTTGCATACGTACTTATTAGTACTAGTTGTTACAATTTAAATTATTAGTACTAGAATACAAGATTGTATATCAACAATTTACTGTAATCACTTTAACGAGAAAAAAAACACGAAGAAATGATGATGTTGCTAACCATCATCATCTATCTGCTAATATCAGCTCTCACCGTCAATTGTCAGGTAAATCAAACTTTTAAAAAAAATTTCCCTTTAAGTCATTTTGAGGGATATTCGTTCCTTATAATAATAAATTATCATAAATAGGTAAATAACAGGAAAGGTAAACCAGAGCCCGAAAAAATATGGTTCGAAGGTGGAAATGGAAACCTCCAATGGTCTTTTGGTTGTGGTTTTCCTAGTGGGGGACTTCTCGCGGTTGATGTCAATAAAATCAAGAAAAACGAGAGTTCTACCTGTCCTAGCCTCTGCTACGACGACAACCGTTGCACTCATTTCATTTATATGAATGGCTACTGCTACCTGAAAATGTTTAAATTTGTGGAGGCCTCGCCAAAAGCTGCAATTTACAATAATCCTGGCGGGTTATGCGGATTTGTAGTTGAACGGCCGGTACAATGCTACTACTATAGTTATACTTTCTCTACGATAATTGCTTTAGTTGTTTTATAATTGTTCTGAACCATTTATGCTACAGGACGTGGTAAAGAAGTGGTCAGTAGGAAGCAATGGCAGGATTCGATGGTCAACTAACTGCGAATATCCAAATGTAAAATACAATATGTACACCGAAAATAAATTTCTACCCATGACAAAATGCGGCGACCATTGTCTATCGATTAAGCGCTGCACCCACTTTGGCTATTTGTTTGGAATGTGTTGGGTTAAAGACTACCGTGGGGCCCCTATCGTGCAGACTTCTGACAAAAAAGTTCCACTTTGTGGTTTCATCCCTGTAAGTTATTGGGTCTTACTTCAAGCTCCGTTAGTCCTTATAAATATATATCATTTATCATAATTTCAAATGAATAGACCTTCTAATTTTGAATTTAATGTACAGGAAAGACAAGATGCTGCCAAACAAAGAACTAAGAGCGGTACCGTTTCGTCGAAAAGGAACAACACCATTAAGCCCGCCAGCACGACAACCCACTTTGCTGTGTCCACAACTATTGTAAATCTTGAACGTCTTAAAATTTAAGCTCATACTGATTCGAATTGTTTAAACAGATACTCATGCATTATTTCTACAGGTTAATAAGAGCACGTCCTCGAAGACACGCACAAAAAAAGATTAGCAGAACCCCAATTTCAACGATTCGACTTTTTAGTAACAGAAGAAAACTGAAACGGAAAAAGATAAACGGGGAAATTTATTTTTATTTTTGTTTGAACAATCGATTTTCCTACATTTGAATGTATGATTTGGTAATATCCCATAAGATAACATTTAATTTGTTAAAATGATAACAATTGGTGACTTTGAAAAATAGAAGCTAAAGCATTATTTCATATTTTCTAATTTTTTTTTTCAAATGACGAATATTTTCAAAACAACTATTGTTGCATGCATTAATTGCAGAATACAGTGTTTAAGGTTTGAGAAATAGGTCGAATTTCGTTTTATTGTAATGCGGGTGGGTTTTTAACTAACAAATCAATTCTAAATAAATAAAGAATTTATCGGTCGTCGAAATGCATTTGAACGCAACGAATGTGTGTACCCACTGCATATATTATTCTATGTTTTAATGGTTGCATTCCCCCGGGGTTCACTAAAAGTAAAACTGCCAAGTTCCATCGCACTTTTCATCTGCGCCAAAGAGCCGTTCATGAATGACGTCACATTTTAAAATTAAAGTATAAATTCATTGATGAACGTTCCTTAAGCTGCTTTACTGGCCATAAACCCGAATGTAATCTATTTGGAGGGCATTTTTATTTTCACTTGCTTTCCAAGTCGGAAGCCAATGCTCAATATCATCCCAAAATTTCTGCATCGGTTTCATATCGAAAGAAGACCAGGGCTTTCCGGTTGAACGGTCGTACTCACAAGCGTCAGGGAAAAGACTGCTCCCACCAACACTCACGCTCACGCTCAAGTAGAACTATAAAAGCATAAAAATTATATAAATTCTCAAAGTAACATTCAACTGAAAAAATATAGTTTCAGCAATAGTTACTGGTTGGTCAAAAGGTCCTATTTTCAATCCAGTACTCCATGGATGACCTTGCTCTATCCGCTTTCCCTTGTCCCTACCTACTACCAGCTTCCATAGACCTTCTTCGGGTACTTTCAATTCATCATCAGTAATTTTGCCGTCTACAAAAAACTTGAAACCATCAGGGGTCCACTCCATCCGAAAAATATGAAAATCGGTTGAGAAATCAGGTGACTTGTCATTTAAGTTAAAACTAGTTAGGAATGAATAGTGGTCAGAATCTGTGGACGGTCCCCAATGAACGGCGCTAGTGACTCTTCGCCGACCAAAAATAGTG
Source organism: Chydorus sphaericus (assembly GCA_030141595.1). Classification (NCBI taxonomy): domain Eukaryota; kingdom Metazoa; phylum Arthropoda; class Branchiopoda; order Diplostraca; family Chydoridae; genus Chydorus; species Chydorus sphaericus. The sequence goes on from CM057933.1 coordinate 8,588,993, forward strand.
TTGGAACAATTTATTCTTCGATTACTGTTGAATCGCAAGAGCTCAATCTCTCCCGATAGAGGCCATGGACCATAAGGATTGTTTAGTGGAAGCAATGAAATTCCTTTTAAAATATTTGGTAATGAGAAATATTAAATACATAACAATTTAATATTAAATATATCCTAGATCAAAATCAACCTGTCGAGATCCGGTCTCCTTTGGGCATTTTAACTCGAATTTCAACAGTTCCAAAAGTGAAATTGAACGACTTTTCGGTGGTAACCGTACCGTGGCAGATGTGATAGGATTAATAATATCATCAGAATGTATTGAAGATCTATACGTAAGCAGAATAAAATGTATTCAAAGTTTTGAATGTGAAAACTACTTAATATATATATGTGTATAATCAATATTGTTTACATAATGCAGCGTTTATTACATAATGCATAAATTATTACCTGTTTTCCTTGTTATTAGTATAGTACTGAAAATCAGTAGAAGTAACGCCAACGACGTGATTCCAGTTCGTGTTGGAGCTCAAGTCGATAGAAAACTCGTCATTAAACAATAGCATTTGTTTCTTTTTCATAGCGATGTCGGCTTCCGTTTTAAAATGACGTTTTAACGTACCATTCTATTTCGAAGTGCATCTTATCTTATCACCGTCAAAAATACATATATTTTATGTTATTGTAATAAGCTGCCTATATTACCCGCTGATGTTTGGCAGCTAATAAAAAGGTAGAAGGAGACGTTATTATCATGTTGCTTTCCGCTCTAGATGAAACGTTAGTGCTGCTGATTCGATTCTCAACAGTACTCGTTAGTCTTTCCTGCGTATTAAAATTATAAGACGAAATTAGTTTTTAAAAAAAGAAATAAACCAAAAATTGATTGGCTATTGAGTTATCTTACAGGGATGAAACCACAGACTAGAACGCTTTTGTCAACAGTTTGCACCACAGGAGCTCCACGCAGGTCTTTAACCCAGCAGGTACGCATTGTCCAGCCAAAGTGAGTGCAACGCGTAATCGATAAGCAATGAGCTACACATTTAGACGGGTCTATCATGACTTTACTTGCGCTATACACGTTGAATTTTTCATTAGGATATTCACATCCCCTTGCCCATCGAGTCCTTCCACTGCCTCCTATATACCAGTTTTTCATAACATCCTAAAACATATTCGATTGTAATAACATAATGATTATATTTTTTTCAAAACATTCTAAAACATATTAGATTATAATAATGATTAAAATAATATAAAACATTTAAATAAATATTTAAGAAATTTTATAAAGTAGTAGAACAGTAGTATTGTACCGGCCGTTCAACTACAAAACCGCACAATCCTCCTGGATTATTATAAATTGCAGCATTTGGTGAAGCATCAACCCATTTTAACGATTTCAGGAGGCAGTAGCCATTTGTATAAATGAAATGAGTGCAGCGATTGTCTTCGTAACAGAGGTTTGGACAGGTGGAACCATGGTTTTTCTTCACTTTATCGACATCTAACGCGAAAAGACCTCCATTTGGAAAGCTACAACCGAATGACCATTGGGAGCGGCCTTTTCCATCTTCGAACCACTTTTTCTGGATCTCAGTTATTCCATACTATATTTAAATTAATAGCGGAATAAGTAATCAACAATGTAATTGAATACATATCTTTAACCTCTTTGGCATTGGTAATAAGAACAAGTAACAGAACGTAGACGATGGTCGATGATCCTACCATCTTCAGACAATATTAATTACCAAAATGTGCAGAATGTTTTCTCAAACGCACTGTATTTAGGAAAATAACAGACTGCACTGGTCTTGGTTTAAAATGGCGACTTTTATTTTAAATTGCCCACGTTTACAGTTATTCTTACCAGATATCGATGGTAGCCTGCGTAGAGCCTTTGGAGCCTTTCTATTGGCCTGGGGTACTGAATGTTGATGACCATTAACGATCCTATGATTATAAAAATCGAGTAGCCGTATAGCTACACATTTTTACGGCAAATTTTTATGAATAAAAATTAAAAATAATCCAGGAAGAGAAAATAGCAACCAAAATATTCTAAACTGTTTTGAATACTAACATCGAGTGTTTTATTTTCAAATTAATATGCTAATATTTAACGAATTTAATGGACGCATTTAAGTGAGCATCGTTTTTGAATTGTATTGCTTGTATCAATTCTACTTCATATAATTGATCACATAGAAATGGCTGTAGTATCTCTTCCCTCGAATATTTTATTTGTGGTTTCATTCTTGTTTTTGACTTGCACGCACTGACGCACAAAAACTTTCAATTAAAATAACATGAATGTCATTACTTTTAATTACACATACTTACAATTCCATTCTGAATATTCATGCTTCTTTTTAAGTTTTATTTAGTAAAATCATGATGCATCGTCCAGTAATATAATTCATTTGCATAATTAAATACTCTTTTTACATATAGAACACCGGCCGAAAAACCGGTATAAAAGTCATTTATACATGCATGTGTGCAGCGGGTTTCTTCGTAACAGAGACTAGGACAGGAAGAATAATTCCTTTTCTTTATTTCATTGACTTTTAATGAGAAAAGACTAGCATCTGGAAAGCTACAATCGGAATGACCATTTTGAAGCTGCCATTTTCATCTTTGAAGCATTTTTCTGAAGCTCAGCTATTCCATTCTTTAAATTCAAATTAATAGTGTAATAAGTAATCGATATTATTGGAAGTATATACTATATCTTGCCCCCTCCTTTGCAGTGGTGATAAGAACAGGCAAAGTCCCGTAGACGATGATAGATTATCCCACCATCTTCAGAAAATATTAATTAATGAAATACGTGGAATATTGTTTACCCAAACGTACTGTGGTCACCAGAGAAAGTTATGGACTACACTTGCCTCATTGGTTTAAAACGTTAATCGAAAAAAAATATCCACCTACAGCTATTCTTGCTAGTGTATCTTGCCAGAGACGACGTCTTTGACCTCACTGTATGTACAGTACATACAGTACAGTGAGTAAATAGGTTTTATAGAAGCATGTTAAACTTACTATGATATTTATTTTAAAAGTGTAGTATATACCCGTGGTTCAACAACGAAGCCGCATAATCCTTCCGGATTATTTTTGAATACCTGATAATCCTGAGTGGCGCTTGTTAACTACTTTAACAAATTTCAGGTAGCAGTAGCTAACGTATGCATCGATCTTCTTTGGTGCATATATTTGAACAATTAGAACTCTCATTTTCCTCTTATTATTTTAATGACATCTTCCTCGCCAAAATTCCTGTATAGGAAAAAAGCTACAACTAAAGAACTATTTAAAAGCACAGTTAAAAAAATATTTTATACCTACTTTTTCGAAGGTCCGTTGGCTCATTTTTTTCATTCGCTACTTAACTGTGTACATTCATATTTTAAACACATAAAAAAATCAAATAACTTTTTTTAACGTTAATTTATAGTAATGTTTGTATTAATCTGGTTAGTGCGATAGTGAGAGCTAACAATAGCAAATACATGATGGAGGTTGATGGATGAGCTCTCATCTCCTTTCCAGCTTTTCCCAATCTATCATAAAACTTAATGTTATAAAATATGAATGAATGCCGATGCGCATCATCAATCCCTATTTTTTTTTATCATTTTGGATAATACATTAAGAGATATTTAAAATGCGTTTGACAACATCCATCACGTATACAATATTCGCACCTCGCATTACTAGCGTGGCACTTTCCTATTAAACAGAGTTGCTACCATGCTCACCAACTCAATGTATATTTCAAAACTAGGTGTCGCTAAGAACCTAATTGTTACTTCGTGTGTGTTTTCAAGAGCCATAGAAAACTAGTAAGTATTAGAGTTCCACGGTGGCTTATAGAAACTGGGATCAACCTAGAGTCTTACCAATTTACGGAGAAAATAAGATGATGGGATCATCATTTGTCAACGTTGGGATCATCATATATTTGCTATTATCGGCTGTTGCCATCACTTATCAGGTTAGTTTTTACTAAAATAAATATACATAAAACACGTATGATATTTAATCCTCATTATGTGGTACTATTTCTTAGGTAAATAATGGGAAAAATTTGGAAGAGCCTCAGAAGAAATGGTTTGAAGACGGGAATGGCCGCTTCAAATGGTCATTTGGTTGCAGTTTTCCTAATGGAGATCCTCTCGCGGTCGATGCCGATAAAATTAAGATTAACAGGAGTTCTACTTGTCCAAACCTCTGCTATGGACACAACGGTTGCACTCATTTCATTTATTCGAAAGGCTACTGCAATATGAAAAGTTTAAAGTTCGTTGATGCATCACCGAAAGCTGCAATTTATAATAATCCTGAAGGAATGTGCGGTTTTGTAGTTGATCGACCGGTACAATACTACTCGATTAATTTGGTTGATTATAATTTCTTTAGTGAAAAAATAAATATAATCGGATATACTTTATAGAATGTAGTGAAAAACTGGTCAGTGGGAGACAATGGACAAAGTCGATGGTCAACAAACTGTAACTACCCCAATGCGAAATCCGCTCTTTGGACCGAAACAAAAGTAACGTTTGACCAGACGAAATGCGGAGCTCAATGTTTGTCGATTAAGCGCTGCACACATTTTGGTTATATATTGGGCGGTTGCTGGTTTAAAGACATGCGTGGAGTTCCTATCGTCCAGACAATTGAGAAAATGATGCCACTTTGCGGATTCATTCCTGTAAGTAATATGGCAATATTCATTCTGCGGTTTAATTTTTTTACACAATGAAACTCCGTTAAATAAACATAAATTAACATTGACTGTTTTGTTTCATGGATCATCTATTGCTTGATTTATGTACACAGAAAAGACAAGACGTTGTCAAACGGCGAACTAATAGCACTATTATTTTGCCTACAACAAAAAACAGCAGCATCAGTAAATTTACTACGACAACCAAACCTAGGATTGCATCAAAAGCTAACAATCAACTTAAAAAAGTATGCATAGTTTATAACGTCAAATTTATTATCGTTTCATGCGACTTTTTCCTTGCGTCAATATTTCTTCGCCGCAGCCTAAAAACGGATAACGCAGTGAAATGTTGAAGAAAACCTGATTTTTTTTTCACCACGATTACAATTCTAACAATGATTTGAATTATATGGTGACTTGGGAAAATATACAATAAGCATCCAAACAATTACTGCTATTTAATATTACTTATTATAAACAAAATAATAATAATGGATAGCCTACCTTGAGAATAATGAATTAAATCTGGCTTTGCTTCACAATTATAGTTATAACTATTTATTTTTATATTCTATAGTTATATTTTTAACTATAGTTATATTTTTTTAATAGTTAGTTATATTTTTTGAGTTGTGTCGAAAAAATTTTGAATTAGTATCTTTTTACCATTTAGTACTCACTTTTTTAAACATTTGTAACTCTTTAAAATGTGTTGCTTAGCTATACCACGTTCAAAGGGAGTTTCTTCCCATACCAGATTTTTAGCTGTTTTATTTTCGCTCTACCTGAGTAAACTCACACACAATCGAGGACGACTTTGATTTTTCTTTCCGTCCTACTGAAACTCGAGAATGTTAATTCTGGGTTAAAGCGAAAATCACCTGTATTATTATATTCACAATATATTAGCCTAAATATGCTTAAATATGTATGCCTAAAAAATGTTTTCATCGAATTAATTATAATATTAATAGCTGACAGTAGCGGATACATGATGCTGGTGCATGGATATCTCATCATCTTTCCAGCTTTTCTCTATCTATCAGAAAACTATACTATAAGCTATTAAAGGATTTTACTGCGCATCACCAATTCCTATTTTTTAAAATCATTTCGAGTTATAAAAAATGGTAATAAAATATATATTTTTTAAAAGCTTTACTAACAGCCAGCACGTATACATCAATATACGCACTTCGCATTACCAGCGTGGCGCTTTCCTAATAAGCCGAGTTTCTACCATGATCACAAATTCAATATATATATTTCAAAATCAGGTGTCGCTAAGAACGTAATAGCTGTTTCGTGTGTGTTGTCAAGAGCCTTCGAAAACTATAGTAAGTATATTGAGTCCTACGGTGACTTTTAAAAAACAAGGTTCTTGATATACTGAAAACATATGGTATTACCAATTTACGGAGAACAAAAAATGACGGGATCATCATTTGCCCACGTCATATATTTGCTATTTTCTGCTGTTACTATCACTAATCAGGTAATTTTTTACTCAAATATAGATTCATAAGCATGTATGATTTTAATCCCTATTATGTAACACTACTATTTAGCTTAAGGACGGGACCAATTTGCAAGCGCCCCAGAAGAAATGGTTCGAAGATGGGAATGGTCGCTTCAAATGGTCATTTGGTTGCAGTTTTCCTAAGGAAGGTCTTCTCGCGGTCGATGTCGCTAAAATTAAGAAAAACGAGGGTTCTTCTTGTCCAAGTCTCTGTTACGAAAACAACGGTTGCACTCATTTCACTTATTCGAAAGGCGTCTGCAATTTGAAAGGTTTAAAGTTCGTTGATGCATCACAAAATGCTGCAACTTATAATAATCCTGGAGGAATGTGCGGATTCATAGTTGAACGACCGGTACAATGCTGTTCAAATAATGCTAGCGATTATATGTTCTTAACAGTCATGATATAATATTTTTTAAATCGTTAGATAATAAATATAATAATATACACATTATATAGAACGTAGTGAAAAACTGGTCAATAGGGGACAATGGGCAAAGTCGATGGTCAACTTTTTGTAACTATCCCAATGCAAAATTCAACATTTGGACTGAAACCAAATTAACGTTTGACCGGTCGAAATGCGGGGCTCATTGTTTGTCGATCAAACGTTGCACACATTTTGGTTATACATTGGGCGGTTGCTGGTTTAAAGACATGCGAGGAGTTCCAATCGTCCAGACCATAGAGAAAATGATTCCACTTTGTGGTTTTATTCCTGTAAGTATCATGGCTATCACCATTCTACTTCTTTTAGACGCAGAAACGTCATAATAGAGATAGCCTGGATAAAAAAAATGTTATTGGCCTTCTCTTGTTTCATTTATATACACAGAAAAGACAAGATGCTGTAAAACAACGAACTTCTAGTACAGCTATTTTGTTTACAAGGATTTCCAGTACAAGTAAGCTTTCCACCATAACCCGTTCTTTAGTTTCCACAACTAACAATCAACCTAAGAAAGTAGGCTACACGTTGCCTTTTAATTTATTAGCTTTAGATGCAAGTTCTTTTTTTTCAAATCAGTAATTGTTTAAATATGCTTAAATTTATTATAGGTCAATAGTTCCACGTTGCAGCCAAAAAAAGGATAGAGTGAAATTTTTTGCAGAGCAAAACATTTGGACAAACAAAACGAAAACATTTGGATTTAAAAAATAAATTCTAAATTATTTTTGCATTAGAATTTATGATGTTAACATTTTAAAAAGATTTAAATTTTAACAATGACTTTAATTATGATTCGTTGGACACTGTTATAGCATTATATAGCTATTATATTAGTATAAATATTTGCTGAACGTGGGGCTATTATCCAAAGGGTTTACAGATACCTTTGCTATATAAATATAACGTTTAAAGACAATAGCAAAACCATTTTCTGTGAACAATTGTGATAAGATCCATTTTTACGCCATAGAAGATTTCAGAGAAGGGATAAGCCTGTTTAGAACACAAATGATTGCAAACTGGGTAATTTTATGTGACAATACTTGATTTAATGTAAATTTATTCTCATTCGAAGTAATTCAGGAATGTTTTAAAATGAACCTGAAATATTAAATTAGGTATAGGCTAGATATCGAGAAATATCCTACATTTGCTGATAAATATTTAAAAATAACATGCCTGGACATATAATACAGGAGAGAACTCAAAGAAGAACAATACAATAACGATTTAAGTAATGCTTGAAACGTTTATTTTTGTGTAATCATGAATTCATGATACACATCCATTTTCCAGTAGCTTTATCGGACTTTAATTTCCATTTTAAGAGAGGTTTCCATGATGTGGCAGTTGAACCACCACTAATAGCGAATAAACCAATTGGGTTTCGGGCACTCTAACAAGAGGCAATTTCAACTGAACTTATTGCGAGCCCGAAGGGCGAGCTTTTAATCCAGTCGTTGGAAATTTCACCGCTAGATGGCGCTGGTAAACCTCTACGGGGACTCTATTTGAGGTTTTTGTTTTTAGTTTTGTGTCCTCGTCTCCATTTCAATATCAAAAGAATGGCTGAATCTATTTCTTTATGCAATAGCTCATTCGATTCGGAATTGGGCAGAGACGAGGACAAGAAAATAAAAACGATTTGTTTTTACAAAAAAAAACCTTTCCAATATTTATCTATTTTAATTTGAGACTGTTTGGCAACGCTGGGCCTGGATTTTTTTACAAAAGAGAAGTAGATTAAAATGTATTTGTATTTATAAGTATTTGTCGTTTCTATTCCGCTCTTCGAATGGAATATTTATTCAAAATAGTGTCACGTCACAATAATTTAGTAGTACATTAAATGAATACTGTTATCAACTAGAATGCAATGAACGAATATTGGCCCGCCGAAGGCGTGGGGGTTGGGGGGTCTAATAAGGGCGAGCAAAAAAGCGAGCTTTTCTATCTTTATATACAGTATATCAAGGCACTAAAATAAAATCTAAAATAAAATTCGAATAATGCTTGAAACTTGTATTTTGTGCAACCATGAAACATTGTCCAATAACTAGTTTGTTTTCGCATTTTAAAATAAACCATTTTAAACCTTTTGAAATTAAAGTATCCTATACTTAATTTTTTTTGGCTGTACCAGGCTGGATGTACGGAGCTATGTACTATAATGCAGCATGGCCAAGCTACTTGTCTGTTTTTATTGACCATAAACTCGTATATAATCAATTTGGAGAGCGTTTTTATTTTCGCCTGCTTTCCAAGTCAGAAGCCAATGCTCAATATCATCTCAGAATTTCTGCATTGGTTTCAAATCGGAGGAAGACCAGGGCTTTCCAGATGGAGTGTCGTACTCACAAGAGTCCGGGAAAAAATGATTACCGCCGACGATCACGCTCACCTTTAAGAAGAACTATGTAAATACAAAATTTACCATTTTATAGAAACTTTATGAGCTAAAATTATTTATTATAAAATTAATTAATACTGGTTGGTCAAAGGGCGTCATTTTCGATCTAGTGCTCGTCCGTAGATGGTCTTGCTTTTTATCCTTATCCTTACTTTCTACCAACTTTAATAACCCTTCTTCGGGCACTTTCAAGTGATCATCATTCATTTCGCCGTCTACGAAGAACTTGAAACCATTAGGGGCTGATAAATCGGGTGACTGGTCATTTAAGTTGGTACTGATTAGGAATGAAAAATGGTCAGAATCTGTGGACGGTCCCCAATGAATGGCACTAGTAGCCCTCTGCCGACCAAGAATAAAGTTGGAACAATTAATTTTTCGATTGCTGTTGACTCGTAAGAATTCAATCTCTCCAGATTGATGTCATGGACCGTAAGCATTATTTAGTGGAAGCAATGAAATTCCTAAAAACAAAACCCTCAAAATTTATAGTAGTAAGAAATATAAGTTGCTATTTTAAAGGTGTGTTGGATTAAAAACAACCTGTCGAGATCCAGTCTCCTTTGGGCATTTTAGCTCGAATTTCAACAGTTCCAAAAGTGAAAGTGAAACTATTCTCTTTGGTAATGGTAGCAGATGCGACAGGATTGATTATGTCTTTTAAACGTTTTGCAGATCTATGTATGTATACAAATAAATCAGCACAATAAAATCTCGAAGTGTAAATACATGTATAAGTAGAATTATGTACTACATACAAAATGCAGCGTTGGTCAGCAGCTTTCGGATCACATCCTTCTTCGATGAGATCCAAGTATCCAGTCTTTAAGAAATCAGCACCATATCGGTCGACCGTCAGCGTTGGTTTGATGAACAAAATTCCATTTTCCACGTAACTGTTTTATCATATAATAACATTAAGAATATAATAATCATGCGCATAGGCATGATTTATGAGTACTTATTTTGTTCTTTACCTGTTTTCCCTGTTATCAGTAAAATATTGGAAACCAACAGAATTTACACCAACGACCCTATTCCAATTTTTGTTCGTGTCAAAGTCAATAGAAAAATTGTCATTGAACAGTAGCTTTTCTTTGTCTTTCATAAGTGCATTCTTAATTCCCGTTTCCAGCTGTGTTAACGTATTAATAACCTATTGAGTTAAGTGGCGCTTTGTTATACGCACAAAACGATTAAATAATGTGATATTATCTTTACTAGCCATACTTTCTGCTGTTGATTAGAAATCGGTGTGGCAATCTTAACCCCATTTTCTTTGGAAAATGAATTATCATTGAAGTTGTTATTAGTCCTGGTAATTTTTCTTACAGAATTTTGCCGTATCTTACTGGGATGAAACCACAAACATGATGAATTATTTTATCAAGTGTCTGCACGACCGGAATTGAATAACCATAGTCCTTAACAAAGCAGATATTCAATGCCCATTCAAAGTGGGTGCATTTTTTAATCGACAGACAATGATCGGCACATTTTGACTTGTCGAACATAAACTTGGTTTCACTAACTATGTTTGGTGAAACGTTCGGATAGGCGCAATCAGTTGACCATTGAGTCCTTCCATTATGTCCTACTACCCAGTTCAGGACCGCATTCTATAGTGTAAATGTATGAACAGTAATACATTATATATACATATATGTATGTATGAATAAATCTATCAAATTATATACTGGCCGTTCATATACGAAGCTGCACAATCCACCTGGATTGTTATAAACTGCAGCTTTTGGTGAAACACCCACAAACTTCAACGACTTAAGGTAGCAGTAACTTTTTGTGTAAATGACGTGAGTGCAACGCTTGTCTTCGTAACAGATACTTGGGCAGGAAGTACTCCCTTTTTTCTTAATTTTATCGATATCTGCTTCGAGGAAATCTTTTGAAAAGCTACAACCGAACGACCATTTGAAACGACCATTTTCGTCTTCGTACCACTTTTCCTTATTGGAATCAGCTATTCCGTCTTTTAGCTTAATATAATGTATTGTTACAATAAGCATTTAAATTTGTTGAATATAATTACGCACGTACCTGAGTAGTGGTAATAAGAAGAAGCAAAAGCAAGTTGTATATATTGGTTGATGATCTCATCATCTTTTTCTCCGTCTTTAAAGTTAAATAAGACTACAAGTGAACATCAATTTGTGCTGGATCTTAGGATCTAGTCTTTTTACTGAATCTAATCACGACAGATCCTTACAGAATATACAAACGTTTTCCCGTCCGCTTAATAAGGAACAGCCACGCATTAAACTACAGCTAAAATATTAATAAAATTATTTTTTTTTAAGAGCGAAAACCACGCTGGTGTCAAATAAAAATAAAGTATAGCGATAAAACTTTTTTTATTCGTAATAATACATCCCTTTTAAAACATAATTTCAATTTCGTCTCTGATGATATTGTGTTGTTAAAAGTAACTTTAAATGTAATAATGGAACTGAATATTGGTATTTAAATATACAACTGGGCGGGGTTTCGCTGCTGACTCTGGAGGAGGTGGGGCGGGATAAACCATCAAAATTAGATTGGGTTTGCAATGCTGTGCTGGCAGCGGCGGTGGAGGAGCAAGCCGACTTAGTTTGTTCATCATCATTACATTATTTAGGGGAATTGAGTTACCGTCGTAATTTAAGAGAGGTTCGCCAGATGATGACGTAACAGCACAAAGAAGATTGCTACTAGCAGTAGAAACAACCACTAACAGGGGATAAATCAGTTGAACTTTCGGGCATTTTGACGAAAATTTCAATTGAACTTTATCTTTAACCCAAGCACCGAAATCCCGTTCAATAATTGGTTTAGTGGCAATACCATCATTAAGGGTTGGTTTCCGACCAAGAGTCTTTGTTTTGACCTACTCTTTCTTGTTCAAATTCGAATTAAGGTACCACAAAAAGAGAAGAAACGGCACTATGGGCAATATTGCAAGAAAAAATACATAGAGCCCCAAGTAGAAAGTTGGAAATTCTGCAGGGTTCATAACAGATTCTCCATCTAAACTTCCACCAGTACCGTATAGGCCTGACAGTCGGTATCTGGGCTGAAACCAATGTCATACACATTACAAACAATAATGTGAGGTTCAATTGAGTCAGCAAGCGTTTCTCATTCCATTGTCCTTTTATAAAGAAAGAATGAAGCACATCGACTGCAGTTGTTATTGATATACTCAGGAAATGAGAAGATATGCGTTTAAAGTTTAAACTTAGTTTTCGAGTAGAGGTATTCTATAAAATTTTTGAGCCCAGCATCTCAGGACCCATAGATATTTTGAAATATAAGCCTGAATCATAGAATAATAATGGCTAACAAGTTTGAGGAACAGTTCTATCCTTCTATTAAACATATATTCTGCGCTAGACAACTTTCAAGTTCGAAAAAAACCCCAGTAACATTCTTGACATCAGCGCAGTTTATTGTCAATTATAGCTTTAACCGATAAATTTTACAAGTGGCTTTCGTAGACATGGCCGTTGCAATAAAAAAAATTGAAAATAGTGCATCACACATCCTATCATTCCAATTAAAAAATACCCAGCCTGGATAACCCTTTTTACCCTAATATCATCTTACTTGTTTCTCAAATAAACGTTATTCTTATATCTTGCTGCCTAATACGGTAGTTTATTTCAATGTATTATAATACAATATCTGCTATTGTTTCAAATTGATACGGTTCAGTTTTTTTTACTAATTTTTAAATTATAAATTGCTCTGATTATAATTTGGTTCTCTGATTTTAGTTCACCAATTAAACTGTGAAATCATTGGTCGGTCGTAGATATGTAATCTGTATGTATTTCAAAGCATGTATGTCCGGCAATAGTTCTGGATGAAAAAAAGTGATAAACTACTTCATATATGCTATAAATAATATAGTTATGTCTATTGATAATGGTACATTTTTTGTTATCTTATGTAGAATGTATAAGTATACCATTATTTTACAACAAATCCACAAACTGGAGCCCTTTCGTTCACGATTTCCACAACGGATTTTGCAGGTATCTCTTTCAGAATACATTGATGCGGCAAAAAGGGCGTCGAGTGGACAAAGTGGGTACAGCGTTTATTGGCTAAGCATTTATCAGGGCACACGGTTTTATTATTGCTCGTCAAGACTATTTTTTCAATGTCGTAGCCAGGAAAGTCACAATCAGTTCCCAAACTGATACGGCCATTGTGACTCTTCAGCCAGTTTTGTGTCAGTTTCTGTATATATAAATATATATACATGTATACATATGTAAAACAATGTATTATCATACAAAGATAAAAAATGTATGACATACCCGCTCTACAATGAAACCACATATTCCACCAGGTTTATTGATTGGTTTTCTTGGAGATCCATTGACCGTTTTCAAATAGCATTTACCATTATAATGAGCAAAATGTGTGCAGCGTTTGTGAACGAAACAAGCGCTTCCACATTGTCTGCTGTCTTGCATTGAAATATTCCCTATGTCACGTTCAGGGATGTTGCAATTTTTCCCCCATTTGAAAGTCCCATTCCCTCCATCAGAACGCCATTTTATCGGATTATCCTCATTAACTTGTTTCACTTTAGATTGCACCTTTTAAACAAAACAAAAAATAATATAAAATAATGAACTAACAGATAACTACGCGTATTTCAATATATACAGACCCGATTAATGACGTAGCCGCAAACGGTGGCTAATGCCATTATACCATCTTTGTTATTCTCTTTCATAACAGAGTTATTACTTGCTTTTAGATAGCATTTTCCAAGAGTCCAAATTGAAGTAAAGTGCGTGCAGCGGTTATTTGCAACGCATAATTCTTCACACTTTTCTGTTGTTATAATTCCATTTCTTTCTGCATAGTCCTTACCTTTAAAATCACAGCTTTTGGACCATTTGACCTTACCACTATAGCCTAGGATCCAATTCCTATTAGAAGATTGAGCAGAAATCGAAGCTATGACAGAAACAACGGTCAACATCCAGTGAAAATGGCTGATGAGTTTGTTTCGCAAATAACGATTTGTTCTTCTAATATTCATTCCTGTTTTAAATAACAGATTTATTTGTATACCATTTTTTTCAGAAAGTAACATGTGAATTGCAAAGAATGCGCTTATGAAATAAATACTATACTTTGAAACCTGCAACCCAAAAACAGGTCTTGGAGATGTAGGAAAGAACCTACTGAATAAAGTTTCATCCCAGCAGATAAATTTGTTAGTAACTTTACTAAAAACTATTTAGGAATATTCATTTGTCAATTTAAATGATAGGCATTATTATTTCTCGGTTCAGAGTTTATGATTAATGCAAACAATCAATATGTGCACGCTTGACATCTCGTGTTATGTATCCGTATGTATCTCTTGATTGATATCTATTTTCAGGCTATTTATAGCTAATTTTTTAGTTTTCAACGTTTTATCGCCCCAAGGAGGAACTGAGTTATAGAATTTAGTTATCGTCATAGAAATGCTGCGTACTAATTTCAAATATTCCTCTTAATCATGCGTTTGGCCCTATGTACGTCGGCTTTTGGTCCTTTTAATTGGCTCTAAAAAAATGCCATGCCATTTGGCTATATCCTGTTTATAGCCCGCCATCTGTCACCTACTCTAATCAACTTTGATTGTATTCGTGATTTAGATCATAAGCTAATTAATTCGAAATTATAACGAGGAAAATTATTTCCATTATTTCATTGTTTCAAGTCAAATAAAAATCATAATTAGACGGCATTAAATTATTATTTTTTTTTTTTTGCTTATTTAAGAAAAAAAAGAAAATTGTTCGCTAATTTACTATAACTACTAACTAATTTTATACAAGGCCTCGCCCTCCACTCTCGTTTAAAATTGACTGACAGCTTGATTAACAGTAAAATGTAGAAAAAAAATGCTTGATTAATAATATATATATATATATTTATAATTGACTACTACACGTTCGACTACACGTTTTTATTATGATTGGGATTTTTATATTAGATAATAAAATCCAATCATAATTTTTTAAAAATAAAAATAAAACTCCAACAATTTTTTTTGGTAAAGTGAAAGTTGGCTGATTAAAATTACCATTTATAATAGCGATAAAATGATTTTTTTATTCGAATTTTACATGAATGGAAATTTAATTCTCCTTCCAATGATTTTTACATCTAAAAATTAAGTATAAAATAATAAAAAGAAAGATCGATATTAAATTATACAACTAGGCGGGGTTTCGCTGATGATAGTGGCGGAGGTGGAGGTGGATGAACCTTCAAAATCAGATTGGGTTTGCAATGCTGTGCTGGTGGGGGCGGTGGAGGAGCAAGTCGACTTGGTTTGTTCATGATCATTACATTACTTAGGGGACTTGTATTTCCATTGTAATTTAAGAGAGGTTGGCCAGATGATGGCGTAACAGCACAGTTAAGAGTGCTGCTAGCAGTTGAACCACCACTAACAGGGGATAGACCAGTTGGGCTTTCGGGAACTCTAACAAGTGGCAATTTTAATTGAACTTTATCTTTAACCCAAGCACCGAAATCCCGTTTAATTATTGGTTTAATGTCATTACCATGATTAGGGGTTGGTTTCCGACCAAGAATCTTTGTTTTGACCAACTCTTTTTCGTTCAAATTCAAATTAAGGTACCACAAAAAGATAACAAACAATACTATGGGCAATATTGCAAGAAAAAAGACATAGAGCCCCAAGTTGAAAGTTGGAAATCCTGCAGGGTCCATAGCAGGTCCTCCATCTACACTTCCACCAGTACCGTAGGCCTGACAATCGGTCTCTGGGCTGAAGCCTATGTCACAGTGGCATTTCCCTAAATTGTTGCAATCGCCATTAGGGCTACTGCAATTGGTCAGGCAGTTGGTTACTCGACCACTTAGAGAGCCCCTAAAAGCGCACTTACCGTCCACACAAACCTGCAATTTAATAATAACCCAATAATTTAAAGAAATAAAAATAATTGGATTATTTAATATATACTTTGTGAGAGGAGCAATTTGAGCCATCGAATTTGTGTAAATCGTTTGGGCATTTGGTACTAGTCCCTGTGCAGTATTCAGAAAGATCGCATCCTTCACTGGACACCTTAATAGCTCGGCATTCCGTTCCAGCCGTTTTCAAACTGCATCTCTATTATCATAGTATATATGTTTGTTTTTTAAATCCAAAAATCTAAATTAGAGTAGTATTGATACCTTCAAATCACAACAAGCGCCAGAAGCGCAGTAAGCACCGGATTTCATCCGACATGTAGCTGGATCACAGCACGGATTCGTGCAATACTCTTTTAATCCGCAGTCACATTCTTCGCCCTCTTCTACAATCATGTTGCCACAGCTGTATTATATAATCAGTTAATACTATGTATAGAGATTAACAAAGTTATAAGAAAACCTCTGTGGTTTATTGTGTAGACATTTGAATTTAGGGAGATTGTTTCGAAAGCTCTCTCTGCTGCAGGAGCTCCACCGCTTGGTTGGGTTGCTTAATTAAAATAATTATTTTTAAAACCGAGTTTGAAAAACTTTGAACTTACTATTACTTTGATAAAATGGAAGGGGTCATGACGCATTGGTTATCATCACAAGAACAACCATCCCTAATATCGTCGTGATGAAGTCCAAAATTGTGGCCCATTTCGTGAGAGACGATGGCGGCCGTAAAGGCCGGCAGGAAGTTAGCTTCATCTACGGCGTAACCACAAGCGGACCTCGTTTCACACATCGTGTTAACAAAAGCCTTTCCTACCGGACCGTCAAATGTGTTAAAGCCCCTTAAATATTATTTAAAATAAATAAATTACCATTCTATAAAATAAGAAAATTAGTTATGGGTCTTACACTAAGAGATAAGCGATATCGTGATGATGACTTCTGTGTAAATGTTGATTTCGATAGTTTGAAAAGTCATCAAGCACCTTGATACCGATATTGAAGTGATCCCCAGAAGACCAAAGTATGATTCCACTCAGAGTGATAAAAATATTCAATGGCAAATAAATCTATTACAAATTAGACATTAGATGTGAATAATAGTTAAGTAACTAGGTATTACTTGATTGATTATATTGACAACAGACAAGACGTGCTCAGATATCTGGTGAGAGTCACCATCATAACGAAGGTAGATGGTGTTGTCAACAATAATGGCCAACTCCACGTAAAGTCTACCGCCTGCTTGTCGCTTAAACTAAATAAAACGATAGCTATTAGGGTTTGAATGCTAAAAGGATTGTCATTTACTTTTACTTTTTGATGATAGTTATTTTCATTATTGGTCTCTTTAAAGAATTTTCCAAGATTGTAATGATGTTCCTCAGAATTCGCACAACTCATGTTTATATTATTAAAGGATAAATCTGAGTGTTTCATAAGAACATGATCTTGGTCCATATTGTGTGAATTGGATTGGGAGGTAGATGGTTCGATGTAGTGTAACTCTTTACCATCGAAAATAACCCCACTATTTGAGATGATAAAAGTATAGTACAAAGACTTTAAGTTTTTTTGTCGAAGTTTTTTAATTACCTTAAAGCGGAGCAGACTGAGATTGCAACCCAGGAGTCGGAAATGTTCCTTATACTCCCTTGATAATGACAGAGTTTGGAGTGATTATAATTTTTATTTTTGTTATCGTCCGGTATAAATTCTTCTCCTGGTCGATGATGATGGATTGGTAATAGATCTCCATTCGGTAACAAATCTCTATTAACATTTCAAAATCAGGTTTAAAACGCAAGATTTAAATTTTTTTATTGGTTTAAAAACCTGTTTAGTTTGAGATCTAGAATAAAAGGGTGATCGGAGAAAACAATCGTAAGTTCATATGATGGGTACTCTTGCCTATTATTCTTACAATTTACACAATCAAAAACATATTTTATTGCCAATTTATTCTAAAAATAGTATTTTTAAATAATATACTTCTGAAGTGTCGAATTCTCGTTTTTCTCGAAGATTTTTGGCAATCAAAACTGGTCGAACTATTCTATGTAAGCCATTTTTTACTCCTGCAATATAGTGCACAAAATATTTAATTAATTAATTTTACATCTAAAATAAATGTTATATAAAAGAGAACATACCAAATAGAGTGGGCTTAATCTGATCATTATTATTAGCAACGCCATCACAACCTCCAATTACAAAGACACTCACAAATAGCCATACTCCTACTAATCCTTGAGAAAGCAGAATTTGGAGAAACCATATCGTAATCGACATATTATATTGCTCTCTATTAGGTAGAACCTAACTGTCGAGTAATGTAAATATTTCCTCTCAAATGTAGACAAGCACAAACAAATAATGTGATGATGGGATTAAATTGACTCAGCGTTTCTCATTCCCCTTGCCAGTTTATAAGGAAAGAAGGAAGCGCATCGACCGCAGTTGTTATTGATATACTCAGGACGTTAGTAACCACTGATAAGCTGGATTACACAACATATCTCTAGCCTCCCATACTGATGTATTTGCTTTGCTATGCATGTTATTTTAGCTATTTTTTGCTATTTAAACTCTTTGCATTAATCAGTCTTACCATATTTATTACATTATTAAGACGTTTTAATTACTGTTATTTTAAAAGTGAAGAACTTTAAAACAAATAAAATATTAAAATTGGAAACTGCCTAAGAAAAAAGTAAAAGTTGAAGCATATGGTACATTCTAAAACTTGATAAATTTTGAGGATTCAGCAGATTCCATTTATTACTGACACCATTTCAAGTTTCAACACAGTCTGAACTTGCCTTAAGATGTCGAAATGTTTTAACCCATACTTTCTGATGCAGTGCTAAGACACTAAAATTCAATTTATTCGTAACTTCAGTTAATTAAGTCATAACCGGCGATTACTGATTTGTTCAATGAAAAAATGAGAAGATACGCATTTAAAGTTAAAGCTTAGATTTGATGGAGCAGTCCCCGTATAAATTTTTGAGCCCAGCATCTCAGGACCAGTGGGTATTTTTTTAATAAGCCTGAATTCTAGAAAAAATAATAGCTAACAAGTTCGAGGACCAGTTCTATTAAACATCAGGATTTCCAGTAGAAAACTTTCAAATTCGAAAAAAAACCGTCCGGTTCCAGTATTGGTATCAGCAGTTTATATAGTCATTTATAGCTTTACCCGATAAATTTTTCAAGTGGCTTTCGTAGACATGCCCTTTGCAATATTCAAAATTTGGAAATTGTGCATCAATCCCATCATATCCCAATAAAAAAATACACAACCTGGATAACCCTATTTACCCTAGAATATCATTGTATTTTTTTAAATAAACGTTTTTCTTACTTCTTTCTGCTAAATAGTTTATTTCAATGTGTCATAATACAATATCTGCTATTCCAATTGGAACGGTTAAGATTTTTTTTTACTAATTTTTCAATTATAACTTGTTCTGATTACAACTTAGTTCACTAATTTCCAATAAGATGAAATCGTTGGTCGGTCGTAGAGGTGTCATTCAGATGTATAGCAAAGCATTTATGTCCGGCAATAAGTCTATCTGAAAAAAAAATCATTTTTCTTATACATGCTCTACATAATATAGTTTTGTCTATTTATAATGTTAAATTTTTGGTTATCTTATGTAGGATGTATAAGTATACCATTATTTTACGAGAAAGCCACAAACTGGAGCCCTTTCGTTTACGATTTCCACAACGGATTTTGCAGGTATCTCTTTCAGAATACATTGATGCGGCAAAAAGGGGGTCGAGTGGACAAAGTGGGTACAGCGTTTATTGGCTAAGCATTTATCAGGGCACACTGTTTTATTATTGCTCGTCAAGACTATTTTTTCAATGTCGTAGCCAGGAAAGTCACAATCAGTTCCCAAACTGATACGACCATTGTGACTACTCAACCAGTTTTGCGTCAGTTTCTGTTTACATAAATATATTTACATAAATATGTAAGTAAAACAATGCATTATCATATATACATCGATAAAAAGTATATGACATACCCGTTCAACAATGAAACCACATATTCCACCAGGTTTATTGATTGGTTTTCTTGGAGATCCATTGACCGTTTTCAAATGGCATTTACCATTATAATGAGCAAAATGTGTGCAGCGTTTGTGAACGAAACAAGCGCTTCCACATTGTTTGCTCTCTTGCATTGAAATATTTCCTATATCACGTTCAGGAATGTTGCAGTTTTTTCCCCATTTGTAAGTCCCATTCCCTCCAACAGAATGCCATTTTATCGGATTATTCCCATTAACTTGCGTTGCTTTCAATTGAACCTTTTCAAATAAATATAACGTAAAATAGCAGATTATAAGAAAAGAACGTATTTAAGTATACAAACCCGATCAATAACGTAGCCGCAAACTTTGGTTAAGGAAATCAAACCATTTACATTCGTTTCTTTCATCAGAGAATTTTTGCTTGTTTTTAGATAACAAGTTCCAGTACTAAATTCTGAAGTAAAGTGCGTGCAGCGACTATCTGCTACGCATAGTTCTTCACATTTTTTTGTTATTATAATTCCACTTTTTATTGCGTAGTCCTTACCGATAAAGTCACAACTGGTGGACCATTTCACCTTACCGGTAGAGCCTAGGACCCAATTCCTATTTGAAGATTGAGCAGAAATCGAAAGTATTATGGAAGTAACGGTCAAAAGAAAGGAATAATGGTCAATGCTTTTGGTTCGAAAATAACGATTTCTTCTTCTAATATTCATTCCTGTTTTAATTAACAGATTTATTTTTACATGTAATGTATGCTAATGAAATAAATACCAAACCTTGAAACCTGCAACTCCAGAAACCGTTGTTGAACATCTAGGAGAGAATCTAATGAATACAGTTCCATCCCAGCAGATAAATTTGTTAGCAGCTTTAAAAAACGATTTATGAATATCTATTTGTCAATTATTTCTCGGTTCAGAGGTTATGATGAATGCAACTGCAAGCAATCAAATGTGCACGCTTGACAACTCTCTTATTATGTATCTCTTGATTGATTTCTATTTCCAGCTATATTTATAGATAGTTTTCTAAGTTTTTTTAGTTTTATCGCCCACAGGAGGAACTAGAGATATATAATTTAACTATTTTCATAGAAATGCTGTATTAATTTATGTGTTTATTTTATTATTCCTTTTAACAATCCCCGGATGCATTTGGCCTGATGTGAGTCTGTGACTTTTGGCTCCAAAAAAAGAGTAGTCAATCAAAAAGCATGTGCTGTGTATATATTATGCTATCTTTCCTTTTTTTTACTTAAAAGAGACTGAATTCTGATTATATACTTACAAATCATATTATTTATCAATACTTCTACCTCCATCACTAAACTCAAATTATTAAATAAAAAAAAAGGAAAAGAAAATTTATAAATTGAGACATGGTTTCTAAAACTTGATACATTTTGACGACCGAGTTTCAATTTATTATACTGAACCATTTTGAAAAATTTAATACATTCAGAACTCGTCCTTAGTTGTCGGCTCATCGTTGAGTTTCACACGTACACGGAGAGGTTGACGACGCTGTAGTCCCAAATAGCCGGGTAATGACTGTTGCCTTCTTGGAGTTGTCCTACGTACCGTAATTCGGGTTCTGATAGGATTACGACGACGATAAAGACGAGCCAATGAAGGATCCGATTCGATCTGATCAGAAGATGTCTCTTCATCAACATGCTCATCCTCTTCTTCGTCAAATAGAAACTTCTTTCCAAAGATGGACAAAGGTCGTCTCCTTCTGGTAACAACTGGAGTTACTCTTATTATGATTGGTCGAGGTCTAGACAATTGGCGTCGTGGCGGAACGAACAGAAGGCGCTTCAGCAGAGTGGATTTCAGTCCATACAAAGAAACTCCTCTCCTACCTATAATACAATTTATAGAATAAGATCAAACATTTAAAATGTTTGCGCGAATGAAATGAATAGCGATGAAATGGTAATACGGAATGATTGGCGTCTCCTTTTAGGCGCTACTTTCCAACCGAGAAGGAAAGGGTCGTTTAAGCTTTTGTCCTCAGAATCTTCATCGGTTTTAACATCAGTATCAGTGGTAACATCAATCTCTCGTTTATCAACGTCGTGCTCTGCTTCATCTTCTTTAATTTCATCGTCGTCGTCTTCTTCGCCCAATAAACTGTGTGCCAAGATGTCTAGCAATGAGATGTTTTCAGACTCATCTTCGACAGCAACATCTTCTTGGATCTCTTCATCGATACCAGTCACATCATCTTCAGCTGAAGCCAGCGTGAATCGACCAACACACAATGAGAACAATAGCAGCAAAACAAAAACCTGCATTTTTGAAATAAAATTTAATACAAGTAATTTATATACGAAATAGTATTGGTCAATTAATATTCACCTTCATCTTGCAGAATTGACAGTGGACGACTGATGCTACATCTACCTTTCCTTATTCTCTTTATATAGCCATCTTGAAAATTAGTTGTTATACGAACAGCATAATATTTCCCAGTAACTCCTATCTCGAGAGACTAAAGATAGACTATTGATTAAGGTCACCAGCAGATACGCCTGAAAAAATAGTATGGACAGCAGGTGTTATTGATTTATCCATTTATTGATTTTTGTTAACCCCCAAAAAATGTCGAGGTCATTACAACACAAATATTTTTGTGATGAAAAAAAAGATTGAAAGTGCATTTTTCTATAAATAGAGAAAAGAAAAGTATGGCAGTGATGCTGACATTCAACTGCTTAGTTTTCAGTGGCTGGACGGACGGCCAGATATTTCTTGATGTTGGGATGCTGCTCAATTCGGTCCATCAAAACCTTGAGATGAGGTGCCGTTTTGAGAACTTCGGCGTAGTATTTGCCGGCCGTTGGGTGAGAGAAGAACATGTAATAAGCTATTTCAGCCCAAGTCACCTAAATTACATCAATCCGATAATAGTTCTTCAATTTAAGAAAAGTAAAACAAAAAAATACATAAAAACTGTATTATTACATCGTTTCCAACGAGAAATCCATTATTCTTTGCCAAAACGGCTTCAATCTTGACTAAATTAGGAGAGATTGCTTCGGCAAAAAACTTCTGCATCATCTCGTGCTGCTTATCCGCATCTTTCTCCCTAATTGCTGCATATCCGGCTGCATATATTTTCTCAGAAATTAATTCTTTGTAAATTAAAAATACTGTTGTTCGTACCGTGGATAAGATCTCCAACGCAGTCGGCATACATGTCAACTTGAGCCTGTTCCCATTCGTCCTTGCCGGCGAGTCCGTGCTGACGGGCTAAATAACGAGCAATAGCGTGCGACTGGGCCAGCATATGCCCGTCTACTTCCAGAACGGGCACTTGCTCAAAAGGCATGTCTAAAAACAGTGTAAAGTTAGCAATTTTCGATGTAAGATGGACTGATCAATAAAAAATGTGACTTGGTTTTAAGGCCATCCAATCGCTTTTCTCGATGCGGCAATCCTCGAAATCTACTCCGGCGTAATGAAGGATGAGACGGGCCAATTCGGCCCTTCCGCGGGCATTGAAATAGATGAGCTTGTAGTGACGATTTTGGAGGTTGCTGCTAGGAGGCATTTTATTCAGCTGATGAGGACGATGTGGTTGGCAGGAGAGCTTTTGGAATACTGGTGGTCAGAACTGATCCAACATCTGGGATTTATCAGTATAGTATCATCATCGATCAGAGAAGGGAGATCACCATCCTGAAATTTTAATGATCGCGCTGGTCAGCAGCGACCAAATCACGACAAAGAAAACGCCGATTCATGCTGGATCGATGCTAGGCACTGATTCATCACTGTTGGGATGAGCGAATGGGGGAATATCAACAGAGTAACGATGGAAACGGTTCAAAGTAGATTTCTCTGAGTTTATTGCTCAACTTAATGCATTCTAGGAGCGTTAGTATCGACCTATAATATAATGAGCTAATTAGGAAAATGAATCCGTTCCCAAATGTGAATTTAATGATGAATCAATAATATTATGGAATAAAAAATATTCGATTGGTATCAGTCTATAATAGTTAAGGTATATATAGTCCAAGGCTCAAAAAGAAAAAGAAAATACCTACAATCGAACGTATTACGTATAAGTCGATCCATCGGAATTTCGGAGAGATTGCTGTTTTAATACTACTATCAACAACGAATAACACTTTCAGAAAACTATCACTATGTTCTATTGATGAGAATTTAAAGGTTGAATCTAAGGTAATGTGTGTGTGCTATACCAGTAGTGTTATTGGGAAGTTTACTTCTGGGGTTATTTTTTTACGTATAAATGACGTCAGTGCTCATATGGGGGGGGGGGGTTGCTTTTAAATGGAAAATTGCATGCTTACGAACCATTTCTGGATATTTTTTTCAAATTACAAAAAGTCTTAAATCTGCAAGTAAAAATCGTTTGAAAATAGGCTGCTGACCTCAATGCCAGAAATAAATTAAATATGCTGTTAAACTTGGTCAATTTTGGGAACGAACATGCCCACTTCTACCTCTTTTTTAAAATACATGAATTTTTTCAATTTCCTTTCAAACTGCATTATTATTTTTTATTTAGGGAGGGGGGGGGGTCGCCAAAATTTGTCATAATGGTAATGGTGGTAATTGGTATCAAACGAATTAAATTGACACAGTCTGATAAAGGGGGGGGGGGGGTATAAAAAATCTTTAAAATACTGATATTTATGGATGGCCCAAGCCCAATCACTACTGTAAAATTAGGATAAAAGCAAGTAAAAAATAAGTTTATGATCGTATACTATTTGGTTTTAAAAGAAGTTGTGTTCTTATTTTTATTGGTTTCATAACGTTTATTGTAGATTTGTAGTATAAAATACAGTATTTGGCGCCGAATACTTCGTCCTGATCCATTTTTTATATATCTAAATAGGTGTGACCCTTACAAGAGGGGTCCACAACTCTAATATTTTAAAAATTTAAGATAATTTAAGACAACTGGGATAGGAAAAGGAAGCGAGAAGAAAACAAGTTAACCTCGGATACAAGATATATATATATTTTTTTTTATTCCGTTTGTATTAATATCGCACCAGAAATTATTTGTACGGTAGAACCCTACATTGTGTTAACTGTACATATAGTTTTTAATAGCGTTTATTCCATTTTTGAAATAGCTCTTTTAATAGTACGTACTCATTTCTTATTCCATTTTTATAATAGTAGTTCTTAATAGCGTTATACTTCTCTTAATATATATATACGAAAATCAATGCATAACAGAAACCTTATGTACTGATGGTCATTCACTCATAGCATTATTAGACTCATTGTCTGAGTAGAAAAACGTTCAATGTTAATAAATAAATCTGATTAACCGTTTCTTTACTATAAACGCTCTTTTCTAAATAAATGAAATGGCAAAACCCTTACATACAGTAATTGTCACTTGGCATACGTCCTCTTCACGGTCACCCCACCCCCTCCCCATCGGAAAGGTATAAGTCGGTTGCCGGGTGAATCCTTTTTATGGTCTATTAAGAGTCATTTAATTTAATTTTTTTTGCCCGAATGTTTTTAAATTTAAAATTTGTATATTTATCGGAATCGAATCAAACAACCTGTAATTTGAAATTTTAAATTGTTCAAGAGAAAAAAAAAATTTCTGAAGTTTTATTTATTTTATATAACATCGGGCCATGTATGTGCACTACCGTCTTATTTCACCATAAACCGTTATTCGTGGAAATTGTAATACAACTAAAAAAAACCTAAATAATTCTGTAATCGAAAGCCCCCTAGATTTAATTTGTGGATAACTATTTTGTCAGCATATAATCCTTTTAAAAGAGTTATTTGAAAAACTTTTATTTTTAAATAAAATATATGAAAAACAAATTTGTCAGAATTGGGATTACGCCCTCCATCGAGGACCAGAGATCTTACACCAGTGTTAAGGTAAGCTATTGCGCTTGAGTCTGGCGCCTTAGACCGCTCGGCCATCCTGAAATGTCGGTAATGGAAATAAGTTATACATATAGAATGTAGCCTAAGTGTTTATTAGACTCAGAAATGATTGAATCTCAGATATAAATTCGTACTAATTTAAATAAATCCATTTTTCATTGCATGGCATTGTGTTTATGTAGCTGCTGTAGCGTAAGTTCTACTTAGATTGATTTCAAGCAACAATAAACAAAACCGTGCTTTATTCAGAACATAAAATCAATATCGCAGAGGGATGGGGATGGACATGTAGTCTCTATAAAAAATAATGATTACCTTTGCAACAGTATGTCGCCTCTTTACAAATAAATTCAAAATTTGTTACGAACTATTAGTATCGTTAAGTAAATGAAATAACATTTTCCCTGATGGAAGTTAAAGTAACACAGAAATTGACAAATTTCTATTGCTCCAATAAAGAAATAAGATTTGCACAAATGAAACAACGCCCAAATTTGTTTTAACCCTTCTCTAGTTTATACAGATTCCATACGTTGTTTTGCAACTTTGAAGTAGGCAATTACCCTTGGAAGATGATAGGCTAGTTAGCTAGCGTTACAACTTGTGACTAAGTGCTTCTCCAATGCACAATTTACTTGCACTCGGGTATGTACAGTACAGTATATAAACTCAATGTGAAGCTATTGATGGAGAAATTTTTTTCTGAGTTGAACTTCAATCAACATGCCTCGTTTCAACTCGTCGGTCACATTTCTGCTCGTGGTAATAATTACTTATTTTAATAGCTTATATATCTATACCTACTATAAAATTTTAATTCAACTTTTATATTTAGGCCTTAATGCTGTTTTCTGCCTCTCATTCTACTCGAATTTCGAGGGCTCCACCCTCTGGTATAAACTTTTATTTATTTATCGTGCTTAATTACTTCTATGCGAGTTTGTGTTATATTAATAGGTCAACACCAAGTCAATTAGTAGTGAATTCCAGTTTTAAAAAAATATAGATGCGTGATACTGTTTGGAGAATATGCAAACTTTAATTACTATAGATAAAGATTTGGTTTTCCTACTAATATATACTTTTACCCGAGGGGTTGGAAACTCTAACTTCGGAAATAGCTAAGTTAACGGAAAAGTAGGCGAGTTAACGAAAAAGTTAACCCCTCAGGGCTTTTGAGCTAACTCCCCCTTTTTTAGGCCTATCCCTTTCACAGTAGATCACCCTTCCGAAGTTTCCGAAGTTTCCGAATTTTGCCATGGGAAAATTTCCGACATTAGAGTTTCCACCCCTCGCTTTTACCTTAAATCCATAATTTCCATTATATACGCTAGATTTTGAAAATAATTTGACTCAATCTAGACTAAAGGCTAATATATACCGCATTTGTTATTGCCATCATTAAAGGTATGCAGTGGCAAAATCTTGTCAACTTATAAGGGATGCCTTGGCAACAAAAAGTTGACTAAGTGGACTTATAACGAGAACAATCATCGAAGTGACACTATTGAAGTGGACACCTGCAACGACCATTGGGGTAACATTTTCCAGAAAATGCAAAACCAAATGTATTGGTACTGAAGACAAGCCTGAATCCGGTTAAAACAATACTCCTAATAAATGCGCGTTACTATTATAATACCTTAATAGATCAAGACGACTAGAATGATTAAATATTGAGAAATTCTATCTGCCCAAAGCTGCGGTAGTTGCTAAAGTTTGATATGGTGAAACTTCATAGGTTTAAATGATGCAAAATTGAATATAAATTTTAAAATATTGTGATTTAACCTCTTGCATAAATATTTTATTATCATTTTATAGAACTTTGCAGTGGAACTGTTTTGTCGACTCAAATTGGATGTTTGAAAAACGAGAAGGAGACGAAATGGACTTACGACTCACCACGTAATTTATGTAATGAGGTAAAAGTTGACACCTGCAATACACACTGGGGAAACATTTTTGATAGTGAGGAGTTGCCTCATCAAATTTAGAATCAAAAGTGTTGGACCTTGATAGAAGGTTGCGAGAGTATAGTAAGTAAAAAAAGGGAGAAGAATAATGTTGTATGATTTTCACATAATCTTTCCTCTTTTCGTTTTTTTTTTACAATTCGGATGATCCGATTCATCTGATTCTCTTGCATAACAATTTCGTGACGGTATGTTATCTGCGATTTTACTGTTGTTGTATTTCATACTGTATTCACCAACAAAAGATCATTTGCAAGACTACCTATACTATGCAATATTTATTTAGTATATATTCCATTAAAGTTTATGAAAGCATTTTTGCTCGTTTAGGCGGTCATCTCCATGGTCAGTACTCAAAATGAATAGAAATCAGTACAGATCCTATACGTTCGAAAAAGGTTTAGTAAATAAATGTTACTTAAATAACGTTTTTTACATTCTTTGTAAAACAATGTAGTGGAACTATTAATTTCGACTCAAAAAGGTTGTTTGAATAACGAAAAGAAGGACATGTGGACCTTTTACAAGCCTAACAATAGATGTGGTAAGATAAAAATGGACACCTGCAATGGACATTCGGGAAACATCTTTGGCACTCAATAAACTTGCGGACTTATATGTGCCTTTAAAGTCAATCAAGCACATGGATCAAATTAGCATTAAATCCAGTAAAAAATGGGACGAATGTTGTAGGACTTTCACATAATCTTTCTTCTTTTTTTACTATTCTGACGATGATTCACCAAACTGTCAATATTTCATATGAATAAAAATTGTGTGATAGTATATTTTATCTTCTGAAGTTTGGCTTAAGTTTGGATACTATATTGAGTATATATACAACATTGAAATACCAACCTGCTGTATTCAATATTTTTTCCATTTACTTGCTATTATAAACAAATTAATAGCAATCGAGATAACTATGTTTGGTTTTAAAAGATTTTATTTTCTTAAGTTGGTTTTCGTAACTTTCATATCATTTACTGTAGTAGATAGCTAAGATCTTTTATTACTATTAACTATAGTTCTTTTTATTCGCAATAACCTGCGTTAATTTATTTTAATCTAATTTTTAATCCGTTTAAGATGATCCACGTTTAAAGCTCAGTTGACTCGATAAACATACCGGACTGTTTCACCAAATTGTAAAACAATGATTCAGGCTGGGACAATAAAACTAGTGGGTCATCAAATTCCTGTTAAATAAAACATTCATTCACATTTACAAATAAGTGCATTTTGTTTTTAATTTCGTAGCTATACCATTAATTCCTTAATATAATATTAAATTGAAGCTTGCATTGAAACAATTTTAACGACAATAAAAAAAAAGTTATACCTTAAGGAATCCGCCGTCAATAACCATGATTCTGTTCGAATCCAAAATCGTATTTAATCGGTGAGCAATCGTCAAAACAGTACAGTTTTTAAAATGGTCCTTGATGGTACGTTGGATAAGCGCATCGGTCCTATAGACATTAATTTAAATTTTTATACTAAGGACTTATTATATATACATTCCCTATTATATTACTCAAAATCAATGTTAGCTGTCGCCTCGTCCATAACCAATATTTTATTCTTTCGAAGAATAGCTCTAGCCAGGCAAACAAGCTGCCTTTGACCCACTGAAAGGTTGGCCCCTCCTTCACTTATCAACGCATTTAATCCATCAGCTTCTGAACTACGTTTCACTACATCTTTCAATTCCACTGTTTCCAGGGCTCTCCATAATTCTTCATCATCGTACTCGTTAAAGGGATCTAAATTTTCCCGGAAGGATCCCGTGAAGAGAAATGGATCTTGTGGGACGATCGATATTCTAGATCTCAGCTCTGACAGGCAAAGAGTTTTAGTATCCACTCCGTCAATTGTTATAGTTCCAGTTGGTTCGGCAAGTCGGAATAAGGCAACAATCAGAGAAGATTTTCCAGCTCCAGTGCGCCCAACGATGCCAATCTTCAAAATATGTTTAATTTTCCCAAATTAATATTTTATAGAATAAACAATTTTATGAATATAACATTTTACCTTTTCTTTTGGTTCAATGCTAAAGGAAATATCTTCTAAAACATTTTTTAATACCCCATTTGAACTTGTTACATCAGCTCCATAGCGTAAATATACATTTTGAAAACGAATACTGCCTTCCAAGGGCCAAAAAGAATTTTCTACAATATTTCTCTGCTCTAAAATAAAATTGCGGTCAAATCCAAAATTTAATTTTTACTTAATTATATCAAATATTCGTCGTAGTATACTGTATTTAAAAGTCCGATTGGTAGAAGATGTTGAAGACTCTTTTTCAGACGGCAGATCTCTTGAATACTCGAGTGTCCGTTCGACTGATATCAAATCATTTTCCATATCATTTGCGAGGCAAATTCCGTATTCAAACCACCCCAATATTTCTCCCACTGTGCAAATGATTAGTCCAGCTTCGCTTCCATTTATTGCTAGATTTTGTCATTAAAACCAAAGTAAATTTAATCTATTAATAAATAAATAAATGTTAATATAATAATGAAATACTACATCCTCGAAGAGCGAAGCATATTATGGAGACAATTAAGGTATAAATGATGCAGAAGAAGTCGAGACGGAGAGCAAACCATCGAGCGGTTGCCATGGTCATGTAATAAGCCGAAGTTTGCACATCTTGATGATGCTCGAACATTTTCAGGAAGGTTGACTGGCATCGATGAGCCCTCAGAGTAGTTAGCCCATTCAGTGTAGACGATAGTTGTACCAACATGGAACTGTAGGCTACAATAATTATATTAAAACATTGAAAACATTACATCTGGACCATATTTGAAATATACATACTGGTAGATTCGAGACGTTTTACGTCTCGAGCCGTCATTAAGTAATATTCCCTAATTTTGTAGAAAATTGGTAAAATCAATGGAACTGGCAAAAGCAACCAAGGGTTAATCCAACCAATAAGCAACATTCCTCCCAACGCATAAAGTGCGATCTATTAAAATTAATATAAACATAACACTGAAAAATAGCGAAGTAAGCATAAAAGTCTTATTACATTAAGAGTCGAGTGCAGTTTTTCCGATAATTCCTTGTCAATCGTTACGATATCCTTTGAGAAACGATTTAAAATCCTCCCTATATTATTTCAACGGTGTTAAATAAATAGTAACACCGTTTTAATCGAATCAATGATTCTTATTTGCTATAATACCTATTGGTCTACGATCAAAGAAGTGTATCGGAGCTCTTAAAATTGCTCGAGTCATTCCATTATGAATATTAATGGATGATTTCATGCAAATTAAGTAGAAAAATATGAGATTAGCCAATCTGTTATTCTTCTACCAAATTAGGTAGAAGAATAACAGATTGGCCGTCACTATGATTACACTTGATCCAATCAAAAAAGCGTAGATGTACATGGTAGTCTTCGTATCGAACTGGTATCGCCAGTCATCATGGCTTGTCATTTCAGTTTTATTATAAATGTTTGATGCAGATTCCGTGACGATGGTTAGCCAATAATGTGTTGCGTTTCTACCAAATTGTGCTATAATGAAACCCAAGAAGGAAAGTACTACAACCGGAAATGATCCCCCTTCTCGCAAGTACTTCCAGATTAATTTGAATCGATTATCGGTTGACTGCTTCTTTCCATCATGATTAGAAGAGATCTTTGGTAGTAGAAGCTCCGATGATTTTTGTGAAGAAACATTTATGTTTTCTGCTGCCATTTCATTTAGTTGATCACCTAATATTGTTTAAACTGCGTTATTTAAGTTAGAACATTTTAAAAACACCTTTGCATGTTACATTGTTCCTTGATTGTTTCATTTCTAAATAGTTCACTGAAACGGTCATCTGTTAAAAGAGAAGCGTAATCTCCGATCGCTTCCATTTTCCCCTGTTAATCGAAATCATTTTATTGGTTAGAAACGTAATATTATTAAGTTCTATTATACTTCTTTTAGGACAATAATTTGCTCCATATCTTGTAGATGGTGAATTTGGTGTGTCACTAGCGCAACTATCTTATCCTTCAGTAATTCTCTGATTGCTTTTTGTATAATGAGTCGGCCGACGTTGGCATCAACCGCGCTTAGAGGATCATCGAGGAGGTATATATCGGCGTCAACACACAGCGCCCTTGCTAGATTGATCCTAGCCTTTTGACCCCCGCTCAGAGAGATGCCCCTCTCACCCACTTCTGTGGCATCACCTTTTGGGAACTGGCTCAAATCTTGGTCCAAAGAACAAGCTGTCAACACTTTGGAGTATCGATTTTGATCCACAGGTTCGTTTCCACATAAAATGTTGTCCCGCACTGTTGCTGGTAAAATCCAGGGGTCTTGAGATGCGTAAGCTAATTTTCCAACTACCTGACAGGTACCACTTTTGGGAATCAATTCCCCTAGTAATGCATTCAACAAGGAACTCTAAAAATACATTTTTAAAATATGCAAATATTAATATAAATAAATCCTGATACATAAGAAACTAAAATGAAAGCAGAATTTAATATATTTTAGAACTTAATACTTTTCCAGATCCAACGGTACCAACGATACCAATCGACTGGCCATTTTGGATCGAAAATGTCAAGTCCATCAAAGTGTCTTTCTCTTTATTCTCCTCTTTGACTTTAGTAGGCCACTTTGCTGTTAATTTGTTACAGAATATCAACGGAGTTATTGTATTCATCACATCACTAGACGAATCGTGTTTTAAAGTATTATTATTGTCTAATATATGAATGTCTCCAGGAAGACTTAAGAATTTCTGTATGAGGTTTTAAAATTAATAAAATAAGGCGGTATTAAATATATTATATGAAACAAAAATGTGCCTGGATGCGATCGATGGAAACTTTTATTTGGTATAATCCAGCTATTCCAGTGGGGAAATAGTCCATAATTAATTTAATGTTCCCAAATAAAGCTACAGTAAGGTAAACCTATTAAAAATTAAAAAATTAAATAGTTAGCCACTCATTGGCACTTTGTTATTTAGGGAATTTGATTGTATGTACTTTTTCGGCGGATAGTCGGTTCCCTGAGAGAATTTCTGTTAAAATGGTTAGGAATATGGTCAAACCGGTGGACGTTTCGTAAATCGCCTCACAGAAACTTGTCAAGTAAGTAGAGCGACGAAGAATATTTACTTCTCTTCTGTAAATGGGAAAAAGGTTCTGAAAAATTCCTTTTTTACTGAATACATATTATATGTGGGATGATGTTGTCACCTCCTGTATTTGTCAATTATTTTGGCGAAAGGTGTTTCCCATGCGTACATCTTAATCACTCGTATTCCACTGATGATTTCGTTCATTACTCCAATTCTTTCGTCCGATTTTAGTGCATGTTGAATTCTCAGATTGTTGAATATGCGGTTTATGCATCCTGTTATTAGCGTATACTATTATTCGCTGTATTTAAATAACGAATGTAATATTTTCACCATCGAAGACCAGGAAAAAAATCATGTTCGAAATTCCGACACAGCAGGATGGCCCTACCATGTAGATTAGAATAGCCACGCTGACTGTCATTTGAAATATTCCAGCTAACGGAAACCCGATGGTGTTCGGCATGTGTGACTCTAATTGATGTACGTCATTCGTTATCATATTGATCACTTGACCTATGCTGGTTGAGCATAATGCCTTCTGATTCAACATCATACACTGTAAAATATACATATAACATTTTAAATTTGACTATCAGTAATATGCCTAAGTAACGATACGAAGTATCGTTAAATTATATTATGTTATACATTTTTGTACATTATAGAGCAGAGTGCGATTCGTACTCGCATCCCTTCACACTGCAGAGAAAAATAGGTTAGGTTGTAGATGACAGTGTAAATCCCAGGGCCCAATACGACAACTATAGCGTAAAGGTATCCCATATAAATTGGAGTTGTGTCGTCATCAAAAGAACGGATGAACATAGGCAAACACAACAACGGCCCTATTCTGTGTGTAAAGGTAAATGGTTCACATATGGTGGACAAGTTATTGTTGAAATATTATATACTAATTACCCAAACAAGCAATTGCCACAGAAGATAAATCCAGTAATAAGTAAAACTCTCGGACCAAATACTTCAATTAGAGCCTTGATCAGATTTGATTTTCCATCATTCTCCTCTTTGGTTAATTTCCTGTGCACAACAGTAAATCATAGAATACAAATCATTCGTACATAGCAAGTATGCCATTTTTACTATATAAAATCATAATATTTCTCAAATATTTTGATTCTAAAAAGCAAAAAGAGAATACTGATAAAATATTATATTGTTTTACTGCTCTAAAAGGTTTCCAAGTTCGTGAGATTCGTATCTGTGTAACAATTGGTACAAGTCGTCCACATCCAGAGTTTTATTGCTTCCAATTTGCATGAAAGAATTCAACCACCTTGTCAAAAATTGGATTGTAAAATATACGAGTCATGGTAAAAAAGTAAAGCGTTGCAATTCATTTTCGCCGTATTTTACACCGAGACGATGACATGTCTCATAAGGCCTCAATTGATCTCACGTGATTCTCGAATGGTCTTATTTGATTCTTACGTCACTTAGATGATCATCATATGGGATATATGATTCTCATAAGAACATATATAATTGCCATTTAGTTAAATCTTTTCTTATAATATGACATCTCAATATCTGGTTTTGGCATGAGAGTTTATTCTCATCTACTTAGGTTTTACTTAAAATGGAAACCCCTTTAAAGTATATCCCAAATATCAACTAAAGTAAATTTGGTGGTCTAGTATACTAAAATGATCATCTATATTCTTTATTCTAAAATAAAGGTCAAGATGACTTATTTAAGGTACTACTTATAGTCTACTTTTACTCCTCTCTCGCATAGGCTCGTATATAGCTAGGGAATCGATTGACCAGAAGTACAGTACTTAAGATTGGGAATCAGTGCAGGCACAGAATGTGATCAACAAAGCAAAACGTCAAAAATTATAGCTTACCAGAAGGTTGCTAATGATATTTTGTTTGCTTTTTCTTGGGGATTTTTTTGAAGTGATCTCTTAAGAAACATTCTAAAGGAAATATTATAAATCTAAAATAAAAATTGTTAATAAACAAAAATAATAAATATTACTAACCTTTTTGTTATCAGAAGTGGCCACTTTAATTTTGGTTGACATTACCATAAACTTTTAATGTTGAGTTTATGGTTGGCGTTCTTTTGAATATTACGTATTTTTCGTTTTAATTGCGAAGCGGAAACGGCGATTATTCTCGGGCGGAGTTTCTAATCCGGTAGCATTGAAGCTATAACCGCGCCGTGAATGGGTCAATGTGTGTGTCTGTCTGAGCGGGTATAAACGCAAAATTAATGTAGGACTGAAAGGGAAAAATAAGGGTTTACATAATGCAGATTTGATTTGATTTTCTATGGTTTTCAATTTGGTTGTAATACATTAAATATTTAATTTCAATAGTTGCACAAAAAGTCAATGACACATTTTTGAATTTAACAACCATGTTAACCTTGTTTTATATTACCTATTACTTAGTATTACTGTTACCTGCTTTTTCACGAAAAGGGGAAAAATGAAACAGCCCCACTCGAGAAAATAAATCTTTCTGTGCTGTATTTTCCTCATTGGGATCGACGGGAAGAGTGACACCCGGAGATATCCGATAAATTCGTGTGCCTGCATAATTTTTTTTAAATGTCAGTTTCAGTCAGTCAGGGTCCTGCGACAAATCATCTGGCAAAAATGCGTTTTAAGAATGAGCTCACTTCCACTGCATGCTAAACTGTCTAACTTGAACACCTAGTTTTTCTGTCACTGGCTCTCGGAAAAATAATAGATAATATACATGCTGACGTCATATATAGAGGTGTTAAAAAAGAAAACAATTAACATATAATGGCGTGCCAGAAGAATGAATAGTTTAGTGAATCAAATGCAGGCTAGCTATAATAGAAATTAGCAGGCCAACCAAATCCATCTTTTAAATGATTTTTACAAACTATAATTTTGATAATACATTATTCTACTTAATTTAATATAGCAAAGTGCATTACGTATAACTCTTTCATCAATTTTAAAGGTTTAAAATATTTTAAATGAAACTGATAGCCTAAACGTTGCTATTATCACTAAACAATTCCCCCCCCCCCCCCAAGATTAAGACCAAATTTATCTCTATTACACAAGCTTATTAAGTAGGCCTATAATTTTTTCAATTAAGTATTTAATTTTCAACGTTGAAAATAGCAAAATATTTTTTTTAATTATAGAAATGTATCAATAAGAACAAGCGCTTTTATTCACAAACAACTAGGTAACTGGTAACTACAAATCTTTTATGTTCAGATCGATGATTTTATCTAATGTTTAGCATTTCACCTTCCAGTATTCATTAGTTATTCATATTTATGCTAAATCTTTCATAAGAAATAGTTTCAAAAGTACTTTGTGTATTACGGAATATAGTATTTAAAAAAATCTTAATAACGTGCTATAAGAATTTGCATTTGATTTTCATTTCGTTCTCAAGACAATCCGTGATGTTTAAAGCTAAGTTGACTCGATAAAAATACCGGACTGTTTCACCAAATTGTAAAACAATGATTCAGGCTGAGACAATAAAACTGTTGGGTCATCAAATTCCTTAATATAATATTAAATTGAAGCTTGCATTGAAACAATTATAACGACAATAAAAAAAAAGTTATACCTTAAGGAATCCTCCATCAATAACCATGACCCTGTTTGAATCCAAAATTGTATGCAATCGGTGAGCAATGGTCAAAACAGTACAGTTTTTAAAATGATGCTTGATAGTACGTTGGATAAGCGCATCGGTCCTATAGACATTAATTTAAAATTTTAAAATTGGCTTATTATACATACATTTTCTATTACTACTCGAAATCAATGTTAGCTGTCGCCTCGTCCAAAACCAGTATTTTATTTTTCCGAAGAATAGCTCTAGCCAGGCATACAAGCTGCCTTTGACCCACTGAAAGGTTGGCACCTCCTTCACTTATCAACGAATTTAGTCGAGCTTCTGAATTATTTTTCACTACATCTTTCAACTCGACAGTTTCTAGGGCTCTCCATAATTCTTCATCGTCGTACTCGTTAAAGGGATCCAAATTTTCACGAAAAGATCCAGTGAAAAGGAATGGATCTTGTGGGACGATCGATATCCTAGATCTCAGCTCTGACAGGCAAAGAGTTTTAGTATCCACTCCGTCAATTGTTATAGTTCCAGTTGGTTCGGCAAGGCGGAATAAGGCAACAATCAGAGAAGATTTTCCAGCTCCAGTGCGCCCAACGATGCCAATCTGCAAAATAAATTTTCTCAAAATGAGTATTTTGTAGAACGAATTATTATACATCTAAAACATATCTACCTTTTCTTTCGGCTCAATGCTAAAAGAAACATCTTTCAAAACATTTTTCAACGCCTCATCTGAACGTGTTACATCAGCTCCGTAGCGTAAAGATACGTTTTGAAAACGAATAGCACCCTCAAAGGGCCACAAAGAATTTTCTAAAATGAAATGAGAACAAGTTCAGAATTTATTCTGTACTGTATTATATCAAATATTTGTTGTAGGCCTATACTATATTTAAGAGTCTGATTGGTAGAAGATGATGAAAATTCTTTTTCTGACGGCAGGTCTCTTGAATACTCGAGTGCCCGTTCCACCGATATCAAGTCATTTTCCATATCATTTGCGAGGCAAATTCCGTATTCAAACCACCCCAATATTTCTCCAACTGAACAAATGATTAGTCCAGCTTCGCTTCCGTTTATTGCTAAATGTTGTCATTAAAAAAAGAAATTTTGATGTATTAATAAATCAATAAATGTTAATATAATAATGAAATACTACATCCTCGAAGAGCGAAGCATATTATGGAGACAATTAAGGTATAAATGATGCAGAAGAAGTCGAGGCGGAGAGCAAACCATCGAGCGGTTGCCATGGTCATGTAATAAGCCGAAGTTTGTACATCTTGATGATGCTCGAACATTTTTAGAAATATTGACTGGCATCGATGAGCCCTCAGAGTAGTTAAACCATTCAGTGTAGACGATAGTTGTATCAACATAGAACTGTAAGCTACAATTGATTATTTTTTCTTATAATAACATTTGGAATTTTTGAAAACAGTATTAATAAACTATATTTTACATACTGGCTGATTCTAAACGTTTTACGTCACGAGCCGTCATTAGATAGTACTGCCGAATTTTGTAGAAAATTGGTAAAATCAATGGAACTGGCAAAAGTAACCAAGGGTTAATCCAACCAATAAGCAACATTCCACCCAACGCGTAAAGTGCGATCTGCTTATAGACATAAATATAATATTCTTAAAAAAATTGCTAGAACATGTAACATCACATCAAAAGTTGAGTGCAGTTTTTCTGATAAGTCGTTGTCAATTATTCCGATATCTTTTGAGAAACGATTTAAAATCCTCCCTATTCATTAACACAGTATAAATTACAAATTGTATTGTTTTAACATTTAAGGATTGGTTCTTGTATTACCTAATGGATTACGATCAAAGAAGTGCATCGGAGCTCTTAAAACTGCTCGAGTCATTCCATTATGAATATTAATGGATGATTTCATACAAATTAGGTAGAAGAATAACAGATTGGCCGTCACTATGATTACACTTGATCCAATCAAAAAAGCGTAGATGTACATGGTAGTCTTCGTATCGAACTGGTATCGCCAGTCATCATGGCTTGTCATTCCAGTTTTATTATAAATGTTTGATGCAGATTCCGTGACGATGGTTAGCCAATAATGTGTTGCGTTTCTACCAAATTGTGCTATAATGAAACCCAAGAAGGAAAGTACTACAACCGGAAATGATCCCCCTTCTCGCAAGTACTTCCAGATTAATTTGAATCGATTATCGGTTGACTGCTTCTTTCCATCATGATTAGAAGAGATCTTTGGTAGTAGAAGCTCAGATGATTTTTGTGAAGAAACATTTATGTTTTCTGCTGCCATTTCATTTAGTTGATCACCTAATATTGTTTAAACTGCGTTATTTAAGTTAGAACATTTTAAAAACACCTTTGCATGTTACATTGTTCCTTGATTGTTTCATTTCTAAATAGTTCACTGAAACGGTCATCTGTTAAAAGAGAAGCGTAATCTCCGATCGCTTCCATTTTCCCCTGTTAATCGAAATCATTTTATTGGTTAGAAACGTAATATTATTAAGTTCTATTATACTTCTTTTAGGACAATAATTTGCTCCATATCTTGTAGATGGTGAATTTGGTGTGTCACTAGCGCAACTATCTTATCCTTCAGTAATTCTCTGATTGCTTTTTTGTAGATGAGTCGGCCGACGTTGGCATCAACCGCGCTTAGAGGATCATCGAGGAGGTATATATCGGCGTCAACACACAGCGCCCTTGCTAGATTGATCCTAGCCTTTTGACCCCCGCTCAGAGAGATGCCCCTCTCACCCACTTCTGTGTCATCACCTTTTGGGAACTGGCTCAAATCTTGGCGCAGAGAGCAAGCTGTCAATACTTTGGAGTATCGATCTTGATCAATTTGCTCGTTTCCACATAAAATATTGTCCCGTACTGTCCCCGGTAAAATCCAGGGATCTTGAGATGCGTAAGCTAATTTTCCAACTACCTTATAGGCACCACTTTTGGGAATCAATTCTCCTAGTAATGCATTTAACAAGGAACTCTAAAAACAAATAAAAAATTATGTAAATACAAACAATTGGGAGACTGCGAATATTATTCTAAAAATATTTTAGATGGGAA
This sequence comes from Chydorus sphaericus, assembly GCA_030141595.1. NCBI lineage: Eukaryota > Metazoa > Arthropoda > Branchiopoda > Diplostraca > Chydoridae > Chydorus > Chydorus sphaericus. The sequence goes on from CM057933.1 coordinate 8,628,821, forward strand.
AATAGGACTTACTTTTCCTGATCCAACTGTTCCAATGATGCCAATTGATTGACCACTTTGGACCGAAAATGTCAAGTCCTTCAATGTGTCTTTCTCCTTAGTCTCTTCTTTAGTTGCCCATTTTGCTGTTAGTTTGTTACAGAATATCAATGGAGCATCATTTACCACCTTACTAGACAAATGATGTTTCGAAACTATGTTATTGTCCGAAATATGAACATCTCCAGGAAGACTTAAGAATGTCTGTTTGAGATTTAAAAATAAAATTATATAGTCACTAAATATACTATACAACGAAAATGTGCCTGGATGCGATCGATGGAAACTTTTATTTGGTATAATCCAGCTATTCCAGTGGGAAAATAGTCCATGATTAGTTTAATGTTCCCAAATAAAGCTACAGTAAGGAAAACCTATTTAGAAATAGTTTACCACTCATTAGGAGGTTTTTTTTATTCAGGAGATTGGAAATTGGCTCTACCTTTTCGGCGGATACCTGATTACCCAAGAGAATTTCCGTTAAGATCGTTAGAAATATGGTCAAACCTGTCGAAATTTCGTAAATCGCGGCACACAAACTGCTCAAGAAAGTAGAGCGACGAAGAATATGTACTTCTCTCCTGAAAATGTGAAAAAGGTCATTTTAACAAAATAATTTTGTAAAAAATGTAAAAATATTATTCATGTAAAGACTTTCGACACCTTCTGTATTTGTCAATTATTTTGGCGAAAGAAGTTTCCCACGCACACATTTTAATCACTCGTATCCCACTGATGATCTCGTTCATTACTCCAATTCTTTCGTCCGATTTTAGTGCATGTTGAATTCTCAGATTGTTGAATATGCGGTTTATGCATCCTGTTTTTGGCACATTGTTATTGTTATTAGCTGCATTAAAAATAATGAATCCAAAATTTGAAAAAAAAATCTTTCACCATTAAAGACCAAGAAAAACACCATTGTAGAGATGCCAACGCAGCAGGATGGGCCTACCATGTAAATTAGAATAGTCACGCTGACTGCCATTTGAAATATTCCAGCTAATGGAAATCCGATGGCGTTAGGCACGTGTGATTCTAGCTGATGTACGTCATTCGTTATCATATTGATCACTTGACCTATGCTGGTCAAGCAGAATGCCTTCTGATTCAGCATCAAACACTGTGTAAAATACACGCAGCATTTTTAATTTTTAAACAATAAAAATTTTACAGCATATATCGATTCAACTATCTTTTTATTAAGTTTATTTTAGGCTAAACTATAACAACTAAGTTTTTTCGTCAATTTACTTTAATCAAATTACTTCAATCTCTCAATTGTTAAATGGAAAAACACAAAGGGTTTTGCGTGGGAAGTACTTAATTAACTTTAATTAATTGAAATCCGTAAAATAGTACGGAAACTAATCCATCGACGTCACAAATGGACTTAGAAAAACCCAAAAAGTATAATTTTATAAACAGTTTAGTATTTTCAGTAAATAAACTATATAGCTGACAACAAGGCTTGTTATCTTGGTAATACCAGGGTAGTACTATATCAATGAACCAGCTGGACGATGGAAGCTCACTAATTTATTAGCTAGTCAATTATGTATGTTATATACCTGTACATAATAACATGTATATTAAACGTATATTAAATATTTTCATAATTTTTAATTATATTGACCATGTTAATGAAAAAGTCACATTCTATTATAGTTTTACCTCATGTTATTATTTTTACCTTTTTGTAGATTATAGAGCAAATTGCGATTCGTACTCGCATTCCTTCATGCTGCTGAGCAAAATAGGTTAGGTTGAAAATCATGGTGTAAATTCCAGGGCCCAATACCACAACTATAGCGTACAGGTATCCCATGTAAATTGGAATTGTCTCGTCATCAAAAGAGCGAATGAACAGGGGCAAGCATAACAATGGGCCTATTCTATATTTATAAGAAGATAAATGACTCACATGTGCTGTATACCATATAGATAAGTTATTGCTAAAATATTATATTCCAATTACCCGAACAAGCAATTTCCGCAGAAGATTAAACTAGTAATTAGTAAAACTCTTGGACCGAATATTTGAATTAGAGCCTCGGTCAGATTTAACTTTTCATTCTCCTGTGCCGTTAATTTCCTGTACGCGCATAGTGGTAATTCATAGAAATCAGTTCATTTTTACATAAAAATTTATTCTCAATATAAATCAGTAAAAAACGTGTTTTAACTGCTCTAAAAGATTTCCAAGATTTTCCGATTGATCTTTGTGTAACGATCGGTACAAGTCGTCCACCTCCAGAGTTTTCTTGCTTCCAACTTTCATGAACCGATTTAACCACCTTTATAAAAATTTAAATATATACTTGAATTGTAATAATGCATAATGTTTTCATTTAATTCCCACACACATCCGGGTTATCCCTATGTTTGTGCTGTTGCTCGTATCCTCTATTTCTATACCTTTCCCATGTGCCCCTCTATTAGCCATTACTCAATATTAAACGATATCTACAACTGTTATTGTTATTATTCTTACTATAATTCTAGTGAATGTCACCACCCTCTTCTAACCTTAAGGATCTTTGCTCCCGCTTCTTCACGCTTTCTCTTTCGCCCGCTCTATCCTATCCTCCCTATACTATATAAACATTACCCTCTAATATTTCTAGAAGGGAGTTCCTATGTAGAGCCAGAGATGAAAATACATCTAAATACAAGCTTATAAGAACCTGAATGGTTGTTATAAAGACCTATTTACTATCTATTTAACATCTTTTAACAACTATTACATGTTAACCCTAAGTTGTATTTTGATCCTAGAGTTGCCTTGTTCTTTTTACGTGTAGCTTTAAGATGAACTACTTGGAGTAACATTATTTTCAGATTTCTTTTGTGTATATCTTTAATGGAAATTAATGGATCTTTATGGATCTTAAATAGGTTACGTGTATATTTCTGAAGAGATGGAGAACCTTCGTTCAACCAAAAAAAAAAAAAATAAACTGATATATAAATTAAATGAAAAGAATTAGTTTTGACTTCAAGTAGATTCTAACTGAGATACTCAAAACGAAATTCCAGCATCTTAACCACTACAAAAATACAATACATGGTGTCCGCTTATAAGGGATATAATGATATATGTACATATATATATGGATCTTCGAATAACATAAGAACCACACTAGAATAAAATTTAACTGCCCGATTAACAGGGTTGCGGGGTTTCTCTACGTTTTTTTCTTTCTTCTGTATCTTCCCCGACGTTTTGGGTTAGGCTATATAGTTCCTTCTATTTACATTGGCTTTGATGTTGTCCGCACCGAAGGGGTAATTGTTTCTTTAATCTTTGTTTCGAAGGAAACCTATACACACATTCCGGGAATACTCGAGTCTCGGAAGTACCGAGAGGGAGAAGGGGTGGGAAGAGATTATTTCAAATTTGAAATATACATATATATATATATTTGAAATTCTAAAACAAAAATCAGGCTCTCCCACGAATGTCATCTTAAAACAATCTACGGCGTGGCCAAAGGTTAAACATTCGCTTATCCTAATTATGTATTTTGAATTTCTTTAAGATATCCACGGGGAATGGAAAAAGATGTAATGTTTGCCATATTCTGTGTGGGTTATGGTCGTAAAATATGTTTTTCTACATATTCTTTGATTGGATTAATAAATGTTCAACATTTGATGTCAATATAGTTATATTTTTAGAAAGTCATCGAGTATTGCTTACCAGAATGTTGCAAGTGATAGAAAATTTGATTTTTCTTGAGGATTTTCTTGAAGTGATTTCTTATGAAACATGCTGTAGGAAATATTTTGACCTCTAATACTGCAAAAAAAAAATAATAAGCCATATAACAACTCTTTTTTTTTATTTAGTTAAAAAAAAAACTTTTTTTACCGGACTGAAAAAAAGGAACTTCCTATTAATGCATCTGTTTTTCAACAAATATATATATATATTTTTCAAATGCAGCTGGTCGAGCCAAAGTCGAGCCAAATGTTGCGTAAAGTTATGTCGCGCAGTTCATTATTCGATAATATGAACGATAATATGAGTTCCTAGACTGTGAATTAGAAATAATATGCTTCGCAAGAGTCATGATGATGAGATTAAAAGATAATCGAATAAACGATAATTTATGCACACTGGCGGATCAAAGGGGGAGGCAAGAGGGCGATTGCCTCCCCTTGGTCGGAAAAAGTAACATGGAAGAGATAGGGCTTAGGGCTAACGAAACCGGAAGCTCCATTTGGCCCATGTAGTTGCCCCCCTCCCCCCTCGGACAAGGGATGGATCCGCCTTTGTTTATGTATTCAAAAAATATTGTGATCATAGAATGATAAACCCCTTGTGAAATAAGTTTATATGGACAATCGAAAAACAGTGCCGAAATCATCTGCCGAAATCGATTGCCGAATTCAATGTAGACCTCATATGAACTTCCTACTTTAAATTTTATGAATTATAAGGCTCAGTCAGGTAGTAGAAATTCAAAATTCGACATATGTGAGTTCATAATTACCGCCATAGTCAATCTTACTAATATTTATTAGTAGTATATTCTACGAATGAATTGAATGAAACTTAAAATTTTTTAAAGAATTATTTTAGATAATTTAGCCCATACTGTTTCAATTGTGTGCCTATATAGTAGGCACACAGCGGCTGTAGGACGACTGAAGAAGGGCGCATAAGATGTTTTCCTAGTTTTTATACTGTGAATTTTTCGTTACATTTTACATATCAATACTCTGCCGAGCCTACTGATGCCAAGTTACGAGGATCTTATTCAACATGGTGGAATATTAGTGAAGTAATATTTTCAAAACATGTAAAATACCTTTGTTTTTCGAACTCGTTTAATCGTAAAAAATTCTTACAAAGCTAATTCTTACACAACCGATCGTCGAGAGTTCAAGAATCTTCTCAAGACACACTTTTTTACTCTCTCATATCCTTCTCTCGTTGTACATCACTGATCTGGAGGCTAGAGCTCTTATTTTCTTTGTGTCCGTCATTTAGGCTTAGTGAAAGTGCGGGATATAAGCTTTCATTATACATACATACATACATACATACATACATACATACAATTGCGATAAACTTATCAGTCCAATCGTGACAGCCCGTCGAACAACAGTAATCCTAGCACCAAAAGTCCGGTATCTGGTGTTGCGCGATTAATTTTTAAAAAATCAGTTGTGATCATAATAATTTCCCCAGAAAAAAAAACAACTTTTTTTTTACTAAAAGTCTGAAAATTGTACAGTATATATACTTAAAATAAATAAACCATCGCTTCAAGAAGAGTTTAACGCATTCTTTAGCTATATCAGAATATTTGGTTGCTCAGACGAACACCCGTTCTGATGATCGAACCAGCAGTGTAGTGAAATTAAAAAATAATAATAATTGATCTGGTAATAAATAAAATACATTTATTTCTGCGGGAAAAGCGGACTGCAAAACGTCTAGAATTAATCAATTGTAGTATATTTTACAGTCCATATAATAAAAGTAGAATGAAGCAAATTAAATTTGAACTGAATGCATTTCTTTTAAGTATGGATGAAAATTAGAATAGAAAGCAAGTAATTGTTGTAGAAATCCTTCAAATTCTTTAAGAAATCAGGATTACTTTGTATTGATTTTTCAGTTAAATAGCATTACATATTTAAATTATTTCATGCGCCATCTTAAGATAGTCAATAATAATTCAAGCGGTGCCCGAAGGTCCTTCAATTGTTCTATTAAAATTGTCAGAAGCTGTATTTGAACCCACGTCCTCTATCGAGGACCAGAATTCTTACACCTATACCACAAAAGTAAGTTATACCGCTTGAATCTGCCGTTTTAAACCCCTCTGCCATCCTGCCATGCGTTTTATGAAAAAGTATATAAGCGATAATATACTAATAAACAATAGCATCAATTAAAAGTTGAACTACAATTTGCGTAAAAGAATAAGTTATTAACTATAAAACTAAATGCATTTCTCATGAAATTAGGATGTAATTCAACCTTTTTTTTTTGGGGGGGGGGGGGGGGGGGGAGGGATTAGATATCAGTTTTCGGGCGCATTTCGATGTATTGCCGTATCTGCGGCATTGTACCGATCTTATCAAAGAGCTTCTTAAGATGAGGCGAGTTGGGCAGTATTAACTCATTTCCCCACTTTTCAGCCAAAGGAACGAAGAAAGTGTAATAAGCTAAATCAGCCCAGCTTAACTGTTATTGTTATCAAGACAATAAAATTAGTCATTAATAATCAAATAATAAAAACATGATATGTGTAATTACGGTGTTGCCGACCAAGTATCCACTACCGTTCTTAATTAAATGTTGTTCGATGATGGCCAAGTGAGGCTGAGCACTCTCTTTATTATGCTTTAAAAATCTTTCTTTCTTCTTTGCTTCGTCTTTTTCTTTAATCAAGATTGGTTTCAATGCTGAATCGAGAAGAATGGAACATATTATTAATTAGATGCTTTGTTTTCTACAAATTATTGTCGTTAAATTAAGTTATTACCATCCATTTGGTCGTAAATACAGTCCGCGAACATGTCAGCCTGGGCTGCTTCCCAGTCATTTTTGCCAGCTAGGCCATGCTTACGAGCTAAATACCGGCAAATCGTATGGGACTGAGCCAACACTTTACCATTTTCTTCCAATATGGGCACCTGATTAAAGGGCAACATCTCTAAATAATTTATACAAAACATGGATTAGCCATTATAAAAAACATTGACCCACTTAGAATAATTATAGCTAACAGTAAATCAGCTATATGCCTACTTGACATATTGGGCTTGATTTGATCCCATTCGGCTCTCGGGATTCGATTATCTTCAAAAGGGACCTGGGCACAGTGAAGAATGATTCGCGCCAATTCTCCTCTAGATCGATGATTGAAATACGTCAGTTTGTAGTGAGCCATATTTGGTTTCTATTTTGTGTGTAATAAGGAAACTGAGTTCGAAATGAAATCAAGTCTAAACACTCTTATTCATAAAAAATATTTATGATACACAACAAATTTAAGTGGTATGTAGGTTATGCTGCTTAGAGCACTGATAAGAAAAAGAAAAAAAAAACAGAACATTTATGTGAAGGCTGCTATGAGTATTATATACTACCTAGGCTGGCAAACTAATATATAATCCCTTGTTTAGATTTCAAAACAGTAGCTGGTATATGCCTTCGCATGATCCAAGCTGATTATATTTTTTACTAAATTTACATTTCTAAAACAATAAATATGAAGGTCATTTTATTTACTATGTATATGTAGTACATTGTTTTCGTTTTATTTTCATCTAACTTAAAATAATTATGTTATCGAATTTTACTCGGCTAAAACTGAAAAAAAAATTTGGTTGCCTCAAAATGCATTTTAAAAATTAGTATGTCAGAAGTGGGATTTGTACCTTCGCCGGTTCGCCCTCTATTGAGGACCAGAATTCCACACACCTGTAATCGACAGGTAAACTCATACGCTTGAGTCTGGCGCCTTAGACCGCTCGGCCATCCTGACATAATATGAACGTTTTAAGAGCGCAACCATATTTGGCAAAAAAATAATTAAATAGGCACTTTTAATAGTATAAATGTATAATGTAATCAATCATATATATTATAATCATTCAACATTCATTCATTTTACAATATATGTATATTGAAGAAGTAAAATTAAGTTATTTTTCCTTTCCATTCTTATTTTTATTTATAAAAATTAGATATCAGTTGTAGGGCGGGACTCGACGTATTTCTTAATTTGTGGGATAGAGCCAATTTTTTCAAATAGCTTCTTAAGATGAGGTGAATTGGGCAGAATCAGTGAATCTCCATATTTTTCCGCCCATGGTGCATACAGCGTATAATAAGCTAAATCAGCCCAGGTCAACTAGAATAAGAATTCGTCAATGATTAATAAGTCATCATACCACAGCAAAATTATGTAAAAGATTATGCTCACAGAGTTGCCGACAAGATAACCACTGCCGTTCTTGATCAAATGCTGCTCAATAATAGCCAAGTGAGGTTGAACGTTATCGACATTGTTCTTAAGAAAGATTTCCTTCTTTTTCTCCAAATCTGGTTCCATCACCATCGCCTTCAAAGCTATTTACAACTCGAATATATTATTTTCAAATTTGAAAAACACAATTAGATAACTCTGTCTACTACGATATACCTCCCATTTGGTCATAAATGCAGTCAACGTACATATCAGCTTGGGCAGCCTCCCAATCGTTCTTACCGGCCAGACCGTGCTTTCGGGCTAGATACCGGCAAATGGTGTGGGACTGAGCTAATACTTTGCCATCTTCTTCAAAGATTGGCAGCTGACCGAATAGAGGCGTCTCTGTTAAGTCATTGCAAACAACCAATTATATATAATACGTTTGAAATGATCTATATTAAGTTATAGTATACTTGGTTTTTGAATAGGCCATTCGGCTCTCTCAATCCGATAATCTTCGAAGGGAACTTCGGCGTAGTGAAGAATGATTCTAGCCAATTCTCCTCTAGCTCGGAAATTAAAATAAGTCAATTTGTAATGAACCATTTTTAAACCAAAAATTTAAATTCAACTGTCCGTGTGTGATGCAGTGGATAGAATACGCTGTGTATTAATGTGAACGAATAGCATAGCAAAAGTGAGATAAGGCATATTGAAATTCTGATGCAGCATCGTGACTAAGCAACCTTTTTTTTGTTATTCAGATTTAGTAGACTGTTTATTTTCGTGCTAAAGTCCAGTCTAAATGCGTCGCGATGTTTGCATATGCATATGTTTGCATCAATTAGTTAATTAAGTACCTCCCCCGCGCAAAGCCCTTTAACAATTAAGAAATTTAAGTAATTTGATTTTTAAATCAATGGGCGAAACAGCGTAGTCACATTCTATAGTTTAGCCATGATTTTACGGTGAAATAATTAATGTTATTGAATAATAAATAGTATAAGTAAATCAAATGGAAAGCTCGGCTCTTCCACGAGCGTTGAAGGAAGTTAGCTTGTAATTAGGCGACATTATTACGATAGATTGAGTGATTTTAATCGAAATGTTTAGACAGATTTATCATGACTCTTTGATCAAAGGTATAAAGAAACGACTGATGCAATACAAAGTAGATGTTTGTATGGGATTGTTCATCGACCTCGTCGTGACCTCGGCGCACACCTGCGTACCTACCACGACATTCAAAAAGCAGAATGTCAAGCTCTTCTTTGAATTTCGTGCACAAACGGATAGCCGAATGCGGCGTTGGCAGGTGACGCGTAGGTGGGGTGTAAACAGCCCTATAGATGGCTAAAGGAATGAAGTTGATGCCTACAGAATTGATTCTAATGGAATTGAGGCTTAGATATATCCACACTTCGTCTACGGAGAAATTAGGGATCTGATTCTATTTCAATTAATCACTTAAAAATTTTACATTTTGGTTTCGATGTTTTGAATAATTTTTTTAACATAATGAGTGCCAAATAATTTTAACGAATGCATTAGATACCTATTCATGATAGTTCTCAATTCTTTTGCTGGTTAGTTTATTTGTATTTGAGTTAATCATATAATATAAGTGTCAAACATTGATAAATAATATGTTTAGCGGTTTAAAATCCGTAGCCAGACCTTGGTCGTGGAGGGGCGAATTGTATGAGCCTTTGGGGACAACGTATGGGGCAAAATTACGCATTTTTCTTCTTCGAAGAACTACTCGATTTCACAATCTCAGAAAAGAAAATGTTTGAAATTTTTTTTTTTTTGAAAAAAACGGTCAAGATTGCGAGTATTGTTATATGTTCATGTGCCCTTAATAATTGTATAACTGATAAAACTGTGTAAGTTGCTTCCGTATAAATGATCCCTAGTTTATTCAATGCATATTTCATTAAAATTCTGAAGCGTAAATCATGGATGCAATCCAATATCATCAATTTATATAGCCTAGTATACCCTTTTACCCCAGAATATCGGCCACTACATAAAAAAATATATATTGCTTACAGCTTGCTTCTTTACAATATATTTTCAATCTATAAAATAAAGTGTAGGCTTTAATATGCTTGATTTGAATTTGAAATGATTTTTTTGCATACAATGTTTACATTTTTAAAAATTTCGACCCCAATGATTTAGTTGACTGCTTTCAAGTGTCAATCAGATGCAGCAAAAAATATATTTTGGTTCCGATGTGTACCAAAATTTATTGAGGGTTCCACCAATAATTCCCTAAAAAATATGTTTTTCTTTTTCATACAAAGTGTAATTAATACAGTTGACTCTTAAAAAAATTATTATCTGTATATGAATACCATTATTTAACGAGAAAGCCACAAACTGGAGCCCTTTCGTTCACGATTTCCACTACTGATTTTGCAGGTATCTCTTTCAGAATACATTGATGCGGCAAGTAGGGTGTCGAATGGACAAAGTGGGTACAGCGTTTATTGGCTAAGCATTTATCGGGGCACACTGTTTTATTATTGCTCGTTAAGATGATTTTTTCAATGTCGTAGCCAGGAAAGTCACAATCAGTTCCCCAGCTGATACGGCCATTGTGGCTCTTCAGCCAGTTTTGTGTCAGCTTCTGTTTTATAAATATATAAAACTTGGCATTATTACGATGTATGTAATACTATTGAATGTAGCTAAACGTTTAATATACCCGCTCAACAATGAAGCCACACATACCACCAGGTTTATTGATTGGTTTTCCCGGAGATCCATTGTCCGTTTTAAAATAACATTTACCATTGTAATGAGCAAAATGTGTGCAGCGTTTGTGAACGAAACAAGCGCTTCCACATTTTGTGCTCTCTTGCATCGGAATTTCTTCTATGTTGCGTTCGAGAAAGTTGCAATTATTTCCCCACTTGTAAGTCCCATTGCCTCCATCAGAACGCCATTTTACCGTGTAATTATCAGTTACTTGCTTCCCTTTCGATGGCACCTTTAAAATCCGATAAAATAATATAAATAACGGAATAATAGAAAAGTACCGATAAATACGCGTATTTAAATATACTGTACAGACCCGATCAATGATGTAGCCGCAAACGGTTGAAAAGTCCATTATACCAACTTTATTATAATCTTTCATAACAGAGTTATTACTTGTTTTTAGAAAGCATTTTCTAGAAGTCAAAGTTGAAGTAAAGTGTGTGCAGCGGTAATCTGCTACGCAGAGTTCTTCACACTTTTTTGTTGTAATAATTCCACATTTTTTTGCGTAGTGAGTACCGACGAAATCACAACTTTTGGACCATTTCACCTTACCGCCAGAGCCTAGGATCCAATTCCTATTAGAAGTTTGAGCAGAAATCGAAGCTAATATGATTGAAATAACTGCCAAAATCCAGGAATAATGGCCGATGATTTTGGTTCCTAATCGATAACTATTTTTCCGTATAATATTCATTCCTATTTCAATTAATAAATTTGCTTTATTTGTTTTCTATACATATTTCTGAATGTTTATTTAATATGAAACAGTTTAAATTTAAATACCAAAAACTGCAATCCACTCCAGAAATATATGTATTGAACAACACGTAGAGAAACACAAACTACGAATAAAGTTCCATTCCAGAAGATACATTTGCTAGCAGTTTTATTGACCATTTTGGAATATTTATCTGTCAAATAATATAACATAGCCATTAGCATTTCTCGATGCAGAGTGTACATTAAATGCGAGCATTCAATTGTGCACCTTTGGCACGTTGGATTTTCATATAAGATATTCCTGGGTTTATATTTATTCACAGGAAGTGATGGTGAGGTGGATTCTAATTACCGTCATAGAAATGCTGCGTATTTTTGTCTAATAAAAATTCCTGGATGCGTCTCGCCCGGTATGTTTCTGTGGTGGCTTTTGTCCTTGTTATTGGCTCTAAAAAACCTTCGTTTTAGCCTGGCAGGGGGAGGTGGGGGCCTCATTTGGTAAAAAGTACGAGCAATAACCATCTTAGTATTAATAAAAAGGCCAATTTTAGTGCAATACGTACTTTTTTTCGTTTTACACTGTATAAGGGGTGGCATTTTTTTTTTACTTTTTGATCTTATTCGACTCTTTCTTTCCATTTATCATTTCTTTTATTAATGCAAAGTTACTCCTCCTCCTTCCAGTTGTCACGCTAAAGCTACTACTATACCTTTTAGACCCATTTTAAAATACTCCCCCCCCCCCTTTTGCGCAACAAAGTTTTGTCTGAAAAAATCGTTCTTATAACCGAAAAGTTCCTATAATTGAACCTTCTTATAACCAAGACGGAAGCATGTATGATGGTTATGCATGATACAATGGATAGAATGCGCTAAGCATATACATGTAAAAATAGAAATAACAATAAGATAAGGTTTGTTGAAACTCTAGCTGTTGCAGCATCGACGCATAGTGAGTATAATAAGTAATGACTTTCTTCGGGTCTGTCGTACAAACCTAAAGGACTAACTTTGTCCTTTAGATACAGTACGTGTTGATTATACTTGCTGCGATGTGCTATGAAGAAATTCGAAGGCCAGCAGTCTAAAAAAAAATGTAAACGCCTTGTTTTCATATCTTAGGCAAACTCTAACGAGCAATAGAAACTTAAAGCGAATCGCTCTTCTTGTTTGATTTGAATTGGAGCTATATGGAGTTATTAGGTTACGGTATAGGAAACAAGAATACAGTAAAATGTAAATAACTTAATACATGTAGTGAGGCCTTTTGGAAGAGATATAGATATTGTATTTCAAGAAAAAATAATGCTAGTTTCCATATTTTCTAAACGATTCAATCAAATATCAGCATTAGGCCTTGATTCAACGTATTTTTTAATCTGGGGAATGGAATCAATGTCGTTGAAGAGCTTCTTGAGGTGAGAAAAGTTGGGTAAGATGAGCTCCTCTCCATGTCGTTCGACCCAAGGAGCGAAGAAAGTGTAGTAAGCCAAATCAGCCCAAGTCAACTATAAAAAATAATTATAAATGATTGCATTAATACTCTAAACAACTAATGAATGAAATATATCAATTATAATGTAACTTACCGAGTTGCCAACAAAATAGCCACTGCCATTTTTATTCAAATGCTCTTCAACTATTGCCAAGTGAGGCTGAAAACTTTCTGCATTGACCTTAAAAAAGACTTCCTTGTTCTTCTTTTCAACGTCAGTCTCTGCCATTCTCGCCTTGAACAATGCTTTTGTATAAATTTTGATTTAAGAGACCACTTAGAGTTCATTTTCTTAAATTATCAAGATGTATAATAACAAGTATTACCTCCCATCAGATCGTATATGCAGTCGACATACATATCAGCCTGGGCTGCTTCCCATTCGTTTTTGCCTACTAGTCCGTGCTTGCGAGCTAAATACCGGCAAATTGTGTGAGATTGGGCCAACACTTTTCCATCTTCTTCAAAAATGGGTAGTTGGCCGAATAAAGGAGTTTCTACAACAGTACGCAATATTTATTTACATTAATCTGGATGTTACTTAACGACGTAGTTTCTATATAAATTACTAGGTTTGTGAGTGGGCCATTCAGCTCTCTCAATGCGGTTATCCTCGAATGGAACCTGAGCGTAGTGAAGAATGATTCGAACCAATTCTCCTCTAGCCCTGAAGTTGAAATACGTTAATTTGCAATGAGCCATTTGTTTGATTGTAATAAGCTGAGAGAGACGATGAAAAGACGTCGGGCAAGTGTCGACCACTACACACTGTAAATAAACTAAAATATCAGCTGATAGGTTAAATCACATTCTAAAATATACAGCTACACTCAGCATCTAGCAAAAATCAGAACGCCTCTTTATCAGCTGTTTTAAGTTGGCTCAAGCCAGGGATATCCTTGATTTACTTAAACTCCTAACAGAGAAATTTAAAAGATAGCCTGGAATAGTAATAGTTTATTGATTCAAATGTATAGTGGTATGAAGAAAATTGATTGAATTAGTGTTCAATATGTCATTCAATTGCTATATTATGGTGAAACTATAGAAGAAACAGCTACTACGGTACCATAAATAATGTTATTGAATAATCAATAGCATATTTAATGGGGTTAAAAATTAGTTTTAGGACGGGACTCAATATATTCTTTGATTTGAGGGGTTTTGTCGATAGTGCCCAACAAGAGCTTCTTGAGAATCGGATAGTTGCTGGGTAGAATATTATCCTCACCGTGTCTCTCCACCAAAGGCATCAAGAAGGAATAGTACGCCAAATCGGCCCATGTCAACTTTTAAAGCATATATATAAAGTGTTGATTTAAACTTATATATAAATTTTATTCTTTTAGCGTAATATATACCGAATCGCCGACCAAGAAACCAGTACCGTTCTTGGTTAAATGCTTTTCAACTTTAATCAAATGAAGCTGAAGGTTGTCAGTATTGAATTTCATGAATCCTTCTTTCCTTTTTGACTCGTCTTTGTCCGACATAATAGGATACAGTGCTTAATAAGACTCAAATGTTATTTTATAGTGTTTATAGAATCAAATAGAAATAGTTATACCTGCAATCAAGTCTGCTACACAATCAGCATACATATCAACTTGGGCTTGCTCCCAGTCATCCTTCCCTCCAAGGCCGTGCTGACGAGCCAAATACCGGGCGATGGACACCGACTGCGCCAGCATTTTTCCATCCACTTCCAGGACAGGTAGCTTTCCAAAGGTTGTGTCTTTAAAATATATTCATTATTAAGTTAAATTAGTTTTTCAGATGAGGATATAGCGATACTCACTGGGTTTGTATTGAAGCCATTGTTCATGCTCTAGACGCACATCTTCGAAAGGGATTTGAGCATAATGAAGAATTATGCGGGATAGCTCAGCCCTTCCACGGGCGTTGAAGTAAGTTAGCTTGTAATTGGGCGACATTATTACGAGAGATTAAGTGATTTTGATCGAGATGAGTATAGAAAGATTTATAATGGCTCTTTGACCAACGGTAGAGAAACGACTGATGCAATACAAAGTAGCTGTATATGTTATTGGGATTGTTCATCGACCTCATCGTGACTCGTCAACTTGTAGATACGAGCTTTGGTCATGAATTTCTTATGATGGTGTGCACCTGCGCATCGGAATCGTCTAGGTTATTATATAGCAAACATTATCGATGTTTTCTTAGTTATAAGCACAAATAATATTTTTTGGTTGTAGGTATATCATCGATATAATGATCTATAGTTAAGTTCATTGTCATTTATCTTCTGATCATCTTTTAAAACACCGTGACCTTGAAATAAAATAGTTGTTCAAATGGAAGTAACAATCAAAGGGGTGCCATATTTATTGCTTTTAGAATATGTAATTTAAAATACAGAAAGTGATGAATTTAAAGGTCAGTCTTAGGTCGAACAGCCAAATAGCTTTTAATTTGTGGGATTTTCTCAATTTTTTGGAACAATTTCTTTAGATGAGGGGCGTTCTTTCCCAACAGTGCACTTCCAAACCAATTTTGACAAATTGGACCAAAAAAGGAATAGTATGCCAAATCCGCCCAGGTCAGCTGTAATCGATAGAAAATATTGGTACATTTTTAAATAATCATATTTCAATTATAATTTAGCATGCAAATTTACTGAATCGCCGACTAAATAACCGGTTCCATTCTTAACCAAATCTCTTTCAATTTTCACCAAATGGGGTTGAAAGCTGTTTGAGTAGTATTTGACCACTCGTCCGTACTTTTGAAGCGTCCTTATTAATGTAAACACAAAGTTATATTGTGTTAAGTAAACAATCAACATGGACACCGAGCAGTTGTGACAACCTTCTTGCGAATCGCGGCCCCTAGCGGGCCGCGTAGAAAGTGGCGCCACCGCTGCGCCCACTGGATATATACCCAAATGCTTCGCATTCGGGATAGGGACGGGGTAGCCTAGTGGATTAGGTGCGTAGCACCGGTGCCGGTACCGGCAGGTACCGGGGGTGGGACGTTCGGGACCCGCTCCCGGAAGTTTCTTATTGGCCTTTTTTCACCTGAATTCTTATTGGTTTAGGGTTTTGCTGCATTCTTATTGGTTTTTCATATAATTAGCATTAATTATAAATTATTATAATTATATAGCCACCAATAGGGGACTAAAAAGCCCCGGATAGGTCTAGGATAGGTCCTGGTAGGCGATTACGTCATAGGTAGGGGAGGTGGTAGGTAACGGTTAGGTTATTGTTGGTAGGTTCGTTAGTAGGTCACGCGGTATAGGTTAGGTTAGGTTAGGTCAGGTTAGGTTATTTTATTTTAATACAAATACTAATTTAGGCCAGGCTAACGGTAGGTGGCGCCACCGCCAAATTTAGCGGTGGCGCTACTTTCTACGTGCCCTTATGGGCCGTCATCCGCAAGCTGGTTGTAACGTCTGCTGCGGTGTCCAGGCTGTAAACAATACTGTAAGCTTACTGAAATGACGGTAAAAAACTCCGGCTACTCTCTCCATGATTTTCATCATGACTGGCGGCTGGAAACATTATCTTTCCCAAATCTAGAGTTTAAAAAATAAATAATTATGATATAAAAAAAAAAGATTATTTCATCATATTGTAGGTCTTTTACTGCTTTACCTATGATTATATCCTCGACACAGTCAACATACATGTCAGCTTGAGCTCTTTCCCAATCATTTTTACCAGCCAGTCCGTATTGGCCGGCTAGATACCGGGCAATCGTGTTGGATTGGGCCAACCTTTTTTCCCCATCTATTTCCAAGGCTGGTAATTGACCGAATAACGTATCTATCACGTTGTAATAAAATATTAAATCAATATTTTATTTCAAAAATGGCAATCATGACTAAATTTTATACTTTGTTTGTAATTAGGCCATTCCGAATGTTCGATTCTGAAATCCTCGAACGGAACTTGGGCGTAGTGAAAAATCAGTCGTGAAAGCTCTCCTCGCCCACGAAAATTGAAATATATCAACTTGTAATGAACCATTTCAATTTTATTTCTAAGAAAGCACTGTAGACCAAACTGTATAAGCACGCAGTTAAACAGGCTCAAATCCACTTGCTTTGATAATCACAACCAACTTTGGACTAACATCATGACCAAGCTGTTTTTGCGCCTGTGCATTCTCGATCACCTAAGATATGGACGCACGTTTGTTGTGTTGTTTTTATTTACTTCATTTTATCAATCTATTTGATGATTCACTTTATATATATTTTTAGCATTGGCTTATAACAGATAAAGAGACTAGATAGAACGCAAGTTATACATTGATGGCTATCGTAAAAAATTATATTGTTATACCTTACGTTTCATAATATGTGATTGTAGCAATGCGATTGAGCTTTTTAAAGCTTATTCAAGCTTATTACTAAAACTTTTTATATTGCGAACAAGAGTTGATTATAAACTTTTAAATTAAATATCGTTATATAGATACTTGATACAATTACACAACATAAACTTATCATAGATTGCAAACAACACGGAATTTTATTGTTTTTAAATATGAAAACGAAAGCAGTGCTTCAAATATTAATAATAATAACACAAAAAATGAATTCAAACATCAGTTTTCGGACGAACAGCTAAGTAACTTTTAATTTGCGGGATGCTATCGATCTGGTGAAACAGTTTCTTGAGATGAGGCGCATTCTTTCCCAATAGAGCACCACCAAACCAATTTTGGCAAATGGGTCCAAAAAAGGAATAGTAAGCTAAATCCGCCCATGTCAACTAGTAAATTGGAAAGGTTTTTATTAATTCATTCTTTTTAGAACCGTTTAGAAACAAAAAAGCCTTATACGAACTTACAGAATCGCCGACTAAATAACCGGTTCCATTTCTAACCAAAGCTTGCTCGATTGTCACCAAATGAGGCTGCAGGCTGTTTGAGTAGTATTTGGCTATTCGCTCGTACTTCTGCAGTGTTCTACACGTTTTTTTATTGCAAATTATTTATAGTGAAATATATAATGTTATAATATGATATCTTACTGGAAAGTGTTGATCGGGAAAATTTTACGATGATGCTCACTATCATGATTGCCACCTTCAAATACTATTTTCCCCAAATCTGTTTAAAATTTAATTCACGATATTACAATAAGAAATCAAATTTCATTCGGAGCCTTCTATTATATCTTTACCTATCAGAATATCCTCAACGCCATCAACATACATATCAGCCTGAGCCCTTTCCCATGCATCTTTACCAACCAGTCCAAATTGGTTGGCTAAATAACGGGCGATTGTGTTGGATTGAGCCAACATTTTATCCCCATCTATTTCCAGTGCTGGCAATTGGCCAAATAACGTATCTATATAATAGTTGATTTTGTTTAAACAATACGCTATTTAAAAATATATTCTATTTTACTTTGCTTGTATTGAGACCATTCAGATCGATCAATTCTAAAATCCTCGAACGGAACTTGGGCGTAGTGAAAAATCAATCGTGAAAGCTCTCCTCGCCCACGGAAATTGAAATAAATCAACTTGTAATGAATCATTTTATTGTTCTTTTGCTAACACTGGCATGTATACTTGGCACGGTGCTGGATAATACTGAAGAACGTGCTTGGTGACAGACTTTACACGTGTAGCCCTACTGGTGGTTGGCTTTAATTAGATACGTGACTAAGCTGTTTTTACCGCACTTGCGCTCTTTGTTCGCACTCCTCGTCTTGTCTTTGTGAGTTACAGATTTAGTGAGCTAATAATTACTGTTTTCAAATGTTTAAAAACCGGATTGTATTAATAAAAAAAAATCCTTTAATATTCCAAGATTGAAAATGAAGGTTTTTGTTCGAAATACAATATTCGATTGAAGAATTTATGTATTGTAACAATTTCAAAAATTAAAAACGATGTTAAGAGTTATAAAATGAAATAGTATATGTAACTAGTAAATGGTAAGTCTGTTACATGCTGGTCTTTGGGCGAGTCTCGACATAATTCTTTATCTGTGGGGTGTTGGCGATTCGGTCGCAGAGCTTTTTCAAATGCGGTGTGTTCCCCAGGATCAGATCTTCACCTTCCTCCTCAGCCAATTGCACTAGAAAGGCATAATAGGCCAATTCAGGCCAAGTCACCTAAAAAAGAATGCATGAGTAATTTTTTTCTCAAACAATCACTATTCAACATTTTTTAGATTAAAAAATTACGGAATCGCCGACAAGGAACCCGGTTCCATTGTTGACCAACTGCGACTCAATCTTCTGCAAGTGTGGTTGAATCTTCTCTGAATTAATTGTTTTAAAAAGCTCATTCTTTTTAACGGGGTCTTTCTCATTGTTGATTGGTCTCAATTCTGGTGAATATAAGTACGGTTACTATTATTCTTCATACATTTTATAACTAAATATCAATGGTGATCTATAAATAGTTAAATACCGGTCTTAAGATCTTGGAGACAATCGCCGTACATGTCAGCTAGAGCATTCTCCCAATCATTTTTGCCAGCCAGTCCGTGTTGTCTGGATAAATATCGGAAAATAGCGTGGGATTGTGCTAACTGCTTTCCGTCCACTTCCAAAACAGGGACTTGGCCCAGTGGCATTTCTATATTATATTCAACAATATTTAAGTTTCAATATGAGAAAATATTTATATATCTATCTTACGTGGTTTGATTTGAGACCATTCTGCTCTGTCGGCTAATCGGTAATCTTCGAAGGGCACTTGAGCGTAATGAAGGATCAGTCGGGCAACCTCAGCTCGACCACGGGCATTGAAATAGATTAACTTGTATTGACCCATTTTCAATAATCAATATAACAGGTAGAGTTTGCGTGAGGGAGGGAGCGAGATAGACAACTTATCTGACTAAGAGATACGGAGAGACTGATATTCCCATAGATCTATACACAGCTACTCGGTGCGTTTGAGAGGCTTAGCCTGCGGGAATAGACGACAGCGGTACAACTTAACTACCGCACGATGACTAGGCATATTTTTCTTCTTTTATTCAGTTGAGGTGCCTTTGTTAGGTGCGGTAGTACCTAAAGGAAGAACTATATATTTTTTCTAGGACTTTCGATCGTGCGGTCATAAGCATATGCTGATAGATGATGACAATAACAAACGTATGTATTCACTTCCGTCATGAGAGCTCTAGAACTTTCCCTAGGTTTTTAAAGGGAATCTCTCTTATCTCTTTTTCAGTCAATATATGTTACCTTGAAAAACAAGAGTGATGTAACCGTTGGAATTCCTCATTTATAGCATAGTATTTCCGATTGAGTAATTGACCGTATTTATATTGATGTACAGTACATATTATACTGTACAGTATAATAAGATTTGTACGCCGTTGTATTAGAGCGTCTACATCAGAAGCAGACAATATTTAATAAGGTGGAAACTATATTTTCGACGAAGCAAGAATACAAGGGAAAATACAAACCTATTTTTAAAATGGGAAAATATAGAATAAGTTCAAAGTGGATAAAAAAGAGCAAAGTTAATAGAGAGATAATAGACAAAATTGAACCTCGAAAAGAATTTATGTATTTTGGCTTGTATGTTCTTGCAATATATCTATACCTAATTAATATATTGTATTATAACTATACCCACAGACTTATACTTGAGAGTTGTATTATAGTATATGTCATTATTTTATATATCTAATTATACGTCAGTCTTTGGACGAGACTCGACGTATTTCTTTATCTGTGGGATGTTGCCAATGTGGTCGCAAAGGTTCTTCAAACGTGGGGTACATCCCAGGACGACATCTTCGCCAAACATCTCGCCCATTGGAGCTAGGAATGAATAGTAAGCCAAATCTGCCCATGTAATCTATGAAAAATCACATTTAACGATATCAATTCGACAAATAATTAGTCCAATATTTCAAAATACAAACCGAATCGCCGACAAGAAATCCTGTCCCATTCTTGCTCAACTGTTCCTCAATCTTCTTTAAATGAGGTTGAACCTTCTCTGAATTTAACTTGATAAAGACATCTTTCCTCTTCTCAGCATCTTTCTCCCATTTGACTGGTCTCATTTCTGCGGAACATTTCCTTAAAGTATTATTCAAAAGATTTTCAAAGGCCTCGTATACCAAATATAATATCACGGCAGCAGTCTCCGTACATGTCGACAAGCGCCTGCTCCCAATCGCTCTTTCCGGCCAGTCCATGACGTTGGGCCAGATAACGACAAATGGAGTATGATTCGGCCAGAACCTTCCCATCCACTTCCAAAACAGGAACTTGACCAAACGGCATTTCTAAAGATCGAGTTAAAAACTCGGTTTATATATCTTAGAATCAATAAATAGCTGTAATGATAATAATAATACTTACGAGCTTTCATTTGAGGCCATTCCGATTTGTCAATTATTCGTCGATCTTCGAAGGGCACTTGGGCGTAATGAAGAATCAATCGGGCAACCTCAGCCCGACCACGGACATTAAAGTATGTTAATGTATATGTAACCATTTGTGATGTAAGAGAGAGGTTTGAAACAAATGATATGAACTTTATTCAATAGCCTATTTTTATATCGTACTTATCAGTAACAATAATGCCTGCGATAAGCACAGTATATACGGTCATCTTGTACGATAACTAATCAGCGATGGTGATAACAAGTTATTCTGCGTTATATTGTATTATATTCAAATTTCCTACATTAATATATGCGATTTATAATTTTTTTTAGTAAAAAAAATGTCTTGATGATTGTTTTAAATGTTAGTCTTTGGGCGAGACTCGACATATTTCTTGATCTGTGGGATGTTGCCGATTTTGTCGCAGAGCTTCTTCAAATGAGGGGTGCTCCCTAGAATTAGATTCTCTCCATGTGCTTCAGCCAATGGAACGAAAAAGGAATAGTAAGCCAAATCAGCCCAAGTCAACTGTTATAAAAAAAAAGTCAAAACCAAATTTATTTTAAACAATTAAATGAATGAAAATCAATCAACATTTACCGAATTTCCGACGATGTAACCGGTTCCGTTCTTAACTAATTGAGCTTCAATCTTCTGCAAATGGGGCTGAATCGTGTCACTGTTATATTTCAAGAAGAGCTCCTTCTTTGTGTCGGCATCGTTCTCTACAACAACTGGCCTCATCCCTTGTGAATAATATTAATATTAATATTTGTAATCATTTTATAACTTATTTTAAATTATATAACAATACCATTCATAATGTCTTGACAACAATCGCCGTACATGTCAGCCAGGGCAGTCTCCCAATCATCTTTTCCAGCCAATCCATGGTGTTTGGCCAAATAACGGCAAATGGTGTTGGATTGGGCCAACTGTTTCCCACGCACTTCCAAGACTGGCATCTGCCCAAATGGCGTATCTATGTAAGCAGTTAAATCATTTAGTTTATATGCTAATCCGAATAACAATATTAATACACTTACGAGCTTTGAGTTGAGGCCATTGTGCCCCCTCTACTCTGTGATCTTCGAATGGAACTTGAGCGTAATGAAGGATAAGTCGGGCAAGTTCAGCTCGTCCACGGACGTTAAAGTAGATCAGCTTGTAGTGAACCATTTTTAGGTGCAAGAGTAGAGGACTGGAATGGAAAGAATGCTAACATGTAGAGTCAAGAGAGAGTTTATATAGGAACTAGTTGCAGTAGAACTATCAGTTATAGTGTATCGATATAGTAATATGGATGAGGTAAAGAGTAAATGACTAATATAGAGCTTTAGACGGAAAGTTCTATAATTTACTGCGACATAATAGCTAATAGAAATGAAATTTGTCACCATGACTTGGCGGAATCTTTTAATACATCCATGAACAATGAATTTAGAATTATCTATGACTCGTTGAACTGTTATGTAGAAATTGATAGCAAATACGCACACCGCCTTTGAACTTGTGGAAAATAATATGTATTTATATTTTAAACAATAGCTTACTTTAGCACTATCTATTGTACTATTGATTTTCTTTAATATCGCCAACTCATCACTCAAATATGTGATCTAGCAATTTAAGAGGTTCAAAGTGTATAATAGTATATTATCATATAGAAAAAAGTAAGTGAAAAACATTGCAGAGCTTTTCCTCATTATTTTATTTATTTTCTGTTTTAGACTATAATGAAGCTACTAATTCATTAATTGGCCAATTAAAGGCAATAGAATCAGTCTTATAAAGGCATATGCAACTTTCTATCTTACATGATCTCATATGCATTCATTATTTCCCATTGATTGGTTTACTATTTACTTTATATTTTATTTTATTCTTTTTTTGAGCAGTGTATTGTATTTGAAAATGTTTGCTACCATCGTGTAAAATCTTCAACATAAGCATTTGATTTTGTCAATGATTATACTGTTTGATGCAAATAGAAATGTAATTTAAATATGTAAGAATCTACATGGGTGTTTTTGGACGAGACTCGACATATTTCTTGATTTGAGGGATTACGGCAATCCGATCGCAGAGCTTCTTCAAGTGCGGAGTGTTACCCAGGATAAGATCCTCACCTTTCTCCTCTGCCAAAGGCACCAGAAAGGAGTAGTAAGCCAAATCAGGCCAAGTCAACTATTTCATATAAAATATACAGGAATTAATACACAACAAATAGAATTAAAAAGTTTACTAATTTAAAATTACTGAATCGCCAACGAGAAATCCTGTTCCATTCTTAACCAAATCTCTCTCAATTATCTGCAAGTGAGGTTGAATTTTATCCGCATTATATTTCAAAAAGAGTTCATTCATCTTATCGGGAGCATTCCCTTTTATAACTGGTCTCATTCCTATATTAAATGAATTAAATAATATATATCAACAAAAATGAGCAAATAAATATTAATACCTTCCAGAATTTCATCCCAACAGTCGCCGTACATGTCAGTAAGAGCCTGCTCCCAATCGTCCTTCCCTGCTAAACCATGTTGTCTAGCTAAATATCGGGCAATGGTCGTCGACTGGTACAACATCTTCCCATCCACTTCCAGAACAGGACATCGTCCAAATGGTAGCTCTATAAAATTATTTTTTTAAACCCAATATTTATGTAAACTTATTATACATCGATTAAAACTTACGAGTCTTAATTTGAGACCATTCCGAGAGCGGGAATCGGAAATCTTCAAAGGGCACTTCGGCGTGATTGAGAATTAATCGGGCAATCTCGCCTCTTAGACGGAGATTAAAGTACCACAACTTATAGTAAACCATATTTTGTGTCTATTAATTTCTATTATTTGTTATCGGATATTAAGAGCGGTGCGGCAATACCGACTTGTAGCACGGACCAATACAGACTGTTTGACTGCTCGAGAGAGAGAAGGATACGAAACTACTCCCGGGTATACATACTTTATGAATGCCCTTCACGCACAGCGTAACGCATGTTACGTAACCAAGGACAACTATAGACCATTTTAGCAGCTTGGAATATCAATTTTTAAAATGGCTTATTTGTTGTGTTGAGAGATCCCGAGCAGTCACAGTGCGGTGAAAAACTCGATTTAACCGAGTTGGAAAACAAGACCGGCGGAAAAACACGCGTTTTTAAACTCCGTTTAAAACGTCCTTGTTTGCCGACTTTAACCGTGTTAAAACGGTTGTTTTCTTTAGAAACAACGGACAGCTATTTTTGGTATATTTGGTGAAGAAACGGAAATGAACTCCGTTTATAACTGGATAAAATCTCCGATTAAAACCCGGGTAAAATATCCGATTTAAACCGGATTTTTTTCTCCTTTGAAAACTATCGTAGTAAATCTGTAAATGAACAATGAATTATTTTTCACGCTCATTGTTATCCTATAACATTATTTATATGAATAATTTTTTTAATTAAAATGATTATTGAATGCATAATGACAGCTCGTAAATTAATTGTTAGCCAATGGTATCCAGTCATTGGTGACATGTTCCTAATAAACTTTATCTAACAGGGACCATTATCAGAAATCTGCCGCCTGACTTTTTACTAGACAGATCACTTGACAATTAATTCAATTAGCATACGATTATGTGCACATATGGCTTAAAAACCTCTAGTGAGTAATTCCGTGGTGACGGGAGTATTGCATTAAAAACGCAGATCATCAATAATACATTTGGCTTACACTGTTAAACTGATCTTCCACATAAGAATATAGTTCATTTACTATTTTATTTAATTAAAAGAAGGTAGTAGATAAAAATCAATTAAATCCATCCATTTCTATTAATTATTTTAAATTTTATTTGATTTTTGCAAGGATTCTTAGAGTAAACTAGATTTAAAGGAAGATTTTACGAGTTTTTTCAGCCCAAATTTTGGAGGAGCTAGCTCCGATTTTATTATAAAGAAAAAAACGGAGATAAACCCGGTAAAATTTCAGTGTGAAAACCTTCTAATAAAAGTGGAAAACTCCTTTTTTTAGTATGCGATATTAACTCGTAAAATACCAGCTTTTTAAACTTAAAATCATACGAGAAAACTCCACATTTAGTCTTCGATAATAACGGCGAGAATTTCAGTTAAGAAAACCTTATCTGTTACTCCGGCAGATTTACTCATAAAAATCTGGGTTTTATCTGGTTTTCTCAACTGTAAATTAAAATTTGAAAATCAGTTTCAAAATCTTTAAAACAATTGGATTTTTCTAAGGGTTACAAAACGCAACCCTTTTTCACCGAAGTGTTTCTTCTCGGGATAGCCGGCCTTATAAGTTTTTGTATGCAGAAAACGTAATATAGCAGGTGATGTTCTACCTGCTACTGCTGTATTTGGAATTTCATAAGCATTCATGTTATGAAATAGCCTGCGGGAGTAGAGAGCTCTTTATTTTTTAGCCGATCACCATGACTAGGCGGTTTCTTTTATGGTTTTTCATTCTAGAAGGAATATGGTAGTAAAAAAAGAGGGGCGCCATCTAAAGTCCCCCTTTTTTCTGAAGGTTATTGCAATTCATATTTTTATATTCCAAAATTGTTGCCAGATTACGTCATGTATGAATTTTTTTTTGCAAAAGATGTGGCGTTGGAGTGTTGTATAAGGAAGACAATTTAGGGATTCTATTAATATTTTTTTTGTTCTTAAAAAAAAAGCTTAATTGATTGGACTTAATTGCTTATAATTAGCTTATGCAAATGAGGAGCTGGATAAAAACAGACCGGTTTCATTTTTTGCCTTCTTTGTCTTCTTAATTGAAAATAGTTGTTATTTTAAAATTTCACAAATTCTTATTAGCAATTAAGCAAGGAAAGTAAGCGCACTAAATTAGAACATGTATATTTAAATATTCCTTACAAAATAAGAATGTTGTGTTGCATTGTGTTGGATTGTATTTACACTAATGCAATTTTTTTTAAATATAGGAAAGAAACTGTACCTTGAGATGAAATGATGAAACAACTAGAACCTTATAAATTCCATCATAAAATAACAATGCATCTATTACTTGAAAAAGAGAGTTTATTGGTTTACTTTTTTTAAGATTGTCGTGTTATAAATTAAATGAGACGAGTGTTATAGCATAATAATTTAGAAAAGTGTTTTAGGGCGAGATTCGACGTATTTCTTGATCTGTGGGATGTTTCCAATCCGATCGCAGAGCTTCTTCACGTGTGGATAATTACCCATTATCAAATTCTCTCCAAAAAGTTCGCTCATTGGAACCAAAAATGAATAGTAAGCCAAATCCGCCCAGGTCAACTGCATTATTATAATATATATAAATCAGCACTAATTACAAACTCAATTATACATGATACAAAATTACCGCATTTCCAACTAAGAATCCAGTCCCATTTTTGATCAAATGAGCTTCAATCTTCTGCAAATGTGGTTGAATCGACTCTGAATTATACTTTGAGAAGATCTCTTTCTTCTTATCGGAATCGTTCTCCACAACATATGGTCTCATCCCTATAATAAACAATACCCATTTTATTATTCATTTAAAAATGTGGTGTAAAATTAACCACCTTCATATAGGTCTTGATAGCAATCTCCAAACATGTCAGCCAGTGCTACTTCCCATTCGTTCTTTCCAGCTACTCGGTGCTGCCTAGCCAAATAGCGGGCGATGGTGCTAGACTGCGCTAGGGCCATTCCGTTCACCTCCAAGACAGGAACTTGGCCAAATGGCATTTCTATTACAAGCCAAGAAGTATAACGCTTAATAAACTTTGAGAATATATAGAAATGTTAACTTTATTGTGTTTGGATTTTAACTGACTTTTAAGTCGATTGAATATAACTCAAGAATTTATTGGGTTTAACTGACTTAAAAACTAATGAGTAATAAACTATTTGAGCTATATAATAGTTAAGAATGGAATTAAATTTTCCAAAAAGAAGCAAAATGCTACATTAGTCATACTGGGTTGAACTTGGTCTAATCTATGTAGTTAGTAAGTTTTACTGGAAAATGCTTTTGAAACCATTTACTGAGTTTAGTATTGCTCCACTTAGTTTACCAGTAACAGTTTAATTGGTTTTATATTATAATTATAGTTTTATAAGTTTAATAAGCAAAATTTTCGCAAAATAGTTTTACATCAAACTCTGTAAACGTAACATTGATTCAACTAAACTTGGCTGAGAAAATAGTAATAGACTCTTACGAGACTTTTTCTGGGGCCATTCTGCTCTCTCGAAGCGGCAATCTTCGAAAGGAACGTTGACGTAATGAAGGATAAGTCGGGAAACTTCAGCTCTACCGCGGGCATTAAAATACGTTAACTTGTAGTGAACCATATTTGTCGTGGAATAATTATATAAGCCGATCTAGACGGACTCCTGGGAATGAGTAAGAGTTCCTCTGGAGTAATATGTATCCTTATATAAGAATGCTAAAAGGTTATGCAGTACACACAGAAGCTTCTTCATATACTAATATTCTAGAAAGTGAGTCATCACTCATCGTATTTATATAACAGGCGAGGCATGACATTATAGTCATCATGACTAGGCGCAATTTCTAAATTTCTTTGAAAGCATACAAATAAGTTTCTTTTTTAAGGTAATGATAAGCTTCTGGACCTATTTTGAATATAATACTTATTTATTCATTCATATTTATTATGCGATAATAATTGGATATATTGTATGATCTATTATATATAGTTTATCATTTATTATTACTATCGGCAACTTCTTTCAGTGTATTAGTAGGCCTATTCTATTATGCTTCCATCCAATTTCGTAGAAAGGGTGCATTTCAATTAGGAAAGTGATAGTGACTCAAGAATTAAGATGGTTTTATCATATCGATCTAATATTTCAAGAATGATGCATAGCAACTCATTTCAATCGTCAAAACAAGTTTAAAATAGTTTAGAAAATCAAATTAGGATTGAGTAAACGAGCTAATTATCAGCCGTGCCCATCAAGTTTGAATGGTCTAACTAGAACCCGGAAAGCCTAACGAAATAGCGCACCGATTTGCCTTGTAATGTCTCGTCGCACCTAGTTATGTTGGGTATACTACACCTGTTTTCTACGGTGCGCGCTTCTTTTTGCAAAAAAAAAAAAATAATTTCCTTTGTTGAGACTTTGAGACCTTTCTACTGTCAAACTTGAAGGTTACCTTCAAAACTCTCAATTGAAACTCGCGCGCAAATTCTATACAACGTTGCCATTCATCCTGTGCTCGTATTGATTTATCGATCTATTTATCTTTGTTACATTTTTATGGCTTTCTCTATTATTTAAAGAGACAGAACGTAGATAGCATATTATAGTGTATTTGTGATTATTCTTCAACCAATATTGGAACACCTTTTAAAATTAAAATAAAAGGGCGTGTGCTTTAGACTCAAACAAGAAATGTATAGGAAGATTGGTTATAACTGGCATGCAAAAAGCAGATCGTATAATAATTTGTGACGCAGAATATAGTAGATCTAGATGGCCGTCTTGGGGCGAGATTCAACCCATTTCTTGATCTGTGGGATGTCGCCCACCTGATCGCACAGCTTCTTCACGTGAGGGGTGCTGCCCAGGATCAGCTCCTCTCCGTGCATCTCGGCCATCGGCACCAAGATCGAGTAGTAAGCCAAATCAGCCCAAGTCACCTGCATAATTAAATCTAAATTAGCTAACTATAGACATAGATAAAATGGAAAAAAATTGGTACCGCGTCGCCGACGAGGAAGCCGGTCCCATTCTTCACCAAATGGGCTTCAATCTTCTGCAGATGGGGCTGAATCGTCTCAGTGTTGTACTTCAAAAACAGCTCCTTCTTCTTATCAGGATCGTTCTCCATGATAATCGGCTTCATTCCTAATACATCATTCAATTATTATTTAAATAGCAAGTGAAAAAAAGAAATTCTAAAAAATATACCTCCAATAAGATCTTGATAGCAGTCGCCGTACATGTCAGCGAGGGCAGTCTCCCAGTCATCTTTACCGGCGAGGCCGTGCTGCTTGGCCAGGTACCGGCAGATGGTGTTGGACTGGGCCAATTGCTTCCCATCCACCTCCAAAACCGGGCACTGTCCAAAAGGCATTTCTAAAAAAAAAAAAATTACTACGTCATCACGAATGAATACAATACAAAGCCGATCGATCACGACAGAAGTTCCGACTAAAGTCACGTGACAGCACTATAGAATAAAAACTACGCAATAAAAACTTACGAGACTTAAGTGCCGGCCATTCTGCTCTCTCGAAACGGAAATCTTCAAAAGGAACTTCAGCGTGATGGAGAATGAGTCGTGCAACTTCAGCCCGACCACGAAGATTAAAGTACATCAACTTGTATTGAGGCATTTTCTTGGGGAGAGAGGAGGACGAGTGTTCTGGCTGACAGACAGGAAGCGACTGGCACAGTAGGAAAGAAGGCTTCTCGTGTATATAGCGGTACACACTCAAAGCAGGTGTGTTACACAACTAGCCTGAGGTAACAGACGGCGGGAGTTTTTCCTTCCTTCTTTCTGGGTGGTATATAAGAAAAGGCGCCATCTTTACACCTTTTTTTTTTTATTCTAGAACTTTCGATTTGTTTACAAGTCATGCTGAGATGACAAATATAAATGTAATAATAATGAAGAGAATATATTTTTTTAAAGATAATTTAATCGTGTATTTGTTTTTAACCACTGGTTACAGGTCGAACGGCAATATAACTTTTAATTCCCGGAACTTGGGCGACTCTTTCCATCAGCTGTTTTATATGAGGTCGGCTGCTAGACATCACTATTTCATCGAATTTGGAGAAAGCTTGGATGGTTAGATAACCGTAATAAGCGATATCTGCCCACGTCAACTGTTAAAAAAATTACTATTAATTATAATAAAAAATGGATATGATTTTAAATCATTATATTTACCGAATCGCCGACCAAATATCCGGTCCCATTCTTGGCCAAATCTGCTTCAATTTTAACCAAATTTGGTTCCAAAAATTGGGGATAAAGTTTATCGAAATTCTCTTTCTGTACAACTTCATCTTTCTCCCAAATCACTGTTCTCATTTCTATTATATAAATTCAATTAAAAATAATTTTATATTGATTAAAAAATATATAAGAATAACCTCTGTGAAGGTCGTAGATGCAATCGACGTACATGTCGGCTTGGGCGGCTTCCCAGTCATTCTTGCCGGCCAGTCCGTGTTGACGTGCTAAATAGCGGGCAACGGTATGCGACTGACCGAGCATTTTAGTTCCATCAATTTCCAAGGCCGGGATATTTCCAAAAGGCATATCTAAAAAGATTTAAAATTAATTTTAGAATATATATATAAAAATAAAAATAATAATAAAAGATTACTGGGCTTAATGGTGGGCCATACATCTCGCTCGAAACGGAAATCCTCGAACGGTACGCCGGCTGCGTGCATGATTAATCGTGCTAATTCTCCACGGCCTCTCACGTTGAAGTAATAAAGCTTGTATTGCACCATCTGTAGATTTAAAAAAAAAAAATAATAAATTGTTATTTAAAAAGAAAAAATGAATTTTTTAACCTTGGATCTTATTAGTGTGGGAACCGACTGGAACGAGGTACCAAACGGATATGAAAGTTTCTTTTAGGACGGCACCGTGTTATTATATAAAGATAAGGTATTACATAAGATATATACAAAAGGCCGCTAGCTGTCGCCACTATTCAGGGAGGATGCGCCGCCTTTTCATCTCTTATTTAAAAAATAGAAATCAATTAATCGATCTTTGCAATGGAATAGCCTTGAAAATCAAGGTTCGGCAACATTTTTTATTACACAATATTAATGCGTGGAAGATGTCATAAGGATCTTGGAGCAATTTTATATAAATGCGCTGAACAAGGAAAAATTTAACCAATCGTGACTAAAGCAGGTCTGGTAATGACGTAATTATTTCATAAAGCCGGTAGTTGACCGACTCGTTTGGTCGACTTCAAATTTTGGGCGTTAATTACCACTTACGTCCACCTAGTTGTGTCATTACATGATGATGAATTATGATATAAAACCTTCCAATTAAAAAAATGAATTAATCAATCTCTATTAAAGTGTCATGAAAATCTAAAAGTGACCGCATATCCGGTTCTATTCTTTTCTAAATGAGCCTCAATTATGAATAAATTCTTCTTCTTTCAAATGGAATTTCAAAAAAGTTAAAATTTCTAAATAAAACAGATTTTAGCATCTCCATGGCATCTAGCGGACAGTAAATTAACTACATAAATAAATTTCAGGTGAACGAACTTTTATCTCGTTATTATATCTTGTATTATGTCACAATATCATCATCCTTTTGATTGAAAAAAATATATCAAAGGACCTTTGGAATTATCTTATCAATTTTAATTATATTATGATTAACCGCTGGTGACGGGTCGGACTGCGACGTAGCTCTTGATGCCGGGCACCTCACCGACTTTCTCAATCAACTTCTTCAGGTGTGGGGCATTGGCCAGCACTCCGCCACCCAATTTGTTCATCAAAGGAGTAGTTAAGAAGGCGTAGTAAGCAATATCCGCCCACGTCAACTGTAATCCAATTAATTATTAAGTATTCAAAGGCTAACTTTTAAATATAGACTTACAGCATCGCCGACCAGATATCCGGTCCCATTCTTAACCAAATGTGCCTCCACTTTCTCTACATGAGGTTTCAAATTTTCTTGATGCGATTTCTCGAATAGTTCTTTCTGTTTAGCATCATCTTTCTCCCAAGTTGCCATCCTCATAGCTGATTTTAAAAATTTAATTGGAAAATTGTATGCATTTTAAATATTTGATTTCAATTACTTCCGTGAAGATCGTAGATGCAATCGACGTACATGTCAGCTTGGGCAGCTTCCCAGTCATTCTTGCCGGCCAGTCCGTGTTGACGGGCTAGATAGCGGGCAATAGTGTGTGACTGGGCAAGCATTTTAGTGCCATCAACTTCCAAGACTGGGCACTGCCCAAATGGAGTCTCTGATTTAAGTTATAAATTAATGAGATTCAAGAATAATTAGATTTATAATTTTATACTTGGTTTGATGGCGGGCCATCCGTCACCCTCGAAGCGGAAATCCTCGAATGGGACGCCGGCTGCGTGCATCACAAGCCGGGCGAGTTCTCCACGTCCCCTGACGTTGAAGTAAATCAGTTTGTAGTGAACCATCTAAAGAGATTTTTGAGTGAATTAGAATTGTGTTCAAATAAAGTGATGAAGAATTGAATTGTGTACCTTTAGCTGGTGAAGTTTCGAGAGTGACTGGCTGTATTGACTCCCTGGCAACAGATAATAAATGTAGAAAGAAGCGATAACAAAGGAACGAATTTGTTCTAGACACGTCTCTTTGATTATGTATTTTTTTGTTGACGTATTCACGTACATAAGAGCCCGAGGGGATGAAGTGAGTGGTTTAAAAAGCCGCTAGTTGACGCCACTATCTGCGGTTGAAAAAAAACATGCAACACAAAATCGTGAATCACGAGATATTTGAATGGATGTTCGGTTTACTTTTTTCTGTTTACGTTTTTAACGGGTTTGCATTCCGTATTCAAGTAAGAGTCCAGAATGCTGCCATCTCGCGGTCGAGCTTAGAGTAATTTTTTTTAGGGGGAAAAGTGTCCATTCAAATTCAAAATTCAAAAATTGCAGTTAAATATAATGACAATATCATATAATTGTACCTTTGAGTGCACTGTAAGGAATAATGAGTAAGGGTAGGAACATGAATTAATTCTACTAACAATTATTAGAGCGTCTTAAAAAAAAATTCAAGCCAATAGCGGATAATATTACGCTCTCTGATGAACTGAATGAGAGCCAGGGCGTAGCCTATAAAGAGGACTACAAATGTCACGTCGACCGTGTTGAGACATGTCCAAGTTTGAGTCGATCACAAATTGAACCGATTTTCCTTCGTTATTGTATTTCAGCATGAATTTAGGAGCTCCCCGAATCAATTTCTTAACCGAATATTCCTAAAGCGTGCAACCAAAACGATCTGCGTGCATGCATTATATTTGCGCAGACAAATAAATACCTGTAACTTCTTTAATCTCATTACTGTAAAGCTGCTATAAAGCTCTGTGAGGTAAGGTAATTTTTTCGAGGCTGCCATAAAGTAGTGACGCAATAAGTCATTCTTTCTTGGGCCATCGTCAGTCGTCATTTATGATAATACTTCAACATTAATTATCTACCTGAGATTGATATCTACCTGAGCCATGACTACTTTCAACTCATTCCACGGAAAATGGTTACTGACCAAAATCGATAGATGATAATTAAAAAATAATGAGGTTGTCATCCATAATTTGTTTAAAGATTAGTGTATAAATAAAAATTAGTTGTAACTAAGTGTATGATGCTCTTTATACGCATGCAGCCTCTTACGGGCTGCTGACTCAAAATCGTCTGCCTAGATAAATAGCTTCTTAAAATAGCATAAACATCGATGTAAAAGAAGAGCAATAATGTTCCGATGACATATGTGATGGACGCAAAGCTATAGAGAAATAAGATTTCTAGATATATATTCTTTGGCAGTATGGGACATTATTGGTTCTGATTTGGCAGCACAAAGTCCGTTCAGTTTGACAGGATACAAAGATTCTAAGCTACCAGGAAACATCTACTAAATTATGCTTAGTATAGTTCTTGGTAACCATGGTTAAATGAAACCAAAACAAACTGACTAAAATAACTTAAATAACAACTTACCGTACTATATTAGTCCGATTGGCTATTAAAACAGGTCTACTTTTTTCTTACTTACTGGCTTTTAATGTGTAATATAGTCATCACGGGGATTAAAAGTATATTTTTTATGAACCACAAATAAGGTGTATTACATCTATATGGTAGTGAAATATATGGTGGTGAAAATAACACCAACACCACAAAATAAGAACTTTAAAATTTTCAATCCCCAAATAAAATCTAGTGAGACTAATAGTTGATTTACCAATCCAATGGTATATATTATATATGCTATTATCAGTATGAATTTTGATTATAATTGTGCCCTCTAATAATGTTATTCTTCCTTCTATTTCTTAAAAGTGGTTAAAAGCGCTCTATGAGAAACTGAACGAGAGCCAAGATGTAGCCAATAAAAGGACTGCAAATGGTACGTAGAACTGTTCTAGTTTGAGTCGAGATTTACTATCCACCATTTTAATGGATTCGCCTTGACTGTTGTATTTGAGCATGCACTTGGGTGCAGAACGGACCAACTTCCTCTCCCAGTAGCTCTGCAATCCGAAAGCAAACCACCAAAGTGATCTATTGAAAAAATAATGTATTATATTGTTATTTTGAAACATGTAACAAATGAATATTTGAAAAAAATTGATAATAGTACGCTTTATTTAGCTCCGCGAGAAAGGGGCTATTCTTTTGGACTCCCATAAAGTAGTGGCGGTATGCCATAAGCTCTTGAGCTGTTGTAAGACGGCATTTCTTGTTTGACAAGGTCCTAAATACGTATTCTCCTAATACACTGTCTAGCTATTGGTGCAATAACAGTCTCTATTTTTATGAAAAAAGTGTATAATTGTTTGTTTTTCTTACAAGAACTGCGGCATAGTGATCTTTATCGAGAACTTTTCTGGCCACATGGTCAATATCGATCATAGAGCAAGTGTCATCAGGACAACGGCGCAATTTATCCCCGATATCTTTCATTGGTCCAGATTTACTCTCCTTCAAAATATATAAAGTACAAGGTTACAAAAACTATTTTTAAATAGTTGACATGTAAGTTAGTCAGGAGCACAAAAACTAACACAGGAAAATTTTCTCTATGAGGGATCCTTTAAATGTTGTTATTCGGTAATTGGGATTGGTGGCCAGATCCTGGAATGTATTGATTTCTGGTCGCTGGTAAGTAAGAGACATGTAGGATGTCAGACATGAAGAGTAAATGTTGACAAAACAAAAGGTTGCAAAGCACCAGAAGACGGCGATAATTCCAATCACTCGCCTTTGACCACCCCTGTATAGCCCACCTGAAAATAGTTTAAATATAATATACCATATTAAGGCTCAGCATAATAGTCTCCGGGAAGAAGAACGTCACACGAGGCAGTTTATATCCTCCCCCCTTACACCTTCCCTCCTTTCCAGAAATCCATCAACCAAACCCACCAAATCAATTCACAGTCCACTGGTCTGCGTTACGCCTTCTGTGGCTGTGAAAATACCTAGTGCACTGGTTCATTTGAGTTCTCTGTATGCTTTTGTGTCTTGAGATGGGTGAAACTCTTCTTGTCCCTTTCTTTGAGTCGGCCCAAATAAACTTGTTTATTATATATAAAAATACCATATTAAAATATCGATACAAGAACAGTATAAAACAAAATCCTCACCCTGATTTGTAAGAGTGCCAACGATGTACAGGCATCCGCATAAAAAACTCCCAAGACCTCCTGACCTCGACTTCAAACGGCCATCTCAAAGTATGGCCTAAAAGCTATTCTCTTAAAGTGGTGCGGGCGTATAGCTACTAAGCCGGCGGCTGCTGCCTTTTGTAAGCGCATGGGAGGATTTTTCTGTTTTCTGTTGTCAGAGGGTGGGGGGTTGAAAGGTGCGTGACGGTTGCATAAATAAAAACTATAAAATAAAAGATGAACTTACGAAATGAAAGTGATTGTCGCATTCAGTGCTATGTGAATGAACTAAATAAGGGATTAGTAAATAAAAAAAGCTGTTAAGTGAGGGAAATATATGAAAAAACAAACATCAGCTAGAGGAAATGCATCATTTCAAAATTTAATCAAGATACAATATACTAATTCTTGAATATTGCTATGGAACATAGCAATTGACCATTTAAAGCATAGCTATTATGATTACGCAACGTTTTTAGATCAATAATTGAAGATGTAAACATTTTTAACTTTGTACGAATTCAAAACTATCAAATTTATACTTAAATTAGACTTTTGTAACGGTTTACGCATTAATTTGTTAATTTTCGTAAATTTAAATTTAATGAACATTAGATGGCACCCCCGTCAAACCCGCAAATTCCAGCCGATGCGGGAAAGCCTAGTCTATAGCTGTCCATAAGAAGCAGACTTTAGTACACCACCTGGTGGGAAGCGGGGATTTTTTTGCGGATGCCTGTACATGGTAACCTCGCCCAAAGTATTAAAACCACTCGATTTACCGTTGTGGTTATAATTGCGAGCCAGCGGAGTTTTCTGAGCGAAGCGAAAGAAACGAAGCGTAGGCGGAGCTGATAAGTAGTGTGAGAGCGTGAATAAAAACTTCTGCCTAGGGATTATATTTTCTAATCGGTCACGTTTCTGTTGCACAGCTTAATAAAACAAAACAAACATTTCGATCTAGGGACTAGCGTTTTTTTGGCTGTCCGGTTTCTGTTGCATCATTTTGTCATTACCACACTAGGGGCTAAATTTTTTGGCTGTCCGATTTCTGTTGGCATCAGTTTGTCATTACAACAGTAGGGACTTTACATGACTGCACATAGTAAGCATATATATGTGCATGTAAGAGAAACAAACTATATTTGCAAGCATTAAAACTGTCGTCAAAAAAGATTAAAAAAGTGCTCTGCGTTTCTGTCTGTAAACAAGTGTTTGTTTTACTTATACGTAATTGTTCTCTATGCCCGTACAAAGACTTACAAATTTCGGCCTAGGGAATACTTTTTTTTACTTTCCGGTTTCCGTTTTTGTACATGTTTATGTTAGAGTTTCAAATTGTTTGTATCTATAGAGAATGTTTGTTATATTGCTCAAGATCAGCTGAATAGTAAAAAAGTGTTAGAGGATGGTGGTAAATATATACTTTAAAGGACGTAAAACTTTGCATGCAGTTCAAAATTAAATGTGTTTAAGTTTAATACAGTTATGGTGGATTACTATATCCACAAGGCGAGCTGAAAAGCTCTGCTTTACTATCTTATTTATTAATCATAGCGGTAAAAAGCTTAATGCAACTAATGCATACTAAAATGGATACCAGCAAGCCAATCCAAACCTATAAAAATAAGATTCACCTAAGTTTGGCCATCCCGAAAAGTTTAGCACTGATACCATATTTTTCTATATTTTCATACTTGAGGAGAGAATGTCTTCATATGACCGAAATTTGAAGTCTGTGGATTTGGGTATTGGGTGAGAATACCGTAACCCGAGCCAATAATATAAATTGCCAGTTCCATGATTTCATTGGACCCAACTGTAGTAAATGCGGTACAGGCTATATCGATTTCCTACATTTTATTGTATAACTGGATAAAATATGCCACAATTTCATTAACAGTTTGTTTGCTTCGTTTTATAAATAACCCTCTTTTGAAGACGTCCTCTCATTCCAGTCCATGTTCCGTTCTCCAGTTGTACCCCAAATGCGTTATCTTTCGATTCTTCAATTGCAAGACTTTTTTTCAAGTAGAACGCAACATTTCAACATATTTTATTACGAAAACAGTCAATATGAGAAAATATTTACTTAAAAAGGCAATAATATAGCCCATACTTCACCTGAAATTCAAATAAAGAGAAATCCACACCAATTGCTCGTACATATAG
Source organism: Chydorus sphaericus (assembly GCA_030141595.1). NCBI lineage: Eukaryota > Metazoa > Arthropoda > Branchiopoda > Diplostraca > Chydoridae > Chydorus > Chydorus sphaericus. The sequence continues at coordinate 8,666,727 of CM057933.1, forward strand.
CCACCATAACCCGTTACATGTCCGCTTTCATTCCGAAATACCATCGATGCTACAGATAACTACATACGGTACATGGGTGCCAATAGTGAAGTATCTATTTTAGTAATAGACAATCAAATTAATTATATTTTTCGCGATGCACATACCTGAGCGATGACCACTTTCAGCTCATTTCCCGATAAATAGTTTAAAGAATTTGTTTGATCATTCGACATTAGCTTGTTGAGATCCATCATATTTTCTATAAACTTATATGTAACTGTAAACTTGAAACCACTTTTGCGCTGATTCAAGATACTGAGCTGTTTAGCTTTCCAAAATAGCCTGAAAAGCTCAGTATGAAGGCTGCTGCGAGAATGCACCACATTATCTTACGGTGACTTATGTTATAGACACAATGGTAAGAGATATATAGGAAAGATCTTTTTAAACATTATTTTTCAGCCTTGCGTGTTATTGGTACGAGTATTAAATCCGTCAGTTTGACAGGGTTTGGGGTAAGGTTATACACTTTCAGAGACTACTATATGATTCTTGGTAGTTCTTGGTAACCGTAGTTTTCAAGTAGAAACAAACAAACAAACAATAGAGAAATCGAAATTTATTTAAGGCCATTATGTTAGGTTTCCACATTTATTGCGTGACAATTTATTGAAACCTCTTTTTTTTACATTTTTTCTGATACAAATAGATACTATTATTTTCTTAAATTATTATTTATGAAGTAAAAAACTATTTCCATAGAAGTATACTAAATTAGCTTAATTTTCTAATTATCTTTACATTTTTGGAGCTTTTTAAATTTTAGAAATTGGTGAAGAATAAGGTACGAAAATATAAAATGTCTTTCGTTCATTTGGTAGCTCATGCTCTATTAAAGCTCTATGTTTTCTTTAACGAAGCGCGAACGCACTCTTTAGAAATTGTTATTTTAGCTCAATACCCCCCCCCCCCCCCCACCCCCAATCATGAAGAAGACAGTATTGGTTTACTGCTTCAGGTGCAAGTTGAACCTTGAACGGTATTCGTTGAACTTGATTTAAAAAAAATAAAAACCTAACATTAAATTCAGATTTATAAATAAAAATCTAACATTTTTTTCTAATGGCAGATAATGCTAATAAACTCTTTGAATCAAAAACAATTGACTTAGAATGGTTGATAGAATTGTATAGTTTCTATTTAAAACAAAGCAAAGACATTCTGTTTTCAAACTTTTTCCTGGTACAAATAGTACGGAAAGTGATTTCTGCAGTTGTTATTCCATTAACTTTAAAGTGTTTGACTTTAAGCACTAAGCATTCAATTTGTAACTGAAGGTGGTGACCAGATTTGAAAAGTGTACTGATTTCAGATCGCTGTAATGTGATGAGGGATACGTGAGATGTCAGGATGATCATCATGACGAGCAAATATTGAAAAAAAAAAAACTTGTAATGTCCTCCTGTTTAAAGGGTGATATCATCATAAATCCACTCTCATTCCGAGGATTATTGCAATAATAAATTACTTCACTTGACAAAGGCACCAACAATAAAATATACTCTTTTTTTAAATGTTATTTATTTACGTGGCCGATGACTACTTTCAGCTCATTTCTCGAAAAATGGTTACTAACCAAAGCCAGTAGATCACGATTCGCAATAATAAGCTTTAAGTTTTAATTATTGGTATTATTACAATGCTCAATGTATACATGGGACCTCATTTGGGCTGATTCAAGATCTGCCTAGATCAGTAGCTTCTCAAAATAGCTTTAAAAATCAGTACAATGGCTACTTCTAGGCTAAAGCACGTCCATATTCCGATGACATGTGTTACAGGCAAAGCTAAAGAGAAATATGATTTCTAGATTTATATTCTTTGGCAGTGTGACGTATTGTTGATTCTGATTTGGCAGCACAAAGTCCGCCCAGATTGACAGGCTATGAATATTATAAGTTACCAGGAACCAGCTACTAAATTATGAGTACAGTTCTTGGAAACCATGGCAAAATCAAACCAAAATAAAAATGACATAAAGAGCTTATTCAATAACTTAACAGCCAATATTGTATTTCCCATTAACTATTAGAAGAGATTTCCTTTGTTTTAGTTCTGACTAGTGGCTTTTGACTGGTAATGTGTATAATACCATCGAATGGGGATTACAAGTAACACGGAACAAATAATACGTATATTACGCCTATTTTAAGTATAATGAAGTACAATAACACCACAAAATATGAATTAGTTGTATCGAAAATCAAGTGAGTAAAATAGTTAATCAAACATAATTTTTAAAAAAGTGAAAAAAATAATTAATAGTTGTAATGTTGTCCTAGAATAGTGTTATTTTTCGCTCTATGTCTTAAAAGGGGAGAAAGCGCTCTCTGAGAAACTGAGTGAGAGCCAGAACATAGCCAATAAAGAGGACTGCAAATGGCACATAGAATTGCTCCAGTTTCAGTCGAGCTTTACCATCAACCATTTGAACGGATTCGCCATGACTGTTGTATTTCAGCATGCACTGGGGTGCAGAACGGATCAACTTCCTCTCCCAGTAGCCCTGCAATCCGAAAGCAAACCACCAAAGTGATCTATTGAAAAATAATGTATTATTGGTATTTTGCAATCTATGACAAATGAATATTTGAAAAAAATTGATAATAGTACGCTTTATTTAGCTCCGCGAGAAAGGGGCTATTCTTTTGGACTCCCATAAAGTAGTGGCGGTATGCCATCACCTCTTGAGCTGCTGTCAGACGGCATTTATTGTTTGACAAGGTTCTAAATACGAATTCTCCCAATAGGCCGTCTGGCTGTTGATCCAGTATAATAACACTCTTATTTTTTTATGGATGAATAAGTTCAAAATAGATGAAAACTATGTTCTTACAAGAGTGGCAACGAAGCGATCTTTACCAAGAACTTTGTTTACCACTTTATCAACATCGTTTAGAGAGCAAATATCGTCGGGACAACGGCGCAATTTATCTCCGATATCTTTCATTGGTCCAGATTTACTCTCCTTAAATGATCATACATAGTAATTATTTTTAATAGTTGGTTTGAAGATTAGTCTAGAACACACACAAAAAAAAAACAACCAAGAAAACTTCTTCCGCGGTGGATCCTTTAAATGTTGTCATTTGGTAATTGGGATTGGTAGCCAGATCCTGGAATGTATTGATTTCTGGTCGCTGGTAAGTAAGAGACATGTAGGATGTCAGACATGAAGAGTAAATGTTGACAAAACAAAAGGTTGCAAAGCACCAGAAGACGGCGATAATTCCAATCACTCGCCTTTGACCATCCCTGTACATCCCACCTGAAAATAGTTCATATACGTGCCATATTAAAAAGTATAACTTATAATAAAAACAGTAAAAAATAAAATCCTCACCCTGATTTGTGAGAGAGCCAAATATGTACATGCTAATCTCACTTAAAGTATCAAAGCCATTCGAATTATCGTTGTTTTGATTATATTTATTAGTCAAAACGGTAAAGAGCTTAATGCAACCAATGCATACCAAAATGGATATCAGCAAGCCAATCCAAACCTGTAAAAAATAAGACACTTACGTTTGGCAATCGCGAAAGTTTGATGAGCCCTGATACCATAATGGTATATATTATCATACTTGAGGTGAAAATATCTTCATATGACCGAAATTTGAAGTTCGTGGATTAGGGTATTGAGTGAGAATACCATAACCCGAGCCAGCAATATAAATTGCCAGTTCCATGATTTCATTGGAGCCAACTCCAGAATATGCGGTACAGGCTATATCGATTTCCTACATTTAATAGAATAATTGCATAAAACATGCCCCAATTGTATTAATAGTTTGTTTTCTTTTTTGTTTCTTTCTTCTTCTTCTTCTTCTTCTCTTTTTTTTTTGGGGGGGGGGGGGGGGGGGGGTGGGGTGGGAATAACCTTTTTTTGTAGAAGTCCTCTCATTCCAGTCCATGTTCCGTTCTCCAGTTGTATCCCAAAGGCGTTATCTTTGGATACTTCAATTGCAAGACTGTTCCGAGTAAAGCGCAATAATTCACCACATATTTTATTAGGGAAACAGGCAATCAAAAAAAATTACTTTATGAGGTTACGATATACCCTATTCTATACCTGAAATTCAAATGCAGAGAAATCCATACTAATTGCTCGTACATATAGCCACCGTAACCCGTTACGTGTCCGCTTTCATTCCGAAAAACCATCGATGCAACAGATAACTACATACATATTTTCCAATAATAGACATATTTATTAAAATGTCATGAAATAAATTCACGCTATTTTCGATCAGCTTACCTGAGCAATGACCACTTTCAACTCATTTCCCGAGAAAAGGTTCACCGCGTTTGTTACATCATTTGTTATTTGCTTGCTGGCATCCATAACTTATTTTACGAATATAGCTTGAAACTTAAAACCTCTTTTCCGCTGATTGAAGATCCGGAGCTATGTAGCTTTCCAACAATAATCTGAAAAATACTCAGTATGAAAGCTGCTACAAGACTGCACAGCATCAATCTTACGTTGATGTATTTTATAGACACAAAGATATAGAGATGATCTTTTTTTTTAGTCTTGCGCGTCATTGGTTCGAGCATGTGTCACTTTGGCAAGATTTGAAGGTTGTACAATATCAGAAAGTAGGCCTACTAAAAGATTCTTGGTAGTTCATGGTTACTGTGGTTTCCAAGTCAAACCAACCAACCAAACAAACAAACAAAAAGAGAAATGGAAACATTTTAAAGTTAATTTCAGTTTTTCTTATTATACTTATTCCACCAGCAGCTGTTTTCATTTTTTCGTTTACGAATAGTTTTAATTATAAATTTAAATGTTTGCAGTAAAAAAAAATAATTTCCATAGAAGTATTTCCTTTTTAATCGCTTTTTGTGCTTACAGCATTCACCCCCATTTTAAATTATTCCATTCTTTCAAACCTATAATCAATACCTAAGCTTTTTATGTTCATTCTATCGCGCGTCAGTTTATTCGTGAAGTTTAGTTTATTTTATGCTCGAGTGTAACATTTTTATAGTACGTCCAAGTCATTTCTTGCTGTCAGGTTTTATAGAATCTTCTATTTTCAGACCAAATACAAGAATAGTTAATAATGAAACAATAGAAATATAAAATAATTAATTAAAATTGTGATGACATTAACTATGTGAATTATAAGTATTAACATTTAAATGTTTTATAACAGAAAAAGAATATGGGGGCGAAACTCAATCCAGCATTTCTCTTGTAGCTTTTGGAATGTGCGTATTACTTCAATCTTTAGTTCTGGTTTATGCTGCTGAGGATGAAACGTTCCAAGCCCATTTTCTTACCGTTTGGGCCTCTACTGGTGTAATAAAACCATTGTGCCACTATGAAGTCTATGCCAGTGTGGAATCTTTTGCCACCCAAGGTGGAAAAGCAAGTCATTTAGGGTAGCCGCCCCGAAGGCTTCTGCTGGGACATTTCACAGTTCCTCCCACTTTATATCTCAATTTTCGAAAAATAGAAACCTCCCTTGTTATCTAACTTTTTCTACCAAAATTTTAATCAAAATATGCATAATTTGAATCAGCTTAAAAAAACGAATTCGATCGTGTTTGTTATTTTACTATTAGTGCTATAGCGCAAAAAAACTAGAGAAAACTATCTGTACCGCTTTTGGGCGGACACCATGCTAAGTAAGTCGTTATTAAAAAATTAAAGTCGTATGTTAGTCAATAACATATTCATGTGGTTCAATCGAGATTAGTAATGAATGAAGCGCTCTCTGATGAACTGAATGATAGCTAGGAAGTAGCCAATAAAGAGGACTATAAATGGCACGTAGAACTGTTCTAGTTTGAGTCGAGCTGTGTCCACTATATGAACGGATACGCCTTGACTGTTGTAACTCAGCATGCATTGAGGTGCTTTGCGAACCAATTTCTTCCTCCAATAATCTTGCAGTCCAAACGCGTTCCACCAATATGACCTATGGAATCGTCAAAAATTCTTTATTTTTTCAACTGCAGTATTTTTTAAGCGGTTATTAAATATTTGAATGAAATATTAGTTTTTACGCTAGATTGAGTTTGTCGATATAAGGACTTCCTTTTGGAACTCCCATAAAGAAGTGTCGAAAAGCCATCACCTCTTGGCTCATTGTCAGTTGGCATGAATTGTTTGACACGGTTTTAAAAATGTAATTCAGTATGTATGCGTCTGGCTGATTTTACATTTTTCGAAAGTAATAGTACAATTTAAATTTAAAATTAATATATGTATAGATTAAGAGCTAATAAATTAATACCAGGACAGCAACAAAGTTCTTTTCATTAAGAACTTTCTGAACTGTTTTATCAATGTTTCCACTGACGACACAGACACCATCAGGGCAACGCCGCAATTTGTCTCCAATTTCCTTCGTTGTTCCCGATTTACTCTCCTTGTATATAATTTTGAAAATGATTTCTTCTTATAAAGCCATAAGAAATTTACATGTTGAATACCATAAAAATGATCTCTGCAGTGGTCCCTTTAAAAGTTGTCATTTCATATTTATGATTGGTCGCCAAATCTTGGAATGAGTTTATATCAGGCCTTTGAAAGACAAGCGACATGTAGGACGTGAGACAAGATGAATAGATGTTCACGAAACAAAAAGAAGCAAAACACCAGGTGACAAGCATAGCTTCTACTACTCGCTTAGGACCATCTGGGAACGTACCCCCTATTCAGAATAGTACACCATTTTGTAAAAATCATAATTTTATTATACAAAGGAAAATGTGTTGTAATGTATCTCACCGTGATTTGATAGGGTAGCCATTATGTACATACAGATATCACTCACAGTGGATATTCTCTTCGTGGAATTATCGTTTTCGTAAGAGTATTTGTTATTTAGAAAGTTGAATAGTTTGGCGCAACTAACAAAGACTATAATGCTAATTAGCAAGCCAATCCAAACCTTTTGTCATTGTCACATACATCAAATGTAGAGTTATTGATAAGCAAATAACTATAACAAACAGATTTGAAGTAAATGGTTGTATAAATTACATTTAGGGAAAATGTCATAAAATGACCAAAATCTGAAGTTCGGGGAATGGGATATCGAGCCAGAATACCAAATCCGTTACCCGCGATATAAATAGCCAAGTCAGAAATGTCAAAGCCTAATGTGCCTGAAAACGCAGTACAGGCTATATCCACTTCCTGTGAAATGTTATGATAAGACATTCAAAAGTATTCAAACTACAAAAAAGACACGTAACCTATGCCTCGGTTACACATTTCTATGGTCGATAAGACCGAAACATATCATCAAGCGAATGTCAATTTTAAATTCGCTTAAAAAATGTTTAAAAAATTCCTTTGTATGCTAAAACAAATGCCAAAGTAAAAAACACATCAGATTCAATTTTAAGAGAACAAGCACGCAAACATTTACTCCGCAATATGATCACCATTCAATAGCTATATTTTCTGTTTATTAAAAATAAACATATTATTAATATGTTTTTAAATTTTTTTTCACCTTTCTTTGTAGCTGTCCCCTCATTCCATTCCACGATCCATTCTTGAGTAGAACACCAAACGCGTTATCTGGCGATGCTTCCATGTCAAGACTTAAAAAATGCAATAATCTCAAATTAGGCTACTGGGTTTAACATAGTAAAAAAGTTGTTCACTTAGATGTACAAATCTATAAGAAATTGCCTGAAATTCAGAAAATTAGAAATCCAAAGCAGCATCGTGTAGTACATGCCTCCGTATCCAGTAACGTAGCCACTTGCATTGCGAAATACCATTGCTGAATATGATAGCTGTTACAATGAACATACAAAAAATCATTGTGTATTTATATCCTAGGTTGCATTTTTCAAATTTATTTTATAAGATTGCAAAGGCCAAAGCACGCTTTGAACGATCGTCTCAGATTGATTTTCGCCATAACGCAGTTACCTCACCGATGACCACTTTCAGTGTTTTGCCAGTTAAAGAATTGCTGCTCTTGGTAGAAAAAGGTGAGTTATCGTCCTGCTGCTGTTCCTCTTGTGCATCCGCTAGTATTGGCATTCTTGCTAAAGCTATCCCTATTATAACTATGAGATAAAATAGCTTATTCATTATCACTGTGCGCGCGTAGCCGCGAAATATTCGCTGCCTCGATTGACTACAAATAAATAAGATGCTTTGTTTTGGGGATTTGTTCTTTACTCGAAGTACAACAGTATACTATTTGATGATCGAGGACCGTATCCTTACTATAATACACTGCATGGCATAAAAGTTGGGGGCATGCGTGTTGTATAAAGCATTTCATTTAATTTCGTGCAATATTCATGTGACGTGATTCTTTAGTATTATAATTGTTTTGGGCGAAATAGCTTCGCCCGTTTTCAGTACATCGGTCTCTCGGTTCTATATAAGTTGCGTGCATAACGTATTTCAATCATATTCTGTTCATAGTAACATAATACATATCGCGCAGATAGATTATTGGCGTGTGTGTGGTGTGTGCATTAAATTATTAGATATATTGGTATTGTCGTTTAACCTTTTGAATCTTTCTTCTGAACCGGGACATACAAAATACTCCCTGGTTAGAACTTTGAACTTACACACAACTACCCAAAGTAATACGAACATACACCACAATCAAAATAAAATAGCCTCTAGTTTGATTTCTAAACTTGCCCACCAGCAATTAAAGTAATCTGATCAATACCAGGACACAAAAAAAAAGTTCTAGTTGAAATTCAAACTAACACACATCCACATAAAATAATCCGAAACCGGACAGTGGAAATAAAATAGTCCATCATCAGATCTTTAATCTTATACTCAACCACCTTAATAAAACCTAAAAAGACTCTGTACACTGGCAAAGATATTCCCAAAACAGAACCTTTTTTTACATCAACGCAGCCTCAAGGCGAAGCTGATAATTAGTGTGTAAATCGTCAATATGTCAGCTTAAGTTTCGACTATGGTTATTTGCGCGCCTGAGATAATTTCAATAATTTTGTTGAATGTGAATTCAAACTGGATTTCGGTTTTCTTTTGCTCCCATTTTGTGGCTAAACTATAGAATGCGACTACGCTTTTTCGTCAATTAGTTTAATCAAATCACTTAAATCTCTTAATTGAAAAAAACACGGGGTTTTGTATAGGAGATACTTAATTAACTTCAATCATTGAAATAACTTAATTTCTTTAAAGCATTTAAATTACTTAAATTCCGTCAATCAATGGAATAGAATGTAATCCCGAATGGACTTAGAAAAAAAAATCTTTAAAAAACTAAAATTTTAATTAGTTTAACATTTTAAGTAAATTAAGCGATATGACCATATTAACCCAGAATTCACCGAGAATCGAACCCAATATCTTGCTCTCAAGAGCCTAGTACTATACAAATGAGCCAGCTAGACAACGAAAACCCAGCAATTTATTAGCTAGTAAATTATGTATCTTACATACACATATATATATATTATATTTATATTATATTAAATTAAGTATTTTCATAATTTTAAGTATTTAAGTTTTAACGAAAAAGCGTAGTTACATTCTATAGTTTTACCCATTTTGTTGTTTGTAAGTTATTCGAGTTATTAGTAAATGGTAACCATGGTAACCAAATTAACGGCTTGTCATTATAATTAGTTTTCATTACAGATATAATTAGTGATTTTCAGACTTTTAGGGTTTGTGAATAATATATTGCTTAAATAAAATCAACAAGGAAAGGGGGTTATTATTAATTCTATCGAAAGCGTATTTGATCTTACGAACGCGTTCATAAATCGATGCCTTACTTTCAATGGTACAATCAAATAATCAATACATAATTAAAATAACATAATTAAAATCAATCATGACCGTATTATATCAGTTTCATTAATTCAATCAATTAGAATCACTAATTAACTTGAAACTCATTTTGGTGTATAACTAATTAGATTGGTAACTGCACTGCATTTACTTTTTTGCATTATTATCATATATTATATTCTTATGAAGGTCATCTTATTCATGTAAATTGAATAACCAGCAGAACTTGCATAAGTGTCTAAGTTACATAGCTGGTATTAAAAGAACACGGCGGAAGTTAAGAAGAATCTTAAATAAAGTATAAAAATAATAAGAAAAGTACACCCGAAATGTTTCACAACAAATACACGGAATACTAGACTAAACTACTGTATATGCAAACCGTTCTTTGTCAATTCTAAAAACTTAACTTGCGATGATTCAATTGTGTATGTGAAATAAGTGTATGTTTTGAGCCATCATCATTCGCGAAGCAAAATACACGGCTTCGAGTGGGGGAGTTACTTAAGTTTAGATGATTTATGTAGTAAGTATTATTAGAGTTTTAGAAATGGACTTAATATTAATATCTAATATATATATATATATATATATTTAATATCAAATTATATAAGTAATCTGTAGGGTTTGTAAATATGACATTGTTGGAATAAGTTAATGCCCTGTCAATAAAGTGTCAGCCGATGGGAGTCTTAGAGGTACCGCCGTTCAGACAGCATCCTGATCAAGGTACAAAGCCTACATGTTTGTTTTAGTTTAAGCGGCTAACGTGAGCCTTATTCGGCTTATCCGTTAACATAAGAAATAGACACTAAAGTAGCTCTATTAATTACATTAAGCACTAGCTTACCAATGATTCGGCTTCATAAAAAAACATATTTATAGTTCCGTGTTTTTTATAATAATTATAATAACAAACATTTTTCTGTTTTATTGTTCCTATCCGGCATTCCTCGTTTGGCATACGGACAACTTCGTCCGAGGCTTAAATAAGATTTATAAATACATACATATAGATTTCAAGTTAAATAAATTAAGAGACGAAAACGGTAGGCGTATACCGTGGTTTCACCTAATTCTTAACAAAATCTAACATTTAATAACGTCTTCATATTTTTCTTTTGTTCGGACTTTTTCATGGACACTACAGTACTACACTGAACACTGCACATTCTGTACGTCCTTTAATCGACCTACAATTGTATTGCTTTAAATCAAATTTAAGGAAACCACACAGTCTAAATATATGATGAAGTTCTATAGAATTCATCTCAGTGTACTGTACATTTGAATATTTTTATTTTGTTTTGAAGGAGGGACCAGAATGGCTGTAGTATGGTAGGTATGTGTGCATATTTTATGTCTGTATTAGAGATCCGTCACAAATCCAATCCACAAAATAATATACCTCAGGAAATATGCATGATACATGTGGGCAATGCGTCATGCATATAACAATTGCCCATTACAAATTATGTTCCGTGAATTGACAATGCCATGGAAGACATGCTTTATGCTACGGTTTTTTTTCATTTAAACCTCATTTTATTAAACATTGACATCAAGCGGCTCAACCCTTCCAACTTATTTAAAATATCATGTCCTTTAGTTGAATCGAGGTGTGAAACGATGTTAGAATTAGAAAGTTTTTTTTACAAACTGTGACGGCAACTGATTAAAATTCAAACATGTTTCTATGTCATTATTTGATATAGTTGTTGTTGCCATTTTCACCGTAATCGTGTATGCTGTTGCTGTCACTCAGTGTGAACATGTCCTATAACCTTTTAGGAAATTCAAACGTTTTAATTCAATTTATAATTTTATAATAACATCAAATAATGGCAAAGAAACTTTTTCAACCTCAAACTGGTTGTCATCACAATTAAAAGCGCTAAATTTCACCCAAGATTTCAAAAGGTCAAAAAGAATAGCATGGAAGTGAAGGGAGGAACGAAAGAAAAATAAATAAATAAAAGGAAGGGCGGAGTTTTCTTTGTCTATTCTTTTCCTTACTTATCGAGAGTGAAGGACCCCTCGAGTGTGGCGTATGGCACTATGGACGAACATCAATCGAAATGTTGAAAATTTTCTTTTGACAAATGCGGTAAGTTATTTGGGAGAGCAAAACGCATTACATTGAAAACTTAAAAGTTATTTTATTTATTTGGCACGTAAGAAATAATCAGTAATGGCGCTAAATAGACTCATCTTAATTAGAATTCGACCTTAAGATGTCGCTTTCTATGTTTTTTTATCATTTTACGATCAGAGAAGTGAATATATTCATAACACTATAGTGTTTTTATTAAAACGTTTGTACACCAAATGACGAACATCAATCACTTTTTTCTCGCAAATCAACGTACTAATAAATGTCGACGAGAAACGGATATATTGTTACGCCCTGCTGCACGAGTTACCAATGCTACAAAGTCTCAACTTTGATAATGACGTGTATACAGATCTCTAATTAGGACAATAAACTTGTTTCACACTGCTGCACGTGCGAGTTATCAACACTAGAAAGTCACAATTTTGATAACGATCTATGAACTAGAAAATTCTATATGTGTATTAAGCGAAATTGCACCATAATATTCAGAGTCGTTCAAACTAGAGAGTGTGTACGTGCTTCGCATGACAATAGTCAATCATCACCAATCGTAATTTTAATTACATTCTGCCAACTACGCTACTAAGTAAGTTATTGGGTGTAACAAAAAAAAATTACAATAAATATCTCAAAGGTAACGCCTTTAACCGTTTTTATAGCTTTAAAATATTTATTGCAACTATTATTATATATTATTGTAGTTTTTTCTATACCAGATTCATGTGTACATATACATTAAATATTTTTAACACCATTAGATGGAAGAAATAATCAATGTTGGAGGTAAGGAGATTCATCTCATTTACGATATTGCTCGACCTGAAGATGTGGCTCAAGTGGCTGAATTTTCATCGGAGCATTTTTTCAATACAAGTCCAACCCGTGAACTGGCCGCTTTCAATGATCCTTCCGATGAGACAGGAAAATTTTATTGGAACGAAGGTCGTCTTCAGAAGTGTTTTGATCGTCCTACTTCCATAGTAGTTCGGGAAAAGGCAACTGGAAAAGTGGTGGCCTTCCAAGCCATGATAGTGCAGGAACGGAATAATTTAACCAACAACAAAGACCCAATAATATTAAATAACCCTGAAAATTGTAATATTAATGATCGATCCACTGCCTGGCTTACTAGGGCTCTCTACGCCTATCTCAGCCGGGATGTAGATCTCTATGCCCGTTATGGAACGGACCGAATCCTCTGGCTGTGGTTTGGTGCCGTAAACAAAGACTACTGGGGCAGGAAGGTGCTTTCCAACGATAGGCCTGCCTTTCGTTCTCTGATGAAAAAAATTATTCGAGACACCGGTGTTGGAGCCTTGAAAGGTTATCCCTTTCACAAATACGCAACAACGGGTAAAGACTGGGAAATTATCCGATCGGTAAACTTTGAAGATTTCGAGCTGTCGGATGGAAAGAAACCTCTGGCTGGGGTTAATCTCGGTGGGCAACACATCGCTAAACTCGTAGCCAAACGTGTACCGCCTCTTAAAGAGCAAGAAATCCGCAATTTTAAACCGTCAATGAGCAGCAGACTTTAATTCAAAGAGAGATTTCAAAGTATATGTTTGATGTTTGCTTGATATATTTTTTGTAGTTTTCTTATTTGAGTAAAGCCAAATAAAAAAAATCATTTAAGTCAATAATCGTAGTGAACGTAACTATTTTATGTAGTAAATCTATGATCATTCATCCGTTTATATCGTTTCCTGAAGCTTATTTAAAAAATATCAACTTATGTATTATGCATTTAAGGGAGCAGTATGTTCTGTTTCGGTTATGCCCTCGTTGAGTCTTAGATTTGTCCTTAATATTTGTTCTTTATTGCAAAAAATTGATAACAATGACAAAAAGAGCTTAAAAAGTTTATCTTAATCTTTCAGTAGTATTTTAAATAAGTATATCGCACGCAAACTATCTATTATCTAAATGGGATGTCGACAGGTGAGGCCTACATGCTGATAAGCAGACCGGTATTCGAAAACAAGTCACCGTTCTCTTATTGAAAGAGGATCAGTTGCCTCAGTTTTATGTAAAGTAAAAAGCATGTTGTCATAGATCTAAAGTTGAAGGTGAGAAGAACATTTTCCTCTCCTATTATGCCGTTAAAAATTTCGCGATTGTTATTAAATAGCTAATTTCAAAACTGTTTTATTTTCAAATATTCATACTTTCATAGATATAAAGATAAGAGAGAGAAAGGTACATGCAGTAAGAGATTGTGTAAGAGAGATGGATAGCAGGATAGACTATGTCTATAGCTAGTAACTAAACTAGAGCCTTGTAGTCGTGTAATGATTCCAGGATTGATGGTAATTTACCATGTAATATATTATATTTTAATAGAACAAATCGAAATATGGCTGTATGATTTGATTTTGATGACTTTTGAATTATATTTTTTCTTTAGCATATAGCAACTAGAATAAGTTGCCAAGCAATTTTAGTCCAATTCACGGATAGAGACATTAATTAAAAAAAAAAAAGTAAATAAGTGCACTACAAGCAAACACATTCATATTTTTATCAGTAAAGGTTCCACACAATTTAAAAATAATATTACGCACCAAGAATAGTTCGCTCTTCATTGATTTAAATGAGGTAAGTATATATTTTCATGCAAACTCAAAAATCAAAAGACCGTGGCATTATTAACCATATCCGGTGAATTTTTCATTGCATTGTCGACAAATAGACATCGTGTCATCAGTAGTTCATAATTTATGAAGTGGTTATAAGAAATAAACATTCCTATATCTCTGTGTAGGCTAAACAGCCGACAAAACTTGCTATTCCGAGGTTGGCCCGAGATTGGCATCGATACATACATCAATTAATATGTTATATAGTTCATATACAATCGTATTGCAGCATAGGCCCACATATTAATGAAAAATGCAAATGCTATCAGTCAGTGATTCAAACTCGCCATTGCTGCTATGACGACTATAATCTATGCATGTATCTGCCCTATTTCAATACAAGTTTGATATGCTACCTTTGATGGTTTTTCTCAAATAATGCGCCATTGTATGTTTATGAAAAAATAGTAAAACTGCGCATGCCAATAGCCGAATACTATTTATTAATTTCAATGAAAAATATTTAATATACTTGAAAACATAAAACTACCAAAAATGTATCATATTATTTATTAATTATGACTTGTTGACTCTTATTTGGTATTCAGTTACTAATGTTAATAAGGACAATAAAAGTCCAGGATGCCTTCAATTAGCAATGCCAATTTAATAACACAAATATTAAAAAAAAATTACGAACTATTTGCTTTAATCTGGGTAGCGCTAGTAGTCCGGGCTATCAGTTTTTGTTAATTGACATTGTGGAGCTCGCGACAAAATCACCCCGTTCATGCATTTTTATCAGGGCCAGCTTTATCCATAGTCACATCAGCCACGTGCCGGGAGGCCACGGAACTCAAGGGGCGTGGTCAAGATACATTTTCTGTAAGAAAAGAAAATTAGTTTGTTATATTTTCAAAATGTTCAGTATCCCACGATTAGAAAAATGGGGCCGGAGGGTCCAGGGATCTTGGACTCACATTATATCCTCGATTTCCTCTTTTACCCAGTGATTTTACCAAATAGTAAGGAAATCATTGTTATGGTAGTTCGTCAGTCGAAACAAGCATAGAAGACCGCAAGATATTACAACCTTTTTAATTTTTAATTTATTTATTTGTAAATGTTTCATGAAAATTGTCTTTGGTATCAGTTGATACTTTGTCAACTTTGATGTTTAAAAAACTAAGTGAGATCACTTTTAAATATGTCAAATCGACAAACTTTTCCCCATTACCAGCACTCAGCCAAAAGATTTAACCCCGTATATTATTTATTGTTTGTGTTTGAGTCTTTTAAGGAGAAATAGAAGAGAAGACATCGCCTACATTTTTTTTTAGAATTTCAGTAGGGTAGTCGATCCTGCTAAAAACTAAAACAATATAGACGATCGCCGCTATTGTGAATACCCAGGTTTATCAAGAAAATCGTATTTATGTCAAACCCGTTTAGGATATCCACCCTCATTACGAAATATCATTAATGGAACATATTACATTTAATTACCGATATATAGCAAAAATATAATGCATGAAAAATTGTTTTCGATACAGTGGGTACCAGAATTATTTTAAGAAGAATTATATTAAGGCACGGCTTTTCCTTTCCCGTCGGCTATCCTTGCATGTTAAAAAAAAAAACAAAAAAACATGTCATTCTATAATGTGTTTTAAGTGTTCATGTGTAATTAATTAGAACGTGAAATGTGCATCTTCACTAGGGACATAAACCATGTAAGGGAGTGCGCCCTGTCTAGAATTTATTTTTTTCGTTCATAATTATGCGTTTTAAAGTGGTAGGAAAGACCGGTTTTAAAACGGAAAGAAACATCAGTTTGAGAGGGGCCAGAAATACCAGTATAAAACCGCACTTTAAACATTCCCCTTTCCTGTCTGTTGAATAGTCCGACGGGCCGAGCGTCAATTTAGAGTAAAGTTGACCGGTTAAAAACTGCCAAATTTAAGCGATGAAGCCGGTTTTTAAGGGATTAATACTCGTCAACCAAACTGGTTATATTATACAAAACCCGTCAGAAAAACGAGGATTATACCAGTTTCACTCCGCAAAAGTCGTACTAGGGTACTGTACGTACCTGAGCGATGCCTATTTTCAGTTCGATTCCCGATAAATCGTTGACCGAAATCAATAAATCGTTTACAATCAGGTTATCTTCCGTAATTTTTGCGATTATTTTTTTTAAATATTTAATTAAATTTTAAAATACTATATATAATACCCAATACTTAAAGTTTTTCTTTCTTGATGATTCGTCATCTCTAAAAGACTGAATAGGTAGTCTCAGTACAAAGGATACAGCTAGAGCTAGAAAGCAGCACATCAATCAATCTTTGGGGATGGCGATATATTTAATAAATAAAGCTTTAAAAACTGCCTCTCGCAATATTCTTTTGTCCCCTCGTATAAATAGCTCCTCACTTTGACAGGATTTGAATGTTCGCCCACCAGAAACTACTAAATGATGCCCTTGGTAACCATGGGAACATGGGCATCAAAACAGAACAAAAGAAAAAGCTGAGAAAAATAGCGCCTAAGTTTACATTGAAGACTTGTCACATTTTAAATCAAGTTCTGTATTTTCATTTTAAGTTATAGATTGTAATGAATATAGTTTCAGTGATGACTTTTTGATCTTGCTAACACGCAACAGCGTAATTTTTGAAATTGGTAGAATAAACGATTAAATTTATCCTCGAAATCAAACTTGTATATTTTTATTGTTTGAGTACACCAAATATTATGTAGTTAACAAAAGTGTGTTACGACAAATATTACTTTATTTAATATTGATAGTATTGATAATTATTTGCAATTGTTGATTTACATTACGTAATTTAAAAGACAACAACAAAACCAATTATAGTTGTTTTCTAATTTGAGAGAATTTTATTTGATTTTATTTTAATTTGAGAGAAATACCATAAATGCTGCATATAAATACACCAGAAAAATTTCTTCTGCAACGGTTTCCCTTAAAAGAACCAATTGTTAATTGGGAGAAAAACACGTGGAGAAAATATTGACGAAAAAGAAGGTGGCAAAACACCAGGTGGCAGCAATCATTGCTATGAATCGCCAATGACGGAATGGCCAGCATTTCGGTATTGCCCACCTATTTATAATGGGGTCAGAATAGACCCCCAGGATATCACCATGGATAGTATTTTCAATTTCTTACCGTGGCATGTAAGAGTGGCCATACATGCTTATATCACTCAGAGAAGTTAAACCAATCGAATCTTTTTGCTGGTCAAAATATTTTTTGTTTAAAAATATTAAAAGTTTGGCTAAACTATAGAATGATCGACTACGCTTTTTCGTCAATAAGTTTAATCAAATCACTTAAATCTCTTAATTATTATATTGAAAATAACATGGGGGTTTTCTGTTGGAGATACTTAATTAACTTTAATCGTTGAAATTACTTAATTTCTTTATAATAGTTAAATTACTTGAATTTCGTCAATTAATAAAATCGAGTGTCATCTCGAATGGACTTTAAAAAAAATCTTTAAAAAACTAAAATTTTAAACAGTTTAGTAATTTTTAAAGGAAATGAAGGGATTTGACTAAATTAACGATAGCATATACCGAGAATCAAACCTAATATGTTACTTACATGAGCCTAGTACTATACCAATGAGCCAGCTGGAAGACGAAAACCCAATAATTTTTTAGCTAGTAAATCACGTATCTTACAAACACACATATATAATATATGTATATTAAATTAAATTAAGTATTTTCATAATTTTTAGTATATTAAGTATTTAACGAAAAAACGTAGTTACATTCTATAGTTTTACCAGGACGGAACCCAAATTACTTAAGGTAATTAATGTATTATTAGTTATACATTTGTGGAAAAAATCATGATGTGACCATAATAAAACATTCGAAGAATCGGGTATGGCACTAAAATACCAAAATCGTCACTTATTACATAAATGGCGAGGTCTAAGATGTCATGAGCCACGAAAGCAGAGAATAAAGAACAGGCTATATCCACCTCCTTTTGTGTATTGACATAGGAAAAGGCATTAATGTGTGTCTTGACTAATTATAGAGAGATAAAAAAAGGTAATAATAATCCTTCGTTGAAGCTGTCCTATCATTCCAGTCCACGTTCCGTTGGGTAATGAACGACCAAATACATCACCCTTTGATGGCTCCGTTGCAAGACTTTAAGAGAAAAACATATCACACAGTTCGTGTAAACACTTTTAATGCATAAAAATACCCGAAATTTAGCAGTAGAGAAATCCAACGCAATTGTTCATACGCATAGCCTCCGTAACCATGCAGTTACATTGCCGCTAAAATCTCACAATACCATGGTAGAAACAGATAACTTTGCAATAAATAATGTAAATGAAATTTCAAAACTATTTTAATCTTTATTTCTAAAATGAATGAAATACCTGGCCGATAGAAGCTTTCAGTTCTTTCCCGGATGAAGAATTTTGATGGTTACCAAGCAGTTGTACCATTGCAACCCTCGCGATTATAACGACAGTATAAATGGACGAATGACAAATGAGTAACCTCATTTCCTAAAATATTTCTATGTGAAATGAAATATATTTAATATCTATAAAGGCTTAGTAAAAGTAAATATAGCATAACGACGGAAACAAATATAATTCCAATAGTAGCTTCGATTGGCCAATGAAGTTTCTTGAAAATTTCCAGAAGAGTATCCTTTTTTAAATATAGGCCTGTATGATTTCTGAAAAATATTATTTTACTAGCATAACCTTTTGTGGTTTAAGCTTTCTAAGGAAACACATTGATATTAAAGTGCTCAGCTCGAAGACGAACACTGAAATGCATTTCAGTATTCCGTTGGCTTTTAGGTGAGCCTATAGCCCTAGACCACTTCTGTGCAAGTAAAATGTTCTCTAGCGCTATTTTTTCTCGAGTTGGTTCTATTTTGATAACATACGCATGATACACAGGAAGGCAACCAGAAATTACTAAATGATGGTTAGTATAGTCATTGGAAACCAGGGGCTTTATAAAATCAAAACAAACAAAAAACTTGGTTGGATACCAAGAAAATGTGACTCTTAAGAAAAATATAATATTTGACTCCGTCCAGTCTATTGTTACATTGAATCCCTAGTCCCTACTATTTATGTCAAAAATATATCACATTGTCTATTGACATTGAACCGAAGTTATTGATTTTAGGGAGAAATTGAACCAGCTTTTTTCTCCCAGTAGGTCTCCAATCGATGTATACCAGGCCACAGTAGTTTATGTAGAACCTATAAATATTTATTTAAACTTAATAATAATTATAAACGCTTTGCTCTAAACGCTTTAGCTTGCCACTGAATGGACGAGTGGCTGCATTTTTCTCCCAGAAAGTAGTGGCGATATATCACTGCCTCTCTGGCTGCTGTAAGGCGACATTTGTCGCTTGACAAGATCCTAATAAATACGGGGACATACGGTACTTAATTATTTGGTACTTACGTAAATTAGGGAAACTAAGTAGCCGACAGCCGACTCCACTAATAACCTGTCCGATTGTGTCTTTCAGTTGAATTCACCACTCACTCGCAGGATTATTATTATTTTAGATTTGGTTGAAAAATATATGGTTTAATCGAGAAGCCCCAATGTATTTGTATGCTTTCATGATGCATAGCATATCAGCAATCGGGATTAACCTTGTGACATGTTTTTTTTTAGTAATGCGCTTTACCATGGAAATTTATTTATTATGAACTGAGGTACACCAGAGTCTGATGTTGTCAGCTGTATTTGAATTACCAATGTGCTCATAAATTCCTAATAGTGTTTCGATGATGACGAAGTATTCAAAAAATCAAAATTTTGTGGGTGCTACCTTATTTCAGATGAAATGGCTGTGTTACGATTGATTCATTGTTGTAATAATCAGTAATAAAAGCATTAGATCACATTTTAATGATAAAATACAAGAGTACACAAAACCATAGTCTACTGTGTTCAATGTTCAATGTATTGATTTCATTTACCTACAATTTTTTATCAAGTTCAGTCTATAAATGTAATTGCCATCCAAGGATTACATACCGTACCTATACGGTATATATCTTCTATTTATATAGAATATATTTTCTTTGTTAAGTCATTAGTCAAGCAAAACTAATTATAACTATATGCTATTTCGATTAGGATAGCATTTATAGTTATAGTTGGATACATTGTTATAGTTAATGTAGTCTATTTTATGAGTATACTTAATTTCTCTTGAATACCTGAATTTTAAATTGTTGTTTCAAAGGATTAAAGAAGGTTTGTTTCCCGGACAATAAGTCAATTACGAATGAAGCGCTCTCTAAGAAACTGAATGAGAGCTAGGACGTAGCCAGTAAATAGGACTGCAAATGGTACATAGAATTGCTCCAGCTTGAGTCGAGCCTTGTCCACTAATTTGACGTTTTCCCCCTGGCTATTGTATTTCAGCATGCACTGAGGCGCTACACGAATCAACTTCTTCCTCCAGTAGTCTTGCAATCCAAAGGTGTGGTACCACAGTCCTCTTTTGTTGTATCATAATGTAGATTAGAATTTGTTCACATGCATAGGATATTATTATTTGTTTATATATGGTGTCTATGTATTACGCTTTATTGAGTTCCATAACTAAAGGACTTCTCTTAGGAACTCCCATGAAATAATGACGATAAGCCATCGTCTCTTGGCCCATTGTCAGTTTGCTGTTTCTGTTTACCATGGTTTTAAATATGTAGTCCTTTGACAAGCCTAGGGGCTGATTTTGAATTTACAGTCATTTGGTTAAGTTTTAAAGGACCTAGCAAAAATAAGTTTTAATTTTATTTTGTTACCAGAACGGCAACAAAGTTGTTTTCATGAAGAACTTTTTGGACCGTTTCGTCGATATTTCTAAGAACGCAAACGCCATCATGACAATGTCGCAATTTATCTCCGATTTCCTTCATTCCCGACTTACTTTCCTTTAATATTAACGATATAAATTATTTTCTGTCGGAATTCGGCATGATGTCAAATAAAATTATGTTAAATACCAGGAAAATGGTTTCAGCAGTGATTCCTTTTAAAGTAGTCATTTGGTATTTGGGATTGGTGGCCAAATCGTGAAATGTGTTGATTTCTGGTCGCTGAAAAGTAAGCGACAAGTAGGATGTCAGACACGAAGAATAAATATTGACGAAACAGAAAGTGGCGAAGCACCAGGTAACAACTATCATTTTAACCGCTCTTCTACGACCTTCTCCGAATCGACCACCTGTATAGAATTTTTAACTGATAAAAAAGTAAAAATGAAAGAATTATTGTATACCGTGATTCGTAAGAGAAGCCAACATATGCATGCTGACTCTTGAATTATCGTTATTTTTATCCAAATATTTGTTAGTCACAAATATCAGGAGTTTCATTAGTCCAATGCAGACTGTTATGGAAATAATCAAACCGATCCAAACCTATATATTGTTATATTCGTATTAGACAATTCATTCTTTCATCTTAAGTAATGTTTAATACACATTAATAAGTTATTTACATTCGGAGAAAAAATCATGACGGGAAGTGGGGAATGGGATATCGAGCAAGAATACCTACACCATCACCCGTTACATAAATAGCCAGATCCACTATTTCATAAGCAATCGTACCGGAGAACGGCGAGCAAGCTATATCCACCTCCTAATATACATGTATAAAATCATTTAAAATGCATATAGAAATGATGTTTTGCACTAGACCCCTCTTTGAAGCTGCCCAAATATCCCAGTGTAAGATCCATTGTTTAGGTGTACGCCAAATGTATTATCTTTGGATACCTCCATGCCAAGACTTTCAGTAATCAGCAGCATGTATAATAAATAATAGGGAATAAATCATATTAAATTAATTTGCAATACACTACAATACAATATAGCCTACCTGAAATGTAAATGGGTTGAAATCCATTTTAATTCCTCGTACAAGTAACCTCCGTAGCCAGTTACATAGCCACTCTCATTTCGATACACTATGGACGCTACAGATAACTGTATAATTATTGTTAAAATGATTACATATAAACTGAAAACTGAAACTCCGGATTACTTTTACAATTTCAAATTTATTTTAGAATACGTATTAAATTCGCGCACCGTATTTATCAACAGTAAATAGGTTAAATACCTGACCGATGACCACTTTCAGTTCTTTACCAGATAATGAATTACTGATTAGGGCTAATTTCGAAGTAGAACTGTTCTGATACTGATGTTCCGTTGCATTCGTATTTGGCAGAATTCTCGTAACGATGATTATTGAGATAAAAACCATGAAGTAATAAAACTCAGTCATTTTGCTATGATTATTTTTACACTGCGTATTACATTTAAGTTATGAATATTTTATGAAAAGCTCATTACATGAAAATTAAAATATTACGACAGTAATTTAATTTAGACTGGATTTAGTAAAAGTGAGGACTCGTGATGATGATGAACTAACTGCAAATGACACAGTAGCCTTGGCATGTGTGTTATATATCTCGTGCTATATCCAAGCGAGAATTTTTAATTCTGCATATTTGATTAATTTGTGCAACATTTTCTGGATATATGTAGCACTGCTTACCATATCAGTATGTCGGCTGACCAGCACATTCACAGCATAAATAAATAATGCTGCTGTGTGACGCTGGTAAATGACATGTATAGGTAATGAGCAGTATTTAAGCAAAAAGTGTTTACATTTTTATTGAATCGAGCCAAAATTTACACCATACATATTCTTCGTATGGCATATTCATCAGGCTTACATATATTTTTTCAGCTTTATTTGCTACTCTATCACTGCATTATTCTACCGGAGTTTATATCTAGCTAATATTTCAATATCCGGGAGAGCAACCTGTTAAATAGCCATTAAATAATATTTTTAAAAAGCAACAACAAAAAATTATGAAAAATAGCATCAAAACAACGTTTATTTGCATATTTTATTATTACATTAACAGAAAAAAAATACCGTCAAAAATCACACAATATGATATGTTCCGTAGTGAAATATGATTGAAAATTTTTAGTACTTGTGTTGTCTTGGTAACCATCTATGTATGTTCTACTTACGTGTGTTCAGACCAAGCGCATTTTAATCGAATCAATCGGAAAATTAATTATTCAGAACACACCGGTTGAACCTGCGTGATGCTGATGGTATCTTTCATCACTCGTGTTCATGACGACATGAGAAATAAGCTAATATGGCAGTCCATCCCATCCGTGGGAAACTCCATATGGAGGAAAACAAATAATATATTTCAACATAGGCCTAATCACTCTTAAAAAATTTCGAATGTTCATCGATGTATGCGTTATTGTTAAACAGTTTATTCGAGGGAAATATATGTCTAATAATATTAGTATAAGAAAAAAAAATCTTTCGTTTTGAAGTACCGTATCCTTTCTTTCAATATTTACCAAACTACAAATGTATTTAAGAAAAACCAACATTACGGAATCTTAACAGTAATACGGTTCAACATCTCTTTGAAAATTGGCTTGTATGTTTATAACTGAGGTTCATTGTTTCTTATAACTCGATATTTGACGTTGACTTTTAACTGAAACTTTTTTTTTATGAACAAGTCATAAAAAAGTCATTTGGCACGGGTGCTTAAGAAGGTTCAGAAAACCAATTTGTCGTCTGTGTTTTTATAATATAAATATTCTTATCCTTTTTTTTATACTAGCGAAACTAATTCATATGGATGTCTGAGGTTTTAACCCGAATTTTTCTGCCTGAAATCATTCACAGCAGTTATTTCTACACTATATTATTATATATTTATAGTGCTGGGCAACGATTTTTTATAAATCCAACTAAATAAAATTGAAATATATTGTATTTTTATTTATATGTTTAGAACCTAGCATATTATGTTATAAGCAGCTAATCATGGCAATCGTGTGTTATTGTTTCTACTATTGAGTATGATGGCAGAAAGATATAAACATCTACTACCTCTACGGTAAGATACATAGAATAATATATAAATCTAACACCAGACCGCACACAAAGTTATACTTCTATGATTTATAAGCAGAGCAGCATATAATTTTCCGTCACCTTATATACCCAAAACGATTGGCACTAATTGCCTGCCGAGCGGCGCAGCGTCATCCTATAATACTTAATTTTCTCAATGAGAAATACAAAAAGAGAGAGTGCGCAGCCCATTAAAAGGATGACAAATGCGCCCGAAAGATCCTTTAAAGTGAGAACTCGAATAGCAGGTGAGTTCTTCTTATAATCTTGAAAGAGGCAGCCTTTAGCCGACGGCTGATAGCTCTTGATCCAGTGCATTGCTAACCCAGTATCCGACCACCATTGCATCCTTTCATAACAAACACATTATTTACTAATTCAATAAAAAAAGGCATAAAAACACATTTTATTACTTGTTTCTCACGGCATCCGTATAGCGCCAATTTTTTCGGAATAAGAAAACGTAAGTAAAATCTATCAGGTCATCCACGCGTTTATTCGAGATTGTGATTTTGCAATAACCCGCCTTCTTGTTTAATTCATCCAGAAAATAGTAAACCAGGATTTCATTCTAATTATACAATTCAAAAAATGATTATTATTATTTCAATTAATATAATAATCTTCTATATTGAATATAATATTGAAAAACTTGATTGTTATTACAAAGCTGGTAGCACATTTCCCGGAATACATCAAATCGAATCTCTGCTGTAAAGTTGTGTACATTCTTTCGGGATGCTCTCGAAAGAATTTCGCGAAAATAAATGCTCGTTTCTGAATCCTATTTAAACTAGTATAGTTCTGATTTTTCTACGAAATAAATACAAACATTGTTAGAGCTACATATACAAACGAAGTTGCATAAAAAAATTTATTATGGTTTGTGCTATTATTGCACAAATTTTAATAATTATTATTATTATTTGCTATAAATACTAACATCAAAATTTAAAAAGTTGGACGAAACGGTGTTTTTTGCAATTATTGGGTCCAAACCTTGGACATTGCGGAAAGTGACGTCGTTATGTGATCTCGCTACGGGCTTCAATGTAGGAATAGTTAAGTAGGAAATCAAGAGCGACGAATAGGCATAGAAGAGAACAAAAGAGGCCAAACACCAAGAGCCCAATAGTATCCTGTAAAATAATTTCTTGTTTCGAATGGACCAGGCGCCTTCATTATGCAAAGAAAAGACGCAGGAAAATAAAATTACCGTTTGGTTGTGGTGCTATTATCATTAATATATTGAGACCTGTGTGGCCCGTTATATTGGCCATGATGGCAAGGGCTCTTGCGGACAACTCGTTGAACGTGAAAGCATGTTCCACTGGCTGATTTGTATTTCCGTTTATGTTTATTATTTTGTAGTAGATCCAAGGAAAACAAGCAGAAATCAGTGTCATCGTTGCCAACGTGACACCAATGACTAGCCAAACCTAAATAATATATAAATAACTTTAACATTACCGCATATTTTAGTACTTAATATTTATAACCGTCGGTTGAAACGGGCGAATGGGAGCTAAGAGACGACTCTCTTCATCAGGCCAAGGGACCATAAAAGCAGTACCAGCAGAGTAAAGTGGGATTGAAATATCGAACCGACTGAAAAGTCCCAAATAAAGCTGAATGCTAGTTGTAGCAATATCTGCCTCCTATAGTGCATATGAAACATTACCATACCATATTCTGTTACAAAAACAGCAATCATATACTAACGTTTCTCATGAGGAGGTTAGCTTCTGCCTCAATCGGGCCAACTTGTTTTAACTCTTCTTCTACCGTATTGACAAACGAATAGCTATAATAATATTAATGATATAATATAGACTTGAGGCAACTATATTTAGCCAATACGCCATACGCACGTAAATTTGAAAACTTGAGAGAGGTACTGGCAAGCATCTGCAGAAAACCCACTGTACCGATATGTTCCGTCAGAGTTCTTTTCGATAATCATCGTAGGTGGTATCTGCGCTCTCAACGAATAGTCACCAAACAGTACAAAAATAGTTTATTCGGTTAGGTACAAGGTTGAATAGTGAATAATAAACTACAATAATATGACTCCTTACGTGAGTGGCTGCTATGCGTAGGTGAGCTCCATTCAGTTCTTCTAGAAGATCTTCATAAAATGTCTCCGTGAATTTGATTGAGTTTTCATCAACCAATTCTTTAGCTTTTAGACCAAGTAATAAGGAGGGTAATAAAAACATTGAAGAAATGATGACAAATAAAAGAACCACCTTCATTGTATTAACTATATATTTAAGAGAAAACCGTTGAGCTTAAATCATCGTCTAAGAGCGCTCTACCAAAACGCTCTGAATCTCACCACAATCATTTAACGTACTTTATAGTTCAAATAACCCCTTTATGCCATTGCGCTTCAACATTTTGTAGTCAATAGCAACTACGCTGCTACTGCTATACTGCGTTTACACATACATAAGTGATTATCGTTGGAGGGTAGTCTACCGCTTTGATGCCATGTACCACTGCAGCAAAGTTATATGTCATATGAGGTTTGGAAAGGTTCGAAGTGTCAAGCTTTCTTTTAAAGCCGGATTTCGTGATATCTCGACGCAATCATAGAAAATTTAAGAGCAGTACAGTACAGCATCTAGCCATTAAGTATGCCGATATTCGCTATTGAACTTTAGTCTTTAGGACTATGAGTTAGGCTGTTTGATGGGCGATCGTGATGGTGCTAGCTCCAGCTTGCTAAATGCATATATTATTTGACGCCTATGTAGAAACCCATGGGCACAAAGTCGCAGCAGCTTGTATTACCGAATATATCAGACTTAAGATCGATATGATATGGAATATGATAGGAGTATATATTCTTAATTTGGGGTCAAAGGAATGGCTCTGATATTTTCTTTTTAAAGTAATACTTTATTTAGATAAGAATTTGAATTGAATCGATGACTTGATTTCTGATTAAAATGAATTGAAATTCATATATTACTAAAAACTTATCGATTGCTATTCATATTCGCTATCCCAAAAAATCCAATACCGTATGAGTCGCAGATTAGTTACCACTACCTACCTCCAGGCCATCAAGAGCTATCCTATCTTTTTTGTAAAGCATTGAAGAGAGAAATATTTTGTTATCAAAAAGTAAAAGATAAGGCACTTTTTAAAATCGTCCCGACAAAAAGATAAAGATACTATCTTAAAAATAAGATATTTTAAAAGATACAATATAAATACAATATAAAAATGGGAAAAGAACTGCAATTCCGCTCAAACAGCTGAAATAGTCTATTCAAATGATTCGTATCAGAAGGAGGTTATGTCCGGGGGGGGGGGGGTGAAATCCAGAGAAAACACGTGTAAATTTGATTTCGTCTCCTTTAACAAAAATCTCGATCAGAAGAGGACAAGCTAGCGTTCTGAATAAAGAAAACAAAGGCGTTAAATTCTCATTTTCTCGGAGGGGGCTCTCCGTATATCTCTAATGGGGCTCAAAACCGGAAGTCCATAAGACCCTGTACATTTTTCCTTTCCCGGATGGAGCTCGAGCCCCCGAGAGAGAGTCTGAATACCGAAGAATAACTTTACATTCATGCCTTGTATATTTATTGTATATTTTTAGCTTGTATTACTTAGGACATTTTTCAATTCTTCGGCATTCAAAACTCATTTTGGAAATGAAAAAAGCTTATTTTTTCTTGAAATCCGTCGCAATGACACCCCAAGTGAATACACTATCCGCCAAGTGAATCTGAAAGTGTAGCTTCTCTACACCCCTCATGCTGGCGCAGTAGTCGCACCGTTTTAGTTACTGTCTTCACCCTTCCGTCTTTAGAAATCTCTATAGCCATTGAATTTTCTAGTGCAATATATGTCAAGCACTGAAATTAAAATTTGTGTCATCCTTGGTTCATGATGTATGAACCATGGATAATTATAAGCATCTCTGTACATCTGTGTAGTCTTTACAACGGCTGGCGACGAAACTTGCTAAATTCTATGGGCGGCCTGATAAACTGGCTTTTAAATTATACATTATAGAAATATATTGTGTATTTAATATACAATAATCATATTTAAGTACAGGCCTAGATATTTAAAATAATTTATTAGAAAAAGAAGCGTAGTGCGTGATTTAACATTTCAAACGCACAGTGGTTGCTATGGCGACCATCTTTGTATCTGCAGTTATCTGCTGCATTAAATACAGACCTGCTGAGTTATTACACCCTCGATGGCTTATATTTTTTTTAATTGGGCTACTGTATCCCCAACAAATTTGAATTTTGTTTTTAAAAAAGAAAGCCGATAAATGGTATGTCAACAAAGAAGATATATAAGAATAGTTTTTTGAAACATTAAAGAGGACACAAGAACAAATGATTGCCGGATCAATCATCATAAATATTTTATCGGCTGGTGATAGGGCGGGATTGAACGTAGCTCTTGATGCCAGGCACCTCACCAACTCGCTCAATCAATTTTTCAAGATGCGGAGCGTTGATCAGTATTCCGTCACCGCACTTGGCCATCAAAGGAGTCGTCAAGAATGAGAAATAGGCAATGTCTGCCCATGTCATCTATTGAAAGTAAATGTAATTATTTTTTTCTTCACAGCTTTTTATTTACAAACTTACAGAGTTGCCAACAAGAAACCCCGTTCCGTTCTTAATCAAGTGCTCTTCAATCTTTTCAATGTGAGCCTTTAGAACCGATTCATAAATTTGGTCGAACAACGCTTTCTGTTTGGCATCATCTGTCTCCAAGAGGGGCTCCCTCATTCCTTTTTTGTTTTGTTTAAAAACGTTATCATATAGGAGTTTATCATATTAGTAGAGCTTATATAATACCTGTATGAAGGTCGTAAATGCAGTCGCCGTACATATCGACCAACGCCTCCTCCCAGTCATCTTTTCCGGCCAGTCCGTGCTGTTTAGCCAAATAGCGTGAAATAGCTCTGGATTGGGCCAGTATCTTTCCGTCAACCTCTAAGATAGGGACTTGACTGAATGGCATTTCTAACATATAAACAAAAAATAAAAAAACATCAAACTATTGCATAGGTTCCTCTAAAGATGGAACTACTGTATAAATTGAGATAACATTTTTTGATAAAATATAAATACTATCCCCCCCCCCCACCCTCCTTTATACGAGCAAACTTACGAGACTTGATTTGAGGCCATTCTGCTCGTTCCAAACGGAAATCTTCAAAGGGAATTTCTGCATGATGAAGAATGAGCCGAGCGATCTCAGCTTTGCCACGTAGATTGAAGTACGTTAGCTTGTAATGGACCATTTTGGTATTTTTTGTGTATTCGTAGTGACAGTGCAACTGGAAAATAAGCCGGTCTATTAGACTGATTGGAAGAAACTGATGCAGTGTTGCAGTGCAAGAAGCCGTTCGTGACAATTTACAACTGTACACTGAAAAGGAGGTGTGTCCTAAATTCTTTTATTTTATGAACACTTCACGATTACTTATTGTATGCATTTAAAAATACACGTATTGCTGTTTTCATTGTTGCCAGCCAATATCCGTATTATGCTGCTATCTAGCGACCGTAAATGGGTTTTTTTTCAAACTTCGAAAGTTTGAGTGTGAGAGGGGAGCTGTATTTAAAAACGGTAACAAAGTCAATTATAAAGTGTGTTTTTTAAAACTGTATTTTAAAGCGCAATTTTTAAAATGGTTCTATTGTTTTGCTGGTGATATTAGTATTAGTAATACCTTGAATTTTTTTTTCTTACATCAATAGGTTACGATAGCAAATAGTTAACGATAACAATATGTAATAGAACTATGCAAGTGTCGCTTCGCGCACGCACCCTCGGAATCTTCATATAAGAGATCCAGAAAATTCACAAAAATACGAAAAATTCCTGAAAATGCGAGAATTCTCGTTCGCCCTATAGAAGGGATGAGTCAACAACCCCTTGGTAGAATGTAGATAAATCATTTTATGGAACAGTAGTCTGATTCTAATGATTACATACTAGAATGTTTATAAAACCAAATCGAGTTACACTGTCTATTTAGTTTGTTAGTTTAAGTGAGTGACCCCCACAGCTTCTCTATCACGCGACGGAGCTTGTTCAACTCACTTTTTTAAGTCCTCCTTTTTCGCTTATGCCTCATGGAATGTCCCATGAAACTTTGAATTCCCAAAGCACCCAAACTCTAAAGGCTTAGTCAAGCCCTGTCTCCATGATAGCCATTGAATCCTACCTGAATTTCCATGAAAATAATTCGGAATAGGTAGGTTTTATCTACTATTTATTTTTTTTACTCATGCATTGAATGACATGTCGGACTTCCCTGTGACCCAAGACAGAACGGACTTATGAGTAATTTTAAACTGAAAATCCGAATTTGAACAAGGAAATCCCATTAGTAAGTTAGGGGCAACCACAAAACAAGTCACACAATTGATCGATCAAATAAAAAATGGACTCAACCAATGAGTTTATCAGTTAATAACTGAAATATGAAGATATTCCTATACGATAGGTAGATTGGATCTGTATAATGTGTGTTTGAAATGAGTTTGCTTGGAAATCAAACTTAGATTATCAAACACGTAACATTTTGTATTAATTAATGTAAAAAATCGACAAAGTGTCGTGACGTGAAGGACATCAAGCCGCATTCTCTTAGATGCATCTGATATTTTATATCATACAATTCCTAAAACTTGGATGGAATAGAGTGCAACGTAAGGCCAGCAGCGCATCTTCATCACCTATTTTGTTTTAATCCAAGGCCGGCAGTTCATTCCATCTCGACTTTTGGTGATACCGCACACTTTCTGAACTGTAATAAGTGATTACTGATTAGGTTTGCTTATTTCTTAGACTTCTTTTTTCTATATAGAACAAAACGATTTTAATTGAATAATGAAAGAGCAGCAGATGATGGACCGCCTTCTCCTTTCACTTCTTTACTTTCCCTTTTAAATTTTTAAGCGTTTGCATGAATCCTCATTTAAGTACCAACAAAATGGATCTTACCCACAAAACTGTTACTGTGGCTTTTTTAATAGTTCAAATAATTTTTTCTTTAAAAAAACAGCAGAACGACTTGGTAGTCGTAAAAATCAAATAAAATACAAGTAGGTAAATATCCAGGAGAAACAGGAAAGATGAGTCGATAAAGAGTCCCTCAAATGCCCATAAGCGGCATTCGTTGGTACACTTTCTGAAGGTCTAAACTTATTGTTATCTGTTGCATCCCTTCACTTGTCACACAATATTAGTGTCTATCCTACCGCCAAATATAGTTTCCTATAGGTACATTATATGCACCTGGATGGAGAGATGACAGGATTTCGCCTCTCTAATTTTATTTTTTAACGCCTCTCATCCCTTTTCCTTTAAAGGTCGACCTCTTGGACCTTCACTTTTTGAGTTTGAGTGTTGTTCTTGGCCAGGCAAAGTGACTGATATAAAAAGGGGTTCTACTCTTTCATAAGGTAGCTCAATCTTAAGTTGAACTTTGAATAGAATCCTTCTCCAGTACAAAAATGAAATTGGTAAGCAAAATACTACTCTTCTTTTACTTAAATTGTCTGTTTACAATATGCATCTTTTTAAATACTTAGTTGGTGATCTTGGTCGTTGTTTTCTCCGTGGCTTTTTCGGCTGAGTTTCATAGGAAGCCGATCGCCATCCTGAATTCCGTCAATCAGATGAATCTCGATGGATCTTATGTCTACAGGTACTTTCTAATAAGTCAACCTAAATAGCTTTAAAAAATATATCAATATTTTTTTTAATAGCTACGAGAGTGAAGATGGTACCAAGATGCAAGAGAGGGGTTTCCAGAAGAGAGTCGGACCCAAGCCGGAAGACATCGGTACAGCATCCAGCGGATCTTACTCTTACGTTCAACCTGACGGTGTTACCGTGAGTGTTACGTGGACGGCGGATGAGAATGGTTTCCGAGCCAGTGGAGCCCACCTTCCAACAGAGCCCCCGATGCCGGCACATGTCGTTAAGATGCTTGCTGATCTGAAAGCTGCCGGGCGCCTCTAAATCATACCAATATTAATCCCACTTATACCGCGCATTTATAGGGAACCTTCTGCTGCCGATCCCCAGTATATCGCTTTCTGAAACATGTAAATCTGTACAATAATACATGTGCAAAGCTTTTTTCTGAGAAAAACAAACGAAATGTGTTTTCTTTAAGCAAGTAGTAGAAAATCCGATTCTTCCATGTGTAATCAACAAAATATATGCAAAATTTGCTCGTTATATAGCTAGAAACCGTTGAACGAAAAGGCAATATATTTATAATAAGAAAAGCCGCGTATAGTAAAAAAAAAATTGATCGGGACGTATTATTCAAGTATATTAAAGCTCAGAACTTGAAGGAAGTCTTAAGCTTTAAGAATGAACTATATTACCAATATTATATCAACGAAAACGATCACACACTTCTATTTTATATACTATGTTGTTTTGGAAATAATATAATATAATATAAAATAACATAAATAAATCAATTTAAGACATGTATAAGGCATGAATAACTTAACACTTTTACGAATGGTCTTGTTCTTGGACTGGGCTTTCGAGATGGTTATGCCATATCACCAGCCATTCCCTGAAATAGTATAGCAGACATCGAAATCAATTTTTAACTCGTTTTGAATTAAGAAAATAGTATAGCACACATTTTAACAATAGATATTCCACAACAAGAACAGCACTAAAGTAATACTTGTGCAAAGTTGCACTGCTTCATTCATAACTGACGTTTAGCCGGACTTGTGCGCCCAAGAAAAGTAGAAAAGCTAAACCCCCGCAGCATTCCCATGTTACAGCATAGTTTTTCCGCGAAACCTATTGTCTGCTAAAAAATCAAACGCCTCTACATCCTTTCGAGTATGACATACTTCCACACTCGGGCATATTTATATTTTAATTTAGATGGGTGCTGATAGGGCGGACTTAAGCACAACTCTTGTTGATGCCAGCAGGTATATTCTCCCAATTCTTTCAACCAATTATTTTAGGTGAGAAGCGTTCATTAGCACTTGCTTGCCCCATTTGATAATCAAAGCAGCGCAAGAAGGAGTAGTAAGCAAAATCTGCCAATGTGACTTTTAAAGTATAATTATTCATTAATTATTGAAGTATAATTATTCATTCCCCGTAATCCAGTACATAACGTCATAGCTTAACTTTTGCAATTCCATATAACAAGCTCATACATGTGAACCTTGAACACGGCTCGTGGCTGTAAATTGTTACAGACGCACTCACAAAAGGTGTGTCAAACTGCATTCTTCTACTAAAAAAATTTTACGATTGTACATTATTCTTAACATTTTTTCATTTATATTTTTTTCTTAGAAAAAAAACCGTTGCCAATGCCAATCAGCGTTCAATGCTGCCATCTAGCTGTCGTTAATATGATTTTTTACAAATCAAACTTC
Source organism: Chydorus sphaericus (assembly GCA_030141595.1). NCBI lineage: Eukaryota > Metazoa > Arthropoda > Branchiopoda > Diplostraca > Chydoridae > Chydorus > Chydorus sphaericus. The sequence goes on from CM057933.1 coordinate 8,700,720, forward strand.
GGGAAATTGTGTATTACACAGTATCGGACCTATCGGTCATTCTAATTATTTAAAAAAAATCTTAGGCTAAATTGTTATGTGTGTCTACATTTTTTCCGTCAATTTACTTAATTTAAATTAATGACTTTTTTTATTCTTTTAAAGTCTATGTTCAGACCTCGGTATACCACTACTCGCATAGCCAAATGTGGGGTTGAGGTTGGGAAAAATGCTTAATTAAATGAGTTTAAAAGTTTAATGTGTTAAATTTGGTAAATTATTGAAACCAAATAAATTAGGAGGATTTATTGAATTGTGAGTTTTCAGTAATACAGTCTTAAAAGATAAATCTAATATAGTAATATTTTAAAAATATTCAGTTAGTTAAGATAACTTTATTGTTGACTGGCTTGTACTATATGCCTATATCAATAAGCAAACAGACCGATTGCATATCGAAAATTTATTTCCCCCTTAATTGAATATTTTACATACACATACATTCCCCTTTATTTATTTATTTAAGTACGTTAAGTATTTTCAATTCAGAAAATGAACGAAACAATTGCAAGCGCAGAATATTACATTAGTTTTATCGACAAGTAGTTTTACTTTAACCATAATCGAATTTAAATAATGAATCAAGAGAGTGAAAACCACCGTACAGGTACCTACACGGAAATGTTCACCACCCTTATGGGACATCCTGTGGTATCAGGTGCACATTTCCGTACGTAGGATACATGGTACGCGTAGAAATGATAATCAAATGGGTCAAACTAATAGCAACCAACGCTTTTTCGTTTTAATATACTAAATAGTATTACATGTGTATAATATATATCTGTTTATAGGATAAATAATTCACTAGCAAATAAATTGCCGAGTTTTTATCGACCACTTGGATCATTGGAATAGTATGCCTACTTAGCTGCCTGAAATAATTAGGAGATTTCAGCGATTTCAAATTGAATTTAAGTAAATTGACGAAAAAACTAGGTTTACTATTAGGTATTGATATAAGAGTATATACCTATATTATGTATAGGAATGTATTCCTGCGGGATTCTATGAACTATGACAGACATAATACGCATTCTTTTATACTCTTTGGGTTAATTCTACGACATACATATATGTCTATATTATACTATCACTGATCATTCATACTTAAGGCTTGAAAATAAGTGCAAAAGGGAACCGAAAAAACCTCCGCAAGGATGGAAATTAAGGTGAAATAATTGTAATGAATACTACTGCAACGTTATAGAAAAATGATTTTTCTCGCCAAATTCTAATTAGTCAACAGGGAGAAAACATAACAATAGTATTATAAATTGATTGCCTATCATACACTTTTTATATGATGCAACATTTGTGCATTAAATTTTTTTCTTCTTCTTCAAAAACAGAATAATTAGGCTATGAGTTTAAAAGAACCAATCATTTCCTAGCCTAAAGATGGCCTTGCTATATATTGTTATTACGTTGTACGTGTACAGTAGGCCTTTTAGCTTACACATCACAACAAGGCGTTGCCATCGGACAGAAACGTCGACTGGTGATTGGAGATTGATAAAACATTGATTACAGAACCAGCATGAAACAGCCTATATATATTATAGCCGACTATACATCAGGGATTACATTTCAGATTCAGCAGACCAACACCTCCAAAAACAAAATCTTCTATCAGTATGATTGATTTCGTCATATATATTCTAGACACCGTCTACCAAACCTTTATAATCAATAGAGTTAAGAGATGGGAATTACCAATTTTCGTATTAGAATAGCCATTGCTAATGTTGATGAATATAAATATTCGTTATTGAACTTTTTTAATATTAAACTTTTTAAGTTTAAAAAACCCTCAGGAATGCTATTTTGGCACATTAAAAATGTATAACAATAATGCTGAGCTCATCTTTTCTTATTGGCTACATCATGGATAGAAATTCCTGCCGTCAGCAGCAAACAGATGTTAAAGCTATTTGAACTCGTTCCCTCACGATCCATATTCATTTATTGACATCACGATCTGGTTTTCATATCAATCGAAAACAGCAGACTTTTGGAAAAGGATGTCAATCTGCTGCTATTTGCAATCAATAACTCACTTCTTGGCACGTGCGAAAAAGCAACTCAGCTCCATCGACGATCTCCTTTTTCAGCTAATCATCGATTTCAAAATTCAAGACCTGCTCTTTTTTCTTATATTTGTAAATGTCATCATCAAAAATCTCATTTGTTTTTCATGTCAAAGTCAAATTTTGTAAGGATAGCTCCTCCCTCTTTTTGAAAAGACACGCCCCAACTCACACTTCTATCCCCTCTTCTTCTATATTATAAACGTCGTCTGCTTCGCCCAATATGAAAATTCCCGCCCATAGTCGAGGCCCATCAGTCGGTGTCCGACCGTCGCTCCGGCTCCATTGCAAAAACATTTCTTTCCTGACAAGACATTTCTCAGTATAATTACACTATATTCAGTGCATACTTATTGTGATGGACTGTACATTTTGACATACACATACTGGATTAATCTATACATTGAAGATCTCAACATCATTCATATCAACCTAAAGGTAAGCCTGTTCTAAAGTTACATTAGAATAATTTGATGTTATGTTGAATCCCCGGTAAAAATGTAAAGAAACCTGGGAAGTATTGTGTTATAGTACTATATGAGTTACTTAACCCAGTTAATACTTGACAAAAAGTCAATAATAAAGCATTAAAATCTACAAGTTAAATTAGGGTAGCCTTGTAGCCATTATCATCATATAATTAAAACCATATTTCAATAGTAAAACCAGTTTTCAATTATACAGTTTTAAACAATTAGACTACTTGTGATAAAATAAACTAAATGTGTAGTATAGGTCAGATGCCAAATAATCAGAAGCACGTGCCATCCGGTCCCTATTGCCCTTCCTGCCAATACATATCAACAAATATCTGTTTATCTATCTACACATTTTACAAAATGTATGTATAGGCCTATACTATATACATACATACATATTCTTATAATAAGAAGAAGAGGGTGTATATAGACATGAGGCGGCATTGCTGGCTAGCGCGCTATAGCTAACTTAGTGGCGGCACAGCGGCAGCGGAAAAACAAAACCCAGAGAGAGAGAAAAAAAAATCTGGGACTGTCTGGCGCCAGCCAAGCAGGCTCCCAGCGCTCCTTATATATATATACTACTATACCATAGCTCTTTTCTATTTTTCCCCCGTCGTCGCTTCTTCTTCTTTAAACCCCGCGCTCGCTCGCGCGACTCTTTGGAGCCCCCTTACAAAAAAAAAATGTTTTCTTGGAATAAATGCTTATTGCGCGTAGACACCTGTTGTTATGTCTACATAGCAGCTTCTATAGCACCGCGGTAATGAATTTAGTTTATACAAAAAAAATGTAAAGATGAATTAATACAGTATATATAGGAGCTATGCGATGGGAAGTGAGGAATATAATTCGTTGTAATATGTGAATGAAATCTGAGAAGGGGAGAGCTGGCGCCAGTCGCCCCCAACGTGGGACTTTTTTAAAATCAAAATATTTCATTCCGATTTCTTTATATAAACGACTCTCTCTTTCTTAAATAAATTCTATGAGCGCTCCCCCTCCCCCCATACATATATATACTTAAATGTCTGTGATTTTTAAAAAGTCAAATATCTCTAATTGCTGTCAACGTAGCACCCTCCCCCCCCCCCCCAAAAAAAAAACAGAATATATTTTAAAGTCTTTGATTATTAAAGTCCAATATCTCTCATAACTGTCAACAGATATAATAAAATATGATTTACTGTTTGCTCTGTCAGAGTCACAGAAGAAAACGATGACAATATTGAGTTTCAAAATTTGGTGTGTGTGTCAACACAGACGACATTTTAGAGATAGATCACATACTGCTTCTCTCTGTACAATCAAATGGGACATGAAACTTGAAAAACAAAAAATGCCGAACAAAGGTTCGTGTCACGAAAAAGGCGGCATTCTTGTGTAACATATTAAATATATATTCAGTGGACAGTAAACATAGGAGACCATTTAGCCAGGTGTTGATAAAGCACGGTAGCTGCCAATCAGCAATATATGTATAGTAATGGTTAAGTAAAAAAATAGGGGAAATGAGGCGGCGCCGGTAGCGATTATTATGTCGCGCGCTCAACTTAATCCGGAGCTCGTGCTGATCCGCACCTGCTCTCGGCTTATGAAGAAGAAAAAAAAACATGTTTTAGAGCACGAACATGTAATAATACAAGCTTTTTCTTATACATTATAAAAAAAGAATGTTTTAACAACTCTTTCAACACCTGTCAAGCTTTTTTCTTTCTTTCTTCATTCTTTTCGTTACATATTTTTCTCCAGGTGTGCTATATAAGATCTATATTTGACCAGCTGAGTTTTGAAACAATTAAAAAAGAGAGGAAAAACTTGTTAGTTTAAGATAAATGTATTTATAGGTTCTTTTGGCTTGCTCTTCCGCTCATTGCGTCAATATAACAAAAATAAGCAGAAAATATAAGAGAGAGAGAGAGAGAGAGAGACAAGTTTAGAAGCGCTTTTTTCGCGCCGTGTTGAAAAAAAAGGTTGTCCGAAATGGACGGGCCAGCTGGAACATCTGTTGGACTATATATACTATATAGGCTGCCCATTTTCTTTCGTTCTTCTTTTCTTTTTCTTTTTTGTTGATACAGCACAGGAAGCGCGAACGACAGCTCTAGCCATATGGTCTGCGTTAAAGGCGAAAAAAACACATTTTTTAAACAAAATGGCGCGATTTATATATTTTCGATAAAGGAAAACGGTGTCACTTTCCAAAATGTTGGGAAAATAATACCGTATGTTTATGAGAAATTTAGTTTTAAATAAGTTGTGTATTACTATATTTTAGTTTCATTAGATCAACTTAGGCTTAAGTATTGATCACTTTTAACATCCCCCCCCCCCCTTAAAAATATTTTTAAGTAGATAACTCCTCGACTTAGGCCTAATACTGTTTAAATGTTATACTTTAATAGCGGTTTTATTTATTTATTTGTATAGAAAAGATGCCTATGGGATTACTGATGCGAAGGACTGGTAATGAGTCATCGAATAATCCATCAGTTCCGGATGAAATGGGCGACAGGATGCTAGCGAGCTCCTCATCCGCTTCCAGGTGCTCGACTGACGAAGGAGAGCTCTCCTCTCCGACGGATTGCAGTGAGGACAGTGTCGAGATCCGGCGGACGAGCATCACAACTAATAATAAGGCTCATCCGCTTCCTTCCGGAATTATCCGACCTTCGGCGATCAAGAGGGTCAGCGAGCACCAGCATCCCTGGATGATGGGTAGCAATAGCGATCATGTGAAGCGTATGAGGCGCTCTCTATCACCTGCTCCTTCTGCTGGATCATTCCCTCATCCGCCTGCTGCTTTAATGGATTTGGAGAGGATCGGTCTCCTTCAGCATTGGGCGGCGATGAAGGCGGCTGCTGCTTCCTGGATGCAGCTTCCAGATCATCCTATAAATCCTGCCCTCTTCCATAATCAGCATTTACTGCCTTTTCAACATCATCATCATCCGCCTTCAGCCAGCAACCCTTATTTTCCTACTCTCAATCCGTACCTGGTGCCTTACCAGTCGCATTACGCAAGCATGTTACCTCATCATCAACCGGAAGTGCCTCCGATTCCGCCGCCTCCGCCGCTACTAGTGATTCCAAAAGTGGAGAATCTTTCGACTAATAATAATAACACCAACCGGAAGATTATAAACCGAAGTAATAATAATAAAAAAGCGGCCACAATTCCAGCATCTTCGGCATCTTCAGCGTCTTTTAGTGTGGAAAATCTACTCCAGAAACGGATCCAGCCGGAAGAAACTGTTGAAATTAAACCGTAAGCTCAAATTTTCTAAAATAACTTAAATAAAACACTTATTAATTAGCTTTTTATTCAACTTTCAGTGTCACTGTTAGGCCGGCTTCATCTTGTTATCAAGAAGCATCAGGAAGTAATAGTCCCGATGAAGCCGGTGGATCTTCTTCCACCCACACCGGAAGCCGGAACTACAAGAATATGACGAAAGAGAGGAGGATGCAGGCGAACGCCAGGGAGCGAACCCGGGTGCACACCATCAGCGCCGCCTTCGAGGCGCTCCGCCGGGCCGTACCGTCCTTCTCTCACGGTCAGAGGCTGTCTAAACTGTCCATCCTGCGGGTGGCTTCCGCCTACATCGCCGCACTCGGTGGACTGGCCGGAGATGACGACGATAATGACGTAATAATAATGAATCGAGCAGTTCAAACGGTCTCTAAAACGCTCATGACGGAGGGTCAAATGCTGCGCCGGAAACATCCTTCATCAACACTTCCGGCCGGAAGAGATAATAACTGTGAAGATGAGTCCTGCGACCTGGTCGATGAAGATATGTAAATTAATCTTGTAAAAAAAAATAATAATTTGCTGCTTCGCTGTTATATATATCCAAATACATATAAATATATATTTTGACGTTTAAAAAGAGTGAGTGAGAGAAAGTGTTTATTTTATTACTTCCGGCACACAAACCCAGATGGTACATATCTAACATAAGCAGAAAAATTACGAAAAAAACAGGAAATGGCAACGCTGAGCATATGTATGTTTGACTCTTTGAGAAAAGGTTTTCTAAAGATAATAATCCATCAGGAGCTTTATTTTTTAAAGACTTTTGTCGCCTGCCTGTCCGTCGTTTGAAAACCCGGATCCAAAATGGCCGCTTCTTCATGCCATTGTTGACAATGAAAAATAATAAAAAAGTGAACTTTGGTGTCTATACATACATGTATCTTCTCAGTGGCTAGAGAGAGAAAAAAAGATTACATGAGTCTGTTAATCCTAAGTAAACAGATGACGCAGGATTATAGTCAATAATCAGCTGACAGCATTTAGTCACTTGGCTTTTTTTCTCTCTCTTCTACACATTTTTCAGCACACCTGATTGGCATCCATGCTGTATTATCTTTTTAAATTATTCATATCCATTGATGACGGATGATACGTAACCGCCCCCGAAATGTCATTATTACGTCACACTCTCTAGCATTATTAACACTTGTAATTCTTATTTTTCTTTTTTTCATGAGTCACAAGCGCAGACACAAAGTTAGAGAGAAGAATCAGGATGAAGCAGGAGGGATAGACAGCATCAGCGGCGGCGCCAGGACGGGCCGGCGCCAGGTGTATATAACCTGTCAAGAGGCGAGCTACTCCTATAGCCATCGCTAGGGGATATAAATATTTCTTTCTTTCATTCTTCTTCTTTCCAAAGGAGAGAAAGAGAGAAAAGACCAGTTTTTATTTTCAAAATAGATTTCTAGACTCTAAAGATTCCAGTTTTTGAATAACTAAGTCAAAAGTGTCGCCTTAAATGGCTGTCGATTTCATTCAAATGTATATTGTGTAATAAAATATATCCCTTTTGTTTCACAATCATTCTGGAAGATCTTACACATCAGATTTTATTGAAAGGGCGAGCCGACTGCATGATGGAATCCCTATCATCATCGGTAATGATCCATCAAGTTGAAGATGAAGAAGAAAACAAGGAGAGAATCATTAACTTAAGTGGTGTATAGGGGAAAAATCGATGCATAGATAATGTGAGTAGTGATGATCATCAACTAATATATACAACTTTACTTTTTTTCTTCTTTTTAAATAAAGATTAAATTGAAGATTACGTCGGCATTTATTAAGGAAAAAAAAGTAGGCCTATGGGAGACGGATGGCGCCAGCTTGGAGAATTTAGGTTATTTTCATATTTTTTTTTTTCAAATTTACCTCAATGGTACTACCTGCTGAATGGTATTAGATATATAGCCTCAATATATGGAGAGAGAGAGACAGAGCAAAGCGCCGTAATAAGTCTACACCGCATTATAGAGAGGCCTTAAGGAAGGAGAAGTTAGTCGGGCCCAGCTGGCGCGACCCCCAGCCATTTAGTACACGACGACTTGCATGTATACAGTATACCTACTACACAGCCTACAGCCGCTACCTGTGTTTTCTCTCTTAGATACTATGTGCGCGCTAGCTCTTGTTATACCTGGCTTTTGGCACCACCACAATTCACCACACCCCTGGTATGACCTTGTCTGTAGCTCTTTTTATTTTGTGGAAGAAACAATAGCAATTAACAGCTGAAAGTAATGATTTTATTTATATACATATATTTTTTTCTCCCTAAAATTGTTTTTTTTTTTCTATATTAAAAATTAAAACATAAATCTACTGTATTTTTCAATTTAAAATTGAATTTATTATTATACATCAATTTGATTTAAAGCATATGAAAATAGCAATTAAGAGCTGAAAGTAAAGATTTATATGTATTCATTTCTTCTATGGCTCTATGCTTAAAATTATTTTGTTTATATTAAAATTTATCCAAGTAATATTTTCAATTTAAAGTCAAATTTGTAGTTTTAAAATTTATTATTATTATAATACATCAATCTGATTTAATATATGTATTATTCCATTGCCTAATGCAATAATACGTAATGCTGTATATACATGTATTCATAAATTTGAAATGCATAATATTCTTTTTAAGGAGAAGATGTGATGATGAAAAGTGACATTCCCTATAATTAACTCATTCACTCATGACTGCACAATGAAATGCATTTCATAATTGGAATTTCCGAAAGAAAGAAAGAAGAAAGAAAAACATTGTTTTTCTTCATACAATATATTCCATTTGAATAACTCCATTTAGGGAGCATATAGAAATACATATATAATTAACTACATTACGCAATAAAGCTCAAATTTGAATATACATTCAAAAGTGCATTCACCTAAAATTAAACATTACTATCACTATCATTTCTTTTAAAAAACAAAGGTTATAATGGATGGAAACATTTGTCAACAATCATTATAGCCGCCATAAAGAGACATTTTGGTGACGGTGATGCGACCATTACAATAAGGCGTAAAACAACATAGATATATACAAGAACAAGGACCCAAAAGTCGTCGTCGTCTCCCCTTTTATTTTCTTAGAGATACCTCCAGACACCTATTTCTTTAAAAAGGGAGAGGGGAAGAAGTAAAAGAATGGAAGGAAAAGGTGATTAAACAAGACAAGAAAAGGTGGGGGCGACTTAGTGGCGCCGGCTCTTTTCCTTTAGGAACACGCGGCAGGGGATCCGGCGCCCGGCCTTAGCACGGTCCCCTCTTATATATTATTATTATTGTTATTATTTCTTTCTTGCCATTTCGAAATCTATCTATAAATATTTATACTCAAAGGATGTATGTGTAGAAGTAAGAACCTTGCGAAATAATAAATAACAGATTTGCGCCGATGTTTTTCATTTTTTTTAGTACTATTGTTATTCGATAATGTGAATTATGGATGGCGTCCGGGACAGTATATTTCATTTTTTTTAAATAATGATTTGTTTATGTTTATTGCCTATTATGAAATAATTGCTCAAGGTTACTAATAGTATGCTTTATTGTTATTGAATTGTATAATTGCTATTTCAAATGAATATGCTTTAAAGTCTATAAATTAAATTATTTAAAGGCCTATATGTGTCCAAGTAACTGTAAATTTATGTTATAAAGAAGGTTGATGTATATTTTGATTTTTTTTTTGTAGCAAAATTTTATAGAAAAAATATGCAAATGATGTTATTAGAGCATAGTAATTCACAGGTTATGTTGCCGGCTTTGCCGCATTTGTTTTCCCTTTTCTGAAAAATTTCCCGAAGGGATTCTATGCGCTCGTCGTCGACCGAGACCCATGTCCCAACAGATGGCAGATCAGTGCCCAACAGATGGCAGGCAGGTGTTTTCATTCCAAATAAATCCGCTCCATTCGGGTGGTGCTAGTGCAATATGAAATGGAAGGGCAATGGCGCGAAGCATAATCAAATACAAAATAAGGAAAATGTTCATAAGGCTTAAATGTGAATTACCTTGAATTCAAAGCCTTTATCGGGTATCTGAATCTTTCAGTAATGTACAGCATTTGATGTGTTTTTCTGATTGTTGTGAATCGGAATGTACATGAGTTTTACGGTCAGAATAGAATTATTTAGGGCAAGAAATATATTTTTTTTTAAATTAAAAAGATATAAAGGATGGTTACCATCGGCAGATTCATATCTATTACATAATACTATCTACTCGCTAAAGATGTGATCATTGCCAATTTGTATACACATATACGTTATACAATTGATGGGAAGATATCTATTGTCAAATTTTCATTTTTTTCAGTGAATGAGCTGGAAAAATATTAGCTGGACAATATTATGCATCATGATAGAAACATGGAGATTTCTCTTAGATAGCATGTGTGTTGGGTATTAGGGACATTAAAGATGGTTCGATTGTCACTGTGGCTATGACCCTCGTTTGAACGGTGAACAGATTTACCCATCGAAGCAAAAGTGGAATTCGATAGGCCGGAGCGGGCGTACCACTTTACCGACGATTGGATGGTGAACGGACTTTTGTTAGGCACTATGGGCCTGGTAGACAGTATAGCCGGTAAGAATGGAGGTATAACAGGTTTTTTGTTCTCTAGAATACCAGTGATGTTTGATGGTGACGTATCATGGCAGAGACGCAATTGAATACATTGTTTCCCATATCAGTATAAGAAAAAATATTGGCAGAAAAACCCCCAAAGCTATACCATGTAATTCAGATGATGGATCTCGTTTAGGCTGTTTAAGACGGATTAGGATTGATGGTTCACTGTTACAGTATTCTCGAGATGGTGATTATTTTAATAATCTCGTTTTAAAAAAAATATGTCCACTGGAAGCTAAGTGTAAGAATTGATTTTTGCATGGGACGTTGATGTTTTTATTTGATGTATGAACTATGATGGTAATTTTTTTAATGTGACGTTTGACGTATTCAGTCAAATATCACAAAAATTGCCGTTATGTTTAATTTATCGCTTTTAATTACGGTACATACAATAGAAGTGTAATGGGTGTGTAAGCAAATCTTTCTTTGGCATTATTGGCCGAACCATTTGGTCCGAATGGCACCAATTGAGTAGATTTGGAAATTTAGAGGAGCAAAATTTATCTGTTCTTACAAAATTGAAGTAATTAATCTTTTATTTGACACATTAGTTGTGAACATTTGGCCATATGAGGTTTTAGCAAGAATTATTTACAAATTTGATTCATTCAACAAACAGCTTATCGAGGGAGTCACTTAATTAGTATGTTTTATTTAAAGCTTCAAATGATCATTCTAATGCAATAAAAATGAGCGCAGAACAAGCGCGAGTTCGCTTATTGTGAATTGCGACTATATGAGCAAAAAGAGCACTAGCCAAGAAAGGTGAGCGCCGAGCAGTCTTATTTCTGAAATAAAATTCGTATCATGATAAATTATGAATGGGCTGATAAAAAAAAAAATACAAATGCTTATACAATCCCTTCGGGAGCCTCCTAGCGCTGAAAGCGATAGGTGCGTTTTGATAAACAGGCGCGATCTTGTGTCTCCATCTAGGAGTAGTAAAATGAGTCATGTAGTGGTATCTTGGTCCTTGTTATGCATAATACCTGCATAAATCATACATAAACATAAACATAATAGGCCTACAAAAATAATGAAGATGAAGATTATTTCGCAACATTTTTGTATTGAACATATTTCATAAAATATGTATATCTAAATATGACTAACGCTTTATTACTAATTCGGCTTTTTCGGCAAAACTTATATACATGATTCAATTCAATCAATCACATGTCGCTCCTGTGGCCTAATGGATAAGGCACCGGCCTCCTATTTCTGTGAAATAGCCGGGGATTGCGAGTTCGAGTCTCGCCAGGAGTATATGAAGCAACTTGGCATTTTTTGTTATGTTGTTATTCATAATTAATTTTTAAAGAAACTGTAACTTTTTTCAACTATAAAAACAATCAGTACCTAAGATTTTTTTTTCTTCGGCATCTATGATACAGTAAAATAACTCTCCTTGTACAGTTGGCTATAAACACTTCTAGGTTCTAGCGCCACGTTAGATTTTTAAATATACATTTTTAAAAATATGAATACATAAGTTTTTATATATCGTTAAAGTTATGATGATGGAATAAACTCCTAATGGAACAGGCACCGACCTCCTACATACAATCGTGTGGTCGCCAAGAGTTCTTATTTTAATTTCAAATCGAAACAAGCTTATATCTATTTTCTAATATTTTAAATTTGAAATAACAATAATATACGGAACTATAATTCCATAAACGGAAACGAATATATTGCTATTTAAAAAAATATTATTGAAATTTATTTAAAATTTATGCATTAATCATGATATATATAATTCCTTATAATCACTTATCCATTCGGTTTTCCGATGACGAGCAGGAAATTTACGTGGCGCACATATTAAAAAAAATCTTTTAAATTATATAGACTTATATGATGCGTTGGAACTTTTTCAGTTCATTTCTTCTGCGTTCATCGTACATGGTCCACAAATTTATCTATTTCAGGTATCATATGTCTTAATTACTGATAATAAGTTTGGAATATAAAAATATATTAATTATTTTTTTGTTAATTAAAGAAATGGTCGTAAGCGGTCAAAAGTATTCCACCACCATTTTAATCCATTATTACTGGCTTTTAATCGTTGCCTTGGCAACAACTCTTTCTGATGCTCAATCTACTCAACGACAATGGAAGCTGGGTTTTACAGGCAAGGCGAAGTGGTCCGAAAGTTGCAATTTCAAAGGTGGTGACTACGACCGAATATCAGACAACTCACAAACAGGGAAGTGCGAAGAGCTCTGTGTAGCGGATAAGCGCTGCACTCATTTCACCGCGAATCCAAGATTTGGCTGCTTCCTCAAAAGATTCGAGCAGCAACATTTTGTGCAGGAGGAAACCCCTTTTTGGTTTCTCGATTTATTCGCCATATGTGGCTTCGCTATAGACCGAGTAATAAAATTATTTTTAAATGATTCAAACATATTTTTAAAATATACATTTGTGTTTATTTTGATTTTGATAAAAAGGGCTATGATGTACTCAGCTTAGCCGAGAACACAACGTCATTAGAGTGGCGCATCGGAACCGGAAATGGGAACTACAAATTGGCTACCGGATGTAAATTTATTCCTGGATTGGTTATCGATAATGTTGAAATGGGAGACGGTGCAAATTGTGGGGATTTTTGCTTCGCCAACAAACGCTGCAACCATTTCAATTATTTTGAAAATCGGTGCTATTTGAAGAGGATTTTAGGTCCAAATTTAGAACCTTCAGTCTATAATGATCCGGATGCCATTTGTGGTTTCGTCGTTGAACGGGTATTTATAAAAGGTTGAATATCTTTCAACCCGCTGGTTAATCGTTTAAATTATTTAAATAAAATATTTAGAAATTGACGAAGAACTGGGAGAGCAGTAATAATGGGCGTATCAATTGGGGAGTAAAATGCGATTTTTCAGGTGGCATTGAGCTCGGAATGACTAAAATGTCGCCATCGGAAAATAAATTGAAATGCGGGGAGAAATGCCTTGCCAATAAGCGATGCACTCATTTCGTTTACTTAATTTCATGGCTGTTGCAAAACGAATGCTTTCTGAAAGAGTTTCGAGGCGGAAAAGGTGCTGTGGAGATTTATAAAGAAGACACTCCGATTTGCGGTTTTATCGTGGTATTATTCCCTAACATAATATCCCTTATTACTTTTTCCATCATTTATTTTCTATAAAGCTAAATTAGTAAAATAATATAAATTTATGGAATTAAAATCTGCAGTTTTTTTAATTTTTTTTTTTTTTAGAGGACAGAGGATACTCCGACTAGTGCCAAAAGCAACGAATTAGCGATGTATACAAAACCAAACACCCAGGCTGCTGCTGCATCATTAATATTATCATCTGTATACCCAAATATATTTACGTTAAGTTTTAACCAACTATTAAAATAAGTAATGCATATTTATTTTTGAAGGAACAAGGCAATAGAAAATTAAAATTGTCCCCCAACACAAAAAAGAACCAACAGATCCTGTTGTGGAGTGATGAGTTCTCTGTAGAATTCAGCCAAAATAAAAATTGGAAGCATGTCATTGGCGTGTCTAAGACTGGGTTTAATTACTACACCAATCATAACGAAAACAGGTGGAACTAAATAATGCTATTGTTTAACTTATTCATTTTGACAATCTTTTATAATTAACCTTTATAAATGCAGTTTTACAAAAGATGGAATGTTGCACATAAAACCAACTTTGACATCTGACCGGTTCGGCGATGATTTCTTGGAGAAAGGGTATTTGGATCTAATAGAAGAAGGATGTGATCCCAAAAGCAGTAAATGTATTGCGTAAGTATTTAAAAGCTCTAATTTACCTATCGTTACTTAATTAATTGCGAGCCCGAAGGGCGAGCTTGTAATTCAGTCGTTGGAAATCTGACCGCTAGATGGTGCTAATGAATCTCTACTGGGACTCGAGTTGAGGTCTCAATTTTATTTTCAACTTTAGGCGTGCCGATTTACATTTCAATATCAAATAATTGACTCATCCGATTCTAGCTTGCAATACGTCATTTTGATCAGAATTGGGGCGAGATGCAGAAATGTAAATCAAAACGATTTGTTTTTACAAAAAAAATTCAATTGTTTATTTATTTATTTCAATCTGCTTGGCAACGCTGGGCGTGGATTTCTGAAAAAGTGAGGTAGATTCGATTTAAATAATTTCTGTTTTTATTGAAACGGGGGGGGGGGGATTTAATTCAGTCGGAGACTGAATTATTCTAATAAGGGCGAGCCAAAAAGCGAGCTTTTCTATCTTATAAATTTTAAAATAGGTATGGAAAACAATCAGGAGATATAATAAACCCAGTGGCATCCGCTAAAGTGACCACAAAAGACTCTTTTAACTTCACTTTTGGAACTGTAGAAATCAGAGCTAAAATACCAAAAGGGGATTGGATCTCAACTAGTAAGTTTTAAATTATGTTTTAGTTTTAGTTTGTTTGAATGTTGCAATCCATTTTTTACGATGTTCAATAATGAATTCATTTTAACTACAGGCATATCTCTAGTGCCTACTGGAAATGTGTATGGTAAAGGTAGCTTCTCGGGAAAGATTGAATTGTTACGGGTACATGGTAATCTTCACATGAGCTGCTTGGGACGTCTTACTAATCGACAGGTGGTTTCTAGCGGCATCATTTGGGATCCAATTGATTCTTCAGAGAAAGCTATTGATGCATCTACTATCTATAAATTGAATGAGGGTTTAGATTTCTCTACAGATTTTCACGTATTTAGTACGGAATGGTCTCCTCGAGGCTTAAAGTTTCTAGTAGATGGTAAACTAGTCGGACAATTACAAGAACCCACAACTGGTCTTTGGAACCTAACAATGGGTAATGACAATATAAGTAAAAAGCAAAACCAGTCCTGGATTTCTGAATCACGAATGGCTCCCTTTGATCGACCAGTAAGTCTTTGTACAAACACATGGGAAAAAAATATTATGTAACTGTCCTTATGCTCTATATGTGTAGTTTTTCATTTCGGTGAGCGTTGAAGTAGGAGGACAAAACTTCCCTGACAACAATTGCACTTATCTACCCAAAAGGAAACCGTGGTCACCATTCAATCCAGCCCCAATGCGTCAGTTTTGGGAGGACATTGACCACTGGCTTCCGACTTGGAAAACAGCTAAAGGAGAAAATACCCTTCAAATAGATTACATTCGCGTTTATAACATTCCAGAATAATAACAGACCATCTTCAAGATTTCATACTGATCTATTTTAGTTAACATGCATGAAATAATGATAAATAAGAACGCAATAAAAAAAAAGCTATTTCAAATTGGTTGAAGTGCGGTGATGGTAGAAGAATATAATAAACCATATATGAAAGCGTTGATGAAAACAATGATAAAACTTTAGAATATTGATAAGTTGGATATGATGTGTGTATACAATAGTTACATGGCCAATTTATACGATTTTTGGTCATGAGATATTAGTTTAGTTTTTTACATATGTTACCTATTTCATCTCTCGTTTTTAGTATCATATCTTAAAAACATACCATGCCAGCCCTTATAGCTCTTGTGGCGCAATGGATAATGAAAAGGCCTCATAAGATATATGCCAGAGATTTCGAGTTCGAATCTCGCTAGACTTAGTTGCCTCTTCATAGTTATGATGGGTATAATGAATAATAAAGCATACATATGAAAGAAATATGTATAATATACATATTAGAATTCTTTCATTACAGTATTGATATATTGATGCGTATGCAATAATTCTGGATTTATAATCATAGACATATAACTTTCAAAAAATTCCTATTTTTAAAAAATCATTTCGGATAATAGGTAAATATTTCAGAAGTTTGTGACAACAGCCACGTATACAATATACGTACCTCACATTACCAGCGTGGCGCTTTCTTATTGAGCAGAGTTGCTACCATGGTCCCAAATTCAAAATTTATTTCAAAATCAGGTGTCGCTAAGAAAGCAATAGTTGTTTCGCGTGTGTTCTCGAGTTCTTGATATACTGAAAACAAATTATATTGATATACGGAAAAAATAAGATGATGGGATCATCATTTGTCAACGTCATGTTTCTGCTAATATCGACTGTTACCATCACTAATCAGGTTAAATTTTACTTAAATAATTTTACATAAAACACGTATGATATTGAACTCCTATTATGGGATACTACTATTTAGCTTAAGGATGGATCCGATTTGCAGGAAATCCGAAAGAAATGGTTCGAAGAAGGGAATGGCCGCTTCAAATGGTCATTTGGTTGCAGTTTTTCAAGTGGAAGTCTTCTCGCAACCGATGTCGCTAAAATTAAGAAACACGAGAGTTCTACTTGTCCAAGTCTCTGTTATGAAAACAACGGTTGCACTCATTTCATTTATTCGAAAGGTTACTGCAATTTGAAAAGTTTCAAGTTCGTTGATGCATCACCGAAAGCTGCAATTTATAATAATCCTGAGGGAATGTGCGGTTTCATAGTTGAACGACCGGTACAATACTACTCAAATAATTATGTCGACTTTAAATTCTTTGGTTAAATAATAAATATATTCAAATATACATTATAGAACGTAGTGGAAAACTGGTCAGTAGGAGACAATGGGCAAAGTCGATGGTCAACTTTTTGTGACTATCCCAATGTAAAATTCAACATTTGGGGCGAAACCAGAATAACGTTTGACCCATCGAAATGCGGAGCTTATTGTTTGTCGATTAAGCGCTGCACACATTTTGGTTATGCATTGGGCGGTTGCTGGTTTAAAGATATGCGAGGGGCTCCAATCGTCCAGACTATTGATGAAATGAGCCCACTTTGTGGTTTTATTCCTGTAAGTACTGTGGTTATCACCATTCTGCTTTCTCCACACACAGAAACTTCACAATAGAGATAACCTATGTCAGAACTTTTATTATTGACCTTCTTTTGTTGGATTTATGAACACAGAAAAGACAAGACGCTGTCAAACAACGAACTTCTAGTACAATTAAGCCTTCTACAACAACCCGTTCTTTAAGTTTCAATAAGGATACTTCCACTAGTAATAATAAAAAGCCTAATACCGAATTAGTGATGAGCACAAAACCAAACATTCAGGCTGCTGATGCATCATTAATGTTATCATCTGTATACTCAAGTGCAAGTTTCAACTAACTATTAAAATAAGTAATGTATATGTTTTTAAAGGAACAAGACACTGGGAAATTAAAATTGTCCTCCAGCACGAAAAATATCCAACAGATTCTATTGTGGAGTGATGAGTTCTCTGTTGAATTCAGCCAAAATAAAAATTGGAAGCGTGTCATTGGCGTGTCTAAGACTGGGTTTAATTACTACACCAATCATAACGAAAACAGGTGGAACTAAATAATGTTGTTGTATACCTTATTTATTGTGAAAATCTTATATTGAATAGCTTTATAATTGCAGTTTTACACAAAATGGAATGTTGCACATGAAACCAACTTTGACATCTGACCGGTTCGGCGATGATTTCTTGGAGAAAGGGTATTTGGATTTAATAGAAGAAGGATGTGATCCCCAAAGCAGTAAATGTATTGCGTAAGTATTTAAAAGCTCTAATTTACCTATCGTTACTTAATTAATTTACATTTTAAAATAGATATGGAAAACAATCAGGGGATATAATAAATCCAGTAGCATCTGCTGAAATAACCACAAAGGATTCTTTTAACTCCATTATGGGGACTGTGGAAATAAGAGCCAAAATGCCAAAAGGGGATTGGATCTCCACTGGTAATTAATACATTTCAAATTTAGTTAGTTACTTGAAAATGTTTCAATCAATTTAATTAAATTACAGGCATTTTTCTGGTACCTGCTGGAAATGTGAATGGCAAAGGTTCCCCTTCAGGAACGATTGAATTGTTACGGGTACACGGTAATCTTCACATGAGCTGCTTTGGACGTCTTACTAATCGACAGGTGGTTTCTAGCGGCCTCCTTTGGGGCCACATTGATTCCGTTGAAAATAATACCCACGATGCATATTCCACCTTCTATCAATTGGATGAGGGTCTAGATTACTCTACTGATTTCCACATTTTTAGCACGAGTTGGTCTCCCGAAGGTGTCAAGTTTTTTGTAGATGGTAAACTAGTTAAACAAGTTCAAGCACCCAAAGGTGGTCATTGGACTTTAGGTATGGATGGTGAAACCAATACGCACAACAACCATAAGATTATGGGATCGAAAATGGTACCATTTAATCAACCAGTAAGTCTTCGTGGAATAATAAAAAAATATCAGATAGTAATTATGATGTTCTAATCCTCTGAATGTTATAGTTTTTCATTTCAGTAAGGGTTGATGTAGGTGGGAAAAACTTCCCAGATACCTATTGCACTTATCTACCCAAAAGGAAACCGTGGTCCTCATCTAATCCGGCACCTATGCGGGAATTTTGGGACGACATTGACCATTGGCTTCCGACTTGGAAAGCGGCTAAAGGCGAAAATACGCTCCAAATAGATTACATCCGCATTTACAACCTTCCAGAATAATAAGAGACCATTTTTCAGATTCCATGTTGATCTATTTTAATTGATTTACATGCTCTCTCGCATGATCTATTACTATATGATGAATTACATGATGAATGAAAACTATAGCTACCAAAAAAAAGGTAGAAGTGGTGATGGTAAAAGAATATAATAAAGTATATGAAAGCATTCAAAGCAAAAATATATCTTGAAATTCTTTCATTTCGCATATGCTGTGTGCATACGATAGTTATTAAGTTAATTCACTATGTTTGGAAATGAGCTCGTTTCTTTTTTTACATAGTTTATCACACATTTTGCTTATGGAAGAATTTGTTTTTACTAAGCTACTGTATCTGGATGTATCATGACGAAATTAATTCAGTGCCTGCTCGGTTATAACGGGAATTGTGCGAGTCCTTATAATCATATTGTCCTTAAAACCGAGTACCCGTCGTAAGCCACTTCTAATGCAATGCGAAAAAAATCGATTTTTTTCGGTTTCAGGTAAAAAAGAAAGTGTAGCTCCTGTTGCCAATTGATAAGGCGAGTTTAGTCTCGCCAGGAGTTTTTATTGTAGTTTTCATTGAAAGAATAAATATGTCTAGAATTGTAATTTATCTATTGTAGAAATATAACATGCAATTTTTACGCAAATATAATAAATAGTAGTTTTTTTTTTGTTGAAGGAAAAAGTCGATTCGAAATTTTAAATATAGTGTTGCAAACTCGGTTGCAAAAAATGCGAAAACAACAGCAGCACACTCCGTTGTGAAGGAATGAGTTCTCGGTCATTTATTTGACCAAAAATAACCAGAATTGGAAGCACGTCATCGAGATGTCTAAGACTGGATTTCAATACCGCGTCAATCACCATGAAAATAGATAAAAATTAATGGAATTGCTGAATTCATCGTGTACCTAGATATGATTGAGTTTATTACAATTTAATAAAAATTGCAGCTTTACCCGATATAGGATGTTGAAAATAAAATCAGCTTCGACATCCAACCCCTTCAATTAAGTATGTCATCATTAATGTCATTAATTTATCAAAAAAAATCTCTTATACCCACCTCAATTAATACAATTGTGGAAAGTCCTTTCGCTACAGCCTTTATTGGGATCGTCTACAGTAAAGGATACCTTTCGGAACTTCATGCTGATCATAGTTTATTAAATTTAGCAATAAAGTATATCGATTCCTTAATGATGATAATGAAGAGAAACTAAAAGCAGGTTGAAGCTAGTGGTAATAGAGAAAGTAAATAATAAAGTCTATACAGTGGCATGTAGTGGAGCTCTCGCCTACTGAAAATTTCCAGATACGCAGATGCCAGATAGTGGAACCGAAAAAAGGTCCGAAACTTTTACGTCCCAAAGAGGCTTCCTTGTGCGACTCTCGTTCTCTGCAATTACCCTAATTACCCATGTATACTCACACACACACACACACATATATATATATATAGGTTTAGTTCAGAGATAAATTTGATTAAATACAATAACGTCTGGATGAAAGCAGTATAGATTTTTTTTAAGAAATGGTGAGAGACAATCAAAAGCATTCGATCATCATGATAGCTCATTATTACTGGCTTTTAATCGTCGTCATGACAACCACTCTGTCTGATGCTCAATCTTCTGAACGTGAATGGAAGCTGGGCTTTACAAAAAAAAGTTAAGTGGTCCGAAAAATGCGATTTCTTTGGTGGCGACTACGCTCAGACATTTGATAACTCTCAAGCAGGGAAGTGCGAAGAGCGCTGCGTAGCGGATAAGCGCTGCACACATTTCACCTCTAATCCATGGATGGGCTGTTTCCTCAAAACATTAAAGAAACCTTTTGTGTCTGAAACAGTTGCCTATAACGCTATATGTGGTTTCGCTATCGACCGGGTAATTTTCCCTCTTTAATTATTTACCTAACTAACATGATTGATTTAATTTTATTAAAAATCTGGTTTATTTCTTTTATATTCTATAAGGTCTATGAGATTGAGCATTTAGACGAGAAAAGCACATCCAAATCACTGGAATGGCGTATTGGAACCGGAAAGGGAGTCTATAAATGGGCATCCGGATGCATATTTATTCCCAAATTTGATATCGAAAGTATTGCAATGGGAAACAGCGCAAACTGTGGAGATTTTTGCTTCGCTGACAAACGCTGCACTCATTTAAATTATTTTAAGAACCGATGCTATTTGAAGACAATTTTAGATGCAGATTCAAAAGCGTCAGTCTATAATAATCCGGATGCAATCTGTGGTTTTGTTGTTGAACGGGTATATTTTATTATTTTATCTGGTTCTTTCTACAAGGTTAACCGTTTACATTATTAAAATATTACTATTTAGAAACTGATAAAGAAATGGCAGAGCAGCAATAATGGGCACATCAATTTTGGAGTAAAGTGTGATTTTATAGGTGGTACTGCCCTTGAAATCATTCAAATGCCGATGTTGGAAAATAAGTTAAAATGTGGAGAGAAATGCCTAGCTAATGAACGATGCACTCACTTTTCCTACTACATGCCATTGCCGTGGCAAAATAGTTGCCATCTCAAAGAGTTTGAAAGTAAAAGAGGTATTGTCGAGATTTTCAAGGAGGATGCGCCAATTTGTGGTTTTATCGCGGTATTCCCCTTTATGATATTCCTTATTACTTTGCTATCATATTTGGTCTACAAATTAAACATTATATAGAGCTAAACTATAGAATGCGACTACGCTTTTTCGTCAATTAGTTTAATCAAATCACTTAAATCTCTTAATTGTTATATTGACAAAAAAATATGGGGTTTTGTGTAGGAAATACTTAATTAACTTTAAAACTTGAAATTGCTTAATTTCTTTAAAACAGTTAAATTACTTAAATTACATCAATTAATGGAATTGAATGTGATCCCGAATGGACTTGGAAAAAAATCTTTAAAAAACTAAAATTTTACACAATTTACTATTTTAAGTAAATTAAGGGATTTCACTAAATTAACCATAGCATAGACTGAGAACCGAACCTAATCCCTTGCTCAGGAGCCTAGTACTTTACCAATGAGCCAGCTGGATGACGAAAACCCAACAATTTATTAACTAGCCAATTATGTATCTTACATATACACACACACATATATATATATATATATATATATATATATAATATATGTATATTAAATTAAACTAGTATTTTCATAATTTTAAATATATTAAGTATTAAACGAAAAGGCGTAGTGACATTCTATAGTTTTACCTCTGTATAGTGTATACTCAAGTGCAAGTTTCAACTAACTATTAAAATAAGTAATGTATATGTTTTTAAAGGAACAAGACACTAGGAAATTAAAATTGTCCTCCAGCACGAAAAATATCCAACAGATTCTATTGTGGAGTGATGAGTTCTCTATTGAATTCAGCCAAAATAAAAATTGGAAACATGTCGTTGGCGTGTCTAAGACTGGGTTTAATTACTACACCAGTCATAACGAAAACAGGTGGAACTAAATAATGTTGTATATAACTTATTTATTGTGAAAATCTTATATTGAAAAGCTTTATATAATTGCAGTTTTACACAAAATGGAATGTTGCACATAAAACCAACTTTGACATCTGACCGGTTCGGCGATGACTTCTTGGAGAAAGGGTATTTGGACCTTATAGAAGAAGGATGTGATCCCAAAAGCAGCAAATGCATTGCGTACGTAATTAAAAGCTCTAATTTACTTATCGTTACTTAATTAATAATCACTTTAAAATAGATATGGAAAACAATCAGGGGATATAATAAAGCCAGTGGCATCCGCTAAAGTGACCACAAAAGACTCTTTTAACTTTACTTTTGGAACTGTAGAAATCAGAGCTAAAATGCCAAAAGGGGATTGGATCTCCACCGGTAATTGATTTTCAAATTTTAGTTAGTTACTTTAAAAATTTTCAATCAGTTTAATTTAACTACAGGCATTTCTCTGGTGCCTGCTGGAACTGTTTATGGTAACGGCTCCCTTCGGGAACGATTGAACTGTTACGAATACATGGTAATCTTCACATGAGCTGCTTTGGACGTCTTACTAATCGACAGGTGGTTTCTAGCGGCCTCATTTGGGGTCCGACTGATTCGACAGAGAAAGTTATTGATGAGAAAAAATTGATTACTACCTTCAAATTGAATGAGGATGCAGCAGATTTCTCCACAGATTTTCACGTATTTCGTACGGAATGGTCGCCAAAAGGAATCAAATTTTTTGTAGATGGTAAATTAATCGAACAATTGCAAGTACCCGAAACTGGTCTTTGGAAGCTAACAATGGATAATGGCAGTATAACTGTATAAGTAATAAGCAGAACCATCCATATCAACCAGTAAGTCTTTGTACAAACAAATGGAAAACAAATTAATCATGTAATTGTTCTTGTGCTCTATATATGTGTAGTTTTTCATTTCGGTGAGCGTTGAAGTAGGAGGACAAAACTTCCCAGACAACAATTGTACTTATCTACCAAAACGGAAACCGTGGTCCTCATCTAATCCGGCACCCATGCGGGAATATTGGAACGACATTGACCATTGGCTTCCGACTTGGAAAGCTGCTAAAGGCGAGAATGCTCTCCAAATTGATTACATTCGCGTTTACAACCTTCCAGAATAAAAAGAGACCATTTTTTCAGATTTCATGTTGATCTATTTTAATTAATATACACTATCCATCACTGCACGACATGATGATAAATAAGAACTTTGGCTAGCAAAATTTTGCTAATTGGGTGATGGAAAAAGTATATAATAAAGCATATGAAAGCAATATTGTAAATTTCGAGAAATTTTTCATCACGGAAATGCTGCTGTGCTTACACGACATTTGTACTATGGGCGGATTACCGAACTTTATGTTACGAGCTCGTTTCGTTTTCCACATATCTTGCACTATTGCGAGTTTTTTTGTGTCAGATTTAAAAAAGGTATATATATCTGATAATATCACACCGCAATGATGAGCTCCTGTGGCCCAATGGATAAGGCACCGGCCTCCTAAGTCCTATGTTGAAAGCCGGGGAGTGCGAGTTCGAGTCTCGCCAGGAGTATAGATTCCTTTCAGATTTGTTTTTGCTACCTATCTGTCATAATTCTATAACCAGTACACATTCTTACTAATCTTACATTTATGTTTAAACAAAATTATAAATCTGATTTCAGTATAGATTTATAGTGTACATATACATTTCTTTAGTTAATTTGATTAGATGTTAAAACTTGCATGTCAAGAAAAACCTAGAGCTCTTCATTAAAGATCATTAATTGAATATTTATTGTGTTGCGTTACACTCTGGATAAGCAGCTACTCCTTAATTGTATATTTCTTTGTTTCGTTTTTTTGTGCTAGATAACGTTTTATTTCCGATTTCATTCTTTATAGTTAAATGCAAATATAAAAAAAAAGTTTTTATCGCTTATTCATTTGGTTTATTTTTAAAACACAGTATTGTATTCCGAGCATGAAATGAACATGTCGAACATGTAAAATACATCCTTTTGAATACATGCATCCTTATACATACGTATGTGATGCGTTGGAACATTCCCAGTTGATACTTTCTGCTTTCATCGAACATATTAATAGTTCACAAATTTATTTCTTCGCAAAGAGATTTCATTCGGCTAAAAGCTTTAAGTATTAAAATAAATTCAAATTGAATTAAAGAACGCCTGAATAAAATGTCAATGTTTTAAAAATTATTTTTTTCAAGAAATGGTGGCAAGCTATCAAAAGCATTCCTCTATCATCATAGCCAATTATTACTGGCTTTTAATCGTCATCATGGCAACCACTCTTTCTGATGCTCAAACTTCTAATCTTGAATGGAAGTTGGGCTCTACAGGCAAGGCGAGGTGGTCCGTTAGTTGCGATTTTCCAGGTGATTACTACGACACAATAAATGAAATCTTACAAGAAGAGGCCTGCGAAGAGCTCTGCGTAGCGGATAAACGCTGCGCTCACTTCACTTTCAATCCACGTATAGCTGTCTGTTACCTAAAAAAATTCCAGCAACCTTTGGTGTATGAGAAAAATTCCGAGCTTAAATATTCATCCAATATATGTGGCTTCGTTATCGACCGAGTAAAAATATTTAAAAATATTTACATCACTTAAGATTATCGATGATTTAAAACATGTTTTGTGCTGGTTTTTACTTCCATGTAGGTATACGATGCCAAACTCGTAGACAAGACCATTAAGTCATTTGAATGGCGTATCGGAACCGGAAAGGGGATGAAGTACAAATGGGGAACCGGATGCCTATTTATTCCTGAATCTGACATCGATATTATTGAAATAGGAAACAGTGCAAGTTGCGCAGTTTCCTGCTTCTTCAACAAACTCTGCACTCATTTCAATTATTTTAAAAACCGATGTTACTTGAAGACAATTTTTGATGGGACTTCTGAAGCGTCAGCCTACAATGATCTGGGTGCCACTTGTGGTTTCATTGTTGAACGGGTAGGTTATACCTATTTAAATGACTCATACACTTCATTGCGTAAAATTATTTTAAATTGCACCCATAAAGAAACTGACGAAGAACTGGAAGAGCAGCAATAAGGGTCGGATCAATTGGGGAGTAAAATGCGATTTTCCAGGCGGTTTTGAACTGGAAGTAACTCAAATGTCCTTATTTGAAAATAATTTGAATTGCGGAGATAAATGTCTTGCAAATAAGCGATGTACTCACTTCGTCTCCCACACGCCATCGCTGTTTCAAGTTAATTGCTTTCTGAAACAGTTTCAAGGCGAAAAAGGTGCTGTGGAGATCTACAAAGAAGACACGCCAATATGCGGTTTTATCGTGGTATTTCAATTGATATCATTTTGCACCTAGTTATCGATAATACACACAATATTTTTATTATTATTTTGCAGCGACAACAGGGTTATACTTCGAGTAGTATTCATAAGAAGCCTAACACCGAGGTGATGATAAACACAACACCAAAAAGTCGAAATTTTGCAGTATCGGTATTATCTGCTGTATGCAAGTCTATGTAGTACATAATATCCAAGTTTCATGCAACTATAGTAAATAATATTTTCTTTAAGGCAAAATCCAATTCGGAAAACGTGTCACCAAAAAAAGACCAGCAGTTTACACCGTTGTGGAGTGATGAGTTTTCGGTCATTGACATGACCAAAAACCAGAATTGGAAGCACTCCATCGGTGTGTCTAAGACTGGATTTCAATACTACACCAATCACACTGAAAATAGGTGAAACTATATAGACTCTTATAATTAACTTAATATGATTGCGATCAACGAAATTCTAAAAATTGCAGCTTTATTCGAGACGGACTTTTGAACATTAAACCAACATTGACATCTGACCGCTTTGGTGACGAATTCGTCGAGAAGGGATACTTAGATCTAGTGGAAGAAGGGTGTGATCCTAAAAGCAGCAAATGTATTTCGTACGTAATTAAACATTGTAATTTAATTATTGAATTTTCTTTAACCTCAACTACACAATAGATATGCAAAAACATCAGGGGATGTAATCAACCCGATAGCATCAGCAAAAGTTACAACTAAGAACTCCTTCAACTTTACTTTTGGAACCGTTGAAATTAGGGCCAAAATGCCTAAAGGTGACTGGATCTCTGCTGGTAATATTTATTATTATTTTTTTTACAATTATTATTTTGCCATTAATTGGTGAATACATAAACTATTATCCAACTAATTTGATCAAATGTCTATATTTCAATAGTTATTTCTCTGGAGCCCGTTAGAAACGTATTTGGTAAAGACAAAATTTCGGGAACGATTGAATTATTTCGAGTAAATGGTAATACTCACATGAGTTGCCTGGGTCGTGCTTACAACCGACAAGTGGTTTCTAGCGGCCTCATTTCGGGTTCCATTGATGCAACAGCAAATTTCGGTGATGCATCCAACATCTACAAATTGAATGAGGGTGTAGATTTCTCTACCGATTTCCATGTTTTTAGCACGGAATGGTCTCCCGAGGGTTTCAAGTTTTTTGTAGATGGTGAATTCGTTGGAAAAGTACCTGAAAGGGAACTAAAAATGACGGATGAAAGCAATAGTAAGCAAAACAGCCCTTGGATTCCGGGATCAAGAATGGTAGCCTTTAATGAACCAGTAAGTCTTCATGCACTAACTGAACATAATTAATACATATAATACGATAATTGACAATGTTGTCCTAATATTATGCATTTTTTAGTTTATTATTTCAGTCAGGGTTGATGTTGGTGGGCAAAACTTCCCTGACATCAATTGCACTTATCTACCAAAAAGAAAGCCTTGGTCTTCATCCAATCCTAATCCTATGCGTCAATTTTGGAATGACATTGAACACTGGTTTCCGACGTGGAAAGCGGCTAAAGGCGAAAATGTGCTCCAAATAGATTACATTCGAGTTTACAGTCAATCGGAACAAAAATTGGCTGTTTGAAATTGACCATTCATCAAGCTTTTTATCAATTCAAAATGATTCACTGTTGTATGATGAATAATAAAAATGGGTTAGGGCGGGAATGATGAAAGTATATCCTAAGTTGAAACAATAAAGCAAATGAAATCAATACTATGCATGACTAGAGATTCTTTCATCAAGGATTATTATACATTCCGAAGTGAAGATATATTTTTAAAAAATCAATCTTGGAAATTGCCTTTAAAGTTAAGTTGATCCTGTGGCCTAATGGATATAGGGCCTCGTATTAGAATTAACAATCCAGGGATTTCGATTTCGATGAGTCTCACAAGGAGTACATTAGATATTTTTATACATTTACTGTAGACTGAAGTATAACTTCTGCCAGTCATTCTGTTACGAGGCAATTATTTGTGGATTTATTTTCATAGCCACTAACAACATTTTTTTGTGAAAAAATGTATATCTATAATTCTACCTCGGATTTTATTTCAACCAATCAAACCTCCGTATAAAAAGAAAAGAAGGGAAACCGATAAATCAGTTATTTGAAATATTAGGAATAACATTTTATTGATGAAAGATCCTTTTTCAACAACTATATCCCGTAGCAATATTCTATTTTGAGGTGAAAAATTACGTGGAAAATAGAGAATAAATGTATATAATTTAAATGCACATACTCATATCCGATAACTAAAATATTTCAGTTCACGTTTCCCTCTCATCGGGGTATAGTATAGTGCAAAGTTTTCAAGGTATTTATTTTTAGTTTCTGTGAGAAAGCTCAATTTTTCTTGTTTAATAAAATGAATTGAATTAGAGAAACTTTTTATCTTATTTTATCATTTATATTACTATTTTTTAATTATAATATAAATAATTATTAATGTTTTAAAGAAAATGGCTGCGCGCATTCAAACGAAATCCGTCATCACCATTGCCCGTCATTACTGGCTTTTAATCGTCGCCGTGTCAACCAGCTCGCTTTCTGATGCTCAATCTTTTGAACGTGAATGGAAGCTGGGCTTTACAGGCAAGGCAAAGTGGTCCGAAAGTTGTGATTTTAGCGGCGGTGACTACAATATTATGTATGGTAACTGGCAAGAGGGGAAATGCGAAGAGCTCTGCGTGGCGGATAAACGCTGCACCCACTTTACTTCCAAAAAAATTGCTTGTTTTCTCAAAACGTTTGAACAACCTTTTGTAATGGAGAAAAGTGTTGGATTTCTTGATTTAGTCGCCACTTGTGGCTTTGCTATCAATCGAGTATTTCAAAATATTCATTATTAATTTTTTTTAAATAATACATCGAATATTATCATTATCTTTTTATAAACAGGTAAATGAAATTCGACTCTTAGACGGACACACTAAGTCATCATTTGAATGGCGCATCGGTGCTGGGAGAGGGAACTATAAATGGGGGACCGGCTGCAACTTCATCCTTGGATCTGATATCGATAATATTGCAATGGGAAGCGGTGCAAGCTGTGGAGATACTTGCTTCGCTAACAAGCGCTGCACCCATTTCAATTATTATAGAAATAGATGCTATTTGAAAACCATTATTGATCTAGATTTAGAAGCCTCAGTCTACAACAGCCCGGATGGCATTTGTGGCTTCATAGTTGAACGAGTATTATCATTGCTCGTTTATGGGAATTGATCATAAACATTAATACCGAAATCATATTCAAATGTAGAAATTGACGAAGCACTGGCAAAGCAGCAATAATGGGCGCATCAATTGGGGAGTAAAATGCGATTTCCCAGGTGGTATTAATCTCGAAACGACTGAATTATCTTTGTCGGAAAACAAGTTGAAATGTGGAGAGAAATGCCTAGCTAATAAGCGATGCACTCATTTTGCCTACTACATGCAGTGGCCGTGGCAAAACAGTTGCCATCTCAAAGAGTTTCAAGGCGAAAAAAGTGCTGTGGAGATCTACAAAGAAGATGCACCAATTTGCGGTTTTATCGTGGTACATGTATTAATTTTCTATATAAGTAGATTATGAAACTAATTTTTTATTATTGTTAAAAGCCTATTAACACCAAATCAGTATCGAACACAAAACCAAAAATTACGGCTCCTGCATCGTTATTGCTATTATCCTCTGTAATACATATGTATATTTATAATTAAGATTTAAACAACTAATACAGCAAACAATATTGTTTTTAAAGGAGAAAGAAAATAAGCAATTACAAATACTGTCACCAAAAAAGGATCAGTCACCTATACTGTGGAGTGACCAGTTCTCTGATGTTGAATTAAACAGAAATAAAAATTGGAAGCACGTCGTAGAAGTATCTAAGACTGGATTCCAGTACTATACCAGCAATAAAGAAAACAGGTGGAAATAATTACGTCATTTAAAGATACACATTTTATTTAGATTGATGCAATTATAATTGTAGTTTTATCCGAGATGGAATGTTGAACATTCAACCAACATTGACATCAGACCGATTTGGTGGTAATGATTTCCTGGAGAAGGGTTGTTTGGATCTAATAAAAGAAGGATGTGATCCCAAAAGCAGAAAGTGTACTGTGTAAGCAAGATGGTAAAATAATCAATAAACCTAGTTATGCTGAATAAAACTATATCATATTACAGAGATGCAAACCAGTCGGCGGACATTATCAATCCGGTGTCATCCGCAAAACTAATAACAAAGGACTCTTTTAACTTTACTTTTGGAACCGTTCAAATTAGGGCCAAAATGCCGAAAGGTGATTGGATTTCAACAGGTAATTAACTGTTCTGTTATTAAACTAATTAATTGATGAACAGAAAGATTCAATATTTTTTTAGTAATTTCTCTGGAGCCTGCTGGAAACGTTTATGGGAAAGGTTATCTTTCGGGAACGATTGAACTGTTAAGAGTACGTGGTAATCTTCACATGAGCTGCATGGGCAGTCTTTATAACCGGCGAGTGGTTTCTAGCGGTCTCATTTGGGGTCCCATTGATTCAATTGACAGTATTACTGATGCGTCAACTATTTACAAATTGAATGAGGGTTTCGATTTCTCTACCGATTTCCACGTTTTTAGTACAAAATGGTCTCCCGAAGGTGTCACGTTTTTTGTAGACGGTAAATTAGTTGGGCAATTGCAAGCACCTGAAGGTGGTCTCTGGAAATATGCAGTTGGTGATGCCACAACGCAAAACAACCCTTGGATTTCGGGATCACGAATGGCGCCCTTTGATCAACCAGTAAGTGCCTGTGCAAATAAAAAATTCTATTAAAAAAATTATTATATGATACACTTAATATGCTCTCCAAATTAGTTTTTCATTTCGGTTAGGGTTGATGTAGGAGGACAAAACTTCCCTGACATCAATTGCACTTATTTACCGAAAAGAAAGCCGTGGTCTTCATCCAATCCTAATCCTATGCGTCGATTTTGGGACGACATTGACCACTGGTTTCCGACTTGGAAAGCGGCTAAAGGCGAAAATACCCTTCAAATAGATTACATCCGAGTTTACAGCCTCCCAGATTAACGAGAAACAGTTTTAGATGGACAATTCAAGGTGTTAACCAAGAAAAGTTTTCAAGTTTTGGTTGATCAATAACAAAAATATAATAATCAAAGATAAATAAAATTGGGTTGAAAATTGGAATGGTAATGGCATTAAAGGTTTATTTAAAGATAACCTATTTTTTACACACGATTCCGTTTCAGTCATATAAAATCAAAGAAATAAATTCGGAGTCTTGTTCACTTGTTTGAATATATCACTTGTTGTTGAACATATCACGGTTATTATCGTTAAAGAGATATATACAGCAGTTATGTTTTAAATTTGTTAATCTTAATTCTATCTTGAACCCCACCTAAAACAGCAATAGAGTGTAATTTAATAAAATGCTGTTTAAAAACAATTGATAAAAGGGAATAAGAATATTCTCGAGAAGCTGTAGAGAATATTCTTAATATTGTCATGACATGATACGTATACTGTGGGCTTAATATTATAGTATGGAACCAAATGTAAACTGTGATGCACGTTGACCTACCACCACAAACCACGTGCCTTATATAACGACTTTATAAACCCAAAATAGTATAATTAAAATTTTGACATACGTTATGCACTTTTACAATACAAATCCTGTATTTTTAGTATTAGAGGATGTATTACAGATGCTCTATAGATCTATTCGACCATTAAAATCCTTTGATAAATAGATATATTTCTGGTACATATAAGTACAATTCATTTGCAGTAATATATCCTTTAAACCCTGTATGGTGCGCATCAATTTTTGTCTGGGCGAGCACTGCGATAGGTAAGCTGACTAAATATAATTTGATATTACTTAAATCTTGTGATCCATTCCAAGTTTGGACTTTAAAATATTATTTGGACCCATTTATTTATCCCTAAATTTATTTCTTTTAATAAAAAAATGTAATTAATAGGCTCAAGCAGAAATGTTAAGTAAAGTATTCAGCATCGCTGTCCTCCATTGTTACCGACTTTTCTTAATCGTTATCGTGACCAACATTGCCGTTTACTCCTATGCCCAATCTTCGGAACGAAAGTGGAAGCTAGGTTTCACAGGCAAGGTCAAATGGTCTGCTAATTGCAAATTCCTTGGTGGTGACTACGATACAAGAGCTGCCAAACTACCAGCGGGGAAATGCGAAGAGCTCTGTGTAGCTGATGTTCACTGTACTCACTTTACCTCGAGTTACGAAGCTGGCTGTTTCCTCAAATCATTTAAACAACCTTTTGTAACGGAGAAAAATGCTGGGCCTAACGACTTCAACTCCATTTGCGGTTTCTCAATCCATCAAGTTATTAAAATGAAACTATTTAGTTTTTAAGGTTTGTTTTAATTATATTTCTTCTTGAATAGAAGGGAGTTATGATTGATGGTGACCAACTAGACATTGACGAGGTAAAATTCTCGAAATGGCGAAATGGTGCTGGGACAGGAAATTACAAATGGGGACCGAAATGCGACTTTTATGGAAATGATATTGAAAAACTTTCGATGGAAGACAGTGCAAACTGTGGAGATTCGTGCTTCACCAACAAGCGCTGCACCCATTTTACACATCACAGAGGTGTGTGCTATTTGAAACTTATATTTGATAAGGCCATTAAACCAGTCTACAAAAATGATGAAAATATCTGTGGCTTCATAGTTGAACGGGTATATATGTTATTTCAAACTTTGTTCATACATTTCTGTACGTTTAAAAACCACTTTTTAAAAATAGAAATGTACGAAGAATTGGCAGAACAGCAATGACGGGCGTGTCAATTATGGAACTCATTGCGACTTCCCAGGCCATGACATCGAAACAATACGAATGATGCCGTACGAGAACAAGTTCAAATGCGGAGAGAAATGTTTGACGAACAAACGTTGCACTCACTTTACCTACGCTAGCTTTACCTTTTGGCAAAATTACTGCTTTCTTAAAGAGATTCCTGATAAGAACTCTGTGGTGGAGATCGCCAATGAAAAAACGCCTGTTTGCGGTTTTGTCGTAATAATATATTGTGATCTCTTAAATAGCATATGATTCGGTTTCTTACATTTATCCAATATATATGTTTGCAGAAAAGGGAAGAAATTAGACTAACTACTTCAAGTACAAATAAAATGACTAGCAAGAGACCTATTAAGGAAAAGATGTACCAAACAACATCGAAAAGTCTGCCTTCGTCCTTTTTTGCTGTATGTATATTTCTTTAAAACTGTAGTCAATGGCTCGAAGATATGTGTTTGCCCATTGAACAGAAGTTTGTCTTGCATGTTAACTAAAAATTTTGGACACCAATTTTAGAAATAATCTGATTTTTGTTTTTCATTTGTCTTATACTTTCACTAATTGATTAATTTATGTGTACGATATATAGAAGAATCGTCAGAAAGCGGCATTGGCCAAAGAAAAGAAACAAACTCCTCTTTCTCTATTGTGGAATGACGAGTTTTCTGTTGGATTGAACTCTAGTAGCAATTGGAAGCATGTTGTTGGTGTGTCTAAGACTGGATTTCAATACTATACCACCCATCACGAAAACAGGTAAAAAATGAAACTATAAAATATCATGTTATGATGGTTTTGAACGTGTGCTTTACATTATAAGTTTTGTACGAGACGGAATCTTGAATATCCAACCAACTTTGACATCTGACCGTTTCGGTTATGATTTCTTAGAGAAAGGGTATTTTGATTTGATAGAAGAAGGATGTGATCCCAAAATCAGCAAATGTATTGTGTACGTAATTCTATGGGGTGCCGTCTAACAACTTTTAAAAACATCTAACACTAACATCAATCATTAATTTTAAACATCTAAATCAAACATCTAAGTTACCAATCAAACATTTAAGATTCAAATCAAACATTAAAGGTTCAAATCAAACATTTGAATTAAACCAAACAAGATTTAAATCAAACCAAAGAGGAATTTAATCAAACCAAACAAAAGTCTAATCAAACCTAACAAGAATTAAATTAAATCAACTTTTGTTATAAATTTCGCCACAGCTCATCATGGTCATCTCATCAGTTTCAATGGCTCGTGCCAATTACCGCAGAGTAAGCTTGGGCATTTTCGTATCTTTCGCGTTTCCTTATATAATAAATAGTCTAATAACCACCGAAGAAATTAAAACGGCTGTTGCAAAAAAATTTAATATACAAAAAAAAGTAAAATTGAAGTTAGAGCGATAAACATGAAGTATTTATTCTTAATATATAATTTGGCCACCCGATTCCTCCATTTTATTTATCGTTTACATGTAATCAGATTAGCATTTTAGGCTATTACGACATAAGCCGCATTCGTTCATCCAGTAAAAAATGGACTATTTTGTCATATAAGGACACAAGTTACTGCTGAAAATGCCAAAGCTTGATCCGTGGCAGTTGGCAGGGACCTTTGAAACTGATGAGATAATCATGAGCTGTGCTGGTATAGAATTTCGAAAAAAAATATTTGGTTTGATTAGATTTTTGTTTGGTTTGATTTAAATCTTGTTTCGTTTGATTTGATTTTTGTTTTGTTTAATTCAAATGTTTGATTTGAACCTTTAATGTTTGATTTGAATCTTAAATGTTTGATTTGAACAATAAATGTTTGATTGGTAACTTAGATGTTTGATTCAGATGTTTAAAATTAATGATTGATGTTAGTGTTAGATGTTTTTAAAAATTGTTAGACGGCACCCCATATAATTCTATTCCAATAGTTAATAGAATAACAGTTATAATGATCGATGCTGGTAAATATACAACTATGTAACTATGTACATCAATAGATATGGGACTAAATCTGAGGACATAATCAATCCAATTGCATCCGCAAGAATAACAACAGCAGAATCATTCAATTTCACTTTTGGAACTGTTGAAATTAAGGCTAAGATGCCTAAAGGAGATTGGATAACAACTGGTATAAATAGTAAAACAACACTAATCTATCGTCTTCATTATTCGAGTTTAAATATGAGCAGGGATTTCTTTGGTTCCTGCTGGAAATGTCTATGGTAAAGGCCCTCTTTCAGGCGAGATTGAACTATTGCAAGTATACGGCAATGTTCACATGAGATGTTTGAATCGCCACACTAACCGACAAGTAGTTTCTAGCGGCCTCAAATGGGGTCCCACTGATTTAGCAGCAAACGCCTCATCAGCTTTCTCTACCTATAAGTTGAGTGAGGGTGTGGATTTTTCTACCGATTTCCACATTTTCAGCACAGAATGGTCTTCCGAAGGTTTCAAATTTCTCGTAGATGGTAAATTAGTTGGGCAATTGCAAGTACCTGAAGGCGGTCTCTGGAAGTATGCAATTGACGATGAAGAAAAGCAAGATAACCCTTGGGTTTCAGGATCACCAATAGCACCCTTCGATCAGCCAGTAAGTCGTATAGTAAATTATTGGTAAAATAACAAGACTAATATATGTTGCAAATAGTTTTTCATTTCAGTGGGTGTTGATGTTGGAGGGACACACTTCCCAGACGCTGATTGCACCTATTTGCCCAAAAGAAAACCGTGGTTTTGTTCTAGCCCAGCATCTATGCGACAGTTTTGGGACGATATAGAACATTGGCTTCCGACTTGGAAAGCAAATAAAGGCGGAAACACGTTGCAAATAGATTATATCCGTGTTTACAAACATAATGAAAAGGTCTAAAATGAAAATTAATGCAGATTTTAAATAATAATGTAATTGAATGGTCTACACTACCTTACCTATTCACACATACACGAATACCCCACTTGATGAAAAGTTTAAATACAATGCATGAGGTTACATTCGTTTGTTTTCAAAATACAAGAAATAAGTAATTGTAAGGTTATATAATTAAGTCATGGATCGACAATATAAGAAATAGACCGCAAACAAATAACACAAAAAGAATCATTTTCCAATTTTAAAGCATCCCCCCCCCCCCCAGTTATATGAGGTTGATTTTTTATGATTCATTTTACTTTTGTATCTAATAATGTACTAGTATAAACGTTTGCTTTTTATATTTTTATTTTCAAAATATATTATTAACTATATTATGGGCGGAAAATCGAACTATTATTTCTTATCCAATTTCAACTTTAATGCCGCATCTAAACGATTAAAACAAATTATAGTATCGTACTGAAAACGAAAGATAATA
Source organism: Chydorus sphaericus (assembly GCA_030141595.1). Lineage (NCBI taxonomy): Eukaryota > Metazoa > Arthropoda > Branchiopoda > Diplostraca > Chydoridae > Chydorus > Chydorus sphaericus. The sequence continues at coordinate 8,736,888 of CM057933.1, forward strand.
TCATATTTTAATTATCCAATAAAACTTCATTGCTATCAATTAATTTATGTTCGCTGGAGGATGTCCGCTGTAGGATGTTCACCATATGTTCACCAAATAGAATGTATTTATGTTACTTCATATTTCATGTTCATTACTTATATGTTTATTACCTTATGTTCTTATTTGTCTCCGAGTTTATGATTTACCATAGCCCAATCACAATCCAAAAGTGGAATACTACTAACGTGGCAAAAATATTCCTCTTACATAAATTGACACGTTGCTATGCGAGAAATTCACATCAGCTAGCCCATCATTCACGAATTCAACAACTGTTAAGGTAATCGTCTAGAAGATCTTTCTTCCAATAATTTTATTTTAACTTTTTAAAATGTTGCAGTTCATTCAATAGCAAAAAATGGTGGTTCATCGAAAGAATAAGAAACGATTCACAATCAGCCACATTTTTCAGTGTTTAAAGTTTTCCATTCTAATGTCGGCCACTATATTAGCTCAATCATCTGATCGAAGTTGGGAAAGTAGAAATGGAAAGGTGAAGTTTTCAGAAAATTGCAAATTCCTTGGTGGAGTCTACCATACAGCCAATGACCTTTTTACATCGTCCAAGTGCGTCGATCTCTGTCAAGCGGATGAACAATGCTCACACTTTACATACAATTGGGGTACTAAGAAATGTTTTCTCCAAAAATTCGGCAAGTACGTGTATCCGATTGAAGAAAAAGGTGGACTATTTGACTTTGATCTCACTTGTGGCTACATAATTAATCGGGTTTGGTGAAATTATTCTGAAAATAATCTATTAACTATGATTTTAATTGTAACTTTTACTTCATTCAATAAGGTCATGAATGTTGAACAACATGAAGGAAAGTCTATAGAATGGCGTCTTGGTCCAAACGAATCTTACAAATGATGGGGAACCGGTTGCGTCTTTCCAGGCAATGATATCAAAACTATAAAGATTGCAGAAAAGGCAGAATGCGGAAGTGTTTGCTTCGCTGACAGCTACTGTACCCATTTTTCTCATGCTTGGGGCCATTGCTATTTGAAAATGATGGTCAATACTAACCCAACTGAAAACCTGACCCACAGGCCTGACGGTGAAGAAGGTTTCTGCGGTTTCATTCTTAAACGAGTAAGCTGTTATTAAATATTAACTGTATACGATGCCGTTGGAAGATTATCAATTTACTTATATTTGAAAATTTTCAATATTTGCACACTAAAAGAGATTGACGAAAAAATGGATGAAAAGTAATGATGGCCGTGTAAATTGGTCGACTAATTGTGATTTTGTTGGCAACAACATTGAAGAAACGGTCATAAAATATGACTCAAAATGCAAAGAGAAGTGTCTTGAAAACAAGCGATGCACCCACTTTGTCGTTTCCAGCTCAGATTCGCTGAAATATTGCTATCTGAAAGAGATAAACAGACACTCAGTTGTAGAACTCCAGAATCACGAAAATCCAATGTGTGGTTTTATCGTGAAAGTATATGAATTAAATATTAACTGGCAATACTTCGAGCATTTAATTTATTGATAACTCATAGGATAAACCGATTGAAGCACCAAAAAAAGATCGTTACCTATTGTGGAGTGATGAATTCTCTATTGAATTTAATTTAAGTAAAAATTGGAAGCATGTCATTGGTGTGCCTCAAACAGGGTTCCAGTACTTTACCAATCACCGCGAAAATAGGTAATAAAGGGAATATCAAATAAGAAATGAGCTTGTTTGTCTTTAATATCTAAGATTTTCAGCTTTGTAGAAAATGGGATCCTGAACATTAAACCAACTCTAGTAACTGATCGCTTCGGTTACGATTTCTTAGAAGAAGGCTACTTGAATCTCATTCAAGAAGGGTGTAATCCAAAGAGCGGAAAACAATGCACTGTGTACTAAAATCACATAATTACATTTTATATTTCAATTCACTAAATCATTACTTCAATGAATATAGATCTACGACGAAATTCGGAGACATAATCAATCCAGTCGCATCAGCCAAAATAGCAACGCAAGAGTCTTTCAAATTTACTTTCGGAACTATTGAAATTAGAGCCAAAATGCCAAAAGGAAATTGGATCTCGGCTGGTAGATTATATTCATCCTAATTTACATTTAAAAGCTTTATCATTATTTAATTTAATCTATTTTTAGTGATTTCACTAGTGCCCGAGAATCCCCATGGAGAATGGCCTCTATCAGGAAAAATTGAACTCTTGCGAGTAAATGGAAATCGTAATATGAATTGTTCTTATCGTCTTTATAACCGTCAGGTAGCCACTTGCAGCCTCCACTGGGAGCATCATAAAAATGAAGTGAACGCATCTACTCTCACCTTCAGCAAGACCAACCAAACCACTGATTTCTCTTCCTCATTTCATGTTTTCCGCATTAATTGGTCCACTAAAGGTTTCCAGTTTTTTGTGGATAATGAATTCGTTGGTAAATTTAAGTTATCCGAAAGTGATCTAAAGAATTTGGCGAGTCCATATGGAATTAAAAATAATCTTGGCATTTCTGAGTCAAAACTAAATCAGCAGCCATCCGTGAGTTTCAATAAAAACACTTAACTATTCTTCCTGAAGTTTTAAGTATTTACTTTACACTTGTTTTGGTCCCAGTTTTTCCTCGCTCTGAGCGTTGACGTGGGAGGAAAAAACTTCCCAGATAACTGTACTTATTTTCCTTCAAGAAAACCGTGGTCCTCTCTCAATCGGGCACCTATGCGCCAATTTTGGAACGATATGGAACATTGGCTTCCGTCTTGGAATGCAATTAAAGGAGAAAATGCACTCCAAGTAGATTACATTCGCTTTTATGGTCAAAAGAAACCATAAAATCCTCTATTTCTGACAACTAAACTTACTGACAACGCGCAATGGAAGAAGATGAAGCATTTATCATGTTGCAATGTATCGATTATCATTACTGGGAAATTGAGATGGCAATATTCAAAATTATCTATAAACAAAACTATATATTTAAATTCATGTAGAAGATAAATCAAAAATACAATTATATTGGTATCCATATTTCAAAACGATTTAAGAATAAAAGACCTAGGGTTATTCTACATAATCTGTATAATTATAGAATGACATTCAGTCACAAGATAAATGAAAACTTGAAGACCGCAGCAGTGTATGACGCTGTTTTAGGGACAGCGATTTCATTACTACTTTAAGAAATCGCATCATATTACTGCGGGGCCGAATATAGTTTACTTCCTTGAAAACCACTTTATGATTCCGTCCTCGAAAACTTTATCATTTGAAAACAGCGGAAGTGCGGAGTCGCGGGGAGGGAAACTGAAAAATAAATTCCAATTTTTATTTCAAAAATTGACACGTTGCAAAAGATTCAATTCGAAAATCGATGCAAAGAAATTCAATCTAGTTATTTATCCACCGTTTCACAGCGCTATAGCGAATCCAGCAACTAGTAGAGTAAGCTTAAAGGTTTTCTTATTTAACCTTCTACCAAACTTTTCTTTTTTAAATCCTTGCAGCTCAATGAAAATAATGGCTGCTGGTCAAAGAAATAAGAAACGATCCAATTTCAGCCACACTTTTTAGTGTCTTAAGCATATTGTTCTAATGTCGGTCACCATTTTAGCTCAATCCTCTGATCGAAATTGGATGGTTGAAAATGGAAAGGTGAAGTTTTCTCACAACTGCAAATTCCTTGGTGGAGTCTACAACTCAATAAATGACGTTAGTCGATCGTACAAATGCGATGAGCTCTGTCTAGCAGATGAGCGCTGCACTCACTTTACATATAGTTGGGGTTCTAGAAAATGTTCCCTGCAGAACTTCGACAAGTACGTGTACCCAATCGAAGAAAAGGTGGACCGTCTGACCCTGGCCTCATTTGTGCCTACATTATTAATCGGGTTTGATGACATAATTCTGACAAATAATCTTTTAACTACAAGTTCTATTGCGAATTTTGCTTCATTCTATTAGATAATGAATGTTGAAAAAATTGAAGGAAAATTAATGGAATGGCGCCTTGGTCAGAATGAATCTTACAAATGGGGAATGGGATGTAGCTTTCCAAACAATGTTATAGAAGAAGTTAGGATGGCTGATGCCTCAAGATGCGGAAGTGTCTGCTTCGCTAACAAACGATGCACCCATTTCACCCATACGCCATCATTGGGGACATGTTTTTTTTTAAACGATAACCAATACTGGTCCAACTGAAACGCTAGTGCACAAACCTTATGGTCAAGATGGGTTCTGTGGGTTGATCCTTGCACGAGTATAAATATTTTATTTTAAAATTTACAATACATTTTGAAATTAACTAATAGGCTACACACTACTACTGAAATGTTTCTTTATGTTTTGCAATGAAGAAATTGACGCAGCATTGGACAAGAAGTGAGGATGGACGGATAAGTTGGGGAAAGAATTGCGACTTTGTTGGAAAAAAATATCGAAGAGGCAGTTGTGAATGAAGAATCGGAATGCAAACAAAAATGTTTAGCAAACAAGCGATGTACCCACTTTGTCGTTTCCAGCTCAGAGTCACTGAAATCTTGCTGATCTAAAAGAGATAAGCAAAGGGGCTGTTGTAGAGATCTTGAATGAAAGGAACCCAATATGTGGATTTGTCGTGGTACATTTTAACATAGATGAATTTATGATGTTGTAAAATTCCATTAATGAAAAGGAATCATAGAATAAAGATATGGAAACAAAGGAAGATCGAGCCATGTTGTGGAGTGATGAATTCTCTGTTGAATTTAATTCTAATAGTAATTGGAAACATGTCATTGGTGTGCCTCAAACAGGGTTCCAGTACTACACCAATTATCAGGAAAATAGGTACCAGCATAGTATTGCGAACATAAAATATAAAATGAAGCATCAATCATCTTAAATATCTATTTGATTTATTACGACGTTTCTTAGTTTTGTAGAAAATGGAATCTTGAACATCAAACCAACTCTGGTATCTGATCGCTTTGGAGATGATTTTTTGGAAGAAGGCTATTTGAATCTCATATAAGAGGGATGTAATCCAAAGAGCGGAAAACAATGCACTGTGTACCATAACCTAATTTTTAAAAATTATATTTGAATTCACTTAACAATTAGTTCAATGCATGTAGATCTATGATGAAATCTGGAGATATAATCAACCTAATTGCATCCGCAAAAATAACGGCACAAGAATCTTTCAAATTTACTTTCGGAACTATTGAAATAAGAGCTAAAATGCCTAAAGGAAATTGGATTTCGACCGGTATATTTTTTATAAGAACCAATACACGCCTATTCACAAGTTTTATCATTATTGTACCATTCTTTATTTTAGTGATTTCACTAGTGTCCGAGAATCCTTTTTCGGTGCTGGAGAATGGCCTTTTTCAGGAAAAATTGAACTCTTACGAGTAAATGGAAATCGTAATATAAATTGTTCTAATCGTTTTTACAACCGTCAGGTAGCCACTAGCAACCTTCACTGGGAACATCCTAATAATGAAGTGGACGCCTCTTCTCTCACCGTCAGCAAGACCAACCAAACCATTGATTTCTCTTCCGATTTTCCCGTTTTCCGCATTGAATGGTCCATGGAAGGTTTCCAGTTTTTCGTGGATGACGAATTCGTTGGTAAATTGGAATTATCAACGAGTGGTCTAAATCAATTGGCATGCCCGTATGGAATTAAGAAAAATATTCGTATTTCAGAGTCACAAACTAATCAGCCATCCGTGAGTTAAAAACAAAAAATAGCTCTTAGTTAGTTTAAATGTTTTACTTTTACCCCAGTTTTTCATCGCTCTTAACGTTGATGTCGGAGGAAAGAACTTTCCAGATAATTGCACCTATTTACCAGGAAGAAAACCATGGGCCTCTCTCAATCGGGCACCTATGCGCCAATTTTGGAACGACATGGAACATTGGCTTCCGACTTGGAATACAATTAAAGGAGAAAATGCACTCCAAGTAGATTACATTCGCGTTTATGGTCAAAAGAAGCCATAAGAATGAATATTTATGACACCTCCAATCTGACAACGCAATGGGAATAGACCAAGAACTTTACGGAATTATGGTTCTCACAATTCACAACCAATTCTTTTACATGGGAAATTTACACTTTAGGATGAAAATAATTCGAAAGATAAAATAAACAAAGCATGCAATTACACTGTTGTGCTTATAATGATTCAGGTGAAGTCAAACAGGGAACTAAATATTGCATTCATCATTGATCTAGATAAGAAAAAATTAACGAAATAACAATTAAATCGCAGTACTATAATGACTAGCAGTTATTTCTACTAAAAAGTAGAGTAAAGTTAGCTTATATAGTAAATAACTATTCTTTGGATATAATGTTGAGTGTTGAGTGCAAAGTTTTGAATAAATGATGGAATTAAATTATTAAAATTAATGATTGGAATTAAAATGAATGGACGAAAATTACTATATACAGCGAAGATTAATATAGGCACGAATATAGTGCATTTTCTAAATAAATTTCGTACAAGTAATATAGAGGCTCTACATCTTAACAATCCAGGAACTGGGTATGATCCAGGATTTAGAGTATCATGGTGAATCTTCAAATCGTTTAAGGTGTAGACAATTGGATACCCTTTGGAAGGTAAGTTTAACCATCACTTCCACGTCCAACGATTGCATCGGAACTCCCAACGCCAAAGGATGTACCATTTCCTTCAGTATTGGTTAAGGTTTGGGTTAGATTTAGTGGTTAAGTTTTAGATTTAGAAGACATCTACTCCGGAATGGTCTGATCGGAACTACACAAGGCTCGCTCTACTTCGGCTGTGGTCCCTACATTTCAGTACTTAAGTTGTCAGTATGCTGTATGTTAGAATTAACAGTTATGGCGGTCATGAAATGACGTGTCCTACTCGGCTCAGTTTTCTTTTTTGCTCTTTTTTAAATATTTTAGGTATATTTTTAAAATCAAATAAATTATACAAAGTTGCCAGATATTTTTTTATCATTACAAAAAATTAAACAATAATATGATAATATAACTTTAGTAATCTGGTTGAACACCAAAAGAAGCGATAAAGATATTAAGGATGGCTATGACAAAGATGAGAGCCACTGAAATATGAGAGGTGACGTCGATGACGTGCGGTTGATTAGAGTCATCGATCATCGCTGCCGTTTGGTCATCATTAGTCACAACATTCTCATCGGCCGTTGTCGTAGAATTCGGAGCAAGAATTCGACGTCTTTTCTCTTTCTCCCACATCATCTTGTAATAAGAGTTAAAGACCAATATTACACCCACTAGAATCTGTAACATTAAAGGCGTATTGCTTCCCTCTTTTTTTAATTTATTTGATTTTTTTAAATGAACATATTACCTGGAGGAATATGCTAGAAGAAATCAGAACTAAATTGACAGTTCTATATTCTTGCCCTTCAGGTGTTCGCAGAACGTAGCGAAGTTGACTGGCATTTGCTGTTAAGAAAGCGAAATCCATCAACCCCTGAGCTGATGATTTCAAATCGCTAAAACTGCTAATAAGTTGTGGAAGTATCTGCTGAGAGGCAGAAGCTGGTTTTAAAGGAATTATTGCCGTTCCAACAGTTGATCTACCATCCACAACTTCATCTTTACCGATAACAGATGGTGATCTCCAAATGGCAGCCTCGACGTCGTCCTTTATAATTAATCTAATAACTAATTGGTTTTTATAACTTTTTAGTTATTGCATTACCAATTCATCAATTGTAGATGCAGATCTTAGTGGTCTAGAATAACCAGCATCAGATGTTAGATCGTAACCGCCGTTATTTAGACTAGAATCGAAAGAGGCTCTTCGTCTTCTGATATTAGGTATAGTGTTATCCAGTGATCCCAACTGTAGAAATGGCGATGTATATAAATAGACTAAACGAATGTATAAAATAATTAAGTAATACTGGTTTAAGGTTATTTGATGTCGTAGAAGGTTCGTCGACATCATTTAAACTATTATCTTTATTTAATTCATTAGTTGTTTCTACACTGACGGATGAATCGTGCAATCTAGAAGGGTTCTAAATGATGCAATATCATTTTTACTGAATAGTTTTATTCTAACTATACAAAGTCAATACCAGTACTATCTCAGAATGAGTTCCATTGGGTTGGTTACCGTTATTTCTTCCTCTGCCCAGCGGTTTATCCACAAAAACTGTTGGATTCGGTGGAATTTGTGATGTCATTTAAATGAAACACTCAAATGTATACTTTCTACAACAACGAGCTAATTTAGAATGTTTTCAAATGCCACACTGCGCGGCCTTTTCTACTATAATATCAGTTTTAGATTATATAGCCATGCAGCATAGGGATTTGTGATTTATCTCACTAAAGTGCTAGAGAATTTACGATGCGTATATTAGCCCATAATTAAGCCGTGCTTATTATGACTTTTCAGTAGGTCTAATAAAAACTGGTTGCCACGTAGTATCAATTAAAACATAAAAAGGATGAATCAGATGTAGTTAAATAGCTACAACTACGCAAATAACATGCAAAATATAGTATAAAATAAGATAGACGAAACAGAATGCTTTAATATTTTTTCAAACTATTTTAAACCTATTGTTTTTACAACATTGACAACATAGTATACATATATACTAATTTATTATATGGTATATCTAAAATTGATATACTGGATCGAAGGAGGAAAGTTATTCGGTTGGTGGTTACCATATTGGTTGAACACTAAACGAGGCGATGAAAATGTTAAGAACAGCAATGATGAAAATTATTGCCACCGTAATGTGGAAGATAACATCGAGAACGCGCTGCCTCCTAATATCTTTCGCGGCATCTCTAATGCCACCTTCTTCCGCCGCTCTAGAATCGGGATACGTAATGATCAATCGCTTCTTCTTCTGGTTATCCCACAGGGACTTGTAGTACGAACTAGATACCATCAGAAGCCCAACGATTATCTGTCAAAATTCAAGTTTAATCAGTTAAAAAACCATTCAAAATGTATAGATTGCAATCACAGTAGGACCTGAAAAGTGATGCTTAACGAGATCATGACCAAATTGGCCGCCAAGTAAGGTTCGTCATTTGCAGTGTTCGTAAAAGCAATAACGTAGCGTAGTTGACTCGCATTGGCACTGAGGAAAGCGAAATCCATCAGTCCTTGAGCCACCATCTTCTTATTGATGAAACTGTCGGCCGACAAATCAGCAATCTGATCAGACTGCTTATTATTACTGATTTGGTTTTGCTGGCGCCCACTGTCCACCTCCGATGACCAAGTTATGCTTCTTACCAAAGGTGGACGGCGACCATCACCATCTTCTTCGTTATAGCTGGTATTGGTAGTAATGGTGCCATCATCGTTACTTATTCCCTTTACAAATAGTTTTCAAGTTGTAATCAATTATAACTTTAGAATCAAGGTACATATCTGTACAAAAACCTCTCGATAATTATTAACAGTTTGGTCCGTATTATTATCTGCGATCTGGCGGGATTCTGAACGTCGGACACTGTTGTTTGTCGAAGTGCCTTTGTTGTTATTGTTATTATTTGTCCAAGGTAAACGTATACTAGAAGTAAAACCACGAAGAGTTCCATTACCTGAATCCTTTTCTGTTTTCTGTAGATATAAAAAGATGTATAATTTGATTGAGAAACTAGATTATGAATAATTTAGTTTTACGAAAACAATGTATTACATCTTCTTCCAACTCTTGATTAATACGAGTGTTTTTCTTGCTCTTTTTCCAGGGTAAATGTTGATTAAGAAAACTACCACCGCTTTCTGATTTGTTTGGTGCATTTATATTTTCTATTAATGATGGATCATCTGGTAATGTTTTCTTTGTATTTATATGTGGAAATAGAAGTTATAAATACACATTTGATCAAAAAATTATATTGCCTACAGTAAATGAATTTAGAGACATTATACTTACATTATGAGTTGGTAATGTTTCTGAAGCATCACTAGTTTCGTCAATCAAACTTGGAACAACAGCAACTACTCGTTTAGTGTTAGCAGCTTGATCAGCACCATTTTTTTCATTACCAAAATCCATTCTTTTTAATAATATTTTTTTTTAACTTTAAGGACTACGTTTCTTTTTATTGACTATATGTATATGTTTCAATGGGCTGGCCAGTACGCTACTGTAGAGTGTAGAGATATTATAACGGTCTTAAATACAATGTAATTCCCTCCAAATACCTGTTATATATCTTATCCTAGTGACAAAGTAAGATTATAGAAGGGATTATGGAAATTGATTACCGCTTTAACAAGGCCACTGCATCCACATCCGTTTTTATTACCATCCAGCTTCTTTATTCGAAGATAACAATGCCTTAACAAACTTCCAATATTAAGTATCAAATCGTGACCTTCTCAATTTGTATATTGATAAGTAGGCAGAGTTGAAAATGCGATGTAAAAACCATTCGTTATTCCAACATTTCAGCATCTAAGTTGTCACTATGTTTTATGTTACAAGCAGTTATGACGGTCATGAAATGGCGTGTCCTACTCAGGTCAGTTTTTTCACCTTTTAGGTATATTTTAAAAATCAAATAATAACGTATACTAAATTATCATATGATTTTTAAAAATATTATAAAAGGTAACAATATTAATATATCTTAACTTAAGTAATCCGTTGAACACCGAAAGAAGCGATAAAGATATTGAGGATGGCTATGACAAAGATGAGAGCCACTGAAATATGAGAGGTGACGTCGATGACGTGCGGTTGATTAGAGTCATCGATCATCGCTGCCGTTTGGTCATTAGCCGCAACGTTCTCATCGGCAGTTGCCGTAGAATTCGAAGCAATAATTCGACGTCTTTTCTCTTTCCCCCACATCATCTTGTAATAAGAGTTGAAGACCAATATTACACCCAGTAGAATTTATTTTAAAAAAAACCTTACCATGTTTCATTTGTAAAACGTTCGTTAAATGAATTTTAAGGACATACCTGAAGGGAGATACTAGAAGAGATCAAAACTAAATTGACAGTTCGATATTTTTGTCCTTCAAGTGTTCGCAGAACGTAGCGAAGTTGACTTGCATTTGCTGTTAAGAAAACGAAATCCATCAGCCCCTGAGCTATAATGATTTCAAATCGCTAAAACTGCTAATAAGTTGTGAAAGTATCTGCTGAGAGGCAGAAGCTGGTTTTAAAGGAATTATTGCCGTTCCAACAGTTGATCGACCATCCACAACTTCATCGATATCTTTACCGATAACAGATGGGGATCTACAAATGGCAACATCGACGTCGTCCTTAAACATCATAATTAATCGCTAATAACTAATTGGCTTTCATCACGTTTTATATAGTTATTTCATTACCAATTCATCAAATGTAGATGCAGTTGTACACTCACGGATGAATTCTGCAATCTACAAGGGTTCTAAATGATAGAATAACATTTTTACCGATTTTTACTGTATATAAATATTCTAAGTGTGTTATTCAATCATTACCAGTAGTGCTATCTCAGGATTAGTTCAATTGGGCGTTGGTTACCGTCATTACCTCCTGTGTTCGGTGGTTTATTATCCACAACAGCTGGTGGATTCGGTGGATTTGATGTCATTTAAATGAATAAAAACTTAAATGTATGTAGACTTTCTACAACAACGAGCTAATTTATAATGTTTTCAAATGCCATATATATTGGGCACCCTACTCTATTGTTATATGAGTTTTACATTATATAGCCATTCAGCATGGGAATTTGTTTTTAATAGTTTACAGCTGTAGTTAAATAGCTACAACTGCGCAAATAACATGCAAAATATATTTAAAATAAGATAGACAAAACAAAATGCTTTAATATTTTTTTCCACTATTTTAGACCGATTTTTTAACAAGATTGATAACAAAGTATTTATACTAGTTCAGGTCTATGGTATTTATAATATTGGTATATACTGGATCGGAGGAGGAAAGTAATTCGGTTGGTGGTTGCGTTGTTTGTGGTTGCGATGTTGTTGGTTGTGATGTGGTTGGTTGAATACTAAACGAGGCGATGAAAATGTTAAGAACAGCAATGATGAAAATAATTGCCACCGTAATGTGGAAGACAACGTCGAGAACGCGCTGCCTCCTAATATCTTCCGCGGCATCTCGAATGCTACCCTCTTCCGCCGCTCTAGAATCGGGATACGTAACGAGCAGTCGCTTCTTCTTCTGAATATCCCACAAGGACTTGTAATACGAACTAAATACCATCAGGAGCCCAACGATTATCTGTTGAAATTTAATTTTAATAAGTCCAAAAACCATTCAAAATATATAGATTACAATCACAATAGGACCTGAAAAGTGATGCTTAACGAGATCATGACCAAATTGACCGTCAAGTAATAAGGGTCTTCATTTTCAGTTTCCGTAAAAGCAATAACGTAGCGTAGCTGACTCGCATTGGCACTGAGGAAAGCGAAATCCATGAGTCCTTGAGCCACCATCTTCTTGTTGATGAAACTGTCTGCAGATAAATCAGCAATCTGATCAGATGACTTGTTATTACTGATCTGGTTTTGTTGGCGCCCTGTGTCCACCTCCGATGACCAAGTTATGCTCCTTGTCAAAGGCGGACGGCGACCATCACCATCTTCTTCGTTATAGCTGGTATTGGTAGTAATGGTGCCATCATCGTTACTTACTCCCTTTATCAATTAAGTTGTAATCAATTATAACTTTTGGTTTCAAGGTATATCTATACAAAAACCTGTCTATCATTATTAACAGTTTGATCCGTATTATCTCTTATCTGGCGGGATTCAGGACGTTGGACATTGTTGTTTGTCGCCGAGTCTTTATTATTGTCATTGTTATTATTTGCCCAAGGTAAACGTATGCTAGAAGTAAAACCACGAAGAGTACCACTACTTGAATCCTTCTCTATTTTCTGTAGATAGAAGTTATAATTTGATTGAAAAAAAAGTTAATGAATAACTTGTTTACGAAAAAAATGTATATTACATTTTCTTCCAACTCTTGATTACGATGGTTTTTCTTGCTCTTTTTCCAGGGTAGATGTTGACTTAGAAAACTACCACCACTTTCTGACTTTTTATTTGGTTCATTTCCCTTTTCTATTAATGATGGATCTTCTGGTGATGTTCTCTTTGTATATTATTGAAAATAGAAGTTTAATGCGCATTTATTCAACAAAATTATATACAGTAAAATGAATTTAAATACATTATACTTACATTATTAGTTGGTAATGTTTCTGGATCATCACTAGTTTCGCCAATCAAATTTGGAACAACAGCAACTACTCGTTTAGTGTTAGCAGCTTGGTTCTGGTCGGTACCATTCTGTTCATTACCAAAATCCATTCTTTTTAATAATTTCCTTTTTTTTTCTTTTAAAAGAACTACGTTTATATTTATTGATTATATGAATGTTGTGATAGGCTGATTAGTACGCAACTGTAGAGTAAGGAGATATTATAAGGATTTATAAAACAATGTAATTCACGTATTCTATACATATCTTATCCAAGTGCCAAACTAAGATTAGAAGGGATGATGATATTGGTTGTCGTCCCGTTTCAACAAGGTCACTGCATCCACGTCCGTTTTTATCACCATCCAGCTTCTTTATTTCAAGATAACACTGGCTTATACAACCTCTAATATCAAGTAGCTAGGGCCTATCAACTCGTGTCCTTTTCAGTTTTTATATTTAATAAGTAGTCAGAGTTGGAAATACGATGTAAAAAACATTCGCTGTTTTTGAATTCTGCCCTTCTAAATCCAATTAAAAACAACATGGAAATAGTTTCACTACAATATTGAAATACTCTTTTAAAAAAGGATAATGACAATACAACATATTTCAGCCTAATTACATTTTTTTATATTTCATTTTGTTTAACTGGAATTTTAAAAAAACGACCATAGACTTGAAGACTACATAATTTATTTGTGGTGTGTAAGGTGTTAGTCATCTTCTTTCTGATTGGATCACCGCTGGAGGCCGGCGCCGGACTCTGGTCACGCTCGGAAGGGATCCACCCTTGTTTTTGTTTCCCATTTTTCTTCTTACAAAAACAAAAATAAATCTTACAGAAAAAATTCCTTTGGTAAAAGCATTTTAAAAAAATTAAAAAAGTTAAATGAAGAAAACTCAAAATTAATTGTGCGAATGAGGGTGTACCCAAATGGGACCTACTTGCTCCTCCCTCAACCCTTGTTAGGGGCGTCACCGGAAAGAGCCTATTTCGATCTTCCACTATCAATGAAGTGTAGGGTTAGCGATTACCGTATTAATCTCCAGAGTTTACAGTTCCTCGTAAGTACTTATACTGGATCTCTCAGAGTCCGCTTACATGCACACTTCCTATATGCTATGTAATTCATTTCAATATTTATAGTGCAGTTTTTCAAACATCAAACTCGTCGAGACTTAGTTTAATTTTTGATAAATGTTTAGAAATGGATTTTATGAACGGATTTTCTTCAATTATGATAAAATTTAAAGCTGTGATTGATTATTTTAATGTTCATTTTGTAAAATCATGAATAATTGCGAAATAAATAAAAAAAATATTTCTCCGCCCGCCATCTAGGACTCGTCTAAAGAATGTCACACAGGAGACCTAGCAGCAGAAGAAAATTTACAACCTTGGAAACCCCCAGCAATGACGAAATATTTTTTAAAATTCATTAAAATCGTTCTCTCGAGTGGGTTTTATATAATTATGGATGAAATGAGAGCTATGATCAATTTCTTTAATGTTCATTCTTCAAAATCTAAAATAAGAGAAAAAAAATATATTTTATAAAAGAATTTCTTTCGCCGCGCCATCTGTGAATCATCTTAAGAAGCACTTGGTAAAACACTGGCAGAAGAGAGAAACAAACAAAAGTCAAATAGGAGAAAAAAATAGGAGGATGTACACAAGAAAGGATTTCCTGTCGCGAAGAAAATCGTGAAATATCCCCGCCATCACCCGATAGGCTTACATTTCCAAATCATCTAATTAATCCGTGATTCAGTGCAGTTTATTTTCTCTCAGCGACGAAATTCTAAACATCGAACCCTGGCCGCCAAAAAAGAAATGAGTTTCCTCTTGTAAGATTCATACAAAAACTGTCAAATCAGCTGTTATTGTGTAATGTAATTTTTCAATTCTTTGACAGTGGGAGCCGTTCGTCGAAGACGTTCAAGCCCAAGAAGAACATTCCTGAGGGTACTCATCAGTATGACCTGATGAAACATGCAGCAGCCACCCTGGGATCGGGCAACCTTCGACTGGCTGTGATGCTCCCCGATGGAGAGGACCAGAACGAGTGGGTTGCTGTCAACAGTTGAGTCATTCATCATTCTCAATCATAAATCCATTTCTAATGATTTATACATTTTTACAGCTGTGGATTTCTTCAATCAGATCAACATGTTGTACGGGACCATCACAGAGTTCTGTACCGAGGAGAGCTGCCCCATAATGTCTGCGGGGCCCAAGTACGAGTACCACTGGGCAGATGGCCAGACTGTGAAGAAGCCCATCAAGTGCTCTGCCCCAAAGTACATAGACTACCTCATGACTTGGGTTCAAGATCAGCTGGATGATGAGAACCTCTTCCCTTCTAAAATAGGTGAAAAATAAATATTGAATAAATTGAAAGACTTGGCAATGATTCAGCATTTTTTATGAAAACAGGTGTTCCATTCCCTAGAAATTTTCTGTCGATAGCCAAGACGATCCTTAAGCGCCTTTTCCGCGTCTACGCCCACATTTATCACCAGCACTTTCCCGAAGTGGTGCAACTGGGAGAGGAGGCCCACCTCAACACCTCTTTCAAGCACTTTATCTATTTTGTTCAGGTATATTATTCATTTAGTTTTTTTTTCAATTTTTAAAATGTATTTTTCTTTATTTAAAATTAATTTTAAGCTGGTTAAACTTAAATATTTAGACTATTTGAGTAATTTATTTAGTCTTAATTTTATGTAAATCATTTTATTTTGGATTTTTTATTAAAAAATTGAATTGAATTTTTAATCAATTATAATTTATCACTAATTTATTTTTGAATTATTTTAATGATTTTTTTTTCTATATTATTTTTCAGGAATTTGGTTTGATTGACCGGCGAGAATTGGCTCCTCTCCAGGAGCTGATAGACAAGCTGGCCAATAAAGATGGTCGATGAATAGTTAAAATTCATATCTAAATTATAGAATCATCCACGAGGCCTTGAGTAATCTTTGGAGTTTGCCATCTTCAATATTTATATTTCAAAAAAAGGAAAACGTGATTTTCTCTCTTTCTTTCATTTATATTATCTCTGAAAAGACGAAAAAAAACTCCTATTTTTAATTCTTCTTCTCTCAACATTGGGGGAAAGACTACGAATCTCTCCTATCAGTTTCTTTCTTTTTTTATGAGTTTAAAATTAGCCCCTCAATTTAGAAAATATGGGTATTTATAATTTTTTTTTCTTTTCACGAAGAGCCATGAATTATCCTGTTTTTTGTCTTTATCTCTATAAATATGTTGTTGTAAATAAAATTGAAAAGTCATGTAAATACATCACGCCCAACTTCCTCGGGATTATATCTTTTATAAAAATAATTATGAAATCTAAATTAGCAAAAAATGAAAAAGCAAGTTTATTATTTTAAACATTTTATTCAAGGTTATTAAGTGAGCCCATCAATTTATACTTTCAAATCACTAATTTGATGGCTAGGATAAGTATAAGAAGAGTGTTGATGATGATTGAAGCTGTAGCTATCTTTTCTATTTTTATTATTTCTTCGACATACCATTCTTTAGTCCAATCCGGTTCTTTCGGATGAAACAGAACAGCCAAACAGACTCCTACCGTCGACAACTTGGCAAAAAAATGCCATTTTAATTATTTATTTTTCAGCTTTGGAAATATATATTATTTACCGATACTGATAAACTAGCTGTGGCCACAACCATTAGAAGGGCAAAGAAACCGTTGTTTTCTTTAGTTGCTCGCATGTGAACTCCGTACTGTACAAGCTGAAATAGTACGGCCATAGACGACACTAAGGCCCAAAGACCTGATTTAAAAAAATAATTTAAAGATTTCGGCAAACAGCAATAATATTATTTATTAAAGCGATATTCATACCTACAGATTTTGACAACTTTTTTAAATAATTAAGATTTCCGATTGGATCTGAATTCGAAAGTTTTAGCAATAACGCCGAAGTTTCAGCTGACTTTGAATGCATTTTGCAAATAACTTTTTATTTTAATTTTGAAAATTACACCTTACTAGGTAAAGTGACCAGTTCTAACTGACATTTTCTACATGCTACCCTGCTGAATAGTACTCGTTTTTTTTTTGCCGATAATTACAAACGTTTAGGATAAATATTTTGGTTCGATATACTCTTGGGAGTAAATCATGTTGCTGACCGCAATTCATATTTATTGAGGTATTTATTATTGAATATACTGTTATTGTTTTGTGGAATAGTTGATTAATCTGTATAGCGATAACAGCAGTGTTCGAGGAACAACTTTCCTTTTCCTTTAGATAAAGCGAAGGCCGGATTGTTTGCGTATTAATTCGTACATATGGATTGTATTTATTTTGTTTATTTAAGCATGCCACACACGGAGGCTTTTTTACGTTACTTATGTACCTAATGCACTAATGCAACAGGGGACTTAAGGGTTTTGGGCTGTCCACTTGCTTTAAGACTACACTGCTCGAAGTCCGAAACCCTGAAGTCCCCTAATTCACTAGTGCATAAAGGTACATAAGAGCGTAAAAACGCGCTCGTGTGTGGAGCCCTTTAATATCAATTTAATGTATCATTGCAGAAATGGGTTTTAAATTTGAGCGTGATCGCTTGAATCTTATCTTTCCAGCGGTACTAGTCCGCCGCTTATGCAGTAATTTCTTTAAAACCTAGCAGGTATTCAATGTTTTTTCTAGTTTTTTTCCTATGCTAAAATAATTTAAATAATATTTTTCTGTCTAAAAAAATAACTTATAAATTTGTAATGTTTGTTATTGTTATAAATGAATCTTAAAATTTTTAACTAATGGTCTCGAATTATAAGCTGTCATTTAAATAATGGCAAAATAATTTAATAGGATTCGGAATATTGAACAAAAACATCGAAAAATGACAGACTAATCGGCGGACGCGGATGTCCTCTTCGGCGGACTTTTCGATAAAAACCGCACCCCTTTTTACAGCTAAAATAAGATTAGATGCTGCGACAAACTTTATAAGATCCCAAGATAAAATACATATGCCATTCGACGTGGAATTCAAAGCTTTATTTAATAATTGTGAAAAGTACATGCTGTTAACAGAACCTACGAATCAAGATTACGAAAAACTGGAGACACTTTGGGATAGAAACGGTTTATCGCAGTTGTCTTATCATCTAAAAGAGTTGCGAACTTGTACTTTGCACCATTGGATTAAAGGTTCTGAATTCTGCGTCGAATAGTGTACCGGTACTAAGGTACTTATATTATTTCCGGTCCCTATGAATTTTGCTTAGGCATACAGCTTTTTTACGTCGCGGTTTATTACGAAAAGTCCGCTGAATGTACCCGAAAAAAATGCGTGAAAAAGTTCGCTTATCGAAGGCTCAAATAGTTAAAAAGTTTTTTTTTGTAAGCAATGATATACCATATTGAAGAAAGCGCCATTTAAAGCAATATATGAATATTTTTATTTTTGTAATCAAAGCATGTATATATTAGAAAAACCCATTATTTAACTTTTGTATATGTTGCTAATCTAACGGCCAGTATAAATGTAAACAATGTGTTGATGATGATTGAAGCAATAGATAAGTTTTCTATTCTTTTAACTATTTGTTCATCATTCCATCCTGGAGTTGGGGCCGATTTCTTCTTACCAAACAGATCACGGAAACAAAGGACTGCATCAACCGTCAATATCTTTTTTCAAATATACAGTCAATTTAGTGTTATGCAAGTAATTGTTGATTTTTCTGACAGTAAAACAAGAAAATTAAATTATATAACTATTACCGATACTGAGAAGCTTGCTATTGCCACCTCAGCTATCAGGGGAAAGACCAAGTAATTAATTGGGGAGATACGTTTATTAGTGATTTCAGTATTAGTTATTGGCAGGTAGTGTACTCCGTATTCTACAAGTTGAAACAGGACGGTCATACATGACACAACAGCCCAAATACCTGTTTAAAATAACTTTAAAATATTTTGGGAAATAATATAATTATTATTATTAATGCGATATTTTATACCTATAGCTTTAGACAACTTTTTTAAATTATTGATATTGGTGATTGGATCTAAATGCGAAAATTTTATCAACGTTGAGGTTTCATCAAACTTTGAATGCATTT
The DNA here is from genome assembly GCA_030141595.1 of Chydorus sphaericus. Lineage (NCBI taxonomy): Eukaryota > Metazoa > Arthropoda > Branchiopoda > Diplostraca > Chydoridae > Chydorus > Chydorus sphaericus. Next base: position 8,756,263 of record CM057933.1, read on the forward strand.
TTTTACAAACAGCTATTTATTATTTTTTTAAATGTGCGCCTTACTAGCTCAATTGATCAGCACTTACTGATATTTCCTACATGCTAATAAACTCAATAATACTATTTTTGCTGACAATAACAAACGTTGAGAATAAATATGTTGGATAAATATGTTCTTTGTACCTAGTAAATCATGTTGACCCCATTTCTTGTTTATCTTTAAGATCTTCGTTAATTAAATACAGTTAAAATCTTTTGAAGAAAACAGTACAATTACAGTTTATTATTTGTCTCGCAAAGCAATCTTCAGGAATTATTTTGAATTGCTGCTAAGTACGTTTACTATTTGAAGAAATATGCTGGTTCCTTTGAATGAATTTTTTGAATTTTAAAATGTAATTAAGGTTTTTATTTCTAATAAAAGTTAAAGTATCTAGAATTTGGTATTTAAATGTTTTCAAAAAAGTTCATAGAAGGTTTTTTTTATTAATTGGTGAAACTAAAAGGATTGACCACTCATTGATAAAGCTAAGCAACTTTTGAGAGGCCAATTGCTTTCTTTTCAAATATTATAGGCCCAACTTTAATTTTCCTATTTCAAGTTTCAATTTTTATCAAAACTCGAATTTTTACGTCAATTCACGCAAAATCATTTATATTATTTTCATTTAAATTGCTTAGTATATAGCTATGAATCATATAATTTTTTGTTATTAGCGATTAAGTTTCATATTAATCGCTATATCGCTAGTTTATGGTCGTCCCATTAGAGATGCTCACCTCAGATCGAGGTCAGCAGTCGGCTAAAGACCAAAATAAAATTTGCAGTTTTATTATTTTGTTAAACAGAATTAATGCAACGGATCATCGCATAAATGAGTATAAAGTTTGAGATGATCGCTTGAATTTTATCTATTCAGCGGTTCCAGTCCGCCGCTTATGCGGTAATTATTTAAAACCTAGCAGGTATTCACTTGATTTACTTGGGATTCTAGCATTGGGGAATCTGTGTAAATTTTAAAGAAGTGCGGGTTTCAAAACCCAAAATACTAAATTTTCAAATAAAAAGCGCCCGCCCCTTAATTCATGTGTATTTTATTTATTCAATTTCTTTCACGAGGAGCTATGAATTTTCCTGTTTTGTTTTTCTTTAACCCTATAATATGTTGTTGTTAATAAAATTGAAAAGTCATGTAAATACATTACACCCAACTTACTCGGGATTATTTATTCATCAGAAAAACTTTTTTTTTCGATAAAAAAGTTCACTATCTAAGCCCATCATTTTTTAACTTTTGTACGTCGCCAATTTGATTGCAAGTATAGTTATGAACAGGGCGTTGATGATGATAGAAGCTGTAGCAATCTTTTCAATTTTCAGTATGTGTTCGTCAATCAATTCTTGAGTCCAAGCTAGTTCTTTCGGAGGAAGCAGAACCAGTAAACTTCCGATTACCGTCGACAGCTTTTCAAAATAAATAAAATTTATGCAATGCCATAGTAATTGTGTATTTTTAAGCCTTAAAAACTTAATTTATCTTACCGAAACTGAGAAACTGGCTATGGTCACAATCAATAGAAGGGGAAAGACAAAGATGATTAGGGAAATTCCTTTAGTTTTTGGTAAGTTAACTCCGTATTCTACCAGCTGAAATAGGACGGACAAAAATGACACTAAGGCCCAAATACCTGTTTGAAACAATTTAAAAATATTTTGGCAAACAATAAAAATATTATTCATTAAAGCGATATGCATACCTACAGATTTTGACAACTTTTTAACATGATTTAGATTTGCGATTGGATCTGAATTCGGAGGTTTTACCAATAACGCCGATGTTTCAGCTGATTTTGAATGCATTTTGCAAACAGGTTTTTATTTTTAACTTTTGAAAATGTGCGCTTTTACTAGCTCAAGTGAATAGCTCTCACTGATATTTCCGCAAAGGTGCACTGAATATCAATAATTTATTTATCTTTGCTGATAATAACAAACGTTGGGGGTGATTATTTTGGTTCGATATTTTCTTGGGAGTAAATCATGTTGTCGACCGCATTTCTTATTTATCGAGGTCTTCGTTATTAAATAATAACTGGAAATGTTTTGTAGAATAGTTGATTAGTCTAAATCGATAACAACAGTGTTCGAGAAACAACTTTCTTTTTGAGTTTTGATAGTGGAGGCCGCATTGCTTACAGTAGGCAGCAGAAATATTAAGCCTTTTTTTTTAGTCCCATAAGCCGCCGTGTTAAGGGCCTCTCGGAAGAAGAGGTAAAAGAGGTAAAAAGAGTTGAGCTAGAATTTTTTTCCTTTTTTTTACTGAAAGATAATATATAATAAATCGGTTCACTACTTCTATTTTTTATTAGGCCCTAAAGTTGAGATTGCGGTTTTTGCTGTTTTTTCGACCTCTCTGCGGAGGGTAACACAGGCAGGTATAGCAGTTCGAGGCTAAAGATGTCGAAAAAAACCGCAATCTCAACTTTGGGGCCTAATAAAAAATAGAAGTAGTGAACCGATTTATTATATATTATCTTTCAGTAAAAAAAAAGATTGTTATGGAAGCCCATCAATTAAATTTTGTAAGTTGCTGATTTGACGGCCAGTATAATTATAAAAAGAGTGTTGCTAATGACTGAAGCAGTTGCTAACTTTTCGATTTTTATCACTTGTTCGACAATCCATTCATGAGTCGGTTCTTCCGGATAAATCAGAATAGCGAAACAGACGCCTACCGTCGACATCTTTTGAAAAGTAAATGAAAATAATTATTGATTTCTAAAATAAGTTTAAACGAATATATTACTCACCGATACTGAGAAACTGGCGGTGAATACAATCATTAACAGGGGAAACACGAAGCTGATAAGGGGGTGTTCTTTATTAGTTACTGGCAGGTGAACTGCATATTGAACAATCTGAAATAGGACGACCACAAATGATGCTATGGCCCAAAGACCTATTTTTAAAAGAATTTAATGTATAGGCAAACAAAAGCGATATTAATGAAGCGATATTCATACCTGCAGATTTCGACAATTTTTTTAAAAGATTGATATTTGCGATTTGATCTGAATTCGAAGGTTTTATCAATAATGCCAAAGTTTCAGCTGACTTTGAATGCATTTTACCAACAGCTCCATATTATGTGCTCAAGATTGCTACACAACTGACAATTCATGCATGCTACAATGAATAGTAATAACTTTGCCTTCCCTGATAAAAACAAACGTTGAGGATAATTGTTTTAGTTCTAATTATATTCAGGAGAAATAATTATATTGACCTCCTTTCTTGTTTATCAAAATTATCCATCTAAATTTATCTTCGATATAGATTTTAATCTTAATTTTATCGTTGTCAATATTATCAATTACAAAATAACTGAAAAGTCTGATTATTGGGAAAAAAATGCGAAGAAAGTTACGTTAAAAAGTCGGTAATCGATTAAGTCTTTCGTTTAAAAAATTTATTGAATCTTAATAAATAAATTCAAAAATGTGCGTATTGTAAGCATCAATTAGCATATTTTGAAAAGCCCATATTTAACTTTTTATGTTGCCAATGTGACGGCCAGTATAAATGTAAAGAGTGTGTTGATGATGATTGAAGCAGTAGCTAAATTTTCTATTCTTATTATTTGTACGTCAGTCCATCCTTGAGCCGGGACCGATTCTTTCCGACGTAACAGATCATGGAAACTGACGACGGCATCCACTGTCAATGACTTTTTTTTAAATACATTTTTTAAATTGGTGTTATGTAAGTAATTATTGATTTTTTCAGCTAAAAACACAAGAAAATCCAAATACAACCATTACCGATACTGCGAAGCTGGCTATGGCCACATGAGATAATAGAGGAAAGACCAAGTAGTTGATTGAAGAGCTATGTTTATTAGTATTTGGCAGGTAGTGTACTCCGAATTCTACAAGTTGAAAAAGGACAGTCATAAACGAAACCATGGCCCAAAGACCTGCTTATAACACCCAATATTAGCAAACAACGATAAAATAAGACCATTAAAAAAGCGATATTTTCATACCTATAGATTTGGACAACTTTTTTAAAAGATTTAAATTGGCGATTGGATCTGAATTAGAGGGATTTGTCAATAACAGCGAAGTCTCGTCTGACTTAGAAGGCATTTTACAAAAAAATTTATTTGTAATGTTCGCCTTACTAGCTCAAGTGATCGGCACCAACTGACACTAACTTTGTTTTTCTATGATAATAACCAACGTTGAGCATAATTATTTTGGTTTTCTTGGGAGTGAATTATATTTTGTCGATGTCTTTATATTACTCTCTTATTTTGAGGAAACCAATTTTTCTAATATTTTGAATCATCTCATTCAATAATTTTCTTTAGTAAAAAAAAATTTGGAGCGGTTTTTTCTTCATTTATTTTTAAAAAAAAAGGTCAAATTAAAGTTTTCATACAGGCACTTTTAATTCAATCCTGGAAAGATTAAGGCGGGAATACTAAATTGGAAAAAAATAAGATCAGCGTTGCCAGTGTTCCACAAATTTAAGCAACATTTTGCATAGCTGGTCGTTGGCTTCCGCATGGATCTCGTGCCCAGCTTCGGGAATTACTTCAAGGAATGCGCGCGGAATCGTCTGTAAATTTCAAAAATTGATATTTTAAAATTTAAACTTGATAGACGTCTTGGTTTAAATGACTTACTCTTTCCATTTCACACATTTCGACCAATGAGACGTAACGGTCCTTTAATCCGTGGACGAGGAGTGTCGGAACGGCGACTTTGCGGTGAAAGGCAACGTCACCTTCCGGCCAGCCTTGACCCACGGCTAAATGATGCCTCACGTAAGTTGGAAGACTCTGGAAGGCATCAGAAGTATGAAGACAACTTTTACCTGAATAAATGAATTTTTTAAAAAATGCTATGATGGTATAGAGCAGAGCGACCTGGACGGCAAGTAGGCCTACTAGTGCCGGGCAACTATTTACCGCACTACTGCCAAACATTTTTATGCCAACATTCATTGCACCAGCCTGACTATCGACGACAGGTCGATAACCATTCAATGACTGTCCCAATAAACCTCCCCGACCAGGTCGGTCATGTTTAAATAACGGTACTGATCATCTCTACGACCTCTCCGATCAGGTCGATTATTTTTCAATAAAAGGTCCCAAAAATTCTCTGCGATCAAGTCGGTCATGTTTAAATTGTGATGCTAATAAAGCTCTCCGACCAATCCGACAAATTCAATTACTTTTCTATAAATTATCGGAAATTCCCTCTGATCATTTCAAACAAGTAATATTTCAAATATAAAACTTCTCCGACCACTCCGACCAGGCCGACTATTTTTAAATAACGGTCCTAAGAACCCTTTCCTACAACCTTGGTCGTTTTTCGTTAATGGCTATAAAAAATATCTCCGACTTCTCCGACATTTTTTAATGACGAAACCAAAAACCTTTTGCTACTTTTCCAACCAGGTCGGTCAATTTCATAATGGTTCAACTCTCCAACTTCTCCGACCTGGTCAACCATCATTCACATTTCATGAATATTTTTACCAATCTTTCACAAAACATAGCTATCCGACATTTCCGCCGTTATCGATCATTATTAAAAACGGTCGTAAAAAAAATCTTTTCCGACTTCTCCGACCTGGTCGATACCTTTTTTTAAAACGCCAAAAGTTGAAAAATATTCCAAAATCCCAATTTAAAACAAACTAATTGATATTATAGCATTTAAATTCAGATAAAAATTACCTCTAGGTCCGTAAAAGACATTGCGGCGCAATCCGCACGGTAAAAAGAGATTCCTAAGGCACCGTAATAAAGATGCTGGAAGTTTCCACTCACGCCGCCAGGTAACAGGTGGAGCTAAAGGAGTCGGTCCACCACTACTCAATAGCGCCAATAAGCTCACATTAGAGCTCCTCTGGCGCGAAAGTGCTACAGCCAATGAACACCTATTTAAAATAAATTTTAAAAACATATTTAAGTTTTATTAATTTCCCAATTAAATTATTTTTCTTAATTAATTTGGTTAATTAAATAAAATGAATTAAATTGTTCGCCTAATTTTAACCAATAATTTTAAAAATATATATTTAATTAATTTGCTAATAAAAAAAGTATAATTAAGTTATTTACTATTTTTTCCCAATTAATTAAGTAAATTAAATGTAATTGAATTAAATGTTTATACCCATATCCATGACCGATGATGACAGCTTTGCGGCCATTAGAAACGTGAGCGTCAAAGACAGCCAAAACATCTCCAAGAAGTTTTTTAAAAGTGTAAAACTTTTCACTTTTCGGGGTGTGACTGAAACCGTGCCCCAGAAGATCTAATGCGAGTACTTCGTAGCCCCGACCGGCGAAAAAGTGCATCACTCTCTTCCAGTTGTCAGCTGATCCTCCAGCTCCGTGAATAAAGTAGAGTAGAGGTTTAATTGCATTTCCTTTCATCTGATTATAAGTTGCAGTGATTGTCGCCGGTACTGGAGGAGAAGCTTCGGGATCCGAAGGAGATTCATCAAAACCCATATTGACAACACCTGAATCTGGTGAAACTATTAAATAAAAATTAATAGAAATTAAATTAAAATTAAATTAAAAATGTAAATTAATTTAAATATTTTTAGAAATGCTCAAATATTTAATGACACTTTTAAATTGATTGAAAATTATTATTTAATTATTTTCTTAAATTAATTTTCATTCAAATAAAATTCATTTAATAATTTAAAATTATCAATTAATACCTGGACAAGGATTTTCTTGCTGAGGTTTGAACTGTTGCTCTTTCTTCTGTAATCGGCGGACAGTTCGAAGAGGTCGGGACCATTTAGTGAACCAGTAATCATTGTTGCTATCAGAGGCATCTGATAGATAACCTGACACATCTTCTCTGTGGTCTGGAAGCTCAATTTTTCTGGCAAAAGGTGTGAGAGATTCCATCGGGCCCAGGTTCTGAATGCTCGGGTCGATGTGGAAGACGCAGATGACCCTCTTGCCCTTCCGGCCCAGGGCCATGAAATCAGAATCTGCAGGTTGTGGGGAGAGGGGTGCAATTCTACGCCTCGTGCAGGGGCAGGCGCAGCAGGACCTCCACTGGAATCGTGGGCTCCTCCGAGTGAGGCTGCTCTCAGTCGTCAGACTCATCTGAAAGAAATAGAATTTTAAATATTTCTTTTATGAAATTGAAAAAATTAAAAATTACCTTGAATACTAATTACAGGTGATGAGACTTTACCACACCTTTTTCATAGTGATTTCTAGGCGTGACTGAATTAAAGTGACAAAAAGTTGAAAGTTTTGACTGCGACCTTTTTCAGTGAATAACTGTTGCAGACATGTTTCTTTATATCAATTTATTTCGCGAAATTATACCGAGACAAACTAGATCATGGCAAAAACTTCCGCTTTAGGGCGGGCAGTCTCAAAGTCGCGAACCAAAAAAATAACACCATCAATGTCGAATCGAGTGCAGTGGCGCTAATATTTTAAATACAAGTTAAAATCGAAATGGTTTTCTTTGATCATTTAGAAATATATGATTCTTAGAGAGTTAGTAATGATTTTAAAATGTTTAGAATTAATTATTATAAATTATAAGACTCTAATAATTCAATTTAAATCATTTTTTAAATTTTATTCAACGTTGCCATTTTCTTTGTCGCTCGGTGGAGGACGCCATTTAGTCGACACCTTCGATTTTCGGGTCGTGCTAAAACCTTGACATTGTTTATAATAATTCGCCGATCTTTTTTCAAAAAATAAATAAATGTCAACACCGAGAAGTTTGAGACCCAAAAGAGCCGCCAAAGGGAAATACAGAGAAATGCTCGGCATCAATGTTGGCTCTGAGCAGACCGCTGCAGGGGATGACGCCGTAGTCGCAGAGCTGTCAGAAGAAAAGAAAGATCTACGTCAAGTTCACGATCTTCTACCGGTTATGTCAACACCCAGTCCCAGTAATCTCGAATTTGTTGAGCCTGGTGGACCCCTGGAGCACATTGACAGGGTCCTGGCGAGGAATGAAGTGGTTGTCGGGACAACTCTCCCCGAGGCCTCACCCAAGAAGAGAAAAAAGGAACCAAAACAGAGTAAATAACTTATATATTTTACATTATATTCATTTATTGATATTTTAAATTGATTTTTATAGAGGTGAAAGCTGCTAAAATACCAAAAGATGATGGAGATCCTCTGGGCGATCAGGGCAGGGCGGTGAACCTGACTCTCGAGGCCGTCAGGGGCATGATGCACCGACCACTCACCGAGGAAGAAGAGACAAAAGTGAGAAACTCACAAATTTTTATTCGTTAAAAATTAATTAATTTCTTTTAAAATATTTCAGGTGGAGGGATATTTGAAAGAGAGTAAACCAGAAAATGTCCTCTCTCTACTGCTTGCAAGTCAAGCTGAAAATCGAGTTTGGAAGTGCGTCGATTGCCAGGAGCTCATACTCGGTTCGGGAGAATCTTATGTCGCTCATTACGCCACAATACATCCCGAATTTGAAACACCTACTTTCAGCTGCGAACTGTGCCCTATGCATTTAACAGGATCGGTTGAAGAGTACCAAACTCATCTTCACTCCCATCTCGAAAATGTCAACAATTCAACAAGGTAAATATTTCACCGGCACTGACCGTTTTTTCACGCCCGCTCAGAGCCATCTTGGCGGGCGTCCTCATGTGGCCAAGACCGGCAAAAAAAATAAATAATTTGATTTCGACAAGTTCATCGATGAGAAATTAGAATTGGGGAAAAATTAAGAAAAATCCCTAAACACACTCTGACCATCCCTAAACACCTTTTTTTTTCTACTAAATTTTGATTTCGATTAGTAATAAATAATTCGAAATAATAATTTTTTTTATTTTTTTAGTGATTCTAGTGAAGGATCTGAAGGTACCTCTAGCGGCCCATTTATATGTGACATTTGTGGCAAAACTTTGAAGCACCAAAAATCGCTTTACTCACACCGGAGGACTCATACAGACGCCAAAGCTGTTTGTCACATTTGTGGAGCTACATTGAAATCATCTCGCTACCTGCACCACCACTTACTTCTTCACAAAGATATGGAAAAGCCTCACAAGTGCGACAAGTGCAGCAAATCTTTCCTGTCGAGCAGCGCACTCAAAGTGCACATCTATTACAACCACGAAGAGCATCCAGGCCGGTTTCAGTGCTCCATCTGTGGCAAGAATTTCAAAGCTAAACAAGGGTTACAGGTAATTTAAATTTAATAAATTTTTTTAAATTTAAAATTTAATTTATTCAATTAATTTACAGTTTCATATGGATTCTCATTCGAGTGAGCTCCGTTACGAGTGCTCTTACTGCCAGAAGCGCTTTCGGGGTTTCAAGACGTGCAGAGTTCACGAAATGCGTCATAGGGAAGCGGACGAACCGATGAAATTCTCGTGCGCCGTCTGCGGAAAAATGTTCAAAACAAGGCAAACCCTTAAGGTGAATTTAAAAAAAATAATAATTTTCAAAATTTTGAACTTAATTAATTTAATTTAATTACAGTTAGTTTTCAAAATATTTAATTTAGTTCATTTAAAATTTATCATTAAAAAAATTAAGATTGACGAAAACATGCAAATTATTTTTTAAATTCCTTAGTTTTTTAAAATTAATTTAATTTAATTACATTTAGTCTTTAAAATATTTAATTTAACTCATTTTAATAATTTTAAAATTCAAGAATTGACGAAATTATGCAAAGAATTTGATTTAATTTATCTAATTTTTTGTTTAATTTTAATAATTGATTTCAAATTAATTTTTTTTTTTAGAATCACGAAGATGTGCACGCGTCATTCAACCGATATCAATGCTCTCTATGCGAGAAGCGTTTCAAACTCCGGAAATCCTGCCTGGCCCACATCCGGGTCCACCACTCTGAGCAAGAGCGAACCGGCGGTGGCAAAGAATCGGCCGAAGTCGGTCAACCTGCCGATGAGATGGCGGTCGAATCTATTCTATTAGCTTCTGGCGACAGTGTGGAAGAAGGAGAGCAATACGTAGTCACTCTTGAAGAAGATGAGAGTCTAAATGGTGGAAGAATAGTTGCCATCTTACCTGAAGGCGAGAACGATGAAGATATCCAGACCATTGTGGTCGAATGCTAAGTTTATTTTTTGTGTATTTATTCAGTTATAATTAATATACCGTGTGAAAGACAAAAAAAAAATATTTACGTCACCAATTACTAAACAACCAAAATGATAACTTGAATATTACACACCAATGAAAATTATATTATTATTAAATTTTTTTAAGTTGATCGGTGATAGAGTTTATCTAGGGCGTCACATGATTGCGTCTTGAACGCATTAGCTCGATCCTGTAATAAAAAAAAAAAAATTAAAATAGTTGTAAATATTTAAAAATTTTAATTTAATTTATTAAGAAAAAAGTTAATTTTTAATATTTTAAATCTTGATTTTAGTTAATAAAGAAATTTAGAATGTAAATCAAGTTAATTAATTTAGAATTTGAATTAAGTTGATTTAGAAACAATTACTTTTACATATTTTGGGAATTTAAGTTAATTTTAAAAAATAATTCAAAATATTTTGGAATTTAAATTAAGTTTTAAATTACCATCATGGATTTGTCGCCGTACTGGCGAGCGCGCCAGAGTAGGCTTTCACGTTGACTTCGCTCCCGGTAGCAGTTGTGTCGTAACATGCCGACATACTCCTCTTCAATGTTAGCCTCGAGTCGGCGCAGATTGCCGTCGTAATACTCGTTAAAATTCTCTTTCACGTAGTATGGGACTTTGAGAGCAGCCGTGTGCTTTTCCAGCACATATTTCCTGAAAATGTTTAATTATTATTTTAATTAATTATTAATTAATTATTTAAATTAAATTACCCTTGTTTTTGGAAAGAATAGACGGGATCAGAGACGAGGAAATTACTCATGACGGATAAAAAGACTAGGATAATAATGGGCATCAATTGAAGCAGAAGTCCAGTACCAACAGATCCCTGTAAAAAATTAATTCATTTAAAATTAATTTTAACTCATTTAAGATAATTTTTGTAAATTATGATTGAATAGATTTGATTTTTAATTCAAATTGAAATTGATAAATTTTAAATTAATTATGAATGAATTAAGATAAATTTATAAGTTATAATAACTAAACAAAATTTTGATAAAATTACGAATTAATAAACAATTAAAATAATATTAAAATCAAATTGATAAAAATAAATATTAATTCGTTTAAAAGCAATTCTAACTCAATTTATATAAATTGAATTATACTTGATTGGTGGTTTCCGTTCGCTGCCGCTCCCACTGACGACCACGACGGACGTACACATTCTGACCACCGAAAGAACCTCCAAAAAACATGTTGAAAAGCTCTTCTGCGCTGACATCAGCTGTTTTTCAAAAAATTCAAAAATTAGTCTGATAAAATTTTAGACTATTGAAAAAATAATAAAATAAACCTTCGAATCCTCGAGAATAATCATAATGAGTTCTACCACGGTGAGAATGTCGCCTCATGTTGGACTGCTGCTCATCCATCGGTCCGTACAAATCGTACTGCTTCCTCTTCTCTGCATCACTCAGTATGGCGAAAGCATTCCCGATAGCTTCAAAACCAGAAAATCATCATTGAAATTAAATATAAAAAATTATTGAGAAATTAGGTCACCTTTGAAGGCTTCACTGGCACCCGGACACTTGTTCTTGTCAGGGTGGTACTGAAGGGCGAGTTTCCTGTAGGCCTTCTTCAGGTCCGAGTCCGTGGCTTCCTTCGTGACACCGAGGATCTCGTAGTAGTCCCGGCACTGCTTGATCTTCTTGACGGCATCCAGCTGGTCTTGGGAGTAATCTCTGGCCTGCTCTGCCTCTGCCGGTTTCCTGTGGTGCAGGTTCGGGTTGGAACTTGTCTTCTCATCCTGTTTGGTATTTTCAGGAGATTCTGATGCACCGTCGTCGATTCCCTCATCCAACACGTTTAATAGATCTATTTAAAAGTTTATTAAATAAATTTCATTTTAAATGAATTTTTAAAAAATTACCTTTCGCCTTGTCAGTGGGGTAAAGTCTCTCGGCTTTCAAAAGGAATCTTTTAGCTTTATTACGATCTCCGAGTTTCATAGCCTCAATGGCTAGATCGATGCATCGAAATCCTTCTTCTTTATTACTATCCATGATGAAAATGAATGGATGAAATGTCACAAATTCGAGCTGACTTTGTGTCGACGACGAAGTATGATTTCATCAGCAAAGCAGCGACGACTCCATATTGGTTTCGATTATTATGATTAGACAGTTTCTGTTTAGACTCAACCTTCGTATTTTCTTAGCAGACGAATTATTTTACCGATAAGAGTAAACAAACCAGCTGGATAAATACTGTAATAAAAACAAGTGGGCTGGGCTCAATCTCATTTTATTATTGTGAACATATAAAAAAGCTGTTTTATAAAAGAGAGATGCAGCTTTGATTAGTCATGTAATAGTAGTAGAGTACGCGCAGAGCTCGAATTTTTTTTTTTTGGAACAATACTGAACACCTGCATTTACAGTACGTGAGTAGAGATGAGTCAGTCACCTCCTCGACTAATCGGCTTAGAAAATGCGTGGGAGTACCTGAAATCCCAAGAAGAGAATTTAGAAGTGGTAATTTACATAAATAAATTATTCAATTGTGCTTATAACAATTTATTGTTAAAGGATGTGGAGCAGCCGGTACCCAAAAAGTATGGCTGGTTCTCCATTTTCTGCAGTCTTCTGGACTCTTCGGCATCCTTGAAACTCTCCCCAGAGCTTCAGAAGGAGAAGGATGTCCTGATTTCCCTATCCAGACGTATTAAGTTCAAATTTAAATAATTTTTTACATATTTTAAAGTTTTATTCAAATTTAGGTGCATTTAATCATGAAGACTCAACTCACATTCAGATGCTATTGACATTATTTAACTCTCTAACTGGATTACACTGCCCCTCTGTGATTGGAACTCATTGGGACATTATTGGATTTCAGGTTTAAATTGTTTTAAAATTTTTCAACACATTTCTATAATAAATATTTTGAATTAAACAGGGAACTGATCCAGCCACTGATTTTAGGGGCGTCGGAATGCTCGGTCTCTTACAACCTATGTCATTGTCTTTGTCCAAATCGTCTGCTCCTTTCATGTTGGAAGTCATCAGTTTGTCACACAGTCCTAGTCAAGGATTCCCTTTTATGGTTCTCAGTCTCAATGTAACCCAAATCGTGCTAGTATCCCTCAGGGATGGATATCTCGATAGGTAAATTTCATTATTTTCTCATTTTAAATTGTCTCTAATTTTTAAATTTATTAAATAGATTAATGAAAGAGAGAGGAATTGTGCTACAACTGGTCAATACTTGTTATGGGGCTGTGCTATATCACATATATGATCACTGGAAGAAGGAGAATCTAACTCTAGTAGATTCCGGCCTTCTTTTAAAAAGTATAATTTATATTAAAATCCACATAAATTCAAAAACTAATTTTTTTTATTATAGAAGCGGAAACGAATTTTAGAAAAGATCCGCTTTCCGTCATCCAGCAATATGAAAACTACATCGAATCGAAGTCGAGTTCAGTTCTGGAGCGTGAACCCACTAGCGGATCAGTTCGACTGGAAGAGATCGAGTTCCAAATTTGCCCCGAAGATAATCGACCCATACCGGTTATACAACACACGGTTATCAATTAATACACCGTTTGTTTGCTTATCAAAACTCGCTCCTTATCATATTATAAATCCCAAAAATAAAGTTTTTTTTTTTCTCATTCTGATGTGTGGCCTTTGAAATACATGTTTTATTCATATTACTATTGTTCTGTCTAGTTTCATGTTACGAGTGTAAAAAAATGGCGCAGGCTTTTCGTTACGTTGAGAATGAGCTATATTGTGAGAAGGTTCCAATTGAAGCAATTGAAGTAAGTCAGCTAAAATAGGTCAACTATCAACCGGTTAATTTTAATTTGATATAAATAGAAAGCTTTGAATCAGAATGATTCTAATGACGTTGAAAAACTGCCTGCAACACCTTTCTACGTTTATAGTAAGCAGCAATTAACACGAAATATTCAGGTAAATTAAATATAATCTCTTTTAGAATTAGTTCTAACTAGTAGTTTTGATACAGAGTTACCAAAATGCAGTGGAAGAATCTGGAATGAGAGGCAAAATTCGAATTTTCTACGCCGTTAAAGCCAACGCCAATCTCCGATTATTAGAGATTGTTAGACAACAAGGATGTGGAGCTGTTACTGTCTCGGGTTACGAGATCAAAGCTGCCTTAGCAGCCGGATTCCGGCCGGAAGAAATTCTCTTAAATGGAAATGGAAAGCAAACGTAACTTGATAAATGCGCAATCTTCTCTGTACAAAATATTTAAATGTTCATTAGAAATTAGGTGGGAAATTGACTTTGCTCTAAATCAAGGATGTCTCCTCAATGTTGACTCAATATTTGATGCGGAAAATATTGTAAACTCTGCTCGAAAATTGCGTAAAACTGCCCGAGTTCTGATCAGGATCAATCCTGAATTAGAAGGTTACAGTGGTGCTAGTTCTCCTGCTCACCACTACCTCGCAACAGCTCTGAAAGATAGCAAATTTGGGGTCCCAATTCCTCAGCTTGATGAGGTAATTTAAATTTTATTTTCAATCCATCTTAGATTTGATCAAACCAACTCATTTAAATAGGTTACGAAATTGCTGAAAAGTGAAGAATTCGTTCAGCTAGTTGGTCTCCACTGCCATTTAGGAAGCACAATCAGAGATGCAAGTCTTTATGCAAATATAGCGGTCATTCTAATCAACATTCGAGCTAAAGTATTATCAAATTACATTTAGACTTTCCATTCAATTAATTTAAAATCATTAAATAGTTGGTAGATGAAAGGCATCCGGTGAATTATTTAGATATCGGTGGTGGACTGGGAATTGATTACGATCGGGGAACTAATCCCAATGCAGCGCCCCTTTCCTCAACTACAGATCTTATCCGTTCAGTCTCTTCCGCTCTTCCGCCGGATGTGGAACTCATTATCGAACCCGGAAGATCCATAGTGGCAAATACTGGTTAACAACTTCATTAGGAATGCATTCTTAAAATGGTTAATTAAAAATATGCTGATAATTATAGGCATTTTAGTGACTAAAGTTTTGGGTACCAAAGATAATGGCGGTGGTAATGGAAAACATTTTGTGGTAGTTGATGCTGCAATGAATGATTTAATTAGGCCGAGTTTCTACCAAGCTTACCATCATATTTTACCTATTAAAGATGATAAGGTTTGGATTATATTTATTTATTTAATTAGAATTTATAACAATTATTTTACAATTAAAGGATAAAGATGAAGCACTTTTGTACGATATTGTTGGACCTATTTGCGAATCAGGCGACTTTTTGGCTCAGAAAAGGCTGTTACATAAAAGGCCTATTAAGGGAGACTTATTGGCGGTCTGTGATGTCGGTGCATACGGGTAAAGTATATAACATTTTATAATCTTTGTATTCTTTTTAAAAATATTTATTTCATGTTTGAAAAAAATAGCATTGCAATGGCCTCCAATTATAATATGAGGACCAGAGGAGCTGAAGTACTAGTCGATGAAAATGATTGGAAAATAATTCGACGTCGTGAAACGTTTAACGATCTTGTGCTAACAATGTAGTCGTTTTATTAGTTTAATTTGCTGCAGTTTTACAGTTTTACAATGAATATAGACAATGGAGAAGGGTTAGAAATGATCTCATCTCTTGTTTATAGTATCGTTCTCCGATAAATTGGTTAAGTAGGTATTTATTTGGATGTATTAACATGATTAACCACTCAGAACACGTTGTTTCCCTTCTCGGCACCACATGTGTTGGCTGCCTCGAACGGTCAACAATGGCTATGGGCGGACCATGAAAGGAACCGCACCAGAAACTTTTTTCGCGCTCGGGAAATAACGTCATATCTCTTCATTGTGGTTGGTTCGAATCTAAGTTTCTAGTAGGAAACTCGTTAGGATATACTACAGAACTAATCCTGTGAGGTATGATCTTAATTAGAAGAAGTCTCCGAGGTAGTACTTGTAGATTTGGTATCAATGAAGTAAGATGAGTGTTAAAGTAATACGTAAATATATAAAAAGATGGTTCTAATGATAAAATAGTCGATATTTGTAATTTGAGAAACGTAGTCTAAACTTATGTTTAGGAAGTTCATTCTTTAATTTAATTTATTAAGATATCAGTGATCAAATTTGCATGTCATAAGAGTCGTTTAAATCGCGATGACTCCTACTAACCAAAGCAGGGAACTTGCGATTTACAGTAAAATGGTGAGACATTTGAAAAAAAGACCTTAGTACATATACCCAAACAGTTTGCACGAAACAAAGTTGATCCAATTGATTCTACCATTTCCAGTTTATCATTGCGTTTGTGCCTATATGTGGGCTCATTAGTCCTCAAATCATTCATGACCATAAGTCCGTTCTGATGATAGTGTGTGCTCTTCGTAGAGACGGTAGAGTTCTGTACAGTACAACAAGAATGAATACATTCACCCTGATACGTTTGCATATGTAATTACAAATTAATATTTAAGGACACTTCTGTGGATTTTGTCGGTTACCGACTTCTTTTGGAATATCAGTTGAATCAGCAATCGACTCTGATAGAACGGAATAGCGTTTTCTCTGGAACTGGATAATTCACTTTGATTCGGACTTCGTGGTTTTGATCATAATAGGGTCATTAAATAATTTAAGGTTAACAAATTAAGATTAACTTTTTATAAAAGGCTTTTCCGGTAATGAATTTGATGGGCACAGATTAAAAAAGAAATAAATATATATTTAATAACTATAATCGATTAGCTCTATATTAATACATACTTTTTTTATAGCCTACTATATTTGTTATTAATAAATAAAAATATCTTATATAAATAGTTGAATGAAAATATCCATTTTCAATTTTTAAAATGAAGGAAAAAACATTAGTTATAATAATTTACCGTGGTTATACATGAATAATTTCCAATTAATTGTATGTATACATATGTGTATATTCATATATTATTAGCTGATCAGTACTTTATGAAAAAATCAATGGTGCATTCTTGTGTAAAAAAAATAATGGATTCACCCCCCATGAAAAAAGAATACATTATATTTTTCAGTTGCCACGTTAAAATAATCTGTTATTGGCAGTCTTCATAGCAATCCTATGTATTAAAGTTGTTTTCGACGTGGACAACGTAGAACGCGAGTACCGAATTTTCTCTAATAATAATATGTATAAAGCTTATCTAAGAGTTAATATCTTGGAAGCATATCCAGAAGTAATCAGACACACATGTATTTGTTTTATTTATTTCATAAAATTTTAGATCAGCATTCCACCATGAAGTTTGTCGCTACATTAATTGCTATTTCGGCTGTTGCCATCGCAACTAGTTTTGGAAATAATAGGCCTAACCATCAAGAAGCTGATAATCAACGTTCAACGGGACTTTGGCAAGAAGGAAAGGTTCCTTATGAAATTTCACGACAATTTGGTAATGAATGAAAAAATTATAAACTGATATATAATAATCTGTAATTTAATTATTAGCTGAGAAGGACTCAAACATGATAAAGGAGGGCCTACTTGAAATTATGAAAACTACTTGTATCAAGTTTGTTCCACGCACCAATGAACCTGACTATGTCGTCTTCATGGAATACAAACATTCTAATCAAGAGATAGTGTATATAGCTTACTACGATACTTAAAAAAAATAGCATTATTACTATTTCAATTAAAATGAAACAAAATCCTACAACTTAACAAATAAATGATGCTCATTATGAAACTACAGAACCTGTTGGTCTGGAAATAAATGGAATAATGGAACCAGTACAATCGGCAATGGAAAAGGAAGGCATATCGTCTCCCTCTGGCGAGATTTGGAATGTTTCAACCATTTCGATATAATTCGTCAAACGTTCAACATACTAGGCTCCAAAGTCTTGAAATCAGCTATAGCCTATGGTGATTATTACTCAAACTCTTATTCTTACTTACATGTCCTATTTATTAATGAAAAAACGTAGAAATAACGATGGATATTTTATTTTGGAAGGAGCGTACCATACATACGAAGAATCCATTGGTGAAGCTCGGAAATCAAGACTTCTTATGATCTCACATGAATCAGGTAAAATGTTTGATTTATCAATTTTCGATATTCAAAGGAAATAAATTATATTTTTGTATTCTTACTGCTTGTATTTTATTATGCAAAATAACCTCGGAATGTGAACTTGAATATCAAAGATTCAGCATTTCTTAGAAAGCATTTGTACGCATTTGACAATAAACTATGGATATCGACTGCCAAGAGAGACTCTCGTGGTGTAATGGTATAACATATTTTTGTTTCTATTATTTAAATCCAAACAAACATTTCAGAATATTTTAAAAAGCCCGCGTCTCTCGTAAAATTATTTTGAAAATGTTTGACCCACACTAGTTGATCTAACCTATAAGTGTTTCCTGTTATATTTTACGATTAAAATAGAGAAGTGTTGATCAAATCAATCGAATCTACAACTGCTCTTCCAAGGGTACTGCAGCTGCTGCTCCGACTTCTGCTGGTAATTAGCTTCATGATGATCAATCATAAACATCCATTAAAAATATTATGTTTCAATAGCCGATTTGAATTACGCCCACCCGAATTGCAAAATGGAAGCGGAAGCCGGAACTTGCAGGTCAGATCCTAACTATGTGAACGCAGTTTGCGGAAAATCATCCGTATGTGATGGTAAAATACCCTGCTTAGTTTTTGTTGAAATTGTATTTCAAACTTTATGATGCAGTCTTGAAGTGTGTAAAATAACCATTTCTTTGTGCTGTTTTTACTTAAAATAGGGTGGGGTGTTACGTACGGAATTCCCTCTCCTCGTAGGGCTAATCTAATCAACGGTTTTGGCAAATGTGTAGGCGTTTCTTGGGACTCAAGCAGCATTGGTGATAACCTGCTGCAGTGGGACTGTAAAGCACAAAAAGGGATGCTTTGGAGCTGGAATGAGGCCTCTTTGGGTAGCGGAGATATACACTTGTGTAACGCCCATGGAAAATGTGCTGGCGCACGTGCTAATATTCCTTCCGACGTGGAAATATTTCAATGGGATCACGTTCCCGAGGAGGGTCAAAGGCATTACTTTCTTGAATCGCTATTACATCCTGGATACTACTTGATCAGGAATGGACACGGAAAATGCATGGCCGTCGTACCAGAGAACACGGATCGCAACGGGGCTGAAATTCATGCTAGGGATTGCAATGTTTCCGAGGCGGGCCAGCACTGGAAGTGGAACATTCCGTATTGATGGACGATGGTCGTCACGATTTACCACTAGTGTGAAGGGTTCGCATTTTAAATTAAACATTTGGGCTATTTTTATTTACAGAAGAATCAATATTGTCCATCTCTTACCTGTTATGTATTGAAGTTCTATAATCTAATAATGAATACATCTACACAGCAAATAGTCAAAGTATCTTGTTATGTATGGTTTTGTCCATTATAATTGCTTGTTTAATGCTTTTAAGTCCATCCTAATTCTAAGAACTTGCTTAGCTGTGTGGACACGAATTGCAAGTACGCAGTCGCCATTGGAGTTAGCGATTGCAATAATACCAAGGCTGGTCAGCTCTACACTTCTTCATTAGGAATGCATTCTTAAATGAATGATAAAAAACATGTTGATAACTAAACTACTAAAGGCATTTTAGTGACCAAAGCTTAGGGTACCAAAAATATTAATGGTGGTAGTAATCGGAAACATTTTGGGATTATTTTGGAATATAAGTTGAATCAGTAATTGTCTCTGGTGGGACTAAACCGTACTTAACTCTGGATCCGGATTCCACTTTGGCCACCTTCACAATGAAACACTCTGAAGACGAAGAAAGAACGTTAATTGAATAATACTTTTAAGTATTGACTGAAAATTGCTGTGAAGGCTTCGATCATAATTGGGAATAACAAAAAAAAGATGATTGGTTTCCAGGCTTTTCATGTATACTGTAATGTGATGGGCATTGATCAAAAAATAAAAAATAATGTTAAAAAAACCCAGCTATAATTGATATCATTTTCGTTCAATAGCGTATATTTATTGCATTAATAAATATATATATATATATTTAAATTGTTAATGGTTGGATGAAAAAAAAAACATTTTGGATTTAAAAATGACAGAAAAACATAAGTTATAATAATTGACAGTGCGATGTATGAATAATTTCAATAAATCGTACGAAGATATTATTAGCAGAATAACGCTTTATAAACAAAATTAATGATGCATTCTTATGCTGCCCATAAAATAAATAATGGATTAATTTCCCGTGGAAAAAAATGAATATATAATATTTTTCAGTTGCAACGTTAACATAATCTGCTATTGGCAGTCTTCGTTGCGAACCTATATGTTAAAGTTGCTTTCGACGTGGACAACGCAGAACTTGTATACGGAGTTTTCTTATATGTATAAGGCTTATCTAATAGTTATAATCTTAGAAGAATATTCAGAAATGATCAGACACACCTGTATTTATTTTATACAATTTTAGATTAGCATTTCATCATGAAGTTTGTCGCTACATTAATTATTATTTCGGCTGTTGCCATCGTCACTAGTTTTGAAAATAATAAGCCTAACCATCAAGAAGCTGATAACCAATGTTCAATGGGACTTTGGAAAGAAGGAAAGGTTCCTTACGAGATATCACGACAATTTGGTAATAAATGAATGAAAAACGATAAACTGATATTATATAATAATACGTAATTTAATTATTAGCTGAGAAGGACTCAAACTTCATAAAGGAGGCCCTACTTGAAATTATGAAAACTACTTGTATCAAGTTTGTTCCACGTACCAATGAACCTGACTATGTCGTCTTCGTGGAATACAAACACTCCAATCAAGAGATAGTGTATAGCTTACTATGATACAGACCTATCTTAATATATATTTCAATTAAAAATGAAACAAAATCCCATAACTTAACAAATAAATGCTCATTATGAAACTACAGAACCTGCTGGTCTGGAAATACATGGAAAAATGGAGCCAGTACAATTGGCAATGGAAGAGGAAGGCATATCGTCTCCATCTGGCGAGATACTGAGTGTTTCAACCAATTGGACATCATTCGCCTAATGTTCAACGTACTAGGTTCAAAAGTTAAATCATCAACTTTAGTCTTGAAATCACGCATTATCTATGGTGATTAGTAATTATTCGAATAACTGACATCTTAAGAATCATATTTACTTTTTTTAAACTTAAAAACAACGAGACTTATTTTTACGAGATTTATTTATTCGAAACACGAGATTTATTTTTAAAGGAGCGTACCAAACATACGAAGAAAACACGAAAGGAGGTCAGAAATCAAGTCTTCTTACCTCAGCATATAAAACAGGTATATACTATTTAACTTATCGATTTTCAAGAGTAATGTATATGGGGTGCGTACTTGAATATTACAGATTCAGCATTCCTAAAACATCATTCATACGCATTTGACAATGAAACATGGATAGCGACTGCTAAGAGGGATTCTTTCAGTCTTATGGTAATAACTTCTTATTTTATTCCAACATTAATTTTAGAATATTAAGCCCATCTCTAATTTTTTAAAATAAGATTTACCCACACTAATATTTGACCGAACCTATATAACCTTTTAATTATTTGATAAAACATCAGAAAAGTGTTAGTCAAATCAATCAAATCTACATCTGTCCCGCCAATGGTATTGCTATTGCTTCGACTTCTGCTGGTAATTATAGCCTTGTGAATATATATCTCGATATACACATATATTAAGCTAAATCCCTTTTTTTCAAATAATTGTTTATCTTCAGCAATTGGTATGACTGCTGCCGATTTGAATCACATCGCCCGTCCGAATTGCAAAGCGGAAGCGGAAGCTGGAACCTGCAAATCAGATCCCATCTATGTGAGCGCCGTATGCGGAAAATCATCCTTGTGCGATGGTAAAATACCCTGTTTAGTTGTTAAGTATATTAAAGATATGATAATACTTCCATGTATTATCAGCTAATAGTTTGAAGTCGTATTTGTTTTTGAGATGGATTTATGAAGTAATAAGACCATTTCTTTGTGCTGTTTATTTACTTATTGAAAGGCTGGGGAGTTACGCACGGAATTTCTTCTCCTCATATGGCTAATCTAATCAACGGTCTGGGTAAATGCGCGGCCGTTTATGGGGAATCAAGTAGCATGGGTTATGTTCTGCTGCAGTGGGACTGTAAAGCAGAAAAAGGGATGCTTTGGAGCTGGAACGAAGTCTCTTTGGGTAGCGGAGATCGACACTTGTGCAACGCCCATGGTAAATGTGCTGCCTCGCGTGCTAACTCGCTCCTTCCAATGGGGACATATTTCAATGGGAACATCTCGAGGAGGAAGGCCAAAGGTTTTACTTTATTGATTCGCTAGCCCATCCTGGATTCTACTTGATCAGGAACGATCATGGCAAATGCATGGCCGTCCCCGAGAACACGGATCACAACGGGGCTGGGATTCATGCCAGGGATTGCAATGTTTCCGAGGCGGGCCAGCATTGGAAGTGGAACAGCCTGTATTGATGGACGTTTCCACTAGTGGGAAGGGTTTACTTTAGTTAAATAGTTTGGCTATTTGTATTTGCAGAATAACCAGTAACCCTATTTGTTCATCTCTTATCCATATACATTGAAGTCCTATAATCTGATGAATGCATCTATATAATATAGTCCATGCAATAAAAAAAATATTGTTGCGTTTGAAATTGAATTTTAAGGAAGCTATTGATGCCATTTATTTTTTTTTTAAATAAGCTTGATGAATGATAATTGCTGCTTGAAAACGTAACGTACTAATATTCACAAGATGTAATGGGCGACTTATGCGTAATAATCGTTGATTTAGAACAAATTGGCAGAAAATGGAAGCAGCAACAAACCACCGAACAACATCGTGGACCAATACATGAGTCAGACGAATTCCTGGTAATGCACAAAATCCTTACACGTGTCAACAGCATTAACGTGTAGGCGTTATCAATCATACATGTCGCATTCGCTTACAGTAACATCTAGACACGAATTTTAAAATAGCATTTGATGCTCAGAGCGTCAAATAGCGCGCCACGCTCTTGATATACCTAAAAGTTATCGATCAAATCGGATCTACCAATAGTTGCAAGCTCGCCTCAGAGTCAAAGGCCGTACATTCTAACCACTCTTAGAAAAATCTCCAGCACGTAGCCATAATGCTGACGTGTCACCTTCTTCTTATTTTACTTGTAAAAAATTCGGGTGCAGCGTCCAGCAATTTTGTTGAAAATGGTAAGAAAGTAAACATTTCACAAAATATTTAATCAATAAAATAATATTTGTCATGTTAGTTGTCATGTTTTCGGAGCAAGGCGCCTTTAAAATTTATATGTCTACTCAAAGTAGTTTCTTTAGTTTTAAAAGATTTTTGCAATTATTTTTTTACAGGGCATCTCGTAAAATAGGGCAACTGGTTAAAATTTTTAGAAGTGACTTAACTGAGATGATGGGTCCGTAATAATGATTTGGTTGTGTGATGTAGTTATACAACCAAAGTCTTTATGAGGCACCTTGGTCTATTGCTATGATGAACCATGTAAGTTTACATGGTTTTAAGCAAAGCGCCTTTTAAAAGTACGTTCTACTCGCTGTAGTTTCTAGTCTTGATGTTTTCAATCTAGCATTTATTAGTACGGGTCTTATTTTTTGAATAGTTACAAATAATAATCAACCAAAGTGTTGGAGAGGCACCCTGGGCTTCTGCTATGATAAATCATGTAGGTTTACATGTTTTGAAGCAAGACGCCTTTTCAATTTGCTTCTGATAAAGTTCTACCCACATTAGTTTTTAAAGGTTGCAATGAGGAATTTTGTACGTTCATAAATGAAATCAACACTTTGCTATTTATAGACATCTTTTTATTTATTTAAAAAAATAGATCAGCTTGCGTCTTTAAATGAAGATATCAGACTTCTCAGAGACGAAAATAAGGACCAAAACATGGAAATCGCTCTATTGAAAGAAATGTTCAAATCACAAGGCAGAAGAGTTCACGAGAAAATCATCACTGAGATTGAGCAGAGGATGAAATATAATGAAGCTTCGATGGCCGAGGAACATCAATATCCGCCTGTTCGACAAAAGCGACCTTTTCGACTGATTCCTGTTCAAAAGGAGAAATTTGATCTAAATGAACATAATGAAAACAGCATTATCTTGAATCAACGTCAAAAGACCACCATTTTCTACGGTCCACCGAACAATTGTTCCGATCTATCCCGATTAGGCTACACTTTGAATGGCTATTACTTAGTCAATCCCGGTGCCAGTAATGATGAAGTCAGCAATCTGAAGGGCATCTATTGCGCATTTAAACAACCGAAAGGGTCTAATATCGACTTATCGAAAGTGTTAGAAAACCCAATTGGCGTTTTCAAGCCACTTGGTGATAGCATCAAATCTGAACCATCTTTATATATAATTTCAAGTGGTATGCTAGTCTCTTAATCTTTTATTTATTTCAATATTTATTTGGTAATGTGTTGCTCATATCATTTATTATTTTATTTACTTAAAGGGCGGGGCTCCATTACAAATGGAATTCCATCTTCCCGAATGGCTAATCTCGTCAACAGTCTTGGTAAATGTGCGACAGTTACTGAAAATGGTAACACGAACAATTATCCTTTAATCCAGTGGGATTGCAATGAACATGAAAAAGGAATGCTTTGGAGCTGGAATGAAACCACATTAGGCAGTGGAAATCGAAATTTGTGCAACGGCCACGGTAAATGTGCTGCCTCGCCCAATAACTCTCCTTTCAATGTG
The DNA here is from genome assembly GCA_030141595.1 of Chydorus sphaericus. NCBI lineage: Eukaryota > Metazoa > Arthropoda > Branchiopoda > Diplostraca > Chydoridae > Chydorus > Chydorus sphaericus. The sequence continues at coordinate 8,781,220 of CM057933.1, forward strand.
TTCCTTATTCAATGGGATAAAACAGATGAGGCAGGCCAAAAGTTTAACTTCCTTTATTCCTCAGCCCGACCTGGATTCTATTTGGTCAAGAATGATCACGGCAAGTGCCTTGATGCTGCTGAGAATCTCAAGGGAGCCGCCATTGGAGTTAGCGATTGCAATGATACAAAGGCGGGCCAGCTCTGGAAATGGAATCAACTGAATTCATTTTGAACATCGTGGAATGTTTCTTATCTATTTGATGCATGCAAATAATATGGTGAATTTTTAATGTGGTTTTGGTGACTTATATTCTTGTGATTTTATTTTATTACATGGCTGCACACCTATAATTATATATTGTAACTTTCAATCAATTCAATAAATATAACAGTGCTGGGTATATTGGAGAGTAATATTGAAACTCTCAATCGTCTCTAAGAAGTTATATGTGGCACAAGTGTGTTGTTAGTTGAATTTTTAAAATGGAACCAATATTAACTATTAGTTCAAATACTGCCGAAAATCGGTTGACGTTAACAGTTTAGGTCCACAGCCAGTCAAAGCATATTATAAAACTTGAATTTATATGTTTATTTCTCCACTCACATTCTGCACTTGTTACTAAAACCTAAATGCATAATGATATTTTTTTAAATATTTTTATTTTGACAGTAAAATAATAAATTAATGAAGCAGCACTAAATTTGTCAATACAAATTAGAAAAAGGGTTATTTGTAACTACTTGAGTAATTAATGCTCCGATTGCCTAGCGGCTGTAAGGTTGCTTTGATGTTGTCGTAATATATTTCAAAATGTTGCATACATTGAAGGCTTTTCCGCTTTTATTTTACTTTTCATTTGAAATTCAAAATATCATTATCCAAAAATAAATTTTAGCTCATCATCTCCCCAACTAAACCCAACAAATAAACAAAAAATCTTATAAACGAATCGAATCAGTGCAACAAGAGAATTTCTTTTTACATGTTAAATGTCGATGTATCATTTTTTATTTTGATACTAAGAGTAATAGTACTCGAACTTACAATCATCTCAGTAAATTGAGCGTTTACTCTAAATGGGACGTATAGAACCGTAATATAGCGAGCTTATTGTGATTTATCCGTAAAACATATCCATCCCTAATAATTATATTATATAAAAATATATATTCCACCCAAAAGCCCTGTAACCATATAAACTTTTCTGTTGCGTTGTATCTATCTACTTAAATGAATTTTAAAGACGTGTTCGGATTAAGCGTTTTTTACCTGGCAAATAACTTTGACTCTGAGCGTTAAAATATCTAGTGAACGACGAAACAGTTATAATTGTCAACAAAATCCGAAATTCGATTGAGATAAATTTTATAAATAGAAATCGAGTGTATAAGCAGCAAACCACCGTAGCTCATAAAAAAATTCAAAAGAATGTGTTCGAACCAATAAGTAACCGAGACGAATTCTCGAAATATAAAATCTGCATGTGTCGACGCATAACCGTGTAGGCGTTTTAATGCCAATCGGTTATTGGTGTCATACTACGTGGAAATATCTAGAACTAGAAAGTAGCCCTTTATTATATAGAAGCTATTGGCAGCACCAATAAACTTCAAATAACTTACGCATTAGAAGATGAATAAGTCGTATAGTTACTCGTGGAAACAGCAGGCAGCAACAAGAATGCTGCCGTTCCGTATACTTTTTCTTATTTTCCTTATAAAAACCTCTAGTGCATCATCCAGCAATTTGGTAAACAATGGTAAGTAATGACTACAATTGTTCACAAAAATATGCTAAACGTGGTTATAAGGACGCTTATTATTGTCTATAAAAACAGATCTTGTTTATCAAGATATCGGACTTCTCAGAGATGAAAATAAGGATCAAAACAAGGAAATCTCTCGTCTGAAAGAAATGATTGAATCGCAGGACAAAAGATTTCACGAGAAAATAATCGAAGAGCTTGATAAGAGGTTGAAATACGATGAATCTTCGATTGCCGGTGCTGATCCTCAATATTCGCCAGAAAGAGTTAGGCAGAAGCGACCTTATCGACTGATTCCAGCTCAAAAGAACAGATTAGATGAAAATGAAAAGGAAGAAAAAAGCACTATCTTGAAACAGCATCAAAATAACATCATTACGTTCTACGGTCCACCAACCAATTGTTCTGATCTATCCAGATTAGGTTACACGTTGAATGGTTATTACTTGGTCAAATCAGATGATGCAATAAGCAGTAAAGAAGTCACAAATCTGAAAGGCATCTATTGCGCATTCAAACAACTAGAAGGGTCTTTCAGCTCATCAACTATAGAAAAACAAATCGGTTTCTTGAAACTTATTGATGGCAATCAATCCGAACCATCGGAAGGGGCCTTCAATCCAATTGGTAGATACTTAATCGTTCAAATACTTATTATTTTATCGGTTTCGATAACATTTTCACTTATTCTTATATGCAAATAAAAGGAATGGTCACTCAGAGCATTCCTTCTCCCCGTATGACCAACCTAATCAACGGTATGGGAAAATGTCTTGCTATTACTCGTGACAGTAGTAGCAGCAATTCTAATTTGATTCAGTGGGACTGCAACCAACATCAGAAAGGAATGCTTTGGAGCTGGAACAAGGTCCCTTTTGGTAGTGGAGATAGGCACCTGTGCAACGGTTTTGGAAAATGTGCTGCTTCGCCTAAAAATTCACCTTCCACTGGGGACCTCGTTCAATGGGATCACTTCGACGAGGAAGGTCAAAGGTTTCAATTTCTTGATGCGCCAGGCCGTCCTGGATTCTATCTGGTCAAGAATGATCATGGAAAGTGCCTTGCAGTTCGTGAGAATAAGAATCGCAGCGGAGCTAAAGTTTATGCTAGTGATTGCAAAGCTACTGAAGCGGGTCAGCATTGGAAATGGAGCAAATATTAGCTGCACTGACGGACACCATAATCAACAACCATTTTAGTTAATGATTCACATTTAAATTAATTGGGCTAAATGTATGTGCTGAAATGGTTCCCTATGTCCTTGACAGTTCCCAACTGCTAATTATGTATTGGTGAAAGAATAAATTTAAAGGTCTAAAAAATCTGGATTTTTTCATAATTTTCATACTGTTTAATTTTAAAAATGAAGTATATTAAACAAATCAACAAATATAGCTGCTCTAATGCTGCGATACTACTCCTTTAACTTTTTGTATAAACCTTATTATAGCATTAAAGCCTAGCATATTTACTATAATACACAGCATTGAAAATATTTATTAAATATCCAAGCATATAAAATTCAGCTTAGTTTTTATTTTTATTTTTATATATTATAAGTAACCTAAAACACATTTTAAAAAATATATATCAAATTCAAAGTTCTAATGCTTTACATTATTTTAAAAACTAACGAATATAATATATATATATATATTTTTACTTTATTAAAAAGTTAATGCGCGTATTTCGTTTATATCTTGTCGAAAAAATTTGAGTCCAACTTATGATGGAATAATCTGGATATGAATGCCATATAATTAAACCTCATGCGCGTCACCATAGTATATGCCATACTGTTATTTATATTCCTAGCATGTAGGTGTTTTAATTTCTTTCGGATGTGTCGCTGGTATATGATGGAAATTTCTGAATATAACGCACCCAGAGATGAATAACTTTTGAACGGTATCTATTGTGATTTAGGAAAACGAATATGTTTAGAAATCGTATTAATTTAGTTACGAGCCAGCCAGCGATTTGAACAGGTGAGACCATGAGGCATAGCCGCTCGTGGAAACATCTGTTGAGAGAAAAAATGCTGACGTGTTGCTGCCTTTTTCTTATTTTATTCGTGAAAAATTCGATTGCATCCTCCAAGAATTGCATGAATATCAGTGGTAAGATATTTTCTAAATGTTTATACCGTAATAATTAATTAAATATTAATTAATTAATATTAATTCTAAATAAATATAGAGATTAGCTCTATGCATCAAGAAATTCACCTTCTAAGAGAGGAAAACAACAATCAAAACTTGGAAATCGCTTTGTTGAAAGACACTGTTGCGTCACAGGATAAAACGGTTCGTCAAAAGATAATTGAAGAACTAAAAAATCTAGGCCTATTGAATAAGGCAGAAGATTTTCGTTCGCTGGGAACATTTCAGCGTAATAAACGACCTGCCCGACTTCTTCCATTTCACTTTCTAATGGGTAAAGTCAATACCACCACCGATCAACCTCCAATCCCTAGATTCTACGGCCCACCAACAAACTGTTCAGAACTATCCTTACTGGGATACACCTTAAACGGTTATTACCTAGTAAAACCGATGGCTTCTGATCATGGCAAAGGAAAAAGTGTAGAAACTGTCTATTGCTCTTTTAAACAACCAGAGCCTTACAGTTCATCAACTGTCGAAAAACGTATTGGTCATTTGAATATTCTTGATGGTACCAAACTCGAACCATCCAGTACAAAAGGTATCTTAAAGCCAAATAAATTTGATTTAAAACATTTTTAAATAGTTACATTTATTTTTTCATTAATATGAAATAAGGATTGGATGTTCCTTCTCCGCGTTTTGTTCATCTAATTAACGGTTTCGGGAAATGTGCTGCCATTATGTTTGACCGCGATAGCCGAGCTAGTGGCAACGGTTATAAACTGATCCAGTGGGTTTGCAAGCCAAATCTTAAAGGGATGCTATGGAGTTGGAATGAGGTCACTTTGGGCAGCAGAGATCAACACTTATGTAATGCCCACGGAAAATGTGCTGCGACGCCTAATAACTCTAATTCCACTGTAGCCCTCATTCAATGGGAACACAACGGCGAGGAAAGTCAAAAGTATTACTTTGTTGATTTGCTTGACCATCCTGGATTCTCCTTGATCAGGAATGAACATGGAAAATGTATCGGCGTACCCGAGAACACGGGTCGCAGCGGAGCCGAAATTCATACTAGGGATTGCAATGTTACCGAGACGGGACAACAATGGAAATGGAGTAATCCATAAAAATCGAGATCATTTCCAGCCTAGCTTCCTCTAGCGTGCGGAAATTCACATTTATCAAAGATTTGGCTATTTATTTATGATGAAAACTATACATAGCATATTTCCAATCAATACATATTAGTGAATAAATAAATCTATATACTATTGGCTACACAATAAAAGATGAGTTATGTTTGATTTATTTTTTATCGCAGTAGTCTTTGTCTATTGCGTATTAAAATAAACTTGAGAAGTTTTAAAGATTTATTCAGCCTTTTTTAATCGAGACCCTTAATCGAGAGAGAGTGGTGTAGGAGACAAAAATTACATGTGGAATAAGAGTAATGTAAATCATTTTCAAAAATGACTTGAGATCGAAGAGTAGTATTCAAACCTCCAATCATCTTTCAAACCGATAGAATTCACATATTCTGCCGTAAAACACATCGCGGACCAATCAGTAGATGATACCAATGAAATATTTCAGATTCAAAATTCGTGTGCGTCAGCAGCATACTATTTTATTTAATCATCTGTGTAGGCGTTAGATTTACACGAAACAAAACTACATATAAAATTTCAAACGAAAAAGGACATATTAGAATTAGACGGACAAATAAGTGAACGAGACGAATGCCAGATAGTTAAAACTCATGTGCGTCAGGAGCAAACTTATTCTATTTTTATGCTAGAAACTATGAAGAATGGCTTCATATAATTAACTTCAAATTAAAAGAGTAAACGACGTCCAACATGTACATATGTTCATGTTCTCCTTAATTAGGCTGCGTTGTGAGCGGTTGATAAATTGTATACGTATATTTACCGTCCAGTCTTTGTAGTAATCCAATGCATAATACAGGGGGTTCCAAAACAATGACTTTAAAAATTAACAGAAACTGGTAACTACGATGGCCTACTTGGTGAAAGTAAAAAGCAATAATAAATCCATCACCTAATTACAGATTATTATACCATACATATAACCAGTGCAGTATATAGTATCAGGCAAAATGGACTCAACAGGCACAATTCTTCACAAAATTAGATCTTCTTCTAGAAGCTGACCTGAAAAATGAGTTAAATGCTCCTTGATACTCTCTAGTAGTTCCCCTGCAACATGGCCCTTTTTAACATCTATATTATTATATATATTGAGCCTAAGTGTGCATTACAACTACACAGTATTCTAACTACTAGAGATTGGCGTTGCGGCAATGCTGCCCCTTACAAAAAAATTCCATGTCCTCTTATCAGACCAAAACATGATTTGATCTTAAACACATCACGACCCATGATGATCCGTCGAGATAAAGTCATGATAAAGCATGATGGGTCATGATAATTACAATAAACATGATTTGGTCAAGATTTATTCGAACATGATATAATCATGTTCGAACATCAGGATGTACTTTAATTGTTAGTATTTTTGTTGAGAAACACATTTCTTCATCAATTATGGCTGTTGGAAGATTAGTAAAGTTCTTTTTCTCAAATAATAGAATTCAGTTTCTGAAATCGGAAATATAAAAATAAAAGGATATAAAGTTATAAACGACCAAAATGTTCTGATGCTTCTGTCCCCTTCCTCCCCGTCTCACCAATCTTATCAATACGTCTGCGATTTATAGTCTTTTAACTTAAACGGTCCTGCGCTGAGACGGTAGAATTTTGATTCAGCGAAGGTAATTAGTTAAAACTTCTTAAGTTCAAGTCGAGTTTCTGAGATGTAAAGTCAGTATTGAAAAATATTATTGTTTGCCATTTACTTGTACTGTACACCCAAATTTCGGATGATAAAATTCGAAATTCAATTTAAGAGCGCATCAGTAGCCGACACTTCTGTTGGCACCCTAAATACTTTAATATTACATCTTTTTCACACTAATTCAGTCCTATTACCCAATTTTCAGTTATTTGTGTTTTCAGTTATTTTATGCAGATTGCTGCCTGATTTCAATGTACTATTCATGTGCTTTCTTTTCTTAGACCTACTTTGGTCAATAATAAGAAATTCGCTTGGCTCTAAATTAATCCTTTTAGACTGTAAGCTAAAAAAATATTATTTTTTTTTCATCGAGAACAACTTTTAATTATTAGTGATATATCAGCCACGAAGGATATATCAAGGATAAGGAAGGATACCATATAAAAACTATTTTAAAATATGGATATTAACTGTGATTACGTGGGCATGGATTTCGCGGAGATGTGGGATAAGCATTGGCCATGTTTGAATTCGTTAAAGGCAACCTTATTACTAATACAACCATAATTGAAAGAGAACTGCCGGATTCTTTTCAAGAAGTGCTCTTTTTTAAAGTAAATATAGAAAAGTAAATATACATTTAGAATTTTTTTTAATTTACTTTTGTAAACACAGTCAGTAAAGTAATTGAATAAGTTCACCTATAGATCTCGACCTAAAGTTTCATTTTATATTTGTGCATTCTGTAAATATACAAAGCAGGCTATAGTAAAGGCTCTCTTAAAAAATAAAGCAGACCTTTCGGTGCCCTCGAAAAATTGCAAAAAGTATAGAAATTTTTTATTATAATCATCATTTACTTATACCGTGTCGATATTTCTGATCATAGCTAATTCTGCTGGAATAAATTGAGATATTAGTTTTTACATCACTCGTATGGCGCACGCCGTTGAACACCACATTATCCACTAACGGAACCGTTTTAATGAAATGATTAACTAATCAACTAAATGAAAAGCTATTTATGTTATCAACTAACAAATGGATTAACTAAATCAGCAACTAAACCACTAATTAAATACCAAAGAAAGAGCTAAACACCTAGTGAAAACCTAAACCAAAAACTAAACCACTAACTAAATTCTAAATTAAAGGCTAAACACCTATTGAAAGCCTAAATCAAAAGCTAAACCATCAGCGAAACGCCTAATCAATTCCTAAACAAATGACTAAACCAGAAACTATATTTCGAACTCGTTTACTCATTCGAAACCTTTAACAACTCCTTTGAACTGAATAAGCCACCTGTGCCCATCATCTTCATCTCAAAACACCCTCTGACATGTCGTTAACTCTGTTGCCCCGCCTACTCGACCGGTACTGCTCTGCGGGATCCGGGTATGTGCTCCACAGTACCTTCTGTACACGACGTCTTGCATGACGGCGACGGAGTCATGGACTCATGGAGATTGTTCATTAATTATTTAAGAAAAAAAATAAGTCATGAGTCAATGAGTCATGTAATATGGCATGGGTGCGAGTTGGAGATATCTAGCAGTATATAGTGGTGAGCGCCTTTTTTCATGAATCCGTCGCGGCCACGGATTCAATGACGGCAACGGCGTCGCCGTGCACCGAAGGTACTATGGAGCACTTACCGGATCCTACATGCCGGATCCGGATCCCGCAGAACAATTCTGGGCAAGTAGGCGAGCCACAGAGTCAGCGACCTCTCAGATGGTGGTTTGGGATGGAGAGGGCGGGCACGGGTGGCTTATTCAGTTCAAAGGAGTTGTTAAATGTTTCGCATGAGTAAACGAGTTCGATATATAGTTTCGGATTTAAACGTTCGTTTAGCATTTAATTAGATATTTCGCTGATGGTTTGAGTTTTCATTACCTGTTTCGTTAATGGTTTAGGATTTGATTAGCTGTTTCATTAATGGTTTAGGATTCGATTAGTAGTGTAGTTGCTGATTTAGCTAGTTCATTAGTTAGTTAATTAAATAGATAGCTATACCTTTAATTCTTTAGTTAATTAATTAATTAAAATAGATCGGTTAGCACTTAAAGTGGTGTTCAACGGCGTGCCATACACTCGAGACAACACAGAACTATTTTGCGGTGCACAGTATACAGTGCAGTAGGTCTTTTCGTCGTTATTATCGACTATTCGCGACTTCTAAATATGAATTGGTTAAAGAATAAATTTATAATTCTACAAAAAATCTGCATTTTAAAATAATTTTCATACTGTTAAATTTTTTTTTAAATGCAGTACATTAATCAAATCAACAAGTAGATTCTCTAATGCTGCGATGCTAGTCCTTCCTAACTTCTCTCCTCCTAACTTGTTGTATAGGCCTAATTAGCATCATATCCTAGCGCATATTTGCTATAATACACAACTTTGCTGAATTTGATATGCTTGAATATATATTCAAGTTTTAAATCAAAATATATTATAAATAACCGACAACACATTAAAAAATATATACATATTATATTCGTTAGTAGTAATGTTTAAAGCATTAAAATTAAATCATTAGTGTAAAACGTTAAAGTAACGAACATAAATTTAAGTTTTAATGCTTTACAATAAAATTAACGAATATAATATGTATATTTTTTAAACTTAATTAAAAAGTTTATGCATGCATTTCGTTTATATCCTGTCGAAGTTTCAGTACGATTTATGATAGAATAAGCTGAATATGAATGCCATGTAATTAAAACTCATGTGCGTCACCATAGTATATGCCATACTGTTATTTAACGCACCCAGAGATGAATAACTTTTGAAAGGTATCTATTGTGATTTAGGAAAACGAATATATTTGGAAAGTCGAATTTGTTTAGTTACGAGTTAGCCAGCGAGCTGATCAGTTGAGACCATGAAGCCTAGCCGCTCGTGGAAACATCTGTTGAGAGAAAAAACGCTGACGTGTTCCTGCCTTTTTCTTATTTTTTTCGTTAAAAATTCGATGGCATCCCCCAGCGATTGCATGAATATCAATGGTAAGAGATTTATTGAATGCTTATACTGAAAAAGTGTATTTTGTTTTTTAACATAAAAACTTATGAACAATATGTTTAATTTTCAATAAATATACAGATGTTGGTTCCATTCATCAAGAAATTGACCTTATAAGAGAGGAAAACAATAACCAAAACATGGAAATCGCCTTATTGAAAGACACGCTTACATCACACGATGAAACGGTTCGTCAAAAGATAATCGAAGAACTTAAAAATATATTGAACGCTGAAGATTTTCGCTCGTTGGGAACCAACGAGCGAAAACCTCAGCGTAATAAACGACCTGCACAACTTCTTCCATTTCACTATCTAATGGGGACCACCGATCAATCTCCAATTCCTAAATTCTACGGCCCACCGACAAACTGTTCAGAACTATCATTACTGGGTTACACCTTAAACGGTTATTACCTAGTAAAACCGTTGGCTTCTGATCATGGCAAAGGAAAAAGTGTAGAAATTGTCTATTGCTCTTTTGAACAGCCAGAGTCTTTCAATCCATCAACTGTCGAAAAACGTATTGGTAATTTGAATGTTCTTGATGGTACTAAACTCGAACCAACAGATAGACCATCCAGTATAAAAGGTATCTTGAAGCCAAATAAATTTGATTTTTTTTTAATCATTTAAAAATAGTTATATTTCTTATTTCATTAATATGAAATAAGGAATGGATGTTACTTCTCCGCGTTTTGTTCATCTAATTAACGGTTTTGGAAAATGTGCGGCCATTACGTTTGACGCCAATAGCCGAGCTAGTGGCAACGGTTATAAACTGATCCAGTGGGTTTGCAAGCCAAATCTTAAAGGGATGCTATGGAGTTGGAATGAGGTCACTTTGGGCAGCAGAGATCAACACTTATGTAATGCCCACGGAAAATGTGCTGCGACGCCTAATAACTCTAATTCCACTGTAGCCCTCATTCAATCGGAACACAGCGGCCAGGCAAGTCAAAAGTATTACTTTGTTGATTTGCTAGACCATCCTGGATTCTACTTGATCAGGAGTGAACATGGAAAATGTATCGGTGTACCCGAGAACACGGGTCGCAGCGGAGCCGAAATTCATGCTAGGGATTGCAATGTTACCGAGACGGGACAACAATGGAAATGGAGCGCTCCGTAATAATCAAGATCATTCCCAGCCTAGCTTCCACTAGCGCATTTATTGAAACACTTATTCACATTTATTGAAAAATTTTGCCATTTATTTTTTGGAAACTATAAATAGATTGCATATTCCCTATTAATACATATTGGTGAATAAATAAATCTATATACTATTGGCTACACAATAAAAGATGAGCTATTTTTTATTTATTTTAACCGTAGTAATCTTTGTCTATTGGCTATTAAAATAAACTTGAGAAGTTTTACGGATTTATTCAGCTTTTTTAATCGAGACCTTAATCGAGAGAGAGTGGTGTAGCAGACAAAAAGTATATGTGGAATAAGAGTAATGTAAATCATTTTCAAAAATGACTTGAGATCGAAGAGTTGTATTCAAACCTCAAATCATCTTTCAAACCGATAGGGGGGCGCTTACTTTACCTCTCCAAACTTATCCTCCCCTCCTATGCGACACAACCACCCCTCCACGCTACATAATCCCCCCTATATGCAATTTAACATCCCCTGCTAATAGGGCATAGCCTCTATTATTTGATAAGAAAAAGGCAGTCGAAATATATAACTTTATTAGTTAATTTCGTTTATTGTTCCCAATAAAGTATACCAGAGTAACTGGACTACTTAAAAATAATTGTATATGTCCAGAAAAAATTCTTGGCGAGGTAAATCATGCACTCATTCAATCCGTTTGAAAATCAACGAAAGTTGGAGAAAAAAGACTTCAAATGTTCTCGATTAACTTGGCTTCCTTTTGGTAGGTAGCGTATATGAAAGAATAAAGAAAACTAATGTCACTTTTACCTCTCTCACCTCTTTTTCTACTCGTATCTGGTATCTCCCGCCAGACCATTTGCTTTAAGATAACTCTTTCTCCCAGCTGTCTACTGTCTTTCCCTTTACTAGGCGCAAAATACTTAGATTGTATTATCCCGCTCGGAGATGTGAATAGAGCAAATCGATCATGTTACCGGGTTTAAACTTTAAGGTGGTTAAAACTGTGGCTGAAGAAGACTCCTAGGTTAAACTCTACGTACGATCGAATCGAGGAGATCGAATACTGGGTGGGCTTTGAAAGGCTAAAAATGGGATACAAGGCCAAGGCCGGTGTACATGTAAATAAATAGAGTCCGAAGCTGGCTTTGCGTTTTTACCGACTTCATGAAATATGAACGTACTTTTGATGACTGAAATGGGCTTGATGGTAGTCAAAAGGCGGTAAAAGTAGTGAGATAGGTTAGACTATGAGATTTGGTGAAAAGTTTACTTTTAAGCCATGACGCGAAAAACGCCGAGCGGATTGCCATACTGAACGGAAACGGTTCAATCACAGATAAACTAGAACAGGTTACGCAAACAATATCGACTTGAGACGATTTGGAATCGAGATATTACGGCGAACGAACAAGATCGCATTTTCCTATATCAAGAAAGTGGGGAGATTAATATCGCAACATGGGGGATGTTAAGTTGCACACAGGGGAGGTTGTGTTGAGCAGTGGGGTGATTGTGTCGCATAGGAGGGGAGGATAAGTTTGGGGAGGTAAAGTAGCGTTCCCTCTATAGTAATCCAATGCATAATACAGGGGGTTTAAAAACAATAACTTAAAAAGAACAGAAACTGATAACACCGATGGCCTACTTGGTGAAAGTAATAAGCAATAGCAAAGCCATCACCTGATTACAAATTGTTATACCATGCATATAACTAGTGAAATATATAGTTCCAGGTAATTTGGACTCAACAGGCGCAATTCTTCACAAAGTTAGATCTTCTTCTAGAAGCTGACCTGAAAAATGAGTTAAGTGCTCCTTGATATTATGTAGTAGTTCCCCTGCAACATGACCCTTTTTAACATGTATATGTTCATATTTCTGAAGCCTAATACTCTACTACATTATATATGAAACCTAACCAAAGCAATTTATACGTTACTATATATTTTCCAGTTTCCAGTAACCTGACCTAGACCAGCAGAACCTGCTGGTCTACGGGACCTATTGGACCAGCCATCGGGACAAGCCTTCATCGCGCTCAAGAATCAACGTCATGCCTCATCATCGTGGTTGGTTCTAGTCCAAGTTCCTGGGAGGAAACTCGTCAAGATGTACTGCAAAAATGATACTGGGAAGTATGATCTTAATTCAGTACACGGTTGTCATGTTGTATTTGTACCTTTGTCTTCCTCAAAGGAAAGTTGGCGTGAAATTCAAGTTTAACATCTGTATTTAAATTGGAAGTATCTTGTTAAGAAACACAATCCTTCATCAATTATAGAGGCCGTTAGGCGATTAGTAAAGTTCTTTTTCTAAAAAAAAAATATAATTCAGTTTCTGAAATCGGGAATGTAAGAAAAAAGAATATAAACTTATAAATGACCAAAATGTTTCTGATGCTTCTATCCCCGTCCTCCCCGTCGCGCCAATTTTATCAATACGTTTGCAATTTACGGTCATATTTAACTTTAACGGTCCTGCGCTGAGAAGGTGGAATTTTAATTCAGCGAAGGTAATTAGTTTAATTAGTCCAGATTATAGAGGCAGTGGAGTTTATCACGGCGAAGGAGGTATAATAGAGCATGATGTGCGTACGACTGCTGGATATAATGTGATTAATATCAATATTGAAGGGACCAACCATCAGTCGAAATCGTCGAATAAGATTTTAATAATCACTTAAAACATCATAAAATAAAATTCTAGATATTTAGTTAAAAAGACTATAGTATTTTCAATGTCAATTTAAAAATAAACTATATTAATGTATTATTGACTAATTATTAGATTTTTAAAATGTTACAAGTACAACATGTACTATAGATTCTTTAACACATTTTGTGCTGCAACATTCCAATAAGGTAGCCTACTTAGTTTACGAATACAGTAGCCATTAAGGACGGTTTGGATTTTGAACGGCACTGCTCGTGGCGATACCTCAGTAGAAGTTGTTGTTGTGCCAAATTGCAATTTCATATTCTCTACTAAAATACATCGATATCAACAACTACTATCCACCTTCCCATTTTAAATTTTTCCCCACAATCATGCCTAATAAAGCACTGCGTCATTAATTTAAGGATAACGTCATTAATTTCATCATCACAGCTTAGAATAATCAATAACGACGAATACAGAAGAAATAAAGAATATTGGAATGGGTAGGCCTACTATATGTTTGTAATAAATATATTTTCGATAAAACAAAAATAATAATGAACCAGTTGCGCAAGCCAATGATCTTGTTGTCTTGTAATTAAAAAAGTAAATTAAAAAAGTAATGTTAAATAGGATTAAAATTTAATTTCAATAATTTATTTCCATTTAAAATTAATACTAAATATTAAATAGAAATCAATAATAAATGTATATATTGTTTGGGAAAGGGAAATTACATATAGATTTTTGGAGCTATGCCTTTTTCATGGAAAATGTGGTTTTTAAGACCCAAAATTTTGACATATTATACAGATCATATTACACTGAAAGAATTTAGTCAATTTACGTCAAGTCCACCTTAACTTCTGCCCTCCTTTTGAAAAACGTAAGAGAGGTACATCGACGCCACTTCCAACTCCTCTTTCGACAATTTGTAGATGGAGAGAGGATCGTTTCCTCGATTCCTTTCCTCCGTTATGAAATCTTCATAACGACACTTTCTGACTAATTTTAATCCATACTTCGCTGCTAGTTCTTCAAACGTTCTGAAATCTACCAGGAACTCCGGGCAGTCCACTGAACCTTCCAACTTGAAGTGGTATAAGGCTCCAAAAGGCGGAGGCGGATCTAAAGGGGTTTCCACCGGGAAATCGACACTGAATATCGAATTGCTGAATCCTCGGTACGTCGGTTCTTGGTCCCTTCCAAGTCTTTTCAACATGGTGTCTTTATCAATGGTAGTTCCGATGAAATATCCACCGGGCGCCAGATTATCCGCTACGTTGGCTAACATTGTCTCGACTTGAGACTGTGACTCGAAGAAGTAGTGGACAGCGAATTGTAGGCTGACCAAACCCACTGCCGTACCCGGGTTCTTGAATTTATTTTTGATCCTAACAGCAGAACAATCTGCAGCGATGAATTCGGCTGTAAACTGTTTCATCAAATTCATCTGATGATACCGACGCTTGCAGTCTAGAATGGAGTTTTCTGCAATATCTGCAAATATGACGTGCTTGACGCCTTCCGCCCATTTCCACTTGGGAAGGCCCCCACCTTTGCCGCAACACAGGTCCAGAACGTTAATTGCACGGTTGCCCTTTTCCCATCGAATACTGCGGCATGCAGTCTCGATGATCTCCCTTTTGATGAAATTATTGAATCTCCTTAGCTCGATGATTTTATCCTTATTCCGCTCAACATATCCCTTATCTCGGATTCCGTTGTAATGTTGAGCTACAACTGTAGAAACTGCAGGTGAGTTATCGGACTTGATTCCTAACGTGGCCCGTTCAACTTTTTCCTGTTCTACCGCTTCTGGAAGCATCCTGCCTGGCCCAACATCCTTCTCTCCCGGCACCACTTTAGCTGCTTCGGCTTTCGTCTTTTCTGCGGTCAGTTCAACTTCGCAGTCTTTGTTGTTTGAGTCTTTAACTGCTGGTTTATCTAAGAATGAGCCCCAACACATATACTTGGACATTTCGGGGTGTTTTCTGAATATGTCCTCGATAGATAGTTGAATCTTTGCCACATTTTCTTCTGATTGTTCATCAGCGTTCGATTCACTCAACGGAGTCACCACTACATCATCCTCTTTGTGGGATCCGGAGTCGTCGATCGGTATAATCTCGTTGACATCTGCTTCTTTGACGACGATCGCTTCGATCAACGGTACTGACACTACATCATCTTCTTTGTGCATTCCGGACCCTGCGATCTGCAGCTTATTAGTCATATCCTCTGGTACATCTTTGTCGACGGTAGCTTCGCTCAACGGAGTGACCACTACATCATCATCTTTGTGGTTTCCGGATTCGTCAGCCGTTATCGTCATCTCTTTGTCATCTTCTACTTTGTTGTTTACTGCCGTGGACAGTTTCGTTAGATCCTCATCTACTTCCTCTGCAACGCTTTCTTCTTTGGACGGAATGATCCTTTCGTCCTCTACTTCGCCTTCGTTGATTCCGGACTCGTCGCTCGACGGAATCCGCTTCCTCTCCTCAACTTCTTCCTCGCTAGGCTTCTTCCCCAAGTAATAAACGCCTATGGCTGACACGGCAGCAGCGCTAATTACGAAACCGAGCTTGAACCAAGGGTTCACCATTCTGATTTGTAGATACTAGATACTTCTGTCAAAGTTGAGTCATATCTAACAAGTCAACGACAGACTTTGTTAAGTAGCTAGTGACCGAATAAAGTGCAATTGCAAAACTATCAATTCATTAATCTCGAGTAAAAGCGAATGTGTCATCAATACCGACTTTTTAGCTCAGAATCGACTTCTATATATACACTTCCATGACAAGGATGTAGGTTTGCAATACTAATTATAACACATTAGATTGGTATTTGGATAATACGTAACATCACTCAAGTAAATTAAATATAATAAAAATTATTTGAAATAGCACTACACCTAAACGATACGTTGATAAGCTTATAAAAAATAATTTTCTTTGTAATTGAGCTATTTATTGACTATCAAAGATGCATCTATTATAGAACACAATCGTGAGGTAATACTGAAAAATAGAAAGACAGTTGTAGCGGTGGGGCACAAATAGCAAATGCATCAACTACATCAAAAAAAGAAATCACTCACCCTGCTTATAACAACCCAAAACTTATTATATCGCAGGGATTGATAACACAATAATAATGATAATAACACAAAAGTCTCATCACAATGAATTGAGAAGACAGCCATAAGCCAGTAATCGTCTAGATTGCATATTTATCGACTAAGGTTTATCATGACTAATAGTAATACTTCAGTTATTGGCTCCTCCAGACCTGGTAGAAGACCCTATTCAAATTAAAAAAAAAATATTTATTTTTATTTTAAAAATGGTTAAATTAAATTGAATTACCAATCTTCCATAAAGGAAGGGACGAATGCCTGCCAACGTTCGAAACCAACTGCTGGCTCTATTTTATTCAAATGAGCTTCAAAGTCGGCCAGAGATTGGACGGAAGAAACGCCACTCCCCTATTACGTAAGAATTTGGTATAAGTTAGAGGTAAATCATTAAATAATCGATAAAAAAAATACATGAGTGAGAAACTGTCCATCTTTTTTCAAGAGTTTTAAAGATTTATCGAGAACGCTGCGGAGGAATTCCCATTCTTTTTCCTCCCGGACGGTGGACAAAGGAATATCCGTCAAATCAGAGAACACGTAATCGAACCGAGGTCCTTCTGGATCGTTGAGCAATTTATCCAGCTCTATCAAGCAATTCCCAACTATAATCTGTTAAAAAAAAAAAAAAAGAGAGGATAATAAATTGTAAAAATAGGTAATAGAATATAACTTAGGTTAATTAGAGTTATTCTAAAATAAATAGTTTTAAGTTTATCAAAATTTAGTTTAAAAATATTATTAGTGAATTACACGATGATTAGGGCCGGAATAGGAATCCAATGCAGAACCGCAAGCGGATCGTAAATGCTGACTGCATAATTTCATCACAGTTTCATCAATCTGACATAATAATAATTTTATTTAAAAAATTAAAAACTAATATTTTTAAAAATATACTTCAATCATGGTGACCATGTTAGGATTCTCCTTGAGAAGTTCCCATAACAGAGCTCCATCACCACCTCCTAAAATGAGCACATCTTTTCCAGAATAATCAATCTTCCCTCTTCTAATGAGCGTTTCAGTGTAAACCAGATCACTTTCAGCCAAATCTAAATCATCCAAAAATTTAAATTTCAAATTTTTAAAAATTATAAAAAATTACAAATTACTTTGATATCCATCTAAGACTAGAAGATTGCCAAAATTGATCGTATGGAGGATCTGAATGTGCTGAAATGGCGATTTCACGTCGGCAACAACACGATCTACATCATATTCTAGCAATCTACCATCTGAAATTGAATTAAAAAATTGTAAAAATTATTTAAAATATGAATCATGAATGTTTTCAATTCATACCTGAGCTTGTAAGATAGCAGAATCTATCCATAGGGCCACCTCTCTTGATTGGAATTATGCTCTGACTTTCAGTGGCTCCAATCTTCTCCCGGACCTCAGATTCAAATTCCTTTGCCCTCTAAATTTCAAATAATTATAATCAGGTTTTGAATTAATTAAAATTTATTACTTCGTGATTAAAGACAGCACAGTTCCCACTGCCCAGATCAAAATTCAGCAGGACCAGTCCAGACGATTTGAGTTGGATCGTGGCCAGGTGCTGGTGGGAAATGTCCAGCACAGCTGTCAGCGATTGCCCATCTACCCTTCTGTGGACCTCCTCCACTGTTCCAATGTACTTTTGGAACGAGTCTTTGATCGGCTGGATCAGATCTAAAGGAATTATAAGGGTTTATTGAAAGTATAGCACTGTAAAATCAATATAAGAAGTTATCACCATCGGGTTGAGAAAATTTGTGCTGAGCACAGTGGAACTCCATTAGAAATGTTAAATGACTTTTTAGGTTTTCCATTTTGAAGATTTAATTATTTTTAAAAATTAACAAATTCTAGAAATAATAAATTATTGATTCTCTCGAATCACGTTGTTTTATCACGGATTCACGGAAGAAAAAAATTCCAAACAGACGACACATTTGATTTAGTCACGTGACGAAGTGTTTGCCAGCTACTCAAAAATCGATGTCAAAATTGAAAATTGATAACATATTTATAGAAAAAAAATTAGCTTTTAAAAATTTAATGGAAAATTTATATAATTTCATCAAGCGTCTGATAGTTTCAGAAATATTCAGGTCTATTTAAATATTAGTCAATCCACTCAATCGAGACGAAGGTTTAAATTGGAGATTTTATTATAAAAAATAATTCCTGGAACAATTTAGCGCATAAGCTAAAACTGTTGTTACATAAGCCAGACTATACCGAAAATTGGTAGGTATACTGCGACATCAACGTTTTCTCTGGGAGAAAGACAGCCGAAATTCACATTAACCAAAGCGCAGCAACACGCCCATAAGGCTTCATATATTATCTAGCTTTACTGCATCGGTGTAACAGTTCAACATTATATCACACATGTTTTTTTAATAGCATTAATTTGTTTAATTATGTATCAAAGGTACAGTATATAATACCAGTTCATTTTCATGTTTTCAATGTTGAAGTGGTTATTTTTATAAATATGCGCAATAGTAGAGCATAAGAGTGCGCAATAATTTTATGTACTTTTTGAATTATTTTAAACTGTACAGAATACAATAAGTCAATAATTCAATTAGAAAAAAGAGAAGGGTCTGTAATATAATTGTGTTCTTTGAAGATTCATACATTCCCCATTATACATCGATCCCACGGGACAACGCTATTTGTTATTGTTATTCTACACAGATATTACGTCATCAAATCGTCGCTCATTAAAGTAAAATAGTTACAATTTACTGATGCACCGCCACTACGCCAGTAAAATTGCATAACAAGGTTTTACAAGAAACTCGGTATACATATCACAATTAGGAATTTTAAAATGAGTTGAGTACAGAATAAAATGTTTTTTGTTTGGCTTAAATAGTTCCAGGAATCAGCCTACTAATAGACTTGACAAAAAATAATAAATCACTGAACGGATCATTTCTCAATTATCCGCAATATGGAACACAAAAGAGAAAGGTTTCTAATTACATTGTTCTCCTGGAAAATTCTTATTGGAAGCAAATGGGAAGATTACTTGGCTCTTGGGAGAGCAGATCAACAGCATACTGAGCCAACCTATATAAATGATTGCACAGAACCTAAGTGAAGAACAGAACCTAAGTCGAGACTGTGTTGAAAATCCTTTGCTTATAGATAGTAACCTTTGAAAAATGAATGTTAAAAATGGTGCCGAACTGGATAAACAGGATGAAACATTAGCTCTCATCGTCAATTCATCGAATTTGGGCGATCCAATCACTAAAGATATCATACAATGGTCGACATCTTTAGGTATAGTGACACAATTAATTAAATCCAGTTTGTATAAGTATTTTTAATGTATAATAAGAAATCAACGATTGTATTATACATAAAGTATGGTATATAATTATATATATTTTTTAAATTTAATTAGGTAATTTTGCTATACTCTCCATTATGAATGTAATCATCCAGACAACTCAATATGGAATTGGCATGCCCA
Source organism: Chydorus sphaericus (assembly GCA_030141595.1). Classification (NCBI taxonomy): domain Eukaryota; kingdom Metazoa; phylum Arthropoda; class Branchiopoda; order Diplostraca; family Chydoridae; genus Chydorus; species Chydorus sphaericus. The sequence continues at coordinate 8,801,342 of CM057933.1, forward strand.
AAACTAAACATCCAGAGTTGCTAAACCTAAATTTTTTTTTCTTCTTCTCATTATTACTGCTGACTGTAGCTAGCCTTGTAGTATCGGTATGTGTATTTATAAGATTCTTTAAAATATGCATTAGATTATTATTAAATCGAATCTGTTATTTCAATAAAGATGATGACGGCAGTGGCAGTCTTTGAGGTGAACATGCTATACTTGCATCCGGATAAAGATTTGGCGAAAGGGTTGACGAATGACGAAATAGCACAAACGCTGGGAAATCTGTCGATCGCTTCACTCGTCATCGGCACCATATTTACATCGCTTGTAATCACATCTCATCTAATACTTTTTAAATAAACTATTTCTGCTTACATCTGTCTTAAAAATAAAAGGGAATTTCCACTGCTGGTGTTTGTAAATATGATGACCGTACTGATTCAGATATTTCAATATGGATCGTGGCTTCCCAAGATCGATCACCTTACCTTTCCAAACTTTCTGTTCTTCGTTTTGTTAACATATGTTACTTTAGCAAGCATCATGGTATCGGTAAAGGCATGCATTCCTTTAGCCTATTAAATTGGAATCGAAACTAACTTCATATTTAAGATAGTAAAGCGAGCTTTTCTGCTCGCGGTTAATAGTATAACTCAGACTTCGCCTGCGTTAATTTCAACGACAATTGATGAATTTTGATTGAAATGAATAAAAACGGGGGATGGGGGATAGGTTGTTAGTCTATATCAATAATCAGACGAAAAAATGAATGAGTTGGGATGTAGTTATTTGTCCTATGGATGTTTCGCGCGTCCGATCCCTTTTGTTTTTAGTGATAGCGCTGCTTTCAATTAAGTAAATAAATTAGGTTATACATAACGGTCACAAAACTAAGTATCACAATAATTTATTTTTATTTTGCTAAATTTTGTCTTTTTTATTGGTTTGATTATTATGTCATGGTCTTAGGGTACGTCAGTTGTATCGCTAATAAAGTGCTTTCACGTATGGTAACGTCTTTTTGAACTAGTATGATGCCGATGCACGCAGTGATGGAATGTATATACAGGAATTGAATTGATATAAGATATAATATAAATAAATAAAAGATGTCACATTATTTACTGAAATCTTAACATAGATAATAGGTGCTATATGCAGTATTAGGAAAACTACTGGGGCTTTTATTGATCCTGTTAGCTATGAATTTGAAGAGCAACACGGTTGTTGACCTGATACATATATTATTATCTTTATATTTAAGTTTTTACTTCATACTTGAACTGATTGCAACATTGTCATAACTCACAATTGCCTATAAGATATTTGGATTAAATGAATGATGTTTGAGTTAAGGAAAAACCCTATAAACTGAATGACTACATGAAATGTAGTGATTCAGAGGCTTGGTAAATAATATGCAAAATATTTATTATTTTAATCTATAAGAAGAAGTGAAGGTATAATAATGACTATTGAATTAAATTCATTATTCACATGCATGTACTGTAATCTGTAAATCTGAAACCGTACTTTTCACACAGACTTGACAGTATCAAACGTCAACAAGCAAGCAGACGAAATCTCCCCTAGAAACGGGTCTGCCTTTTCCATGGAAGTGGAAGTTCCTCGGTTGCTAGGCACTGACATTACATGGGCTCATACGGGAATAAAAAGGAATCGGTTAAAACAGCAGTTTTACTTATTAATAGGAAAATTCCAAAAAAACGGACCTAGATAATGGAATTCCCTTTCGAATGAACTATATAAAAGTTCAATTAAAAATCCTAGAGAGGCTAGAAAAATCAGTATACACAAACACGCCTCAGGGGTCCAGAAAATTCTGAAAGGACTACTATAGGATACATACAGAAATGACTTATTAAGCTCGCTACGCTCGCAATTATTACAATAGTTTCTTACGATGGTTACAGCCTTCAAAGTGCGCATTCTATACATCAATCGAGAACGACAATGGGCTAAAGGAGCGAATGACGACATAACAAATTTACTTGGCAATTTGTCCATCGCCACTGTCGTCATTAGCATCATATTCACATCGATTATAATTGCATCTTACATATATAACGATTGAATAAAACCTAAATAAAAGTATTAGAAACAGTTTCTTTAGTCTAAAATTAATTATATGAACTGCCCGATATCAGTTGGACATTTTTCGTGGGTCACTACAGTGACCAAAAGTTTCCACCAACATAACAATAACAAACATGAATAATTCAAATTCAAACTAAGTAATAAAATATAAAACAAAATTTACTTATAATTCTGATAAGCCTATGTATTAAAGGATTTAATTTGTAGAGAATCACATCCGAAATGCTAAATTTCGCTCGATGAAATCGATCAATCAAGTGTGCCTTAAATCCGAACCGGCAACGCTGTAAATTATTTATTATTTTTCTTAATGGCCGCTAGGGAACTGTCAAAATCTCTCTGTGGTACAAAGGAAAAAATAGCATAACAAGATTTTCGATTTAACAAGAGAAACCGGGATTTCCTGTGTCATCATCCAAGCATGAATCCCGACGATTTCGAATTAGAGACCCGACTTCGGTCCCTAAGTGTCGATCGGGATTCTAATAATCGAAGCTCCGGTGGTGAAGACATTGAGAATCAACTGGCAGAGCTCATTGCCCATTGCGTGGTCAGTGCTATTTATTGCATCATAACCCTTCAAAAATTCACTTAATTTTAATTTTTTTAAATTTAGGCTGATGTGGAGCCCAGTGGATCCCAGAATGAGGCCCCACCGGAAGGTGAAGACCAGCCAACTTCCCTGATTGTCACCAATCTCCCGCAGACCCTCTTCGGGACCCAGCAGATGAAGGTTTCTACAATCAAAACAATTTAAAATAAATCAATTAATTAATGATTTTAATTACTAGACTGAGTTTGAGGGACTCTTCAGGTCATTTGACCCATCAGCGACCTTCCACTATCTGAAGAGTTTCAGGCGAGCCAGGGTGGACTTCTCCACCCACCAGGCGGCCTGCAAGGCGAGGACTCACCTGCACCACACCCCATTCGGCAGCAATGGAGACGTGATGAACTGCTTCTACGGTCAATTACCCTTCCGCAGGACGGATGGAAACAAGAGCGATCGGCAGTATTTACAGATCCCTCCGCCTGTCAGGCAGTTCCTCATCTCACCACCGGCAAGCCCACCAGTAGACTGGGCTCCTGGTCCAGAAACTCAGCCAGTCGTTAATTTCGATCTCCTATCAGCTCTAGCCTCTCTCGGTCCCGGTATTTTTTATTTTAAAAAATCTTAAAAGTTTGAAATTTTCCAATTTTTACCTTTTTTTTGTGTTTGGTAAAAAGATTTGAAATTTAAAACCCAAAAATGAGATTGGAATCGGGAAAAAATTGGGAAAATTATTATAAATTTGAAAAAATAAATCCCACAAATTTACTCAATTCTAAAACTTTTAATTATTTCAGATTTTTAAAAGCGGGAAAGAGTGGGTAAAATTTTAAAAAAAAACTTACGAAGGGCAAATTTATAGAAATTTTAACTTATTTAGAAAATTAAATTAAGAAAATCCCCCAAAAATTAGAAATTAAAAATCTAATAGTAATTATTTTCTTAAATTTCAAAAGAAGAAATTTAATTATTATTTTTCAATCTAGTAAATTTCCAAACTCGACTTAAATCAGGGAAAAATCGGTATAACCCGAAAATCAAAGTTTTGATACTAAAAATCTCAAAATTTAATAGCTCAAATTTTTAAAAATATTTATGAAATCTAATTTTTTATATTGAATAGGTGACAAACACGAGCTTTTGCCAGCCGAAGACAATAAACCAGGAATTGTCGTCCACATTTGCGCCGATATGGAAGTGGCACCCGGCGGGAAACGGATCGGAATCGCCCAGACAGCTTGTCCCAAAAGAAACTAGTCTCTCTCTTTAATTATTATTATCTAACTCACATTCTGTTTGTATAACCAAAATAAAAAAAAAATAAAATAATTCAACACAAATTTTTTGAAGATTTACACACACAAGTTTATTTCAAATATTTTTTTTTTTCTTCTCTAGGATGAGAAAAAGAGAAAGAAAAAAAAATTAGGGCGCCTAAAATATACACAAAAAAAGATTTTCTTTGTTTTTAATACACAAAGGAAGGTAATATTTTATCTCTTTTGGACAAAATAATAAATGTCCGACGAAGAGATCACTTTCAGTGTTTTTTTCTATATATTTAAAAATGAGGGAGGAAAAATTAAAAAGATACATTTTTTCATCACAAGACAAATGGAGAGAGTGAAGCATTTTTCTTTTTCAAAATTCCTACGACCAATGAAAGACGTGGAGCAAAATAATTGTATACATCCAAAAAGACTTCAATATTTTTTTTTGGTGTGTGTGTTTTAAATTTTTTTTTTTACATCCTAAATTTAATTATAATAAAATTCCTACTTAGATTTTTTTTTTGTTTGCTCTGAATTTCCTTCCCAAATTTAATATTTTTTTTTTTTGGAAATCAAAAAACGAAACAAAATTTATAATCAGGTCTTTGTTATTTTTAAAAGGGAGGAACGAGAGATTTTGTTTTTATTTTATAAATTAAGCAAGATATAGAGGGCTCTAGTTGTAACAACCCCAATAATTTTTTTTGTTTAACCAAGAATTTAGGTCATGTGACGCATGATTGCACGCAGTGCGTAGAGCAATTCAGCCTGGATGCGGGCCTCAAGCATCATCAAGTTGACGTGAATCTGTAATTTAAAATTAAATAAAAATTAATTTCATGAAAAAGTTAAAGTAGAAAAATTTATTCAATTTTAATTAAAAATCAAGTGAAAGCGAAAAAACAGTCAATTTAATAAAATAAAAATTAATAGATTATTAAATGCAAAAATACTAAATTAATTCAATTAAAGAAAAATAATAAAATGAAATTAATTAACTTAATTTTAAATTATAGAAATGTTGAAAAATCACCTTTTCAGAGTGATGAAACTCTTTGAGAACACTGTCGTAATCCTGTCGCGTAACTCTTTCAGGAAAGCAGACCGTCATCTTGATGTAAGCCTTCAAGGATCGCTCCAAAACCTGGTTCACTTCTCCGTAATCGTAGTCGTCATGACGGATGCCAAACATGCATTGAATGTAATTCCAAATGGCCGTCCTGAACCTGGACGTATCAACGTCTTTCTTGCCGCCAAGAGTGTTGTACGTCAGCTGGTACATGAGCCGGAATTTGTCGTCCAAAAGGTTGCCCATTGAATCGCAGTAGAGGCGGGACATGAGCGAGTAAGCGTGATCATCCCAAGAATAATCCTGAACTCGAAAAGTAGGGATCGAATTCACTTCTCCACGGCGTGCAAAATCCTATTTTTTAAAATCATAATTAATTTCATTAATTTAATTTAAAATTAAAATTAATTTTACCTGATAGACGAAATCTGGGTCGTCGATAAACTGGCTAATTTCGGGTTTAGGACGAGTCACTCCTGCGGCTGTTGAGGTCAATCCTAGCTCCGCACTTTGACTCTCTACATGTTGATACCTAATAAAATAAAAATTTATTAATTTTTGGGATTATCCATGGATTAAGGATTTATAATCCGAAAATTATTTTTCACTCCTGATGAATGCGCAGTAGAAATAGTGACTAATCCACTTTAATCCGTTTTTGGATTAACTTGAAATTTACCTTTTGGTCTGTTCCTCGGCCGTGAATTCCTGTCTGCGTTCAGCCAGGCTCTTCATGCGCCTCATAAGAGCGTCTAGTCCAACTTCGTTTGGGCACTCCTCACCAGAGGCCATTGTGCTTCGCCGGCTATTAGGACCGCTAGGATTACCACCGTTAGAGGCGCTGTTTCTGCCAAAATTCTCCGGTGATCCTCGTCCAGAACTACCTTTAGATCCTTCGAGAAGGAAAAAATAAAATTTTTTAGCCAGATTGAACTGGATTAATCGAGATAATCTAGTTAGACGAGATTTCAGGGTCGAGTAGAACGGTAAAATAGAAAAGTAAAACCTGTTCTACCAGCCACCAGATCGTGCGCGCCACTTTACCATCATTTTAAAATTCAATCGCACCAAAAATTTAAGTTATTCATAAAACTCGTTTCTCATTGAATTAATTCAAATCGACAAGACAAATTCTATTTTGAAAATCAAGTTTCGAAACCCGTTCTACCCACGTCAATCAAAAAATTATATTTAGACGATTATCTCTTCGCAAAAAATTGAAATTCTCGACCAGTTTTACTGATCCATGTTAATCCGAATTGTTGGATTACCTTAATCCGAGGATTAAGACAAAACAAAATTTGCTCCTGATTAATTTGTGATAGAAATAAGGCCTAATCCGCGTTGATCCATTTTAGGATTACCATGAGGGATCGATCCTGGCGTGAGAAAGTGTTGGTGATCCTTGAGATGGACGCTAGGTTCAGATGGAGATCCGGGTGCCGAAGGTGAACTGGATGGAGCAGAGGCTGTAGAAGCGGCCGGACTGTGCTGGCCTGGAAGGATCTGGCCGTCGTCGCCAATGAGGCAGGGAGGCTCCTCTTCTCCGTCGCCGATCCCGCAGCCGAAGACGAAGGTGGAAATGGCGTGAAAGTGGGCGAGGATCACCAGGGCGTGCACCAGCTCGCCAAGGGACCAACTATCGCTCCCTTTCGTCAATTTCTGAAATTAAAAAAAAAAAATCAGAAATTCAGTTTATTGAAGATAATTAAGTTAAAACAATTAAAATTAAATTTGTAATTATCTTGAATTAAATTAAGTAAAATTCAATCGAGTGAAAAAATCTCATTAATAAAGATAATCACATAAAACTTAAATTAACTAAATTTAGGTTAAGAAAAATTAAGACAAATTTTAGTATTTTTTTTTTCAAATTCCCCATTAAGAATTAAGTAACTTGATTATTTGTAATTACGTCGTAGACCGTTGACCTATTTGACTTGACACAATCAGGGGACCCTGGCGGAGCGATAAGGCATCACACAAAAAAATTCAATCTAGACGTTGACTCACTTTTAAAAAGTTTAACACACTAGGCCTTTAATTAAAACCACATTTCTTTTCTATCTTCAAAAAAGCTAAAATTAAAAAAAAAATTAAAAATAATCAAATAGATTTAGAAATAGAAGAACAAATGAAAAGTGTCACGCACTCGGCACGCGGGAGAGAAAAAAAAAAGGAATCCAATGTCCGGAATGTTATCCATAAAAAAAAATTCAGCACAAGGTCCAAAGTGGGAGGATCTTTGTGTGGAATTTTGGTCAACGTCACGGCCAATATTCTTTTTTTTTTCAGCACGTTAAAAAATCTCAATTTAAAATACTTTTTTTTCTCGATTTTTTTTTTTTACAATTCTAAGTAAAAAGGTATGATCCATTTTTAGGATACTAAAAAATATATTTTTTCAAATACTTTATTTAACTCAATAAATAATCCAGAATTTTCAATTTTTATTAATTATACCATTAAGAAATATATTCTAAATAAATGTATGATCCTTTTTACGATGGCCAAAAAATATTTTTTTGTAAATTAAAATAAAAAATAAAATTTAACTTAAAAAATATCCTAGAATTTCCTATTTATACCATTTAAAAAAATGAATAAAAAGTCATGTACCATTTTATGATGCCCAAAAAAATTATTTTTTTTTTAATCCTTGAATTTTCTATTTTTATTTGAGCTACCATTTGACAAAAAAATGTATCAAGGTATGATCCAGTTTTTTTTTAACAATAAAAAAATACACCATATGTAGTAGAAAAAGGATTTGAAACACATGTGTTGTAAAAGTAAATAATAGAATCAAATTCGTATGACTAAAAAAAAATTTTTTAAAGATGGTTAAAAAAGTAAAAATAGGTTGGATACCTCGATGTGATTCTTGGTGATGAGCCAGGGTCTGTGAGCGAGGATCTTGTTGAGCTCGTAGAGGTCCCTCAACTTGGTCGGAATGGCGCTCAGCCCGGACAGCCAGCGCTTATCTCCCCCTTGCTGCAGAAATTCGCTCACCTGCTGCTCAATCAGGTAAGAGCACTGGTGACGACCTGCCGCCTAAAATTTCATCAAAATTATTTTTTTCGAAATTTTGTAATAATGACATGAATCCAATTATCTTAAAGTTTTCTGATTATTTTTTTGAGTTTTCTTATTTTTTTTTTATTTTCCCGGATTTTTTGGAAGATTTTACCGTATTTTAAATCGTGATTTCAATTCCAACTTTATCTAGGTTTTCTTTGAGTTAACTAAGATTTTCTTCAAAATTTCCCCCGATTTTTTGAAGATTTTACGAAATTTTAAATTTATAATTTTTCCGGAATTTTCTCTAAAGTTTTAATCTAATTATAACCAGATTTTCCTCAAATTATAAATATTCTCAGGGATATTTCTTTTTAAAAATGTTGAAAAGGCCACGTCCTTGAGAATTGGCATCACGAGGAAATGCATTTGGCGTATGTCGGGAGTCACGCGTGATATACATAAATATTTTACAACTTCCTTCCCAATCGACACAATAGCCTATCTCTCTATTTTCAGATAGCTAAAAATATACCACACATTTAATAGAAAATTACCATAATTGCGATGTAATTACGGTAGTGGAACGGGAGTGGCCCGTCCCCACGCATCACGAACGCTTGCGATTTGTTGAAAATTTTGAGGTATTGTGGATGAAAGGACATGACCTATTTTAAAATATTTAATTAGTTTTTTAATTAAATAAAAACATATTTAATTTTTTATTTATTTACTTGGTCGATCCTGTCGGGTCGTCCTGGTCCATTCTGGTCCACTGTTGACGAAAATGTCCTCGCCTATAATAATTAAAATAAAATAAAAAATTAAGTTGTGTGTTTAGGGATTGAATTGTTCAATTTTAAAAATGTGTTTAGGGATAGAAAAAAAATTCACTTTTCTGTCAGCAAACAGAAAATAAATGAAAAAGTGTGTTCAGGGATTGAATAAAAAATTTTTAACGAAAAAGTGTGTTTAGGGATGGACTAAAAATTTTCTTAAGTGGACAATAAAAAGTGTGTTAAGGGATTTAATGAAAACTTTTCCCTCAGTTTCGGTGACACGAAAATGTGTGTTTAGGGATGGACTAAAAAAAAGTGTGTTTAGGGATTAATGAAATGTTTTTTTCTTGTTGAAAGTGTTTAGGGATTGACTAAAAAAATCCGAAAAATTGGAATAGAGCCACTTTGCAAAATACGCTGATTACATAAAGCGCGTAAATTTTTCACGCTCACGAACGCGGAAGATGTAGAGTAATTCGAGTACTCGATAATGAAAATTTATCAACAAGTTTTTAACACGAAAAACCCAAACATGGTCAGCACATGGTTTTTCTCTTCACGTTTTATGCACGAACAAAAAAAAAAAAAAGATGGCCGACGCGCCGGCCAAGGCCGTTTAACAAATAAAATAAAACTTGTCGCCGTTCCCGAAAGAAAAAAAAATAAATATAAACAACAACAAAACGACCTTGGAATATTTTGTTTGTGCAGGAAGTTTTATTTAAATCGCGTAAGAACAATTAAAAGCTTTTTTCAAATATTTTTTTCTTTTCAACTGATTAGATAACCTAAAAAAGAGAAATTTTTTTCAGATGTCTTTCATTAACCTCTAGAAGGAGGATTTTTTTTTAAGGTCACTGAACTAGAAAACAAGGTAATAGCCTAGATTTCTCTTGTTGGTTGCCGAACCCCATGAAATTTTAGAACTTTGCCAAAAATCCAGCTCAGCAAAAAACTTAAAAGGTTCTCGAACTTTTTTTTTTGTAAAAATGCCAAAAAGATAAATCTTGTTTACTTTTTTACATAAGCGACTGACATGACCTCTAGCGGAAAATATCAAAAACTAAAGCAGACGACACACAAAGAACTATTTTTTTCATTTCATCATCTTTTAGTTTAACATTTAAAAATAAAATTTGGAAAACAATAATTTACGACTTACACGACCTCTAGCGGAATATTTCAAAACTAAAGCAGACGACACACAAAGAAAAACTAAAAAAATTTCGTCATCTTTTTGAATTAACTTACGTCAAAAGGTGTTTGATGCTGATTATCGTAATAGTATTGACTATTACTTCCCATCATCATGTTATTATCTGGGTAATAAGGTGCACCAGCTTCGTAAATCGGATGATAGAGGCGCGCCGAAGCAGTTGCAGATGAATTGTACTGCGTGTAGTAGAAAATCTCTTCGGGAGTGCAGGCGATTGGAGAAGAGTCTTCAGAGTGATCAGCCCTGCCGCCCGCCACCCGACCGGCGAACCGGCCCGGGGAGGACGACTGCACTGGGATCCTGGCAGCAGCCGTCGTAGAGCTCTGCGTAATCTTTGATGAATTTAAATTGTGATGATCGTTGACTAAACTATCCACTTGAAGATACATTCAAAATTCTTTAAATTTAAAAAATGTCTTTGTGTCTAAACTTTAAAAAAAAAAAAATGAAAAATATTTTATGCGACCGATCTAGTCGGTGGCCCGGCAGCAACTGAGCTCCCACCAACACAAAGACCGATAGGGGCTAGGCTGTATCGCGCCACCTAGGGTTCTGCAACCCGCCCGGCAACTACATCAATTCTTCCTTTGTACCTCTTTTCTTTCTTCAAATTACGGCTTTATTAATTAGAATTCATCCAGTTTTAAGGATATATTCGGAAACTAGATTTCACGGGCTACAATCTCATATGCTTCAAATGTCACTTAAATGTGATATAGACGCTGTATTATTAAAATTAAAAAGAAAAGGAGTAAATACTCGGCAAAGCAGCAGTTTGGAAAAGAAAGAGGGATGCTCACTATTGGTCCTTGTGGGAACCAATCAGCGTTCAGGGCTGCCTTGTAACCGAGGGAATCCCTTTGGGCCCGGCTGCTATGCGGTTTTTTTTTCATTCTTTCTTTCAAATAAGAACAAAAAAAAAGTTTCCATGTCCTCTATTTTTTGTGTTCCGTTACGGACGGGATTTCCCTCATTCACCTTGCTGTTGCTAACTGGAAGGTGAATCCAAAATCTAGCTGAATCGATTTTCGATATTTATACACATAAGAAGCGACTTTGTCGTGTTATCGATTTTTTGGGACATCTACACTATCTTATACAATACAATGTCAAGAAAAAATCTTTCTTATATATTCATTATATAATTGATTGAGAGTGAGAGAAAGTGTGCGGAAATCCGTGGATTGAGGAAGTTATGACGCCATCTGGAGAAGGAAATTGAACTTTGTCCTATCTGTACTTTGTGTATGACTAAAATTTAAAAAAAAAATGGGACAGACAATTGATAAAAATTTATTACGTAATTATTGCGGAAAAAAAATAATTAGTTAGAAATCTATTTTAAATTGATATATTTTGAATTTGAGAAGTAGCATATGGCTTCCAGCGGGCACATGTTTACACAACAGAGACTGGCAGTCTGGCGAATAAAATAAAAAAAGAGAGAAATAGGAATCACCATTTACAACGACGCTAAACCGGTTTTTCCAGCTTCTCAAATGTTTATATTGCTAGTAGAGTTTTTTTTTTAATGACTGGCTGTTCTAAACGTATTATTATTATAGCTGTAGAGAAAGAGGTCAGAGGAAGTGTAACATTGCAGACGATTTAAAGTTAATCTAAACAGAGATTAACCCGGATTAGTGAATATTTTTAGCCCAATTTGATGCTGAGTGAAAAATAATTTTTCAATTAATTCGCGGATTAGTGAACTGCTAATCCATGGATTAAGAGATAATCTAAAAAATAATTTTTTCTAAATTTAAAAATTAAATGAAAATTTTACTAATCCGCGGTTTCAAAATTAGAAATCCGCTAATCCGCCGCCTTAAAAAAATTTGCATAGCAATTAGAATATTTGCTACATTTAAGTAGACTTCCTTGTTGACGGTGATGCACATGCTGCAGCGAAGGTCAAATCTCACCACAAGGGCGAGCGCGAAAAAAAATATAAATAAATAAATTTTTGGCATGTTTAAGCAAATCTTCCCTTCCTTATGGCATTGCCATAACAGGATACCCCAAGGTCAATTCCGGTCTGCTGCTGCAAAAAAGAGAAAAATCTCTTAAAACTCAGACGGGAAATGTATACATTTTCGCCAATTTTTTGGCCAGTAATCCTTGACCCACTGTTGCGCGATTTCTCTATAATTTCAATTTAATCAAAACCAGTTATTTCCTATTTATTTCTATCAATTAACTTTCTTTTTAACCTTGAAGAGAGAGATATTTGAAACTTAAACATTTGTGAATCATATTTTTGAAAAAAAAAGATATTCAAGGCCTTAAAGAATGTTAATATTACCCCGAAATTCCAATGTGTCATCGTGATGATTCACAATTTTTTTTGGGTTGCCATGGTAACAACCGTATCCAGGTGATAAATCTTGAAAAATAAATTCCAAGTTGCCATGGAAACGGTTGAGAAAAAAAAAATGATTTATCGATAGGGAAAAAGAGGTAATTTATTTTCTTTTAATCGATTTAAAATGAAAAAAAGACCTTGAATGGTAACAAAAGAGAAACAAAAAAATATTCATCACGGGGGTTCGTCTGCTCTCAGCAGGAAATTATTTTCCCAGAATGAAATGGAACTTTAAAAAAAAATAGTATTACATTTCAATGCATGAATATATTTTAAAAACCTGACCTCATATATATAATATGCACAGGTGTTATGTGAAATTGCAACATAAATCCAGCTCACGCTGCAGACATTTGGGCGACAGTCATAGAAAAATAAATAAATAAATATGGCAATGATGCTTTCAAATAGTTAATCAAGGACTCATTCAGAATCTTTTAGCACAATCTGAAGGTTATGTAATCGAATTAATTGGCAAGAAAAGAAGAGTTGACGCTTGTTGTTGCTATGGGTGGATTTATCACCACCCGGCAACAGCGCGCTGTTGAATCTGCTCACCTGATTCAAGGCTATAATACCCCAAGGGCTACTTAAAAAAAAATTAATTCAAGAAGAGTTATAAAAGATTACTACATACATACATCATCACGAAATTCTGTCATTATAAATCGATTGATTACATTACAGTAATATATTTTAAATAAATAATAATATGATATCGCAAACTGCTGATGCATCACGACGTTGCCTAATCGGGAGGATCCTGTTTCTATGAACCAGCTGGTCGTGCCAGGTATATAATTTATTTTTTACTAAATTACACATGTCGTCATCTCTCTTTCTTTTTTTAAAAATCGATTCTTTAATCGATTGATAAATCAAATGTCAAGTCACGTGCGAAATAAAATAAAAAACTTGTTTGGTGCAAGACAAATCACGAATTGGTACGAAAATCTAGTTTCATGTGGATCTACTTGACAACTCTATCAATTTTCAATTGTATACGCGATTTGGATCATTTCCATAATGTGCTAAAAATGTAAAGAAAATGGCTGCGAATGCAAATTTTTCTCCTTGATCGAGACAAGTCCATATACGTAATGACATTAAGGTCTTTTCCCATACAATCTTTTATCTTCGACCTTATGCAATTATTATGCTGCATGGGTTTCCTGCCTTCCCCAATAATAAACGTCCTTGCGCGCCCCCTATACTTTAAGCGTGAATAAGTATACTTTAAATAAATTTCTAAGAGTTTGTATTAAGTTTTTCGGAACAAGCTTGAAAAGAGCTACAAGATGATGTTAGAATTTTTTGGATATCATGCAAATCTCGACCCAGAAAATAACGATTTCCACTGCGACCTTGTGTGTATATTTGAAGTTGACGCGGATTTAGCGCGCGGGTGTCTTCGTTCTGAGTAAATTACTCTGCTTCAAATGCGTTTCCAAGAACGGAAATGGTGATTTTCTGAATCAGCTTAAAGAGATCTACAAGATGGTATGTATTAAACATGCTGATTAAGAATACACGAGGGCGTAGTTGCTGTTTTGGGCCTCGCCAAAAGTGTCCTTGGTATATACGAGTACATCCTGTAAGCCGGATTAAGTATGTATGGGTACCCTCGTTTTATTCAAATAAGTAGACTTTAATCTTGTTGTGAGAAATGAAAATGGTGATTTTCAGAATCAGCATAAAGAGTTCTTTAAGACGATTTATATTTAATGTGTTGGATAGATAGGAGAATAGATAGTTTTCTTTTTTAAGCCTCACAAAAACGTCCTTGATGCGCCTAGTATATACGCGGGATTTATGTATATGGGTACCTTCGTTTTATTCAAATTAGCAGACTTTGATTACGTTTCTAAGGATTTGAATGGTGATATTCAGATTTGGAATAAAGATATTTGTAAGATGACGTATATTTTATTTACTTAATAAGAATATGTTGGTTTTTAACCATCATAATAAATGTCCTTGGTGCATTTGCATTTATTTTATGTAAGAAGCGGATTTAGGCATATGGCTATGTTGGTTTTATTTAAATTAGCGGACTTTCATTACATTTACAAGAATAATAATGGTGATATTCAGAATCAGCATAAAAAGATCTATAAGATGGCGTGTATTACATTTCCTTAATAAGAATACCTAGTTGATGATTCGATCCAACAAAAACGTCCTTGGTTTGCAAATATACATTTTTAAAGGGATATCTTGGTTTTATTTCAATTAACAGAGTTTAATTACATTTCCAAGAATAATAATAACAATATTCAGAATCGCCATGAAGAGATCTACAAGATGGCATCATTATTGTATTAATAAAAACTTGTTAATGGGCTGAAAAACAATAACGTCCTTGATGTGCATATTTTAGGAGTGCCATTATGTATTATGCATGCGTCGTTACTTCTTTATAGTGCCTCTCTTAGAGCTTCAGATTTATTTTTAATGCTTGAAACTGTGTTATTCTGAACCAGCTTGAAGAGATCTACAAGATTCAACGATTGTATATCTCGTGAAAAATAGATAATGTACCAGAAAACTACATTTTTCACGAGGCTCTATAGTGCAATCTTCTTATTACATTTACAATAGCATTTCTTTGAAAAATCCCCATAAATTTGACGAAAAAGGGAAAAATTCATAGGAAAATTTAAAAGATGATGCAATTCTTGATATTTATTAACAGCATTCAAAAACCTGTTTAATCCCATATATTTGAAAAAGTGTCTGATGTAATGATGAGAAATAAGGTCGTCATTTTATCATATACAGGATTAACTTCTGTGTGTGGGTAACTGGGTATATATATACACATATCAATCGGGTCACGGGAGATATCATTTCGTATATGCGTGTTATGACTTCCCACGGACCCCTTTTTTTATTATCACGTAATAATCATGATAATACACAGAGACAAAGTTGAGCTTTTTTTCTCTCTCTCATCAACTGCTGCAGGAAACTTTTGCTATCTTATTATAATTTTATATAAACGGATGAAAAGAAAATGTCATCATCATTTCCTCGATTATATATGTTTGTTATTGCAACAGATATCAACATTTAAGAAATCCGGTTTCATTTAATCTAGAATCCGGTTTAGCAAGTTTTTACTTCATACCAGTTATAGTTAACACGCCGTCTTCACGCTTTCCAGGACTGCCGCGTTGCCATTTTTCTATTTCGTTTACATAGAAAGGCAATCAAGTTTTTTTTTTACCGAGATAAAGGAGGAATTTATTGAATTTAACGAGTTTATACTTTTTAACGACTCGTCACATCCTCTATTTTATTTTGTCGCCCTCGTAAAGTATGACGTAATGGCTGGTAATTTCAAGCCTTGTATCAATAGAAAAATTGAAAAAGAAGGAAATGCTATCGTTACTACTCACAATATGTTCTTTTAATGATCACTTTAAAATGGTACTAAAAAAAAGACGAATTTCGTCCTTCCTCGTTATGTAATAAATAAGCTCCTTTTTTGTTGCTATGAAAACCTATCAGCTTAAAGTGAATCAGCATATTTTTACTGCTCTTAATATTGCTATAATAGCATTTTGTGTGGCTAGAAAAACGTGTTATTCACTGAGCTTTCTCCGAATCTTGTTTACTTTGTTGACTTATATAAGCTGTTCAACAGCTGTGTCCTATATTCTGGAAAAATTAATACTTCAATTAGCTGTTTCCTACAAAGTCTTTAAGTTTAATTTTAATACAGTTAAAATATATTTTTTATTGAAAATAGTTGTTCTACATGTGAGTCAGCCACACACTTGTGAAGTTGAAAAAAACAAAAAAAACATATGTTCCATATACGAGACAATATACTTCCAATAGCTAAATCAGCTGCGTTTTGAATACATTTTAGACCCTATAACCCCTACAACTGTGCTTCTTGGTCCAGAAATAAAATGTAAACAAAATATTCCAGAATCCTTATTGAACTGAGTTGTACTTAATTCTTTAAAATATTCTCATTTAAAAACTCAAATGTTCTATTATATTCAAAATAATATTATAAATATTTTACAGTATAGCTTACGTTTAGTGTTGTCAACTTGGTCATTTTTTTCAGTTAATTAAAAAAGTTACTTAATTGTTTGAAAAAAAACTAGGTTAAATTCAGTAAAACTAAAAAAAAATTGAGTCACTTCCAGTGAAGTTACTGGATTTTTCAAGTAAAAACTAAGCTAATATTCAGTAAAACTTATCAGTAACTAGGTTTAACCCAGTTTTAGCTCGGTTAAACCAAGTTTATACGAGTACTAAGTGTCATTTTGCTACTTTCTGACATTCGAATGCTCAATTTACTTGATTATTATTGAGTTCTTAACTCAGTAAAATCCGAAAATAATTAAGTAATATTGCAAATGAGTTAAAAGTCAGTAACTAAGTTAAGTCCCAGTGACACTAAATTAACGTTTTAAGTCAAAAATTTTTTGGGGAAAAATATTATTAGTTATGCATAATTCTCTGAAATATGCAAATATTGAAAATGATAACGTATGAATTTGTCTAAATTTGGGACAAGACAAAGGAAATGTTTAAAAAATCCCGCGGGCTGCTTACACGTGTGCACCAATCGATTTTTTCTTAGTTCCTTTGTCTTCTTCTTCTAAAAGAATCCACACAAAGAAGCTTAAGAACAATGAATATATCTATATACAGTTTCACTCATTATTTCATAAGAGTTCTACCACAGATTCTTATTTAATTAAAGTATCTTTCTTTTTATTATTTATTTATTTCCAGCAATTAAACAAGAACAATGTATTATGAAATGATTTATTGCTTTTTGTATATGTACTTTATATACATTGTCCTTCTCTCTATAGGGGTTTCTTTAAAAAAAAGTATATAAGAAACAAACACCCGCTGATTATCTCAGGGTCTCTCGGTGAAGCGTAATTGTAGAGTGGTGCCCCCCTTCTTATAATTTTCCTACGGGTTCCCGTAACACGTAATTTATGATGGCGTGCTGCGCCAACTCCAATTAGAGCCTTTAAAAAATATATATCAAGGTCTTAAAAAAATTGTCAATTTTTTTTTTGAACTTTCTAAAAATGAAATGTCATATCTATTTTTAACATCTTTACAGTCGTTGTAAAATAATTTAATTAGAATCTTTAAAAATTAATTTAGCATCTTTTAAATCTTTAAATTTTTTTAATGGTCTAAAATTTCATTCAGAATTCTAAAAGAATCTTTAGCATCTTTAGAATCTTCTTAAATATCTTTCAAATTAGTTTGGTTTTAAACTTAATTATTTAGAATTCCAAAAGAATTTTTAGAATCTTTATCGAATTTTAGAAGAATCTTTTCAAATATCTTACAAATTAGTTTGCTTAAACTTAATTATTTATTATTTTTACGTAATCTTCTTAAATATTTTTGAATTTAGAGTGTTTAAAGTTAACTATTTAAAAATATCAAAAGAATCTTTGGCATCTTAAGCGCGAACAAAGAATAAATATTGTCAAATATTTACAAACTTTCTAAAAAAAGGAAAACAGTGTCATATTTTTTTTTGGCTAAATTGATTAAGTCTCGGAGAAAGTTTTAAAATAGAAGGAGAAGAAGGAAGCAGTCAATCATATATTTTTGCGGTCTACTTTGTATTATATGCATCTCAACAGCCATCTTTTTTCTTCTTTAATAGTTTCTAATTATAGTTCTTTTACTCCGGTTTAGTTTAGTTTCCTCCCCCTGACGAATCGGGGATTTACTCGGCAATAATGAACGTAATTGGGTTTTCTAAAGGGAGGTTGAAATGTTGGCAGCAGGTGGCACCACTCGCCAATTGCATCTAATTTATGGGCGTAACGAATGCTCTTAAATTAAATTGAAGGAAGAAAATCGAGGACGCGGGAGGGTTTTCCATATATGCAAATGAGTTGGAAAATGTATTATTCAAATTTTTTTAAAAGTAATAATAAGTCTGACAGGGAGTTGCCAATTCGCTTATTACAGTAATTTCAAAAATCATTTTTATTCCTAAGATTATAAAACTTAAGTTGATTGGTATATTTTTTTTATTTTTAGATTAATTTTTTTTTTATCAATTTATGTAACTTTTTAATAGATGGAACATTGATTTGATTCCTAATTTTCAAAAATATTAAAGTTAGTTCGATAAAACAATTTTAAATAAAAAAAAGTTACAAAATAAATAATTACAATCGAATGAAACCAATATTTATTATGTTTTCCTCACTAAGAATTGACTAATTTTACAATTTTGGATTTAAAGTTTGTTGTATTAAATCTCAATTATTGAATTAGCAGTTGTAGAGTAAATTCAATTTGATGATATCAATCTGTATATACAAAAATATTTAAAATTAAAAGTCTATTATAATTATTTGAAATTATTATTTTAGTTTACCTCACTAAATCCTCTTCTTTGTCCTGTAGGGATGGACAGATCCAGTTCACCTGTCTCCTGATTGATGGGCGTTACAGTGGGCACGCTGGGGTCAACCGCAAATTGATAAGGACCGTAATGCATCACAGACCCTATTTTCATAATAATATATTTATTATTGCATAATAAATGGATTTAGCTAGTATTTATAGACGTAAATGAATATACCGTAATCATATGGTTGACCTAGATCAGTGATGGTTTCGTTATCGTAACTGTATAAATTGTTTACGTCACCTGCAGTAATTACTTTATTAGTCCAGTAATTTAAAAAAAGGTGAATTATATAGTAGTATTGCATAATATAGTAATTACGAGGCGCGACGTTAGTGTAGTTGACGTAGACGTAAATGTCTCGGTCAGTTCGACTCTGTTCGTGATAGAAGCCGGCCGCGTGCATGAATTCGTGAATCACAGTTCCAGGCTCACCTTATTATTGCAATGATATTTCTAGAATATGTTAATATGCAGCTGCTCTTATATTAAAATGCGAGGGGTCTTGACCACTCTACCAAGATCCGAGATTTTTGGGAATTTTTTAAGGATTTTTTATATTTAATTTGGATTTTTTAGCGGATTTTTCTGGATTTGGCCTAGATTTTTTTAGATTTACAAAGTTTTTTTTTTTGAGTGGAGAACAATAACCCCTCTTTAAAACATAGTCTATATGGATTGAATGGATACCATCACGATAGCATTCGGGATCCAATGACATTTGCTGGCTACCAGCGCCGACAAGTCCGATAAATGAAGAACATCTATAATGTAGTAAAGACCTAAAGCTATACAATCAAAAAATAAAAGAAAATGTTATAATATACCCTCTGCCAGTTTTCGCAATTTTGACGTAATCTTCCTCATTTGTGCGCTCTACGAGTCGGAGACAAGTGTTGACTCTGTACGCCTCAACAGCTAATTGTAAAGTCTGCTTCTCTAGATCGGCTGTATTAATATAAATTCATGAAATTGTGTAATAACGCATTATATTTATTCTTTAAAATTGAGCCAATTATAACTGATTATAGTATATTAACCTACAAAGAGGGAAATCAGGATCAACTTCGTAGGGAATGATGCCGCCCGGCCATAGTCTTCTTTCATTTATTACAGCATTCCTAGGCTATTATGTAAACTATATTTATTATCATAGACTGCATATATGATGTAAGTATTACTTACATCAATGCCCAGGATGTCACCTTCAAACAGGTCCGGATTCAACTCAGGATCTCTTTCTATTTATCATTTTATTATACTAATTTTATCAAGTTGTCTCAGCTAAATTGAAAATTCCATAATTACCAAAAGGAACCGGCAATCCAGAGATATTATCCATCAAACTGCATACTAAGAAAAGTAATAATAGAAAAAGCTGCTTCATTTTTTCAATGATGACGCAATGAATATTTAAAGGAGAGTCAATTAGACACAATTCTGTTTCCTCCTGTCCCGATAATACGCCACATAACGTATAGCTTTATCATATCCCCTTCAAGGTTTGATTATAGTTTCCCACTTCTAATCAGTGAATACGTGATAAACAAACTGATCAAATTTTTTTCAATATTCACAATGGATTGTTGACAAGTACATTATGTAACTCGGGCTCGAAACGGAAACGGCGACTGATGCCCTCAGGCGGAGCTTCTAATCCGGTAGCATATGGAAATTTTAATAACCGCGATATCTGTGTGACTCGATTATAGTTGCTAGCTGCTTTACCGACTGATTTGTTAAGTTTTGCCGGAAAAATTAATCATCACTTTGAAAGTTGGTTTAATTATTTTAAAATTTATCAAGGAAGTTAACGTTAAATTTGAAAAATGACCATCGTAATTTTACAAATGATGCATTTTATGCAAATTTTAAATTATTTTTATCTTTATTATTTGAAAAGATGTGATTAAAATACAATGAGTGGGCCACTACAAAACTAATTAAAAAGGGTAGAAAAAAAATGTTTAGTTCGATTGTGACTCCACAGTCACTTGAACGATTCCTTCATGGGTGGGAAGAGACTTATGCGAATTTTAGCTCGAACTATTTATTACATGGATGGCCTCCTGGCCGGTGCTCTTGAAGCTTCATGCTCTTATAGGAACTCTCTTACCTCCACTGTCTTATGGGAAGGAGAGCCTGCCACACCTCGGGATTATCGTTCTTTCGCTTATTACACAATATTATATGACATATCCACGTAGATATACCCTTCTATTCTCTAATTCAGCAAATAAATAGCGGCAACGTTGCATTTTACTTTTTAAAATGTAAAGTACAAATCGGTTTTTGAAAATATTAGCGGGAACTTTAAATCCCGTAGTTGTAAACAAAGCCCCTTCTCACTTTTTCAAAAAGAAAAAACAAGTGACGTACGCCATCCGTCTTGTAGGAGTGAAAACAATGAGAAAAAAATACACCTGCAACCGCATTTGTGATACACTCCACCGGTTATCTGTTATTTTCTTTTTTTTTCTACTCTCTCTCCATGTTGAAATTTCTCTAATCTTGTAGCTCCCAAACTCAAACTTTTAATTTAATAAAGAATGTCGTTTCTACGTGGTTCTTCAAATTACGTCTGGTGCACGACCAGCGTTCTCGGTAAAGGTGCCACAGGTGCAGTCTTTCAAGGTGTCAACAAGGTATTATTGCATCATCCTCTTGAAATTTATTCAATTTTATTTGATTTTCTCTCTTTTTTCAGCACACGGGAGAGGCTGTGGCGGTGAAGACATTCAACCAGCTGAGCCACATGAGACCGCAGGAGGTTCAGATGAGGGAGTTTGAGGTGCTCAAGAAAGTCAAGCACGAGAATATCGTGAAGCTCCTTGCGATTGAAGAGGAGCAGGATGGCAAGGGCAGGGTGATTGTCATGGAGCTCTGCACGGGAGGCAGCCTCTTCAACATCCTGGATGACCCGGAGAACTCAAATGGGCTTCCCGAGGATGAGTTCCTCCTGGTTTTAGAGCACTTGGGTAGATAAATTTATAATTTATTTATTAATTTATTTTTCTAAGAATCATTTTGGCTCTGTAAAATATTTTAAATATTTTACTGAATTTATTTTAAATTTATTATGAACAATTGAATTTTAATTTGGTTGAGTAATTTGAAATTTTATTAATTTAAGACTTATTTTAGCTCTTTGATACATTTAGAATCTCTAAGAGTTAAATTAATATTTTAATTTTAAATGAATTATTTTTAAGAAAATACAAAAATTAATTAATTTAATTTCAATTACAGCGGCAGGAATGAAGCATTTGAGGGATAACAATTTGGTTCATCGAGATTTGAAGCCCGGCAACATTATGAAATTCGTCACTTTAGATGGAAGCACTGTTTACAAATTGACGGATTTCGGTGCAGCCAGAGAGTTGGATGATGACCAGCAATTCATGTCTCTCTACGGCACTGAAGAATACTTGGTAAATTTCAAACATGATTTTTATTTTATTTAAATTAATTATTAAACTGTTATAGCATCCTGACATGTACGAAAGAGCCGTTCTTAGGAAGCCGGTAGGCAAAACGTTTGGAGCCACTGTTGACCTTTGGTCCATCGGTAATAAATTTTAAAAGAAAAATTAATGATTAAAATTACTATCATTTCAAATTCCATGGACTTCTGATAAAAAATTTACTATTTTTAATGAACTAAAAAAAAAATTAATTAAAATTAATAGTTAAAAGTTAGTTTTTATTATTTATTCTTTTGATTTTTTTTATTTGTTATGGTTTATTTTAATTGTTATATAATATTATATTAAGTTTGATTTAGAAAAAAATATGTAAGAAGTCTCATTTATAATAATTTAAAATAAAAAAAAAATTTATGTAATAAATAAAAAATTATGTATTTTAGGAGTGACTTTGTACCACGTAGCGACGGGTAATCTGCCCTTCCGGCCTTTCGGCGGCCGACGCAATAAGGAGACCATGTATTACATAACAGCTAAAAAGGCCTCTGGGGTCATTTCGGGAGTCCAGACCTCTGAGAATGGAGAGATTGCTTGGTCCCGAGAGCTCACCGACACTTGCCTCCTCAGCATGTAATTCATATTTTAATTAATTTAATTAATTACATAATTAAATTTTTTTTTCAAATAAAAGAGGATTGAAGAAATTAGTGACTCCACTATTCGCCGGACTGATGGAAGTAGATCCGCAGCGGATGTGGAATTTCGACCGCTTCTTTCATGAAGTCATTGCCATGGTAATTAATTTAATTCAATCTATTTTATTAATTTTTTAATTTATTTTAAAAATTCGATTCAGATTGCCAAGAAACCGATTCACGTCTTTCACGTCAACAGTCTTCAATCTTTAAGAGTTTACGTACTTCCAAATGATTGGTAATATAATTTAAAAATCACAAAATTAAATGATTAAAATAAAGACTTAGCATAAATTTATAAATTAAGTAAAAGTTTTATCGTAATAAAAAGCGTTTAAATTAATCAATTAAATAAATTATCAAGTGAATTAATTATCATACAAATTAGCATTTATAAATTGTTATTCATTATTCTAGAATTGATTTTTTTTTCAACTGGGGTGCATAATTAAGACTTATTTAGTGAATTTATTATTATGATGACAGTTTTGTAATTTAAATATTTTTGGATTCAGTCCAGAGGCGACGAGATTAATCGAGGAGCAAACTGGAATGGTTCGATCCAGCCAACTCGTCTTATGCAACCATTCTCTATGGGATGGGCCGGAGTCGGGCAAATTTCCAGACACGGATGTCAATCAGCCTTTGTTCTTATTCAATCGTGAGAATAATAACATCACCTACACCAAAGATTCTGGATCTCGTAAAAATACTTAAATAAATGCTTACATTTAAGTGTGATAATCATCTATTTTTTAATATTAGTGAAATTCCCGCCTTTTCCGTCCGCTGTTTCGGTTGAGAACGACGCCTCGGTGGCGAAGCAGTGCTGCAGCGTCGGTTTTCAAATTAAAAGACGCATAGAAGAAGCTTCTAGAGCTTATAAACTCATGCATAACGCCGTAGATGCCCTTACGTAATAATTCTAAAATCTTTTAATTCTAATTCTTCTTCCTATTAATTATTAATTAGTTATCAAATCATAGGCTGTAATAAATAGGTTTCAAAATTTTTATAATTTAAATTTTTTAAAATTCGTATTTTAAATAATAAATATTGAAATCTAAATTAATATCAAAATTTCAAAATAATTATAATAATAAAATCATAAATAATTCAATTAATTAAAATTTATACTTTCAAAATAGGATTTGTTTGGTGAATCAGCTGCAGTCTCTATCAAGGCAGAGTTGTCACTGTGAGGAGCAGCTCTCTGCCTGGAACCGTCAGTTCCAAACCTGGCAGAAACTGCATCTGTCCGTCAAGGACCTCCTCAGACTTGTACCCGCAGCTGCCTCCCCCTTGAGCAGTGATGAAGCTGCAGCCAGCACTGTCGGCCTCAGTCCTTTAGACACTTTCCTACAATTGGCGAAATCGCATCACAGTGACCTCACTAATCAGATGGCTTCCATTATTCCCAGCGTTCAACAGGTTTATTTGCCAAAAATTCTGGTTGCCGAACCCTGTTTTCTATTGACTTCTATTGAAAATAGGGTTCGGCAACCTTGTTAAAATTCAATTAATAATGATTTGAATTTGAATTTCAGCTGAGCCAGAGAGTTGTCAAGGATGAAAGTCTCGTCAAAGAGTGGTCCAGCGTCGGACGTCCATCTGGAAGTCATTTAAACGGCGTTTGTGGTAAAGCCGGCACTTATGTGGCCCGTTTGAAAGAGTCTTGGCAGCACTTGCTCCGCGACAGGGCAGCCAGAGGTATTTAAAATCTTCAAAAATTATAAATATATATTTAACTAATTATAATTTTCAACTAGTTTTGACTTATAATGATGAGCAATTCCATTTATTGGAGAGGATTAAAATGACTGAGACTTTTAAAAGTCTTGAATCACTCCTTGTGGCTGAATGCCTGCCTGCAGTTGTGAACACAGCAGATGCTCTAGCAGATTGGTACAAGTAAGTCTTCTTTTTATTAAATTATCTTAAAGAGATTTTTAATCAGTTTATAAATTCATATAGGATGGCCCAAGCAGTTGCTTTGCAGAGTGAAATTCTGTTAAAAGATGTGGTGTCTATAGACACTCTGTGGGTGGATGCCCACAAGAGTCAGGATCGGTACCAGACTTCCTACTTTTCAAGGCTTCAGGAGCTGATTGAAGCCGCTAAAAGGAAGCAGAGCAATCAGCAGGCAGTAGGACCTAGACAGCCTGAAACTGCTGTTAATGAAGGCGCAGCTGAAGCGATGAAAACCAAGAAGAAGAAGGATCACAATCGAAATATCAATGAAGGGTAATTAATTTACATAATTTTATTGAGATTTTTAATGACTTTTTTTTATGGTTTTTAAAGGCTCAAGAAGCTGCAAGCTGTTCACAGTGATGTGTGGAGATTGGTAGAAGAGAATGCGAGGATCCTGGCCGGAGTGGAGTTAATAGTTCAGTCGCCAGAGACGAAGCAGCTCAATTGACGTGCAGTATATCTTTTTAATAATTTTACTTTATTATACACACATGATTCAAAATATAAGAATTATTGGCTACTTATTCCACGTTGAATTGTAAATATGATCACGATTTGTATTTTTTCTTGTCTCAATCGAATTATATGAACGATAAAATATACGCAATACCGAGATATTACCATAAATAAGACTTATTTTTATTTTTATTATTGTTACGCTTGTCAAATATATAAATTGAGGTAATAAATATAGAGTTTTATTATAAGAGAGCGGTTGTCATCGCCGGTGCGCGCGCAATACTCGTTTTATTTCGGTAAGCTTCACATCTCTCAGCGAAATTGGGGCTTATTTTATTCAAATTTAAACTCGATTGCAATTAAATTACTGAGCGCTAATAACTAAATAGAGCTGGGATGCGCTCAAATTTCATTTCCTGATGACTTTAAAAGAACTGATTCTAATTAAAATAAATTAAAAAAAGCCAACCTGCCAGTCAACCATAAAACATAAGCTCAAATTAAAATTAATTATAATATCTCAGCTTTTAAAATGTTTACCATGACTGAAAAAAAAAGATTTGAGATCAGTTTTTCGTAATCGATTTCAATGTGATTCCATTGGGTCCATTATGGATAATTTTATATATGAGGATCATCAAAGTTTTTTATTTGATTTGATTTGACAAAAAATTCGGCTAAAAAGTAAGCAATTACCAATTCAATTTATATTTTTTACTTATACCTGATAATTGGATTTTAACTTATTATCAATCAAACTTGTCTTATTCCGAGTTTTGCAAACCTGTATCTTGTTTTGCAAGTGTATATATGAAGGGATAGATTGAGCAATTAAGTAGTTCATTTGTACCAGAGGTTTATGAATTCGTTCAGCATATTGACTATACAAGTGTGACTATAGGATCCTAGTTAGCAAATAGACTTTTGACGACCAAAAGTTAATTAAGTAGGTTTGTTGTCAGTTAATATCAGTTCCAACTCAACTTAGACAGAAATATCTACAAATCAAAATGGTGAATTCATGGATTACGTTTGGATTCGCGACGATCAGCGCAGCTGCCGTTACAGCAGTTGGTGCGTATTACTGGGGGACAAAGTCTGATGAGGTAGAAGAAGAGGAGAAGAAGTCGACCGACGAGTCGGGAATGAACGAAGGCGAAGTAGAGGACGAGGAAGTCTTTCCGTCTGTCGAAGAAAGCGTTGCAGAGGAAGTAGATGAGGATCTAGCAAAGCCGTCCACGGACGAATGCGGTGAAGAGAATGTGTGGAACATTCCGCTGATTGGAGAAGACGTCACAGAAGATGATATGACCAGGCTGTCGATCGAAGGATACGGAACCCACAAGGAAGCTGATGTAGTGGTGATTCCGTTGAGCGAAGCTACCGAAGACAAAGAAGCACCAGAGAAAATGACAAAGCTGCAGACTGAACGATCCGGAAGGCGCAAAGAAGATGATGAAGCGATTCCGTCGATCAAAGAAACCGTCGACAAAGAAGTAGGACAAGAAGTGAATATACCGTCGATGGAAGAGCTCCATGCCTTCCTTAAAAACAAGAATATTCAAGAGGCAAATCATTGTTTCATCCCTCGTCTGGTGATCAGAGATTCGATCCGTCCTTACGTGCCACCAGCACATCACGCAGTGGACCCCGATAGAGAATATCCAGAGACGTATTTGTTGGTCAGCAATGTGCCGCACTGGGCTGATTCTAAAAGTCTCGAAGCAGTGTTGAACGAGGTGTCCGACAGTCCCGTTGAATCGATCCAGTTTTGCTTGAAAGAAAGAGGGACCTTTGCCGGAACTGCTATGGTTACCTTCCAGGATCAATCGTTCATTAGAAAAGAGATACCCCCGACCAGGATGGGCAAGACCAAGCTCTCGATGATATGGATCATTGATGACATCCCGATGATCGAGCAACCGAGATACATCGTCATCACGAACCTCCCCAACAAAACGACAGAAAAGGAGTTGAGAGAACTGCTCTCTCCAGAATGCAACCCGAAGACTATTGATATTCGAACGGATGAGAAGGATGGTCTCAATTGCAGCGCAACGGTCTCCTTCGATTCTTCCGACGAAGCTTTGGAAGCGGAGCAGATAATCGATGGTTATATCTTCCACGAGCGGTACATCCGCGTTCAGAAAGACGCCGATGTAGTGGATATGACCGGAGAGTCTGGAATCGGTGAAGAAGATGATGATAAAGCAACTATTCCGTTGATCGAAGCAACCGTCGACAAAGAGGTACAGGTGGATGTGACGATAGCATCACCTAACAAACCCGGATGTCACAAGGATGATACAGTGAATCCGTCGATTGAAGAGTCCAATGACCGAGGTTTAAACGCCCCCCTTGAAGAAAGAAAAATGGAAGAAAGGATTCCTCGTTACTTCTCACGCCTAATGATTAAAGAATCAATCGGTCCGCATGTGCCTTTCTACATCAAGAATCGCACTAGGATATCTCCGAAGGGATACCTGCAGGTCAGTAACTTGCCGTACTGGGCTGACACCAGATGCCTCGGAGTGGTATTGAATGAAATCTGCGAAAGTCAGTTTGAAACAATTCGGTTCTGCGAGAAAGATCGAGGAGATTTTGCTGGGATTGCTGTGGTTACCTTTGACGAAAGTCCCTTCGTAGGAAAACAAATCTTGCCAGTCTGGATGGGCACGTCCCTGATCTCAATGAAATGGATGACAGAGGTAGACTTGATAAACCTCTCGATGTCGGAAAGTATCAGCAAGTTGATGATAACGATGTTCCCATCTTCTAAAGGCGGATTATCCGCAATCGACGAAAATTCACAAACTTGCGTCCGACGCAGACGAGAAATGACCATAAGTCGGTAGAGATCGATGAGGAAGAGAACCGTTTGTTGTGATTTGTATGCCTTGTATGAAAATTCTTTTGAAAAAACAATGAAATTCTTTTAACATCAATGAACATGAATTATATGAAAATTTTAAAAGCACATGAATCTTATTATTACTAAAACCTGCTACTCATTAAAAAAAAAGTCCCATGTATAAACCACACTTCCTTCCGTTTCAAATGACGGTAGATAGCGTACGGTCTAAGTTAACAGTTAAAATATCGAAACAATCTAGGATCGATCAACGGGCTTAGTAGTCCTGGCATCCTCACCAACGTCCTTGACGGGTCGAAAAAAAAGGTTTACCTTTGGTGGGCTTAGCGCCAGGATGATCCTCGTTGGCGAAAAATTCGGTATTAACTGTTAACTATAAGGCATGTTCGGGTGGCTTAGCTCCTCAGTTGAGGAATCCCATCCGACTACCGTCCGTTGGTGGATGGAATCGTGGTTTAAAAAGTGGGTAGCGTGTAAAGAGGAAAGTAAACTTCCGCCTCGGTCTACGGGCCAAAAAAGGAGCATGGGCAGGGCCTAGGGGGCAGTTCCCGACGGCGCTCAACCATGAACACAAATTGTCTTACTTGATCTTAATTCACTATTTGGGTCTCTCAAATGATTGACTCGAATGTGAATAAGGAATAAGTATAATATTTTTAGACGAAAGTAATCGAATTTTGCTTTTCTTTCCGTCATTTTATTCGAAAACTAAGGTAGACTGCCTTAGTATGCTTTTTTAATTATTCTAAATTCACCAATTAATCACTCTTCTTTTCTATTAAAAGAATAAAAACAGTATAATGCACTCGAGTTAAATTGTATTTCTCTTTTTATCAAGCGCTACATAGAAGGAGAGAGAACAAAAATGTCCCATTAACACGGTTAATAACAACATGAAATTCATGTCCCAATTATTTATCAATACTGATTAATTGTTATTAATCCACCAACCCAAAGTTTTAGAAAGCGTTAATATATCAAATCAAAGCTGGACAATCCCTCCAGGACCGCTCAAAGTCGATGATCCCATTAAAAACTGATCCACTTCACGGGCCGCTTGGCGCCCTTCCGAAATGGCCCATACGACCAAAGATTGTCCTCTCCGGCAATCACCGGCCGCAAAGACCCTTGAGACGCTCGTAGAATAGCGGCCTTTCGGGGTCTCAATGTTGCTCCTGGGATCCTGGGCCAATTCGAGTTGCTGGATGATGGATTTCTCAGGTCCTAAAAAGCCCAGAGCTAATAGGGCCATATCGCATTTATAGAGCTTTTCAGAGCCCGGGATTTCGGTCATATTCCAGCGACCGTTGGGGTCTTTGGTCCATTCGACCTGAACGGCTTTAATTCCGGATAAATTGCCGTGCCCATCGTCCACAAATTCTTTGCTCAGCATATTGAATAGGCGAGGATCTTGACCGAATTTGACTTTGACTTCTTCGTGACCGTAATCGACTTTGAAGATTTTGTGCCATTGGGGCCAGGGATTGTCCCAGGCGCGGCTGTCTGGCGGTGTTGGAAGGATCTCGAAAGTGGTGATGGAGCGGGCTCCCTGGCGGAGAGAGGTGGCGATACAATCGCATCCAGTATCACCTCCACCTAAAATTAGAAATATCCATGTGAATTTTCACTCCTTTTGATTGTGAATTGGTTTGATTTTAAAACTGGTTTTTATAGGAAATTTATGACAATTTTTACCTAGAACGATAACGTCCTTATCTTTGGCCGTAAAAGCCGGCTGGATCACTTTGCCATTTTGAGTCTGCTGCCAAGTGCCCAAAAAGGCCATTGCCTGATGAATCCCATCCAATTGCCGACCAGGAAGAGGAAGATCCCTCGGAGAAGTCGCTCCTAAACAGAGCACTATAGCATCATACTCTGCATACAGATCCTGAATCATAAAAATTAAAGTTTACTTCAATTTAATTTTAATTAATTTTATAAATCTCATTACTTTGGAAGAAATATCTTTTCCAACTTCGACATTCGTTTTAAAAACGATCCCTTCATCTTCCATCAACTTGATCCTGCGCTGGACGACACTCCTAGACAACTTCATCGAAGGGATTCCGTACTGCAAGAGCCCACCGATGGCATCCGCTCGTTCATAAACGGTCACCAGATGGCCGGCTTTATTGAGTTGGTGAGCAGCAGCCAATCCTGAAGGACCAGATCCGACGACGGCCACTTTCTTCCCGGATCGGATGGATGGTATTTGAGGGACCATCCAGCCTTTATCAAAGGCGTGGTCTATAATGGCGCATTCGATACTTTTGATGGTTACAGCCGGACTGTTGATTCCCAGGACGCAGGCGGATTCGCAAGGAGCCGGACAGACTCGACCGGTAAATTCGGGGAAGTTATTGGTCTGTAAAAGCGCATCTAGGGCTTCGCGCCATTTATTTTGATGGACCAAATCGTTCCATTTCGGGATCACGTTGCCCAATGGGCATCCGTAAGAGCTCTGGCAGAATGGAACTCCGCATTCCTAAAATAAATAGTATGTGTTAAGAGATTGGTCAAAATGGAAAGCAAAAATTGCAAAAACCAAAATATTTTAAAACCAGATTTAAAACCAAAAATCTAAAAAGTCTTGACTTGGTAAACAAAATCGAAAAACCAAAAAAATTTAACCAAACTATCCAAAAAACCAAAAACTTGAACCAAAGCCAAATCCTATATTATTACCATGCATCTCGAAGCCTGTGTTCTGAGGCCTTTGCGGACATGTTCAAAGTTATAAATCTCCTCCCAGTCCTTCTGGCGCTTATCGGCCGGTCGGTAAACTTGTGTTTCACGTTGGTACTTCATAAATCCTCGGAGCTTATCCAACTGAACGTCCCCATTCACTTTGGCACTGACGACATCTTCAATGTCCTTAACGGCCGCTTTATGGTCATCCCCATTAGAATGGTGACCATTGGTACCGTTGACGGCAGTTTCCGACTGGATTTTCAGCTCTCGAAGTGCTTTCTGGTAGTCAAGAGGGAAGACTTTGACGAAGCGAGAATCCGGCCAGTTATTAAGCACCTGATGGGCGATTTCTGATGAAGTCTTTGAGTGGAACTCTTCGAGTAAAGAGCGCACTAGAGCTCCATCTTCTTTCTCATCCAGCGGAAGCAGTTCTACCATAGTTGTATTGCAGTGGGCCGCAAAGTCACCTTTTACATCCAGGACGTAAGCAATCCCACCAGACATACCGGCCGCAAAGTTCCTTCCAGTTGATCCTTTAAAATATTCATAATTAATTAAATTAAAACAAATATAAAATTTTAAAAATATTACCAAGAATAATGGCAATGCCGCCGGTCATGTACTCGCAGCCATGATCGCCTACTCCTTCAACGACGGCAGTAGCTCCAGAATTGCGGACGCAGAATCTTTCGGCCGCAACACCCCTCAAGAAAAGCCGGCCCGAAGTAGCCCCATAAAGACAGGCATTTCCGACGATGACATTCTCTTCCGACCGGAATGTAGACTCTTCCGGCGGACGGATGACCACTTCACCTCCAGAGAGTCCTTTCCCGACGTAATCGTTGGCATCTCCGATGAGATTGATGCTCACTCCACGAGCCAGAAAAGCGCAAAAGCTCTGACCGGCCGAACCGTTCATGTTGATGACGATTTCCCGGTCATCCGGAAGCCCGGAATCGCCGTATTTACGAGCGATGTGGTAACTAAGTGTGCTGCCCACTGCCCGGTTTGAATTCACGATGTCGACGTGGAATTCCACTTTGGCACAGTTTCCTGAAAAGAAAAATTGATTTTTTTTTTTGAGAATTACCGGTCAAGGCGCTCTTAAGACTGGGAGGAAACTCATCCAAATGCCGGTCAACTTAGAGGCCGACACCGGTGAAAAACAAATCTTACCATTAATGACATCTCCCGCTTTGGCCAATAGTCTCTGATCCAAATGCTCTTCGAGCCCGAAATCCTGCGGGATCGATCCTCCAATAATGCTTACTCCAGGCCTCATCTTGGAAGCATTCCTCAACAGCAAAGAGAAATCCAATAGAGAAGCTTTGGATGCCTTCGGTTGATCTCGAATGCGTAAGAGGTCCGTTCGGCCTATCAGCTCTTGAAATTTAGTGAGACCCAAACGGCTCATTTGCTTTCGGATGTCTTCAGCTAGCAGGAAGAGGTAATTGATGACGTGTTCCGGTTGGCCGGCAAATTTCTTGCGTAAAACAGGATCCTGGGTGGCGATCCCAACTGGGCAGACATTGAGATGGCATTTGCGCATCATGGTACATCCTAGGACGATGAGAGGGGCCGTACTGAACCCGAACTCATCAGCACCCAGACAGGCGGCCACAATGACGTCGAATCCAGTTCGGATTTGGCCATCGGCCTGAAGAACGACTCGGGATCGGAGGTTGTTCAAGACCAAGGTCTGATGGGTTTCAGCAACACCAAGCTCCCAGGGTAATCCGGCGCTCTTGATCCCAGTCCAGCTGCTCGCACCGGTACCTCCATCGTGACCCGAAATGGTTATGTGCTCTGCTTTTCCCTATTTAAAATACATCGTTTTAGAGTTTTCCGTTGGGTACGGTCGGGGCGCTCAAAAGACCGGGAGCAAACTCATTGAAATACCGGTCAATTTTACGGCCGACATGGGTAAAAAAGAAAAACTAAAAAAGTTAATTAGTTACCTTAGCGACGCCGGTGGCGACGACTCCGACGCCAACTTCAGAGACCAGCTTGACAGAGATCCTAGCATTGGGATTTGCGCACTTGAGGTCGTAGATGAGCTCACTCAAATCCTCAATCGAATAGATGTCGTGATGGGGCGGTGGAGAAATGAGTCCGACGCCGGGAACAGAGTGCCTAGTCTTGGCGATTTCGGCCGTCACCTTGTAGCCGGGCAGCTCACCACCTTCACCCGGTTTGGCACCTTGAGCCATCTTAATCTGGAGCTCATCGGCGCTGGCTAAATAGGCCGCAGTCACTCCAAATCGGCCGCTTGCCACTATTTTATAAGAAATTAATTGAATACAAAATTTTAATTTTAATTTAATTAAATTACCTTGCTTAATTGCTGAACGATAGTTATTCTGAGGATCCTGGTTCATGTAACGCTCAGGATCTTCGCCTATTAAAAAATGGTCATTTAGAATTTAGAACTTTTGACAGAATTAGTAAAGATTACCTCCTTCTCCGGTATTGGATTTTCCTCCTACACGATTCATGGCGACGGCCAGCGTTTTATGGGCTTCCATCGAGATGGATCCAAAGCTCATAGCACCTAATGAATAAATAAAAATGAATATTCTGAAATAAATTTTTCGAAAGCTTATGTAAATAAAGAACCTGTGACGAAACGTTTAACGATTTCAGAAGCCGGTTCAACGTCATCTAAACTGACTGATACTGATCCTTCTTGTGGGACGATCTCCAGCTGTCCTCTAAGAGTGCACTGACGTAGGCTCTGCAAAGTGGATTCTTGGAAACGGGAAAAAGCATCCAAGCTGTTATTTTTCGCTGCTTCCTATTACATTATTTTAAATAAAGAATAAATATAAAAATTTAAATTTTAAAATATTTATTAAAAACAGAATACCTGAAGATTTCCGATTGAGTCAGGATCGTTGAGATGCTTCTCTCCTCCCTGACGCCAGTGGTACACTCCCGGCTCACGCAGAGTGTACGTATCGCAATCCCGCTCCTGGAAGGCCAGCCGGTGCCTCTGGGCCGTCTCTTCCGCCAGCACTTTGAAACTAACACCGCTCAACCTGCTCGCCGTTCCCTATTTTTTAAATTAAATAAGAGTTAATAGCCGATCCTGAAACAGGATTTCTGTAACGAACCCACAAAAATATGTTATTTGAATGAAGCGATCCTGGAACAGGATTTTCAATGGTCCATCTTAAACTACTACTAATTAAATTTGATTAAAATTAGCTAACCCATCTTTAAAAATTATTCGATATAAATTTGAGTCAAGCAATCCCGAAACAGGATTTTACTATTTCTATTTATTGAATTCTAGCCAATTTTAAACTAAGCAAATTGAATAAGCGATCTTTCCAATTGATACCTTGAAACATTTCTCGATAATTTCTTGAGAGAGTCCAACAGCTTCAAAGATCTGGGCTCCTTTGTAGGATTGCAAAGTAGAGATGCCCATCTTGGCCATCACTTTAGAAATGCCGTTCTCCATAGCATCCACATAGCTCTGCAATATAAATTAAAATAATTATTTTTAAATAAAACTTAAAATTAGTAAGAAAATTACTCTGAAGATGTCCTCATCAGTATGGTGAGGATTCAGGATCCCCTCATCCCGAAGGCGCTGAGCGGCATCAAATATCAAATAAGGGCAGATGGCATCAGCTCCGTATCCTAGCAAGACGCACATATGGTGCACCTCCCTAAATAATTTTTTATATATTTTGAATTAACCTAAAGTAATTGATAAGACTATTGATTTACCGAGCTTCACCAGTTTCAAGGATCAGGGCGACTTTCATTCGATGGCGCTCTTCTATCAGATGGTGATGCACTGCTCCAAGAGCGAGCAATCCGCTTAGTGGGATCCTATTTATAAAATTAATTACAAAATATTAAGGGCCATTTTAATTAAGCAATTTCCAATAATAGATAAAAAAATTATAAGAATAATTTAATTTTAGTTAATTAGTTAAGGATTTATGGTTTGTGCCTTTTAGGTCCAGCTGCTCTATCCGACAGGATAATGAATTGAAATCCTTCGTCAACAGCTTCAGAAACTTGTTGACAAACTCGATCCAGCTCCGAAACGTAATCCAATAACCCAGTTCCATCAGCATCCGCCGTAATATCCACCACTTTCGTCTAGTTTAATAAATAAATTATTTAAATCTAAACGTTTTAAAATGGAATAAATTTGAATAATTTACCTTCCAACCGTGAAGATTGGATTCACGGATGATTTGAATGTCTCGTGGGGACAGGATCGGTTGCTCTAGATAGAGGCGACGACATTGGAGCTCACTCGGCTCCAAGATATTCGATTCGGGACCAATGGGGCATCCCAATGACATAACGATCCTCTCCCGAAAAGGATCGATAGGAGGATTAGTTACCTATAATAAACCATATTGATTAAATGAGCTTTTTACTATTCATAAAATGATCAACAATAAACCTGCGCAAAGAGTTGCTTAAAGTACTCGTAAAGAAGTGGCTGGAACTCGGATAGACAGGCCAATGGGGCGTCGTTTCCCATCGATCCTAGCGCTTCTTTCCTAATAAAATATTAAGGAATCTCAACATCTAAAGACACGTTTCAAATAGAGACTTAAAAGAGATATTTTGAAAAAGAAAATGATCAAAGATTCTAAAGATTCCCGACATCTTAAAATATTCATGACACCTCATATTATATATTAATTTCTTGAGAATTTTAATCAGCATCAAACGACGTTATATACTTGGTAGTGAACATGGGGATGAGTAGGAGCGTGAGCGTCTCCAACGTGTAGTTGAATAGAGTGAGCTGCCGTCGTACGTCATCAGGAGTCTTAAGCCCCTCATCAGCTATTCCATCCTCGATCCTTAGAGAGGATAAATCCTTAGAAGGAGCGGATTTCTTGAGGTCATCCAGCGTGACGAGTTGATGGAGCCACTCGGCGTGAGGGCGGCTCCTGGCGATCCCCAATTTCAGCTCCTCGTCCTTCATTATAACTCGCTCCACAGTGTCCACCAAGAGCATCCTGCCAGGCTTTAGACGGCCCTAAAAAAAAAAAAAAAAAAAAAAAAAATCATTAATTTTTTTTACCGGTCGAGGCACTCAAAAGACCGGCAGCAAACTCGTCAAAATGCCGGTGAATTCAATGGCCGAGACCGGTGAAATAAAGGTTTAACTTATTTTATATTCGACTCCAAAAGTTAATTAGTAATTCCAATTAAATCCAATCTCTGAACATGACAGGAATCCTGCGGGATTCGTAAGCTCTCATTTCCGTTGGATGTTTCCCCCAAAATAGTAATCCTAGCTACTAAGATCCTTTGAAAAGGGATCTTAGCAATAGACAACACTCAATTTCGAGATTCATTCAAGCATGTCTCTTTCTCTCTAAGAAGTGGATCGATAGAATCAGATCCCTTTGTATGTCAAGGATCGATCCTTGTTTGAATTTGGGCCACTCAT
Source organism: Chydorus sphaericus (assembly GCA_030141595.1). Classification (NCBI taxonomy): domain Eukaryota; kingdom Metazoa; phylum Arthropoda; class Branchiopoda; order Diplostraca; family Chydoridae; genus Chydorus; species Chydorus sphaericus. The sequence continues at coordinate 8,837,693 of CM057933.1, forward strand.
GTACTCCATAAAAAGAGGGGATCTAATCCTTAAAAGGGGATGTAGCGCTCACTTTATGAACGATATCGGCAGGATCGACGTCATAGACTCCCACTTCAGACGCCATAACAACAACGTTGTCCTTGGTGACGCAGTATCGAGATGGACGCAGTCCGTTCCTAAGATAGATAATAAACAAAAAATAGCATTTAGAGTTAATACAATTAAAAGAATTTATAAAATCTAAAGCAAAACTCATTGCATCTTATCTTTAGAATACTAAAACCTTGTTAAGAGAAAAGTGGTTTTTGGCATCTTTATTAAATTAAGTATAAATAAATTCAATGAATCTTAGACGAAATTCTTGGCACCTTCAAAGAATCTCAAAATAAATTTGAGATAAATTCAAATTTCTCGGAATCTTTAAAAGAATCTTGGAATCATTAAAGAATCTCAACTTGATGCATCTCATCTTTCTTAGCATCTTAAGAATAATAGAAACGAATTTAGAGAAAAGTCATTTTGGGCATCTTTAGATTGATCTATGAATACCGGTCAAGAACGGCGCCGATGTAGCGGCCATCGGTGAAGGCCATAAGAGCCGGTCCGTCCCAGGGTTCCATGGCGCAAGCGGCCCATCGATAGAAGGATTTCTTCTCGTCATTCATGAGAGCGTCTTTCTCCCAAGCTTCTGGGACCATCGTCATGATAGCTTCCGGCAAGGATCGGCCACCGGCCCTGACGAGGAACTCGAGGACGCAATCCACCGATCCTGAATCGCTCAGATTAGGTTCGACGACGGGGTAGAGCTCGGATAGAGCGCGTTTTCCAAATCGGGATGAGCTCATGACGCCCTCTCGAGCTTTCATGAAGTTGACGTTGCCTCGGAGAGTGTTGATCTCGCCGTTGTGGGCCAGCATCCGGAGCGGATGAGCCCGCTCCCAGCTCGGGAAAGTGTTGGTAGAGAAGCGGGTGTGAACCAGCGCTAAATAGGTTTCGTATTCCGGTTTCTAAATGAAAAAAAAAAAAAGTTTATAAAAATTCCATTTCCATCTTAAAATGTTGTTTTCCACTTCCACCGAATATGTAAATGGTGGAAACATATCACTTCCGTTAGAAAAAAATAATAATTGAAAGTTACGTCGAGGTCGAGGAAGTAGGTCCAAACTTGGTCGGATGTCAGCTGGCCCTTGTAGACGATGACGTGGGGTGATAGGCTACAAATGTAGAAACGGGCGCCAGGACGAGGGATCCTGTGCGTCACTTTCTTTCTCACCATAAAAACCTATAAGAGAAAAAAAGTAAAAAGATAAGACCATCGATCAATCACAAATAAATGGAAGGACATAACAAAGGATCACGCCAAGGATCGATCCCTTCCAACATAAAAAAAAATCTTTAAAATAACTTTTTTTCCCCTCAAGTAAACCCATGTATTTTAATAATGGCCGTCAATCACAGCAAGGGTCGATCCTTGAGAGAAAAAAAAATCCTATTAGAATAAACAAGCAAAAACAATGGTTGCTTTTCACGATCATTCATCACGCAAAAAAAAAATTCAGGATCGATCCTGATTTTCAAATCTCATTAGATACAAGCTTGATTAAATAGTGCGCTCAACCATTAAGAAATCAATATTAATAGAAAAGCGATCCTTGATTCAAGAGGGCTTTTGAGTCAAGGATCGATCCTTAAAAAAAAAGAATCGATCCTGAAATTATTTTAATTTATTAATTTGTTCAGCCGTCAAATTCGCAATAATAAAATCCTTTTGAAGTGCAATATCAATCAGCTGGCATTTCCACTCGACTAACTGATCATTGGAATAGTCTGTCCGGCTCTTGGACGTTGCTAGGATATGAATTCATCCATCCGCTATTAATAATCTCTTTCCATTTCTTTGTAGTTGTGACGTCATAGATCCTTATTGATCCGCTCCCAGTCGGCCTAAATCCTTTCTTTTCTTTCACACTTCCGATCCTGATTATACCCTTCTTGAATAATTCAATCTGAGAAAAAAATTCATTTGCAACAAATTCTAATAATAAAAAAGAGCTCAAGACATTCGCCCATCACTCCCTGTTCACGTGATCAAATTGAATAGAGTCAATGTCCCCAGATCTACTGCGCGTTTTTTTATTCCCGTAACAACTAGCAAATTCGCCAAATAGCTTTTTCTCAAGGCCTTTTTCTTTTCTCTATAGCAACGCTATTTCTCAAGGTCTTTTGTGTTAGATAACAGTAGTAATAACAGTAAGACTTCCATAAATGGCAAAAAATTAATTTAAAAAACCTTTTCGAGAAAAGTTTGCTCATCTTCTGGAGAGGTGAAGGCCGTATTGTCCCAGGTCAGAAAGACCTGCCTCATTAATGGTTCGCCATTGCGAGCCACTTGGCCCAATACGTCCCTATTAGTTGGCACCGTCCTCCAATAAAGAACCTAAATTTTGAAAAATTTGTTTTTGAAAATTATTCATAATAAAATTTCAATAATAAATCAACCTGGAGGGAGCACTCTAGAGCGATTTCTTGAAATTTAGCTTCACTTTCTTCGTGATTTACGGCGTCCATAAAGCAAATCCCGGTTGCATAATGACCCATCGGTGGCAGCTCGATCCCACCCTCATCCCTATAAAAATAAAAATAAATAAAATTCCATTAAACATAATTTTAAAAAAATAAAAAATAATAATAAAAATAAATTGAGAAATATTTAACTTAAATTCACTATTTATATTTACTTTAGGATAGATGCGTAGAGAGAGTGGGGTATGGCGGTTAGGACGCCGGCTCCATCACCCGTGTCATTGTCACTGGAAGTAGCTCCCCGGTGAGTGAGTCTGGATGAAAGCGTCCTCGCATCCCGCAGGATCTATGCACAAAAATAAAACAAGAGAAACTTGACATTGATCTTCAAAGGGTCATAAATCCTAAGAGCTATATTGGAAGGGATCCAATATAGATATCATAAACTTTCTCCTATTTTACTTTGTTGGAACGGATGCCATCGATTTGTACGACGAAACCGACTCCGCAGGCCTCCTTCTCCAAAGAGGGATCATAAAGGCCGTCAGCCTTCGGCGCTTCGGCTCCTAAACAATCCCAGATGTCCTCTTCTATCTCCATTTCTCACCACCCCAAAAGAACCTAAATCAATTAAAATAAATCATTAGTCAGTTCACGTGATGTAAACAAATCTCGATTCATAAAAAACCAGTTTATCACGTGATAATTTTGTAAACAAAACTTTATATTGATTATCGAAATGAAAAAGTCCACGTGATAATTATGTAAACAAATAAAGGATTTGAACTTGACCTTGATTAGAAAATAATTTTTGTTAAAAAAGATATCAAATTTCATGCTAAAAAGAGAGGGGGAGGTAGGTACACTACGCACGTGGGTTGACAACTAAACTAAAAGAGGGAGGGTGTACTGACCTAGAAAATCAATATTTACAACTACAATGAGAAATAATTACATACTTGGTTTTAGTGTAACAGACGACGTCGGCACAACGTTGAGATTTTCACTTTGAAAATAATAGGAAAACTTTGATAGATGAAAAACGAAAGAAGTTGTTGTTATGTAAGCACTAGATAAGTATCCAGAGATGAGAGGGGTTGTTTTTCTTTATTTAGGAAACAAAAAGTTTGGGAGAGTGAAAGGCGTGTGTGCACCCTTCGGTGGACGAAAATAGACTGACTGCCGGTAGCAGACTACAGTTTGTTTCTTTGGTCCTCCCTCTGGTAGCAGTTTTTTTCTGATAGCTTTTGCTGATCAAATATTGACAGATGGAGATGTACTCGAGCGGAATATCGATTCCTGGAAGAGAACCATCTTCTAGATGTAAATATTGCTATTGAATGGATTTTTGAAAAAAAGGGGAAGAAATTGTATAGAATTTATTTGTTTAAGCGGTAAGAGCAGCCATCTAGCGGTGGGTGAAAAGAGTAGTTACAGCAATCGCGCCAATTTCAAAAAGGCAAATTTATGAGAAATGGAAATGTGGTTTCGATGTCTGCGACATGTGCACACTGCGCAGTCGTCTAATACAATAGATCCAGCCAAATGTTTCTAAAAAATTTGGCATCTTATCTGCCTAATAAATCTTTGAATTCGAAAGTATGCAAGTTTTGTTTTACATTTTTTCTTATTCCCCATGTTTGATGATTAGTAATAAAACCCCTTTTAGTAATTAAGACAATTTGATATGCCTACGAGCCACGAAAAGGATCCTGATGTTTAAAAAAATACAATTAATTAGCATTCTAGAATTCTTTTAATTATCGGAAAACAAACGATTTTCTTAAGATGTTAGAAGTTATTAAAGATAAATTCAATTAAAAAGTCTAATATATCCTATTACTCTATTTTTGCTGTCGCCAGTCTCGGATCGAGTGTTGGATATCACATCGTACGATCTTTTGAAAACAATGGGAATTTCTTTTCCACTAAGAAACGTTTAACAGACGGTTAGACACCCGAAACTGGGCGCTATTTCTCAATGATGACGCCACGTAGAACCAATGCGTCGCAGCCATTTTTGAGTTGAGAGCGACGTTTTCTGTTCAGTGGCTGTGGGACTCTCGAAGGAGAAAGATGTGTTTTCAATCTAGAGGCTCCATATTGCCAGCAAAGTCCAATATGTGGTTAATAGAAAGAGAAACATCTTTCTTTTCCTTTTAAATTATATCGAGCCACTCCCTTTACATTATTTAAGCACCTAGATTGCTATAGTAGTATCTTCGACCCAAAATTTGAGTTCGATTTGAATGGGCGATGTGCCTTGATTGTGTCAAGTTAAATTGAATTTTTTTTTTTCAAATTTAGCATTTGACATTAAAGTAGTTAAATGTAAAATGGGTGCAGTCGGAGCGACTCCACCCACTTGAGCGTATTTCGGCGCATTGTGTGGTGCTTATGACATACTGAACCTCATCTATGTCTAACTCTTAGACCTTGGTTGTATGAACTATTTATATGTAATATGTTAGTTATTTTGTTGTTTGTTTAGCCGGTTTTTACGGAGTTAAATGGGAGTTAAATGGGGGAACTTAGATTGCTATAGTAGTATCTTCGACTCTAAATTTGTTGAGTTCGATTGAAATGGGTGTTGTGCCTTGCGGTGGTGTCATTTTAAGTATTTAAATGACAATTATTATAACCAATTTTTGGAAGGGATTCTCCCTATAGTCTGTTTTTTTTATGTGGTCTCTTTGCAAGAATGTTCCCTGTAACAGTTATTGTCCTGTTCTGTCTTACCGCTTTCATTTTATCGATGAAATTAAGGAGCATTAGTTCCCGTTTGAAAACGGACCCAGCCATCGATGAGAAAACTCTGACGCTTTTAAAATGGCAGCACATCCCGCGCATCGTCGCGCAGTGGTTAAAATGAATCAGAATTTCGGATTCGCTTTGTTGCTTGAAGTGATTTTCTCTTTTGTGGGAACAACTAATAATTTTATGTTCATTTTAGCGAGCGGATCGAAAAAGGATTGGCACATGACGGTGTCCAGTACTCTTTTCTGCGTGGACCAGATCTTGCAATTATTCGTCATAACGATCGCTGCCGATGGGATCATCAATGAAGTTTATGACGCACAACTTATCGATCAATCAATAAATATGTATATATTATAAGTGGCAGTTTATAAATGACGTCATGCGTTTAGGGAGGCGGAGGGGGGCTGAAATGTTATATTTTCCCCATTTTGAGGGGAGGGGGGTTAATACTTAAGAATCTTGAAAATCTGCATGACATCATTTACAAACGTCCCCTTTAGTAAACTGAAGGCTATTATTTATTACTATTCGACGCATTTATTTACTAATACCATCGCGATTGCTCTTTAAAAATATCATGTATTTCTACTACTAGAACCGTAACATTTATGTGGCTTTGATGGAACTATCCCACCGCAAATCTACTTTGAAAATCGAAGTATGTATCAACAATGAACAATTATGATATTCAAAATCGAATAAAAAAATTATGAGTATCATCAACTGCAATCGACCGCAATATATTTGTCTGCTTACTTTTCCTTTTTACAATAAAAGGCTACCTATTTTGCGGATCAAGTGCTTCACATAAATCCTCATATTAAGGCTGTCGGATTTGCCACCATTGGAAAGAGTTTATTCCCTTCAGTATGGTGCTATTAAAGAAACATTTTACAATTTATTAAAATCATGTCATTTTTCTTTTGATTATGCAGTGCATAGGAATGAATCTAACTTATTTCTTCATTTTTTTTCCAGTTCCACTCTGCTGAACAAATCGATTGTGAAACCAATTAGCATAAACTGTTGTAGTGTTACTATTGTTATACAAGCTAGTATGCGCTTTGAGCTTAATATTGATAATCATTTTCTCGAATTAGGATAATTCTTCATGAATGCTTTATTATAGTGAATACACAAGTTTATCTTCAATTCTGCTCTATTTACTGCTAATTTATTAATGACCAGAACGCAATCCACTTTACTAATGCTCTAAACGATGAATATGGAATGACATGGGAACACGAATTTCTATTAGTTGTCTGTAGTTATAGGTCTAGGATTGAACACGATGGCTAAATGCAATGATAAGACTATGAGAAGAGTAACGGTTCTTCAAGCAAATACCGTCGCTCAGCATCAATCTCCTGCAGTTGCAGAATGGAAATTGTGTATAAAACCCTTTTGGAAGTGGATGAAATTCATCGGGATATCAATTGATATAGATGAAAAAGATAACTATTTCACTATCATTCGACGGTGGGTTCTTTATATTTCTGTCCTTTGTCTACATTTTACTATTATAGTTCACCTCTTTTTAAATACGGAAAACGTCACAATTACTTACACTAAAAATGATCGCACTTCAAGTACACTTCAATGGAATTTTCTGATCGATGCCATCAGTTATGCCTCTTACGTCATTGGCGTCTATACAACACATTTATGGTCGATAATTCGTCCCAGTCTTTGGAAGAGTTTAATAAATTTACTCGATGTGCTTGAAATAAGATTTCCGTTGTCGATCCACAATTATTCAAGTGTTGGGAAACGGTCCATCGTAGCCACCATTTACGTCATCGCATCGGTATTATTAGTATAATAGAACTACATCTAAGCTGTTGATTTGAAAAACGATCACTTACTTTGGTTCCAATTTAAAGACACTTATTATGGGAACTATTTTAGCCATAGAATCATTCACCAATGAAAGTTCTATGGTACGCAAAATCTTGGATCTATGTGGTCTCTTAACGAGAATTTTCCCTACAACGGTGATCATTCTGTTTTGCCTCATTGGTTTAATTGTATCCATGCATTTGAGTGCGATACATTCACATTTAAGGAACGATCAGAGAGTTATCGATGACAAGAAGCTTTTGATACTGAAAGGGCAGCATCTTTTAATCTGTCAAATTGTGGACGGAATTAATCAATGCCTGGGATCCGCCCTTTTAATGGAGGTTATATTCACGTTTGTGGGCATGACAAACAATTTAATGTATATTTTGGTCAGCATAACGAAAACGGATTGGCATATTGCCGTTTTGAGTCTTATTTTTTGCGTCGATCAAATAATAGTTCAATTTTTTTCCATGTCCATCACTGCAGACCGCATAGTGAATCAGGTGCGTAAATTTTATAGGCTTTGAAAGTATATATATATATATATATATTATTATTTATTTATAGAATCGAAATATTTATGTGAGCTTAATGGAACTGTCGCAGAAAAAGTTCGATTTGAGGAGTGAAGTAATTGGAGATGAGTTCGGTTTTATTATCATTTATTTTACCTTCGTATTTATGAATATATATAGATAACTTTTTTTGCGGATCAAGTATTGCATATGAATCCTCATATCGAAGCAGTCGGGTTTATCAAGATTGGAAGAAGTATTTTACCCTCTGTAAGAATAACACACAACATTAACTAAATATTTAAAAAATACATGCATGTATACATTTTTTTTTTAACAGTCGATTGGAGTTATTTTGACCTACTTCTTCATTCTGCTCCAATTTTATTTGGCCGAAACTAAAAAATGTTGAAGCTGAAACAAATTTATATTTCGAAATACTGTTTCTTTTTAAAAGATACATTTAAAATTGTCTCCACCATTCTCTTAAATGATGCTAATCATTTTTAAGAGAGTTCTAAAAAATCAATAAAGCTCTGATCGATAAATGAAATACATTGAACCATACCGATCGATGCCTACCATATTATTTCACTTTCTTTTTATCATTCATCATCTATTCAAGTATCGAAAGTTACACCTTAGTGTACAAAAACCATAAAAATAATGGTATTGCAGGTACAAATACGAAAACGAATTATATAATTGGGGTGGATTTTTCTTGCTATTTGTCGATGATGGAATATTAAATGCCTACGATCCGCGGCAGTTAAAACTTTAGACTTTGGTACCTAGTCAGCTTACAAATCGTCGTCAATAATAAGGATGAAGAACCAAGTTAAACACTTTTTTCCAACAGAAAATAATTGGGTTGGCGAAAAACAGCCCGTTGATAGTAGTCTTAAAAAAACTACAAATCATCACAATAAAAACAGTTTTGAAAAACCAACTCATCGTCTATTGGGATATTTTATGAAAGTTTGGCTACCAATTATTGGGATTCATTTAAACCCAAGCCAAAACGTAAGTTATTACGTTAAAAATATGTATACTGTAAAATTAAACTTTTTTTTTTCCCCAATTTTCTTGATACTCTTATAGATTTTTGTAAAATGGTTTCAAAAAGCTCACAGCTTATTAGCATTCCATTATACTCTGATCACCTACATGTTCTTATTTATTACCGTTTTCAAAGACCAACAGAAAGTAGCAGCAAGTTTTTCTACTGATAATGGAAATAAGACCAGCACTAATACATTCATCTTGAATATTCTGGTGGATTACGGGAGCTCTACCATCAGGGCTATAGGAATTCACGCCGTTATTGCATTTCGAATGAATAAATTATTTGGGAAACTAATCAACTCGCTGGATCAGACAGAACATTTTCTTTTGAAAATGAGAACTCAACAAGAAAATCATCGATACTACGCCAAATATCAAACACTTTCTTCAACTGGGATAGCCTACATTTTAGCTGCAGTAATATGACATTCATTTACCATAAAAATGCAAGAAGACTCTAGATTTTCAGATTAACACTGTTTTACATTTTGCATATTTGTATTTTATAGGTAGCTATTATATCAATGGCTTGTGTAATGGAAATGCGCAGCCAGAATGAACCATTGTTCCGAACTTTTCTTGAGCTAAATGGACTCGTTTTATACGTCTACCTAATGTCCGCTGTAATACTTTTCTGTCTCTTATGTTCAATTGTATCGGACCAGCTTCGAACAATTACCAAACTTGTCCGAAAATTCCCCATCGATGGCATGAATCATCTGAACGAACTGCAGAACGAACACGCTCAGATATCTTCTTCAATTGATCTAATTAATCGTTCATTTGGTGTTATCTTATTCTTGGAAATTTCCTTCATCTTCATAGGTGTTACCGTCATTTCAAGTTACGTGATGGTTGCTTATCTTTCGGGTCGTGGATGGACCATATACTTTGCAATATTCTCTCTCATAAGTATCCATTTTGCAGATCTGATTATTATCTGTTGCAGCGCTGACAAATTGAAAAATCAGGTAAATAAGTAGCAATCTACGAAATTTAAACGAACATGATTTTAAAATTTCCTTCGAAAATTATGTTAAGTCACGGAAACTAGGGTTGCTACTTTTCAAAACTCGCAAACAAAATCAAGTTTTACAATATCAAGTAAGTTGGCATTATGACAGTACTGGTATATAGTTAACGCCATTATTGCGGATCCAACTGATTTTTAAAAATTGTACTTTAATATAGATCACGTCATTTGCTGGGCAAGTGTCCAAACTAGATCCTCATATAACTGCAAATGGGTTTTTCAACATTGGAAAAGAAATCATCCCAACGGTAGATTAAAAAATGAAGTGTTATTTAATATAAAGTTATGAACATGTTACAGCTCTATATGTTGGTTTATAGTTCATTGGAACAACATTGACGTATTTCTTCATCACTTACCAATTCCATTTGAACGAAGGAAAAATTATACCGTAGCACCACTCAAAAATGAAAATTTATGGAAATACAATTTGATTATTTTATTTTCTATCATCTTAATTGTAAATATGATAGGATATTTTATATCTAGAAATATTTCGCCAAAGAATAAATTAGAAGCCCGTTTTCTTGCATGAGACTCTTCATAAAGCCAAGCGCGCTGTTAACGATTATCCTAAAATTTTAGACGTTAGTCTGGATAAATTCAATTAAATAAGTCTAATATATCCTATTACTCTATATGTGCTGTCGCCAGTCTCGGCTCGAGTGTTAGATATCACATCGTAAGATCTTTTGAAAACAATGGGAATTTCTTTTCCACTAAGAAACGTCGCTTCTGGTTGGTTAAACACCCGAAACTGGACGCTATTTCCCAATGATGACGCCACGTAGAACCAAAGCGCCGCGGCCATTTTTGAGTTGAGAGCGACGTATTCTGCTCAGTGGCTCTGCGACTCTCGAAGGAGAAAGATGTGTTTTCAATCTAGAGGCTCCATATTGCTTGCAATATGTAGTTATTAGAAAGAAGAACATCTTTCTTGATCTTTCAAATCATCGAGCCGCTCACTTACAAAACTATTTAAGGGTATTGTTAGTATTTTCCCCTTTAAGCCTTAAATTTGGCTGTTCCTGCATGCTGTCTTAGTTCCAAGAATTTATTACTGTAACTCATCTTCTTCGTTAAAACGAAGAGATCGTTGAAGAGGTTCCCTTTTTTTAAACAGGTCATTTTAAGTTTTCAAATGACAATTATTATAGCCAATTTTTTTGAAGGGATTCTCCCTATAATCGGTTTCGTCGCTGCGACCAACAATGTCGCCACAACTGGAAAACCAGAAAGTAAAACGGCTTGTCTCTTTTTTGCTCGAATTCTTTATCCAACATTTTACGGTGAAATGATTGTATGTGAAATGGATGCTTGCGCATATTTCGGCACATTGTGTTGTCTTTGATATATTTAAATATAATCGGGTATACCGTATTTAGCTGGTTTATTCACGGAGTTAAATTGGGGCGATCCGTCAAACTTAAGGGGGGGGGACGTTTGCAAGGAATCATTTCTATAGAAAGAAATTTAATGATGATTCCTGTTTTAGTTCCAAGAATTTATATTTTATTACTGTAACTCATTTTCTTCGTCAAAACGAAGAGATCGTTGAAGAGATTCCTTTTTTTTTAAAGAGGAAAATAGTACGCGTTGACAACTGCAGGTCGTCCGTGAGAGATCCAGTCCGTCTTGTTCACGGGCTCTCGGATTTCCTTGAAAGAGTGGCTCGTTTCAAAGATTCTCATTCTGTTAAGAGCGTTGTTGAGATACTCAATTTCATCCACACTTTTCCACAGTTAACTGCAGAGAAACACCTTTCTTTTCCATTGAAGTTATATCGAGCCACTCACTTTATTATTTAAAAACCTATATTGCTATAGTATCTTTTGTCCTTAATTTTTTTTGTTCAATTTGAACGGGCGATGAGCCTTGAAAATTCGTTTTTGGCGGAGTGTAATAGAAAAGACCATTCGAAAGTCTTCGAATCGAGAACATAGTTGATGATTTTTACAACAGTAGGGTTCTCCCTATAATCGGCCAACAATGTAGCCACAGCTTGATATCCAGAAAGTAAAACGGCTTGTCATTTTGTTGCTTGAACTTTTGATCCAGCATTTTACTGTTAAGTTCATTAATTTTATAATTATTTTGCAGTTTGGGTCCAAAAGGGTGGGTATTTCATGGGTACATGGCGGGTTGACTGTTTAGTATAGAGATTTTCTTATGTGGTACAATCTTTCACGGTAGCCACCAAATTATTAAGTACGCCGCGCGTAGCCCCATAAGAGCGCGTGTAAAAGCGCCCTCCGAATTTCGGCTCGGAAAAATCTAATTTTTGAGCTGGAATTTTTTGTGATTTTTCCCGTGATGGCAGAAAGCTAATCTATCTGCTAATTTAATAGGTCTTCTTATTAAGTACGGCCCTTTTTTCCCGTGTATTCTTATGGCAACCGTCCCCCACGAAAAAAATCATAACTTTTGAACGGATGCTCACTTGATAATCCGACTAGTGACATCGTGTGCGGATTTGATTACTCTACAAATGTAATTGAAAAAAATTACAAAAAATTAGCTCCGTCGGGAAAAATAAGGGGCGATCCGTCAAACTTAAGCCGTGGGGGGATCCTGCTGTCTTAGTTCCAAGAATTTATATTTTTTACTGTAACTCATTTTCTTCGTCAAAACGAAGAGATCGTTGAAGAGATTCCTTTTTTTAAAGAGGAAAATAGTACGCGTTGACAACTGCAGGTCGTCCGTGAGAGATCCAGTCCGTCTTGTTCACGGGCTCTCGGAGTTTCTTGAAAGAATGGCTCGTTTCAACGATTGTCATTCTGTTAAGAGCGTTGTTGAGATACTCAATTTCATCCACACTATTCCACAGTTAACTGCAGAGAAACATCTTTCTTTTCCTTTGAAATTATATCGAGCCACTCACTTTACATTATATTTAAGAACCTGTATTGCTATAGTATCTTCATTCTAAATTTGAGTTCGGTTTCCGTGAAGTAATAAAGGGTTCCTCGAAGGAGAAAGATGTGTTTTCAATCTAGAGGCTCCATATTGCCTGCAAAGTGCAATATGTGATTTTTAGAAAGAGAAACATCTTTCTTTTACTTTTAAATTATATCGAGCCACTCACTTTACATTATTTAAGAACCTAGGTTGCTAGAGTAGTATCTTCGACCCTCGGAAATCGGTCTGAGCACCGCGACCAATAATATATCCACAACTTGATATCCTGAAAATAAAACGGCTTGTCGTTTTGTTACTTGCATTTTTGATCCAACATTTTTTGTGAAGTAGTGTCCGAATAGGAAGTTTTGATTATTGAAAGTAGGTTGACTTTTGTCTTCTTTTTACGTTCGCTTAGAGATCGAACAATTATTTGTCATTTTCAGTTTGTCGGGATAGGCAATGTGAGTGGTCATACCGGCCGCCTTCTCCTTTGTCCGTTCACGGGTGCCATCGTCCATCCAGTCCAGCTCGTTAATGATTCCATGAATAATAAGACAGCCTGGGTGTCTTTGACCTTTTCATTGACGGACTGGCGTGCTTCTTCCTTAATGTACTCGTGGGCATACAAAGCACCCACAGCCAAGGGGTTTTCCACAGGTTCAGTCCGTGAGGCGGGAAAAGAGGAGAAAGAAGGGGGGGGGGGGATGTAGTCTGGAATAAAGTCGGGAACCCTTCGCCCACAGCATTACCGAAACTAATATTGTTTGCTGAGGCGAAAATCAAAACAGAAAAAAAGCTATAGATTCAAGGTATAGACATAACAGTGGAACACATGCAATAGACGCCAAAATTTTGCCGTAAAGTCTTAATTTGGGCTAACTTAATTTTAAATTAAGTGAAAATTGAGAGTAAAAAAAACTTTTGATTTCCAGTGATTACATGGTTAAGTTAATAATTATTTTAAATATTTAATGTATTGAATCGATTTTTTTTCTCGACTACTTCTTTTCGAATCGAGAGCCAATTATATATAAAAAAATTAATATAAAATGTGTTGGTTAGAAAAGTCGGAGAGGTCGCTAAGGCTGCAAAGGTCTCCATTCGGTTGGTGCTTATAAATCAAAATGTGACGGCTTATTTGTGTAGGGTTATTCACTTATTCAGAATATAAGAAAGGGTTCTTATAATAACGATAGATTTTTTTTTTTTTTTAGTCTGATGATTTAGTCTTATTCGACACCAAAGAAATACTGGATTCTTAAAACAGGAATATCTTAAAACAGGAATATCGAAATTTGGAAAAAGAATTATCATAAAATATCCGAACGGGCAGAATTGGTTGAGGCTATAGATTATAGGCTATAAATAATATGCAGCATTTCTACCTTATTTTTTCTACTTTTTTCATTTCCATTTTTGGGGGTATTGTTATTTGACCTCTAGATTGATATAGATGGGAACCGCCTATTGTTTACTTTTATCGCCTTTCATTTATTTAGCTTAGAGTTGTCATACTATGAAACATTAATTCAATTTAGTTAAAGGCATATATATTGAAATCCCAGGTTGAATAATAAACTCATAAATAACCCATCCACCAGATAATAGAGGAAGAGGGACCATGAATATACAGGTCTTTATCATATCATTATACAATCAAACTCATCGTATGGATCACACATACTGTTTTCATGAACTCATCAGCAGTTTACGTGTTCCATTTCCAGTTCTGGCCTGCCAAGGTGGCGTTGCAATCTCTAACATGAATTTCAACTCCGTTCCAATTGTAGTTCCCTAACGCTGAGAGGCACCTTCCGTGATCATTCTTGATCAAGTAGAATCCAGGACGGGTTGGTGAATCAATGAAGTAGTATCTTTGACCTTCCTGATCGAAAGGATCCCATTGAATGAGAATTCCATTAAAAGGAGAGTCATAAATCGACGCGGCGCATTTTCCATGCCCGTTACATAAGTGTCTATCTGCGCTACCCAAAGAGGCCTGGTTCCAACTCCATATCTGCCCTTTTTGATTCGGATAACAGTCCCATTGGAGAAGAAAACTACCGCTCATGTTGTAATTACCGTCAACAGCGGCACATTTCCCTAGAGCATTGAGTAAATTAACCATACGGGGACTAGGAGGAGTCGTTACACCCAATCCTGTTTATATAAACAACAATAAATTGGCACACAATTTTTTTTGGTATTTCTATGTTTAGGCCTACTTTAGATATGAAATTTTAATATTTATTTACCATCACAGAAGGTTTTTCCACAAACGATACTCATATAGACAGGATCGGATTTGCAAGCTCCTCTTTCCGCTTCCTTTTCGCAATTTGGATGGGAGTGATGCAAATCATTGACAGTCAGATTTGCAGTGGCTTCACCGTTGAAATAAAACAAATAAATAATGGTCAAATGTTGAAATGTGAAAACAATTTGCATTTGTATATGATGGGTGATAATTACCATTAGATGTCAAAAGAGCGTCAGCTGCAAGGCACTTATACATTTGGTTGATTCGATTAACACTTCTCTAAATCATTTAAGTAGACAAAAATAAGTAGGATGCGAAAGTGATGCTAAGTTTTATAGACTAAGAGTTTAAACCAAAGTTCAGCATTTACCAAAACACTGCACGAGTCCCTTTTAGCAATCGATGCCCATGTTTGATTGTCAAATGCGTATAAATACTTTTTTAGGATTGACAAATCTATCATGAATACATATAAATACATTAAAAACAAAAACAAAATTAACTTGATTCTAAATCAAACAAATATCTAATGTATGTATATATTTTCGTCTGGTACCTTTTTCGCAAGCAGAAATGTTGAAAACAGAAGATATTTCTTTTTTTCTTAAAAATATGTTTTCTTCGTATTTTGGTTGGTATGCTCCTATAAGAATAAATTATATTAGGAAGATTCTTAAATGAATAGAACTGTTTTTATAACAGAATTTAAGTTGTAATAGACTATTGATGTGAAGACAAATATAAAGAAAGAAAATTATTTGATCAATTACCAATGTTCAGAATTTTTCTCCCCCCATTAATGCTGTGTATCAATGATGATGAATTAGCTTTGCTGGAACCTAGTATTTTAAACAATTCTCGAATAATGTCCAGTTTGTTAGAACATTCCAAGTGACGCCAGAGGGAGAAAATATGCCTTCCCTTTTTATTCCCCACTGTACTGGTCCCATTATTCCATTCATTACCAGACCAGCAGGTTCTGTAAATAAATCCATAACCATTATATTTCAATTTATAATTCGCAATATTATGCGTTGTTATAAATGCAAACCCTTTCTCTTGATTAGGATGCTTGTATTCTACAAAGACGACATAGTCAGGTTCATTGGTGTGTGGTACAAATGTGATGCAGGTGGCCTTCATGATGTCAAGTAAAGCCTCCTTAATGGAATTTAATTCATTCCCAACTATATTTTGATTGTAATAGTAAAAACATATTTTTGAAATATATAGATGCATATATAGATGCAGAAATGTAGCATAATAGGCCTACAAGTTTTAATATTATACGACCAATACGTTTATTATAGGTTAGAAAAAATTGAATTATAAGTAATTAAAAATGGATAACTTTTTACCAAATTCTTGTGATATTTCGTAAGCGATTTTCCCCTCTTGCCAAAGTCCTATGACATCTGTTGAATTCTCCTTTTCTTGTTTGCTACATGCAACAACAACCAGCGTGGCAACAGCAGAAATTAAAGTGCAAGCAGTAATCTTCATTATTGAAGTCTAATTGAGATATTCGGTTTTGAAAATAGGGAAATTTCGGTTTTTTCTTACAATATTTCAATATTTTCCAAAAATTTTTAGAATTAATTACGTACCATCTATAAGAATTTGAGCTACTTGTGACTATTTCGCAGATTCGTTGGGTTGTACACGTCGAAAGAGAATAAATTTTCAAAAGAGCTTTGGGATGATATTTCATTACATGATACTGAAGATCTATTGATATTGTGGCAAAAACGTGGCAGAAACTAGAGAATCCAAATCATGTATGTCTATTTTTTGAATAATCATAGTAATGCTATACTTTTTCATTTGTGTATTGAATGTGGATATATATATATATATATATATAGCCCATTACTTATTTATGTTCAAAGGAAATGTTCAAAATTCAAATGCTTATATAAATGTGAGCATATAAAAGTTATCGTCACGTTGAAAATATTAAAATAAAACATGAAATCATGCAAACTAAATTTAGAAAAGAAGGTGACAGAAACATGTGATTGATAAGTCACGTGGTTTTATAAATATTCGACTTCCGTTCTAAACAGAAATCAATTAATAGAACGGAAATTGTGGTTCATTGTATATATTCACAGTATTGTCCTTCATGTCGCACCCCCGCCATGTATTCCAACATACACTTTTTTATTTCCAGTTTTTAATTTTATTTTTATAAATGCAAAAATATATTGGTTAAGTAATGCTTATACAAACATGTGAAAATTATTTTTAAAAAACAGTTTTTAGCGTTCCTCGTGATGTTAATTTCAGGGATGTTTCACGATACTTAGGAATTATTGATGATATTTTACCTTTCATGTTCAAATATAAAAACCAAATCATAAAATCATACAGAATGAACTGGGAAAAGAATATGTGACAGCAACATGTGATTGCGAATTCACGTGAGTGTATAAATAATCAAATGCTGCTTCGAGTGCATAAAAACTCATTTTTTTAATTAAATAGGAAATTGTGGTTCATTGAATTTATTCACAGTATCACTCAACGTGTCTTACCCACGTAATTTATTCCAACATATACATTTTATTTCTTTCAAATTTTAGTCCATGTTAAGTGGCTGTCGAACCAGTAGCACAAAAAAATTAGATCGCATCGATTCCAGTTTTAAGAATGAAAGAAATCCTTCTGCTAATTTCATTTCTCCTACTCTTCTCCTCATACATAGAGAATTCAAATGCAATAACTATAGAACACGAGCTGACCGATGGTACTATTTGAAAACTTCTTAACAGTTGATATTTTTTGTTTTAAAAACTGAAAATGCATTTTGTATAATAGAGTTGCAATTCATTCGACAAGAAATGGGATGGCTAAAAGATGAAAACCGCAAACAAAACGTTGAAATGACTAAGATGATGGAAACGATTGCATCGCAGAACATTACTTTATCTCAACATGAAATAATGATCAAAGAGCTTGCTAATCAGCAGAAATTGTCGTCTCGACGGCAGGGAAATAAGCGGCCTGCTCGACTTCTTCCACCACACATTCTTCGTGGAAGTAAAAATATGACAACCAAGCAGACTGATCAACGCAAATTCTATGGCCCACCATCCAATTGTTCTGATCTATCCCAATTGGGCTACACTTTGAATGGTTATTATCTTGTTAATACTGATGTCCTTCAATCGAAACAGTTAGTGACAGTCTATTGCGCGTTTAAACAACCCGAAGGAACTCTTTTCAATCCATCTGGTGAAGAGAAAAGAATTGGCCATTTAAAGTTTATTAATGACAACGATAGCACTAACAAGGCTGGTGGAGTCCACTTTGAAGTAGCAAGTAGTTCCCAAATCTTTGGCACGGCTTTGAAAAGAATCCCATTCGATAAAGTAGCTTTGAATGAAGGAGGAGCTTTTAATTTGAATGCAAGAATGTTTACGGCCCCTAAATATGGCGTTTACCGATTCTTCTTCAAGGGTAAGATACTGTTCCCCTCTGCTGATCAAAGAAAATTCACTGTTGACGTTCAACTCCACGTGAACGATTTCATTCGTCAAATTATGCCCAATTATTTCGATGGTAATGGGGGTGTGATGTTTGAGAAATTGTTGAAACTTCACAAAGGAGACGAAGTCATCGTTGGGTTTTATCTTTTGATGAATAGTAGCGAAGATATGATGCCGAGTATGACTCAGAATTCCTGTTTCATTGGTTCTCTTTTGGAAGAGTTGAAATTTTAATTGAATAATTCCCAAGAATTATTTCAATCACCGAACTTTTTTGGCTTTGTTTTTTCTTTAATGTTTGTTTTGCCCTATCATGTCTTATTTTCATATTAGAATTGTATGGTTCTTTGGTGTCCCTGAAATTCGAAATAGAATGAAATATTAATACACATAAGCAGTATATTCATGTTATCATCTGATCAACTTGCTGCATAATACATACCACTTACATAAGGGCCGAACTGTCCATCAAAAGCTATACCACAGTTAAATTTTACATAATTTTTTTAGTGCATTCAATTCCAATTTGTTATTTTACACTTAACACATTTTAGCAGTATACCTAGACGAGTTTTTTAGCAGCAGTGGGGACTAAATAGGGACATGCGACGCCATTAGCTGGTTCCTGTGCGTGATAAAGGTTAGCCGGTCCATTGGCCGATCAAGAAGATCCGCTTAATGGTAACGCCGTAGATGATCATTCTATGCATTCGTCAGTCTAGCCCAAAATTATATAATGAAATTCGTCAGTACAGCTTCAAACCCTTGAAAAACTTTAATATAAAAAAAGAGTAACCTACGTGAATCACACTCTCTCTGGATCAGAACATGACCATGCAACTCAATAAACGAAAATGAAGCACAGCATTTCCCCGGTGTATACTAATAAGATAACCGAGAAGAGGGTCAAGTATCATTCCAATTTTTAATGTTGACCACTAATGTTTAAGAAGGCATACCTAATGTTCAACAGAGAAACAATCAAATACTGAAACACATCTACCACGGTTCTACCCATTTGTAGTAATATCGTTTGCTACTGTAGAATATTTAATTTCCACAAATAAGAAGATTGTAGTTCTGAATACTGTTCCCTTTAGTCTGCAGAAATATATACCTATAATTTGCTGTTTGTGTAATTATATTGACTTTGATATAGCAGGTCATTAGAGCGTATCTTATAGTTTTTCTCATGGGTATACATCGACTTTCACTAAATTACAGCCAGCATCTCGTATGTTGAATTAACTGTAACCCTAAAATCGCAGATTTATATGGGATTTAATATGAAGAAATCGATGCATGTTGTATTATGAAATCGATTTGTGATATATAAGGAGTATCAAAATGATATACTATGTTGTTGGCATAAACTTGGCGCCGTAAATAAGCACCAAACCCCCAACATATCACATTTCAAATTTCAGGGAATATACGCGGACCAATAAGTGAGCGAGACGAACTGTTGGCTTTCTTCGTGGAAGTAAAAATATGACAACCAAGCAGACTGATCAACGCAAATTCTATGGCCCACCATCCAATTGTTTTGATCTATCCCAATTGGGCTACACTTTGAATGGTTATTATCTTGTTAATACTGATGTCCTTCAATCGAAACAGTTAGTGACAGTCTATTGCGCGTTTAAACAACCCGAAGGAACTCTTTTCAATCCATCTGGTGAAGAGAAAAGAATTGGCCATTTAAAGTTTATTAATGACAACGATAGCACTAACAAGGCTGGTGGAGTCCACTTTGAAGTAGCAAGTAGTTCCCAAATCTCTGGCAGGGCTTTGAAAATAATCCCATTCGATAAAGTAGCTTTGAATGAAGGAGGTGCTTTTAACTTGAATGCAAAAATGTTTACGGCCCCTAAATATGGCGTCTATCGGTTCTTCTTTAAGGGTAGGATACTGTTACCCTCGTCTGCTGCCCAGAATCAAAGAAAAATCTATGTTGACGTCCCACTCCGCGTGAATGATTTCATTCGTCAAATTATGCCCAATTATTACGATGGTGATGCAGGTGTGATGTTTGAGAAATTGTTAAAACTTCACAAAGGAGATCAAGTCACCGTTGCAGTCGCTCTTCTGACGAATACCGGTAGTAATGATGATATGCCGAGTATGACTCATAATTCCTATTTCATTGGTTCTCTTTTGGAGGAGTTGCGATTGTAGTTGAGGAGGAATTCCCCCGAATTATTTTAATCACAGAACTATTTTGACTTTGGTAGGTATTATATCCCACCCCTAATTATACATATCTCTATTAATTAAAATTGTATGGTTCATTGGGGTCTCGGAATTCAAAATAGCATCTACAACTATGGGGTGCCAGCGAGCATTTTTTTTACATTTTGATTGGTTCAGCAAACATTTCGCTGGCACCCCAGATACAATATAAACCCCAATACATAGCAACATCAAACAATCGTTTTTGAAATTTTTAAAAAATAATGATTACCGATATCAAAGAATTGAAACCATTATTTAAACAAATGGAAATACAAACAGAACAACACTGCAAAAAAACATCGACATTCTTTAATTCCAAAACAATTAAAAAAATCATACTACTAGATCATATTCGATACAAGGACGAAATGCAAAACATGCATTAACGCTACAAAACGAAATAAAAAAAGATCCATCATAGAAATAAATATAGTAGTATATTCTGCTGCTGGTACGCACCTGGAGATATGGAGTTTATATAATTTTACTTTGACCAATAAAAATGAAATTGTTCGACAGAAAAAAAATACGTTTACTATTACATTAGTGTAATAAGTTTTTTTTTTCAAAACATGCAATGCATTCTTCGCATGCATATGTAAGTATGCATATTACGTATGCTTTGCTCATATGCTGACTATGATAGATGAAAGAAAGCTAAATAAATGACATTTCGTAATACTTTCCTCAAGTTTCTGTTAAAAAACGAGTACTTGTAGTTGTATCATAATACGGTTTTATGATACATAAATAATTCAATTTCAGTACAATTTATCTTTGATTGTTTAGCCAATAGTATGTTTTTTTTATAAGTAGTTTTATATTTAAAATCTTCACTAAGCCTAATCAACAACTAAAATTTGCACCAAATGAATATATGACCGAATTCCTGGGCTCAGAAACTCTATAAATGCGATATGGCACTGTTAGCTCTGGGCTTTTTAGGACCAGAGAAATCCATCATCCAGCAGCTCGAATTGGTCCAGGATCTCAGGAGCAACATTGAGACCCTGAAAGGGTTCTATTAAACGAGCGTTTCGAAGGTCTTTTTGGTTGTCCAGCTTTGATTTGATATATTAACGCTTTCTATCTTTGGGTTGGTGATTAGTATTAATTAAATTTGCGAATTTGCAAAATAAATGAATTTAAAATTATATTGTAAAATATAAATTACATTTTTTCATCTACGTTTTTCTGAATGATTGTCTCTTTCTGTGAGAACCTAGTTGACGGCTTGATCATCAAAATTTAAATTCTAAGAAAATAAAAAAAAAGTGACTGCGCTTTTGTATTTAGTTTTAATAGTAAAACATGCATTGTATTGTTATCTTTGACTAAAATAATTGAGACTTCTAGGTAGTCTCCTGGTAGTAAATGTAAAATTAATACAAAATGACCAACATAGTTATAGTGTTCATGGTTGAGCGCCGTCGGGAACTGCCTCCTAGGTACCCATGCTCTTTTTTTGGTCCGTGGACCGAGTCGGAAGTTTACTTTCCTCTTCACCACCGCAATATTTGGGTGAGATCTTCCCGCTATCCACTTTTAAAACCAGCATTCCATCCACCAACGGACGGTTGTCGGATGGTATGCCTCAACTGAGGAGCTAAGCCACCCGAACATGCCTTATAGTTAACAGTTAATACCGAATTTTTCGCCAACGAGGATCATCCTGGCACTAAGCCCACCAAAGGTAAACCTTTTTTGCGACCCGTTAAGGACGTTGGTGAGGATGCCAGGACTACTAAGCTCGTTGGTCGATCCAAGATTGTCTCGATATTTTAACTGTTAATTTAGACCGTACGCTATCTATGAGTAGCAGGTTTTAGTAATAGTAAGATTCATGTGCTTTTAAAATTTTCATATAATTCATGTTCATTGATTTTAAAAGAATTTCATTGTTTTTTAAAAAGAATTTTCATACAAGATTTACAAATCACAACAAACGGTTCTCTTCCTCATCGATCTCTATCGACTTATGGTCATTTCTCGTCTGCGTCGGACGCAAGTTTGTGAATTTTCGTCAATCGCGGACAATCCACCTGCAGAAGACTGGTTCATCGATCTCGTCAGCTTCCGGATACTTTCCGACATCGAGAGGTTTATCAAGTCTATTTCTGTCATCCATTTAATTGTGACCAGAGACGTGCCCATCCAGACTGGCAAGATTTGTTTTCCTATGAAGGAACTTACGTCAAAGGTAACTACAGCAATCCCAGCAAAATCTCCACGTTCTTTCTCGCAGAACCGAATTGTTTCATATTGACTTTCGCAAACTTTATTCAATACCACTCCGAGGCATCTGGTGTCAGCCCAGTACGGCAAGTTACTGACCTTCAGGTATCCCTTCGAAGATATCCTAGTGCCATTCGTGATGTAGAAAGGCACGTGCGGACCGATTGATTCTTTAATCATTAGGCGTGAGTAGTAACGAGGAATAATTTCTTCGATTTTACTTTCTTCTAGGAGCGTTTAAACCTTCTCGGTCATTGGACTCTTCAATCGACGGATTCACTGTATCATCCTTGTGACATCTGGGTTTGTTAGGTGACGCTATCGTCACATCCACCTGTACCTCTTTGTCGACGTTTGCTTCGATCAACGGAATAGTTTCTTTATCATCATCATCTTATTCGCCGATTTTGGTTCCTTCGGTCATATCCTCGTCATCTGCGTCTTTCTGAACGCGGATGTATCGCCCGTGGAAGATGAAACCATCAAGGATCTGCTCCGCTTCCAAAGCTTCGTCGGAAGAATCGAAAGAAATCATCGCACTGCAATTGAGACCATCCTTCTCATCGGTTCGGTTGAATTGTGTGTTGTAACTTATCTAGAAAGTATTGTCGCTTCGTCGTTCGTGAAATTATTCGTGAAATTGGTGGAACACAGCCATCTATCAACTGATTACGTTTATTGTGAATCGAACGCAATCATCCAGTATTGTTGGTAAAAATGATACCTGACTGTCGGTAGCTTCAACAATGTTGTAACGATCTGCAAATTTAAGGGCGTTTTTTTCATACAGAACATCAAAGGACAAAGCCAGACTTTCTTGAAACCTCATCTACTGCTAGCAACAAAGTGGGTATACGAATGAGGGCACCATTCCTCAGCATATATATTACAATCAGGCCAATCATCGGGAACTACTACGTAATCATAAAGCAAAAAAGAGAAAAAAGTCTAAAAGACTAGCACAGTATTATAGAAAAACTGAGATTGTCAGAATCAAATGCTTATTATGTCATACAAACATTTATTTCACAACTAATTTATTCAACTTGTTGGGACTTGGGTGTTCTTTGGGTTGAGATTGACTTGGGTGTGTTGTGTTGAACTACTTTACTGATCATCAACATCCAATTATATCAAATCTCCGAGCAGCAGGCCGGCAGGTTAAATTGTATTTTTAAAATTTTACTGTATACTAGGAAAAACCACAGCCTAATATTGAACAGCTATAGCAGTATTGTTATCCAAAGGAAATAGAAAAATAGAAATAAGTTGGTGGACCAGAGTTGTTGACATCTTCACAGCATCTTCCTGGGTTATACACAACGTGCGCGCCACGCATTGTGTATAAAAGTCCGCACAGCTTCCAATTGAAAAGTTGTAGCGCTTGGTAAGCCTTTGAACGAAGACACGTCTTTAGTAAGCTGAATCCTTGGGTTCATAATAAATCGGTAAGTACTGTTTTGAAAACAATGTTTTCTTTTTTTGTTAGAAAACAGTGTTTCCTAACCAAAACAAATTCGTTCTTTCTGTCCTAACGATGTTAAAAAATTAGAATTAATAGATAGAAATCTTAATATCTCTTTATTTCTTGCTAGTCCTTGGTAGGTCCCTTCACGTCTTACATCTCCAACGATGACTCCAAAACGAGTCACATTTCTTGCTCTGTTTTTAAAAAAAACACAGCGCTAGAACTGTGATTCTTTTTGGAATGTCTCAATGTCATCACCAAAAAACCCATCCATCCCATGACAAAACGCTCATCCTACTTTGATACCAACTGCACGGATCTCTACGGCAAAAGCATTTTCGCCCGTCTAGATAGAGTTTGCCAGGACTGTTATTCCCTGTATCGGGAGCCGGAAGTCCACACATTCAGCAGAGCTGCTAAGTGTGTGGACTTCTGGCTCCCGACGCATTTTCTGTCGACTCTCCGGGCGTATTTTTGAGCACCCTGCGCTGGAGTTATACCGTTATTCAAACAGAACACGTATGTACATTAGTTCTTGTATACTTGTATAGTATTGTAAAAAAAATTGTTTTATCATTAATTACTTGATTACTTCAAGAAGAATTTAGCTTCCCTGTTGATCATAAAAGAAATTTAAAGAATGATGGAGGATTTCCTTCGTTTCTGGAATGTAAAACTTTTATGTTCTCTTTTTCTTAAATTTTATG
This sequence comes from Chydorus sphaericus, assembly GCA_030141595.1. Lineage (NCBI taxonomy): Eukaryota > Metazoa > Arthropoda > Branchiopoda > Diplostraca > Chydoridae > Chydorus > Chydorus sphaericus. The sequence goes on from CM057933.1 coordinate 8,862,713, forward strand.
CATTTCAATAATTCAAATTTAAAATTATTTCAGGTCGCAATATTTCAGCACACCTTTTTTTCAGGGAATGACTCCAAGTTCTACTCCTGGATGACGCGGATCCGATTTATGACGAAATGATAGATTTACTCGGCCGCTGAAGATGATTCTCTTCTGAGACTTATATAACCAATTTTTTTAAAATAATTTTTAGCAAAAATCTTACACTTTTGTACACCACATCTTTGCCACACATTTTATTACAAACTCGTTTATTTTACAATTGAATATCAATCATTGGAATACAATGACCAGTTGCAGCAAGTCAACCTGTGCGAATGCAGTCACTTATTAGTAAAAAGCGCCACCTAGCAATCGATTTAATAGGAGTAGGAAAATTAGGCTTGTACTTTCTCCTTTCATCTCTCTCCCCGGATAGGGAATGCAAACGAATTCTTCCGTAAAGTTAGAATTCAGAAGAAAAAAAGCTCCAGTGTAAACGCACCTTATTTACCACTTGCCGTCTACGTTAAGGGTTATTGGGAGAGATCATCTTTGCCAAGAAAATAAGTTTTTTTTAAATAAAAAGGCATATATAGATACCACATAAAGTTCATGTTTATTTGATACTTCATTTCAATCAGGATCATAGAAGACTAATTATGCGCAACATTTGGGACGATCCATCAAGTACTGGCGTTTAAGGTGTTTGAGGCAGACGACGATACAACAAGGATCAGGATCGCTACTCGATTGGGAGCAAGAAGGGGCTTCTTCACTATGACAATGTTCTAATGACGATGGTGGTTCCGGTACTTCCGGAACGGGATCGTTATTGACTGCCGGCTGACCGCATCGGCAACCGCATCCGCCAGATGGTGCCGGTTTCTTTTCAGTACTTCCGCAACAGCCTCCACCGGAAGAGGGTTTCTTTTCGCCACCTCCGCAGCAGCTTGACTTATTAGCGGAAGCTTCCGGTTCTCTCTTACTCTCTTCAACGACCGGATTGCAAGAGACGCTGCAATCGTTGAGCAGTGGGTCGCAGCGACACGGATTGCAGCGGCAGATATCCGCAGCGGCCGTAACGTCCTTCAAAAGATGATCCGTCATTAATGGATCAGTTTCCGCTTCCGGTGACTTGGCTCTCGTACGGGCTGCTGACACTTCCGGAGAAATACTGTCCGGGAAAATAGTTGGTCCTCCTAAAAAAAAATATGTCGAAAATGTGTTAAGGGATAATTAAAATTGCGTTTAGGGATAGTTAAAATTGTGTTTAGGGATTGACCTAAATTGTGTTTAGGGATTGATCAAAAGTGTATTTAGGGATTGATCTTAAGTGTGTTTAGGGATGTAAGTGTCTACAAGGATTTGTCACCGCAATTTTCTTTGATTGATTAATCGAGAAGAATTAAAAATTACCTTCATCATCCATGCTACTGGAATCGGAGCTGTCCTCGACATTGGAAGACTGTCCGCTTCCGGAGACCTCATCCATAGGAGCAAGAGCCAAACTCCGATCGGTGAGAAGTTGCTGGAGACTCAATCCGCTCCTCTGAGTCATCCTGTTGACACTTTCAGCACTCAGCGGGATCACGGCGAAAGCTTGGACCCCATCATTGGAAGGGACCGTCGTGAGACGGATCTCATCGGGATTGGCGGAGTTGAGGACCTGTTGACCGATACTGCCCGCTCCTTCGTCACCGGAATCTTTCCTTCCGACGTAGATTCCGTGTTTGACCAAGTGAACTTTCCAGGAATTGCGTTTGGCAAAAGTGCGGCTGCAGGATGAATCCAGGCAGGTGTAAGGGCGCTCTCCCGTGTGGGATAGATTATGCGATTTCAAGTGGTGACTATTACGGAAAGATTTCGTGCAACCATCAATTTCACATCTGAAAAATAAATATTAAAATTAATTAAAATTAAAAATCCTTTTCTTTAAATAATTAATTATTTAAAACTGAATAATATCTTCAAAGTCAAACCGATTTAAACTCAAAATTATTAAAATTATTTTATTTTATTAAACTTGGGTAATCAAAAAGTCAAAAAAATTAAAAAAAAAAATTAAGTAAATTTTTCAAAATAATTAAAGTGTGATTATGTGTGAATAATTTAGTTTAAAATTTAAACTAGGAATGACCTAAATGGTTTTTCTCCAGTGTGGATACGTTCGTGCTTTCTGAGGTCACTCAAAGTCGTGAAAAATTTGGCACATCCTTCAACTTCGCATTTAAAAGTGGTCCCATTATGTACTCGTTGGTGAGCTTTAAGTCGATAAAGAGTCGTGAAGTTTTTGTCGCATCCGTTGATATCACATTCGAATGGACGGTCCTTGGTGTGCACCCGGACGTGGATCTTGAGGCTGTGTGAATTCAGGAATGCCTTCCCGCAGCCTTCTTCGCTACACTTGAAAGTGTATTCACCTTTTATAAAAATAAAAATAATTAAATTATATATTCAAAAAAAATTCAAGCAGGTATGTGAAAAAGTATTTCGATATGTTCCAATTGCATAAAAAATTAGCTACTCGAAAATAGCTCTGAAAAAAATAAAACTAATTTTCAAGATTCTTAATTTATAAAGTCGGAAATTAAGGCAAAAAGTAAATAAATAATAATTAATAAATAAGTAAATAAAAAATAAAAGATTTTGTTTAAATATAATTTTTTTTATTTTAATCCTAAATTTAAAATAAATAAATAAAAAAGTAAAATCATTCTACCAAGTTAATTTTTTTTCTTTAAAGAGAAATTTTCAAAAATTTTCAATTATAAATTTGAATGAATTAAGTGTAGAAATCACAAGCTTTCTGGAGGAATTCCAAAAAATATATATGAATTCAAAATAAAATCATTTCACACCTGTGTGACTCTTGGTGTGGGCTTTCAAGTTGCCAGCAGAACTGTAAGTCCTCGAGCAGCCCTGATACTTGCACCGAAACCTCTTCTTGGTTTTCTCATCAGTCTCAGAGTTGACCGATTCAATGGTGAGAGTCACATGGCTCGGGAGTGAAGGCATCATGCCAGACGAACCTGGATTGATCTGCATGCAGATCTCATTGGCAGAAATGGTGTGCTGAATGTACCTAAATTTAAAATAAGTAATTAAAACTCACTTATCAGTGTTTCAAGTACAATTTCGTCTAACCCTGAATTCTCATTATCCATGACTGTAGGCGTAGTGAGGCTCCTCTGCTGAAGGTTGGCCCCGTTCTGCTCATCGCCAGTGGAGTTGACGGTATTGTTGAGCTCAAACACACTGTTCAGGTCAATACTGACATCCAAGTAGTCCTGCATGCTCGGAATCTTGCTGTTATCCGGCAAAAGTAAATTGGACAGGCTCGTATTGGAATCGTTATTGTGGAATGTGAACATGCTTCGTGACAGACTACTCGTGTCGTCCTCCATCTCCATTTCTATCTTTATTTGTTCTGTTGGTTAGTTATTGTTCTGCGATTATTGAAATACACTATTAGATAATGTACTTGGGAATTTCTCTGCATTTGAAATTCTTACCGAAAGTGAAATTTATTGAAAAGTTCTAGTACGTCTCTCTTTGGTCATAATGGCTGGCAATCATATCAAACGCCAGCGCCACCTATGAGTAAATATTACAACTCTTTACCCCAAACGTGTGCGAAAAATATAAAGCACAAGCAGTAAAAAAATGGTGGCGAAAGTATACGTTCAAACTTGCGGCCCTTCTCCTTCTTGGTTAGAAATCGACAGAAATGCTTACTTATCCTACGATCAAATTACCACCGAGTTGAAGAAGAGTCAAGGCATCGATAAAAATTTTAATGTCCCTTTCAAACTGTTCAACGGCCGCCAAGAAATCTGCCCGGGAACCGTCACTCCATGGCCTCTGGAAGATGCTTTCATCAATGTTACCCTTTCACTGTGTGGAGGGAAAGGAGGATTTGGCTCCATGCTGAGGTACACTGTAATCATTTCTTTATTATTTAATTATAATGATTATCATTATTTTGTTTTCAGAGCCATAGGTGCCCAGATTGAGAAAACCACTAATCGGGAGGCTTGCCGTGACCTGAGTGGCAGGAGATTGAGGGACATCAATGAAGAAAAAAGGTGATTGAACTTCAAAATAACATTGTATGAGCATTTATTCATGATTATCTTTTATTTAGGTTGAAGGATTGGGTGTCAAAACAAGCAGACAGAGAGAAAGAGAAGGAAGAGAGGAAGAAGAAGAAGCTGGAAAAACTCAGGCAGGAGTTCAAATGTGATTTTAATGACCCAGAGTACTACAAAGAGCGCTCTGAGGTGAATGACAAAGTTCACGAAGCTCTTGAGCAAGGTATTTCAGCTGAATTTAATTCACTAAAAACTCTATTTTAAATTTTAAATTGAAATTCAGGTATTCAAGCATCATCTTCGGGTGAACCTCCTCAAAAGAAGCTCAAAGCTGTTAACAGTGGGAAAGGCCTTAAAAAATCTGCATTATGGTAATCCACTAAATTTAAAATTATCTTTTCAAATTTACTAAAAGTTATTTAATTTAATAGGACTGGAGTTTCAGATGATGAAGACGATTCCGACTCGGATGACGAGCATCAGAGTCCAGCTGACAAAAAACCAGACGATTCGCAATCCATTCCTGAAGAAATTACCGAATCACAACCCGTCAATCCATCATTAGACGAAATAAAAGAAGTGCCCAAGGACACTCATTCACCAGAACCAGCAGCAGCAGCTGTTGAAATAATGATTGAAAAGAAATCGCCTGTTCCGCCACCTGCCGAACCTAAAGAATACCTTCCTATCGATTTAGACGCTTTGGAAAGTTGCCAAGATTTAGAATCGCTGGGCTTAGATCACCTCAAATGCGAGCTCATGAGAAGAGGCCTCAAGTGCGGAGGCACACTTTCAGAGCGAGCCTCTCGTTTGTTCAGTATCAAAGGACTTTCTCCCGATGAAATCGATCCATCTTTGCTCGCCAAGCCTCCGAAAAAGAGTAATAAGAAATGATGATTTGTCTTCGTATCCTTTTATGACGTGAAATATACTTTTTTTGATGACATTCGCGCTGTTGAAAAAGGTGGACATGACTCTTACATTTCTGTAAATATGAGTTATGATGGCACATGTGAGCGCGTGCTAATGGAAAAAGTGAAAGTGTCTCCTTGTGATGTAGAGCTTATAAATTTTCGATGGCCAGCAGCCTTTTCTCTTCATAGAAGATGAGCTTAAAAGTGACACATTTCTAGTCGTAAATTAATCTTGTATAACAAGGCTAATGTACTTTTCGCATGAGCGAGTTCAATTATTTTAATCATATTGTACCGCTTTTGTTCGATGAGTTTACTTCGGTCACGATTTTTTCGGTCAGGGTTGCGCACTTTATGTTTTACAAGTTATGAAAACAAAAAAAAAAAGTGTCGTTAGGACATGATGTCTGAGACTCATTAATTCGCGAGGCTAGACACTTTTTCCCGTTTGTTGATTCGACACGGAATCCTCATTTGTGCAATGTGTAAAGTTTACTGTTGGCAAATTTAGACTTGGAAAATGTGGGACACATCCTTGGGACAGGTATCTATCACGGTCAGTAGCTAAAAAAGATGACTATGCATTTATTATTTGGAAAATATAACTTAATGAAAGTGAAAGTGCGAAAAGATGTATACTTAATAATCATCGCCTAATTTGGTAGTTTCCAATATACCATCTGCTTAATTAGAAACGAATGATCAAGCTGCCTTTGTTTCGTTTTATGACATCATATAGTCTAGCGCACTGCTTTAACTATTGTTATTATTTGTTGTATAATTGCATTGAAAGTATGGGACAACTAAAAAAAGCGCTGTAGGGCGGAGACGACGACCTCGTGCAAACGCATGGCACTATGTACGAAAGTTTCTCTGCAGTGAATCATCAGTAAATGAAAAAAAAGTGACAGGGACAAGGTGTCCATACAGCCTTTTTCCTCTCTGTGTGCTTTTTTCGAGAAATCCAACAGCGTTTGTGGCGATTTATAGAATGGAAAAAGAACTGAAGAAGAAAAGTAAGAGGAGCGCGCACGTTTTTTTAAGGCGCCCTGATGCCGTCATGCCCATTAAATGAAAATGGTTTGAAGGAGAGCTAAAGTGCGAGGTGCGATGGTTATTGTAAAAGATGTTGAGCCACTTACATAGATGATGGAAGAAAGTTTTATATTGCCTTATTTTGCGGGTATCTGTTGTAAAACAAGAATAATCGGGAATTCTTTCTTTATGTATCTTCACTTTCGGTTGGAATGATTTATTACACGAGTTTTTGTTTACAGGAAATCCTCATTCTTCTGGGCAAGAATTATTACGCAAAATGACCGACTGTTGAAGCTATATTATTATGACACCATGAATTTCTTTGCGAAATACACATACGTGCTGTACAAAAATGTAAACAAGCCAAGCAATTATGGTTTCTTCCTTGACGAGTTCTCTCTCTCTCTCTCTGCTTTTTTTATTGTTACAACAGTACTCTTTCACTTTCCTTTTTCTTCTTCTGGGACTTCGCTGGACTCATTCATCTTTATTAGATGAAAGATATAAGTAGAAGAGGAAGACGAAAAAAATCATACTTTCCAAAGCCCAGAGCGACTTATTTGAGAGATCCTTTTCCTTTTTTTGCATCCTAAAAGGAAGGTTCTTAAGTGTGTTTAACTTGGAGAAGCTCAAGTCTGCATGTCTTGCTGAAATCACAAGTGAAAGTTGTTCATAAAGATGTTCTGCGCTGTGGAGCTTCTGCTGATGATGAAGAGTCCCTTCACCTTCAAGTCACGAGAGTTTAAAACGAGTGAGTAACTTTCTCCCATCGTCAGTCGTCGGATCACCTCCGCACAAGTCACCGGTGGTCGGTAAGAACAGTGCGCGTTAATACCAACTCTTAACAAAGCGGTTTATCATTAACTTCTTTTGTGGTTTTTTTTTTACAGACACCTGTTAAAATATAATTTTAGCCATGAAGTTTGTGGTAAGTTAGCAACAATTTAAAAGATTCATCAATTAGATTGGTGGTCTAATAATCAAACCATTCAGGTCTTGGTGGCCGTCTTGGCTGCCGTTACGGCTAAGCCGCAGTACGGCGAGCAGCCTCAATCATCATCTTACGGAGGATCCGTTCCAGAATGGACTGGTATTGTCCAGCAGGAAGTACAGCAGCAATCTTATGCCCCAGCTGCTGATACCTGGAGCACCAGCCAGGCTTCGTTCCAGTCTGCCGGTGAAGTGGTCAGCCTGGAAGAGATCCAGAGACGCTGGGCCAGCTTCCTTCCGCATATGCCATGGCTTAGGGGACCACCGGGACCCCCTGGAGCTCCAGGTGCCCCAGGAGCCCCCGGAGCTGCCGGTGCTTCTAGCTCTGGCGGTAAATTAGATTTATAAGATTATTAGAACGTAGTTTATGTTATTGACCTATAATTTATTTCTTTATCTTAATAAAGGTTATGGTCAGCAAGCTCAGGTCCAGACTGTGGTTGGTCCCCCAGGCCCACCGGGCCCTGCTGGAGCCCCAGGTGCTCCTGGAGCTAGAGGTGATAATGGAACCCCTGGTGCTCCTGGTAACCCCGGTGGTCCCGGTCAGCCTGGAAACCCAGGTCAACCTGGTGCCCCTGGTCAGCGTGGTGCCCCTGGTAATAACGGCGGCCCTGGCCAACCTGGTGCTCCTGGATACCCAGGACCTAAAGGCGATCGTGGTTTGAATGGAGCTCCAGGTGGCCCCGGAGGCCCTGGAGCCCCTGGTCGCGATGGTAACCCTGGAGGTCCAGGTGCCCCTGGTTTGAGAGGCGAACCCGGAGCTCCTGGATTCTCCTCACCCGGTCCAGCTGGACCCCATGGACAGCCCGGAAATCCTGGTCGTAATGGCGCTCCTGGCAACCCTGGAGGACCCGGTCCTCAGGGCCCACCTGGACCCGCAGGCCAACCTGGTCAACCAAGCTCTCAGCCTGGACAACCCGGTCAGCCCGGTGGTCCTGGACCTAAAGGAGACGCTGGAACCCCAGGCTTCCCTGGTGCTCCTGGTAAGGATGGTCTTCCTGGTGCTCCCAGCACTCAGCAAGGACCGCAAGGACCTCAAGGACCTCCTGGCACCCCTGGTTTCCCAGGTGGTCCCGGCAAGGATGGTTTCCCCGGCGGCCCAGGCCAACCCGGCAAAGACGGACGACCAGGCAACCCAGGCAACCCTGGTAATATTATAAACTTAACTCATTGGATTCATTCACTTAAAATAATTAAACTTAATTAATAGGCGGACCAGGACAACCCGGCAAACCAGGCCGTGACGGCAACCCAGGAGGACCTGGAGCTCCAGGCTTCCCTGGTGGACCAGGACAGCCCGGACAGCCTGGTAAACCAGGTGGCCCAGGATTGAACGGTGCTCCCGGTCGTCCAGGACCCGCTGGACCAGTTGGTCCCGCTGGCCAACCCGGCAAACCAGGTGGACCCGGTGCTCCAGGTTTCCCTGGAGGCCCAGGACCTGTTGGCCCAGTTGGACCAGCCGGTCAACCTGGTAACCCCGGTGGTCCCGGAGCACCCGGACCTCAAGGACCCCAAGGACCCGCTGGATCTGCTGGAGCTCCAGGACAGACAGTAATACTATTTTTAAATGACCCACGTGACTATGAATTCTAACCCAATTAACCCTTATTCAATCAGATCTCCGCTCCGTCCTACCAGGCGCCTGCTCAACAGACCTATGAAGCTCCAGCCCAGCAGACATGGGAAGCTCCCGCCCAGCAGAGCTACCAGCAGCCAGCTCAGCAGACATGGGAACAGCCCGCCCAACAGCAAGAGTACAGCGCCCCCGCTGCTGCTGCTCCTAGCTGGTCCTCAATGATCGCATCCGTCTTCTCTCCCTCATCTTATTAAGCAACGATGGGTACACTCAATCACAATAAGGGAAATGGTTTTTTCTTTTTCTTATAAAACAAACGTAATATATTTGTCATCATCCCCATAATAAAGACGTCATAAGACTGCCGACCATCATTACAAATGAAACAGAATCTTTAGAGAATAATTCATTCTTGAATCATCAATGTATAATTTTCATGTTATTTCTCTTTGGTTTTGTTTTGAACTTTGTCTTTCAATATGGCGGAAAAGAAAAGGTGTGGACTTTGTAAATGACATGAACAAATACATTCAGAATAATCGCATCATCATCCATTATCTATATTGTTGTTCATTCAAATCAAACTTCATCAATTTCTAACCTCTCTAACCTCATTTTTTGGTGGAAATTCCTTTCATCCAACATTGCCATTTTGGTTTCATCTTCATTTATCCGGTAATGAATTGAAAATAGTTTGGCGATTGCTAAATGTCATCATGTTTACTTTTAATAATACTGAAAATTTTCAAATGCAGTTAATACTAACTGCTTCTTTGTGAACTAAAATGTAATAATCAATCAATTAAAATCTAAATAATTATACAGATTATAAGGGAACCGTGCTATCAATCGATTCATTCCGGAAACTTAATTTGTTATCTTGGTTAGCCATCAGCTGACGAGTACTATTTAAACCGGTTTTCACGTTTTTTTCAGTTGAATGAACTGCTCGATAAGTTATCGATGAACTAATGTAGACAATTCATCGATGCTATCACGAAAATAACAGATATATTATAGCTATTACTCAAAATTCTTAATTTAGCAATAAATTCATCAAATTAATTGGAACGGCATGGTAATATGGCAATTGGAATAAGAGTAGTATTTGACATCCTCAAGTCGAAGAGTAAGCGAATCTGTTCAACTAATGACTGTTCCGACTTCGAAACATTGAAGTACACTATTAAAAAACTTTTATGATGATTTAAAATGTAATTTTTTTTGCTACCATGTTGGCCAACAATACTGTCCATAAATGGTGGGAACTTTTTCCGTTCCATTTCCTTCTGTCCGGAAGTTGTTCGTGAAGCAGATCTTTCCGGAGGCTGGGAAATCTTAAACGACAGGAAGTTCAAAAGAAGCACAGGAGGATATATGACTATTATTGCCGAGGGATCTGGATAATGATAAAACGATTTTTCCACCTATCGCAAAGTTACTTTTGACAAAGAAGTACAGAGGAAGGAAGTGACGATACCGTCGACGGACAAATCCGAAATCAAAGATGATACATTGACTCCGTCAATTGAAAATACAACTCATCAGATAGTAAACCCCGGCAAAGATTCTCCTGCGACGTACTTGATGGTCAGTAACCTGTCGCAGTTCGCACTGGGCTGATCAAAAAGCGTCAAAAGAGCGTTGGACGAGATATGAGAGAGTATGCTTCTAAAATTCTTTTCTACTTAATGATAATTGTGAGTTCGAAAAGGAACTAGCCTACTTGCAGATTGATTGGTATACTTAACGCTTAAGTGGTTTGATGGACTTACTGTTAAGTACACCTTATAGGTAGCAAGATGCACTTTACAGTTAAGTATATTGTAAGTAAATTAATTATATATATATATACATATAAATAGGTTGGAAAATATTATGCGAAAGTACTTTCGATTTTGAATAGATCATAAAAATCTTACTATATGTTCCCAGATATGTTAACTAGTCGACCATATAGCTACTACACCTATACATTTATAAATATATAAAATGTGCTTCGCTTTCTGTTAGGATATTAAATTATATACCGGAACTAATAAAGACGCTTCTGCTTAAGTAGTATTTAAAAGGGTAAAATAAGTATGCGCATGTAGAATATTTCGGTTTTGGAGATAGATTCCAAAGTTCAAAGTGCACTTTTAATACTTACTAAAACATACTTAGATTATACAAGTTGATTCATTAATGTACTTGCATAATAAGTATTTGTTCAAAGATTTAAAAATTCCGAAATTTGGAGAAAGTGTAGAAAACTTTAAAGAATTGACTTAAATGGATAAAAATTTAAATGTTATCGAATATATAAACGACGACCATCCTTATATTTTGGTGATTACTAATTAAAAATGAATTTGTGATTGGCCCTATTCGAATACACATTTCTAGCTCAATTTTATCCAAAAATGTTGCCTCTGAAATCTCAGTTTAAGCCAATTTTATTATCGAACAAATAACATACTAGTAAAATTTAAAATCTTATAAGGTCATTTCACATTTACATAAATAGGCCTAACTGTTTTCAGAAAATGCACGATAATTTAAATATTTGAAATTTTAAGGAGAGGGACTAAATCAATTTAAGTGATTTGCTAAATTTAAGAAACATAACTGAAAATATGATTTGTTATTCCAATATTTTTTTATACGGTATCATCAGTTTCTTTTGAAGAGATTAGCTAAAATTCAATTTTTGGGATTCGATTTTTTCACTGAGCTAGGACATCCAAATGACGGTGACGAGGAAGTTGAGCTCAACTATAACTATTCAGATAATCTTAATACAATTAGTAACGAAGCTCTAAACTACGAGGCTACTAAACCGATCATCTATGATAACTGTGAAACTTCAATTAATAAAGAAGTGATCTAAATTCCAAAAAAGGAATACAAAATCTGGAAAGTCTATGTAACGTACAGTGGGAAAATTAACATCGACCTAACTGCAGTAAAGAAGATGATGTTTGCTGTACAAGTTATATTTTTAAAATAATCCAACGCAAACATTTTAAATTTTAAAAAATGATAATAATTGAAAAAACAAACAAGAAAAGCAGAGCAACTGTTGTTTCTTCCTTTACGAGTTCTCTCTCTACTTGTTTCTATTGCTACAACATTGCCCTCTCACTTTCCCTCAATATGAGATGAAAGATATGAGTCGAAGAGAAAGACAGGGGAAAAAAAATCATACTTTCAAAGCCCAAAGCGACTAATCTGAGAGTTCCTTTACCTTTTTCTTTTACATACTAAAAGGAAGGTTTTTTAAGATTGTATTACTTGGAGGACCTTAAATCTGCCAGTTTGCTGAAATCACAAAAGAAAGTTGTTCTTAAAGATGTTCTGCACTATGGAGCTTCTGCTTATGGTGAAGATTCCTTTCACCTTCAAGTCACGAGAGTTTAAAACGAGGGAGTACCTTTCTCCGATCGTCAGTCGGATCACCTCCGAACAAGTCATCGGTGGTCGGTAAGAACAGTTCGCGTTAATACCAAATTGAACAAAACGGTTAACTTATTTTTTGGTTTTTCTTGCAGACACCTCTGCTCTAATGATTCCAAACATGAAGTTCGTGGTAAGTTGAAAGCATTTAAAGGCTCATCAAATAGGATATTGATTCTCTAATCGATTCATTTAGGTCTTGGTGGCCGTCTTGGCTGCCGTAACGGCTAAGCCGCAATACGGTGACCAATATCAATCGTCATCTTACGGGGGATCCATTCCAGAATGGACTGGTATCGTCCAGCAGGAAGTTCATCAGCAGTCTTACTCTCCAACTGTTGATAGCTGGGGCACCGGCCAGGCTTCGTTCCAATCTGGTGGTGAAGTGGTCAGCCTAGAAGAGATCCAGAGACGCTGGGCCACCTTCCTTCCGCATATGCCATGGCTTAGAGGCCCACCAGGACCACCTGGAGCTCCAGGTGCCCCAGGAGCCCCCGGAGCTCCTGGTGCTTCTAGCTCTGGCGGTAAATTAGATTAGGCATAGTTTATGTTATTGACCGATAATTTATTTCTTTATCTTAATGAAGGTTATGGTCAGCAAGCTCAGGTCCAGACTGTGGTTGGTCCCCCAGGCCCACCGGGTCCTGCTGGAGCCCCAGGTGCTCCTGGAGCTAGAGGTGATAATGGAACCCCTGGTGCTCCTGGAAACCCCGGTGGTCCCGGTCAGCCTGGAAACCCAGGTCAACCTGGTGCCCCTGGTCAGCGTGGTGCCCCTGGTAATAACGGCGGCCCTGGCCAACCTGGTGCTCCTGGATTCCCAGGACCCAAAGGCGATCGCGGTTTGAATGGAGCTCCAGGTGGCCCCGGAGGCCCTGGCGCCCCTGGTCGTGATGGTAACCCTGGAGGTCCAGGCGCACCTGGTTTGAGAGGCGAACCCGGAGCTCCTGGATTCTCCTCACCCGGTCCAGTTGGTCCCCCTGGACAGCCCGGAAATCCTGGTCGTAATGGCGCTCCTGGCAACCCTGGAGGACCCGGTCCTCAGGGCCCACCGGGACCTGCAGGCCAACCCGGTCAACCAAGCTCTCAACCTGGACAACCCGGACTACCCGGTGGTCCTGGACCTAAAGGAAACGCTGGAACTCCAGGTTTCCCTGGTGCTCCTGGTAAGGATGGTCGTCCTGGTGCTCCCAGCACTCAGCAAGGACCGCAAGGACCTCAAGGACCTCCTGGCACCCCTGGTTTCCCAGGTAGTTCCGGCAAAGATGGTTTCCCCGGCAGTCCAGGCCAACCTGGTAAAGACGGACGACCCGGCAATCCTGGCACTCCTGGTATTATTTCAGATCGATTTTTTAAATAATTATACAATAATACAATTTCATTATAAGGTGGACCTGGACAGCCCGGCAAACCAGGCCGTGACGGCAACCCAGGAGGACCTGGAGCTCCAGGATTCCCTGGAGGACCAGGACAGCCCGGTCAGCCTGGCAAACCAGGTCCTCAAGGATTGAACGGTGCTCCCGGAGGTCCAGGACCCGCAGGACCAGTTGGTCCCGCTGGTCAGCCCGGTAAACCAGGTGGACCTGGTGCTCCAGGTTTCCCCGGAGGCCCAGGACCTATTGGTCCAGTTGGACCAGTCGGTCAACCTGGTAACCCAGGTGGTCCCGGGGCACCCGGACCTCAAGGACCCCAAGGACCCGCTGGATCTGCTGGAGCTCCAGGACAGACGGTAATCAACTTTTTTTCAATGATCCATTCCATTATAAATTCTATTCTAATTATTTCTTTTTCAATTAGATTTCTACTTTATCCTTCCAGACCCCTGCTCAACAGATCTATGAAGCTCCAGTGCAGCAGACATGGGAAGCTCAAGTCCAACAAAGCTACCAGCAGCCGGCCCAAACCTGGGAACAGTCCGCCTATCAACAGCAAGAGTACAGTGCCCCCGCTGCTGCTGCTCCTAGCTGGTCATCAGTGATCACATCCGTCTTCTCCCCCTCATCTTATTAAGAACCGATGGTTATACTCAATCATAATATGGGAAATGGGCTTTCTTTTTCTTATTAAAAAAAGCATAATATATTTCTCATCATCCCCATAAACGAGACCATCATAATAGAACAAAGGAAACAGAATCGTTGAAGAATAATTAAGTCCTTTATCATCGATGTATCATTTTCATATCATTTTCTTCGGTTTTGTTTGATGGCGGACATGAGAAGGTTTGGACTTTGTAAATGACATGAACAAATAAATTCAGAAGAATCGCATCATCATAGATTATCTATGTCGTTGTTTATTCAAATCTACACTTGATAACTATTTCTGATGGAAATCGAGGCAAAACCCTTGGTTGCCATTGAAATTGGATCCTTCCTTTCCGTCCACCATTGCCGTTTTGGTTTCATCTCCATTAGTTCGGTATTGAATTGCAAACGGTTTGGCGATTGCTAAATGTCAGCACATTCAATTTTAATAACATAGAAAGATTTAAAATATGAATTAAATCTTACAGCACACGGTAACTGAAACGTTTTGCGATGGAAGTGGATTGAGAGCTTCGCCACAATACCGATCCACTTTATTGCTTGTTAATTTAGGGTTGTATCCATCCTTAATTATTAGATAATCATTTTCACAATTATCTTCCATTTCCTGACTCTGGTGGATCATTGAAGTTTCTGCTAAACCCGCTATGTCATTATTGGCCGTGCTCAAACTGAACGAGGAATTCACTCCTTTGCAGGGAGTGTAACAGATCTTCTTTTTGATCTAAAGCATATTAATCAATCAATTAATAAATCTATAAATAGTTACAAGATCATAAGGAAACCTTGCTATCAATAGTTTCATTCCGGAAACAAATTTTGTAATCTTGGTTAGCCAGCTGACGAGTACTATTAGAACCGGTTTTCACGTTTTTCCAGTTGAATGAACTCACGGTGCCAGATACTTTATCAATAAAATACTGTAGACAATCCGCCGGTGCTATAATAAAAATAGCAAATATATTATAGCTATTACTCAAAACACATGATTTAATACTAAATTCACCCAAATAGTTGGAGCGGCATGGCAACATTGCAATTCGAATATTCCAAATACGAGTAGTATTTGACACCCCAAAATCGAAGATTAAGCGAATTTGTTCAACTAATGACTGTTCCGACTTTGGAACATTGATGTACACTATCACAAAAACAGGTATATGAATGGTTTATAAGGTTAACGCACTCGTAAATATGATTTATTATACTATGTTGGCCTTTATTGTCTCCACAAATGGTGGGCACTTTATTCGTCCCATTTCCTTCAACCCGGAAGTTGTCCGTCGAGCAGACCGTCTCTGCGTCAGGCTGGGAAATCTTGAATGACAGGAAATCTAATCTAGAATTAATTGTGTATAAAACCTTTAATCATTCTATTGCAACTATTTAAGACAAATATATACCGAATTTGACAAATACTTCTTCGTTTTTTAAAATTGTCTCTTGAATTTAGCCTTATAGTTGTCGCACAAGTTGACGGATAGCTCTGCAACTTAGTAGATCTCCAGTAAGTGTTGTTCAAAGTCACCGTCATTCCACAATTCCTTATAGTGTCTATTAATTATTTATTAATAAATATTCTAACTATAATTTAAAGTTGATTTTTCAATTATTACTTATGCAGCAGACATCTTCTTCTTTACTGCATAATTTGATGTTAAATTTGCCACCGTAGAGTTCGCATTCATTTTTAGGAATACAGATCCCTTCTTTATCAGTTGAAGTTTTACAGGTCTCATAGATGATCGGTTTAGTAGTCCTTTTAGCCCGAGCTTCGTTATCAAATGGATTGAGATCGTCTGTAGTTATAGTTGGGCTCTCTTCTTCGTCGCCGTCATTTGTAGATATGAGCTCGGTGAAAAAATCGACAACTGCAGGCGGGAGATTTGGAAGTATACCCGTAAGGGTATCAGTAATGGTGTTAATGACTGGATTTTGGGGCTCAGTTTCGTCTGGGAATATAAACTGGCCGAGGATTCCATAAACGAAATTTTTCAATTTGCCAACGATGGCTAGAATAATTGTGCCGAAAATGAGGAGAGCTAAGAGGAAACCAGCCCCAAAATAAGCTTTTTTCATTAGATGTAAGAAGATAAAACTTAGGAAAAAGAAGCGGCTCTCAGGTCTATCATATTTAGCTGCAAACGAATCTCCTGTTTCTAATTAATAAAACTAATTATTCATAAATCATATTATTATAATTTAATTCTTGAAAAATACTTTTAATAAGTTGGCTGTCGGGATCTTGATTAGAAAAGAATTTTCGCTGACTACAAACTCCTCTTGATAAAACATCAGTATCTAAATCTCCTGCAGCTTTTACTAGGAGTAATCCTGTTATTGGGATCACCAGGAAGAGCACAACACGAAGCTGAATAGACATTCTGTGAACTGCAGCCTAAACTACTGAGTTCGCTTCGGAGACAATGGTGTCCAATGCTATAAATATATTCACACATAAAGAGACGCGTCATTTATAAGAAATTCTTTATATGGGTTCAATTGTCATGCTGGAGCTTGATTGATTATTCATCCATCATATATTTATTGATTTGAAAAGTCACACTTAAAACACGCCGACTTCCCTCTCGCGGCGCTAAAAAATTGAAAAAAATATCACCGATGGATGTCAAAATTCGAAGATGTGCGCCAAGAATCGGGGCTACATTTACCGTTTCCTAGCAAGCTACACGGGTTAACGCACTCAAGACTTCCTTCACGATCAAAACAAGTCGTAAGATGCATTAAAAATTTTGAATATTATATCGAAATATACATTAATTAAACAAGTAAATAGTTTTTTAAAATAATTTTTTAAAATGTCAATTGCGATCTCGAAGGGGTCAAAGTCAAATTCGGTCAAGATCCTAATTAATTTAACACGCGCTCTTTTATCTGGCATGAAGGCCGTTCAGGTCGAAAGACCTTTAACAGAATAAAACTCTTTATAAAAAAAGATAACAATAATAAAAAATAGAAAGCATTTTACATATGAGTGAATTCATCATCAACCAATTATCGGATTAAGTAAACTTTATATTCATTTAAAAAACCAATTGATAATTCATCTGTCTACCCTATCATTACTGTTTCTTAATAACTTCGCGTTTAAAGAAAATGCCTTGCCCTAAACATAAATTTTAGGTTTTCGCATCAATAAAAAGATCTTATTTGAGTAAATGAATAATTGAACTTCTTAATATTAATTGAGTAAGACGACTAATTAAGTTTGTAATAAGCAACATTTGTGATGTAATTAGTGAAACGACTTATTGTGTTTAAACTCATTTAAACTAAAATATTCGGAACTCTTAATTGCGATTCGCTGGTATTTAATGTAAAGTTTTAAATACAAAACGATAACGATATTTTAAATGTTCATGGTTGAGCGCCGTCGGGAACTGCCCCCCTAGGCCCTGCCCATGCTCCTTTTTTGGCCCGTAGACCGAGGCGGAAGTTTACTTTCCTCTTTATGCACTACCCACTTTTTAAACCATCATTCCATCCATACCAACGGACGGTAGTCGGATGGGATTCCTCAACTGAGAAGCTAAGCCACCCGAACATGCCTTATAGTTAACAGCTAATACCGAATTTTCCGCCAACGAGGATCATCCTAGCGCTAAGCCCACCAAAGGTAAACCTTTTTTACGACCCGTTAAGGCCGTTGGTGAGGATGCCAGGACTACTAAGCTCGTTGATCGATCCTAGATTGTTTCGATGTTTTAACTTTTAACTTAGACCGTACGCTATCTACCGTCATTTGAAATAGAAGGAAGTGTGGTTTATATGGGATTTTTTTTAGATGAGTAGCGGGTTTTACTAATAGTAAGATTCATATGCTTTTATAATTTTCATTTACTTCATGTTCATTGATTTTAAATAAATTTCATTGGTTTTTAAAAATTTCATTTGGTTTACAAACATTTTATCATTTGAGATTCACAAATATCGAGAGATTATTTCTGAACGCGGATGTACCGCCCGTGGAAGATATAACAATCGAGGACCTCCTCCGCTTCCATAGCTTCATCCGAGGAATCGAAGGAAATTGTTGCGTTGCAATTCAGAAGATCCTTCTCATCGGTTCGAATATCAATAGTCTTCGGGTTGCATTCTGGAGAGAGCAGTTTTCTCAACTCCTGTTCTGTCGTTTTGTTGGGGAGGTTCGTGATGACGATGTATCGCGGTTGCTCGATCATCGGGACGTCATCAATGATCCATACCATCGAGAGCAGGGAAGTGCCCATTTTAGTTGGAAGCATTTCTTTTCCAGTGAGTGAGTTATCATGGAAGGTAACCCTAGCAGTTCCGGCAAAGATTCCTCTTTCTTTCACGTCAAACTGGATCGATTCAACGGGACTGTCGCTCACCTCGTTCAACACTCTTTCGAGGGATTTGGGATCAGCCCAGTGCGGCACATTGCTGACCAGCAAGTACGTTTCAGGAGAGTCTCTATCGGGGTTCACTTTGTGATGAGATGGGAGCACGTACGGGCGAATCGAGTCTCTGATCATCAGACGAGGGATAAAGTGGTGATTGTTTTCTTTGATATTCTCGTTCTCAAGGAAGATGTGGAACTCATCTTCAATGTTGCATTCTTTGGTCACTGTAATCGACGGAATAACTGTATCATCTTTGTTGAATCCGGATTTGTCGGTCGACGGTATCTTTACTGCTTCTCCTGCCTCTTTGATCGACGGAAAATTCGCTTCATCATCATCTTTGCTCGTTCCGGATCCTACTGTCGGCAGCTTAGTCATTTCCGCTGGTGCTTCTTTCTTGACGCTAGCTTCGATCAACGGAATAACCACTGCATCAACTTCCTTGTGGATCCCGCATTCGTCGGTCGGTATAATCGGTATAACGTTTGCTTCGCTCAACTGAGTCATCTCTTCATTCGGTTCTCCATGAGTTCCGGATTCGTCCGTGAACGGCTTCGTCAGATCCTCATCTACTTCCTCTGCGACGCTCTCTTCGCTGGACGGAATGATCCCCTCGTCCTTTGCCTCTTCTTCCTTTTTTCCGGACTCGGCGGTCGACGGAATCAACGCTCCTACATCTTCTTTATCCTTTTCAGACCTCTTGCCCCAGTAATAAACACCAACTGCTGCCACGGCAACTGCGCTAAGGGTAAATCCAAATTCAAGCCACGAGTTCACCATTTTGACTCAAAGATTCTTCTGATAAAGCTGAGTCGTATTTAACAAGTCGACGACAGACTCTCTTAAGTAGCTTTTGATCGAATAAAGTCCAACTGCAGAATTATCAATCCTTAAATCTCTGCGAAAAGCGAATACTTCATCAGTAACGTCTAATAGTTCAATATCGGGTCCCTTATATACACGTTCAATCAAGAATGTAGGTTTGCAATACTGCTGGCTAGATAAACTTCAAGGTATCACTTCAAGAAAAAAGAAAACTTGACTTTTAATAGGAGATTTTAAAATAATTTAATATTTGAATGCAAACATGTTTTATTTCTCTATTTTTCATGTAATCATAAATAAATTCTCCTTTTTAAATTAATAATTAATTAAATAAATATAATGATTATAAATAATAAATTCAACTAAGTTGATAAGATAGACAGAATCCGAGATTTCCGTTCACGTTCGCTCCCGTTACTCCGTCCACTGTTGCCGTTACGGTTTCATCTCCATCAGTTCGATATAGAATAGAAAACGGATTGGCTCCAGCTGAAAAAGAAAATAATTCTTATTCAAAGGCCAATCAAATTAAAAATCAAATTTATAAAACTTACTGCAAACAGTCGATGAGATCGTTTGGGCCGCTAGAGGGTTGAGCCTTTCGCCGCAATAGCGATCCAGCGCATTGGTCGGTGTGGTTTTCGGTACAGCCGGATTGAAACCACCTTCGATAACGAGGTAATCGTTATTACAATTGGATCCCAAATTTTGGCTTTGGCCTGCTACTAAAGTTGCGGCCAGACCGGTAGCGGCCGTATTAGCCGTGCTCAAGCTGAACGCAGTGGCCGCTTGAGCCACCGAGCAAGGTGAGAAGCAAGCCGTTTTGGCCACCTATTTAAAATCATCACTATGAATTCTAAGAAAAACAAAATTAGAATGATTTAATTACATTATTGTTGATTAGCTCGTTCCGGAAACAAATGTTGTAATCTTGATTAGCTAATTGGCGTGTAGCCGTACTGGCCACGTCCATCCAGTTAAAAGACTTAATCGTTCCAGAAGTTGCTCCACTAAAATATTGTAGACAATTTGGAGGAGCTGAAGGAAAAATTGCAATTATCAGGTGGAATCGTGAATTTTAAAATTATGTAATATATTACCTAGGTAGTTAGCTCCGCATGGTAGCATCGATATTTTAATGTTCCAGGATCGAGTGGTGGCAAGCGCTCCGAATGTAAAAGCTAAATTGATATTCTGCGGCGTATTTTTCGACGAAGGTATATCGAGGTACACTATTAATGATGAGATTTAATTTTCAATCCAATTTCTAATGAATTAAAATCATACTATGCTGTCCGTTATTATCTCCACAAATGATCGGCACTTTGTTCTGAAGTGGGCCAGTCACCTGGAAACTGTCTGTATTACAAACTGTCTCTAAATTTGGTTGAGCGATGCTGAACGAAACAAAATCCAACCTAAATCCAATTTATAAATCAATTAAAAACTGATCTAGTATCACTTTAATTCATCGATATTACCTAATCTGACAAATTGGTTTGGGCTGCTCTACAAATTTCGCTGAATCCAGATTAATTGTGAGCGGGCAGGTGGAAGAAGGACTCGGAGGCGCATTCGTCGTTTGCCAATAAGTGTTATTCAGAGTCACAGTAGCCCCGCACTGACTCACAGTATCTAAAAAGCAATTAATTAATTATTCAAATTCCAATTTCTAATTAATGAAAAATCTATTTACTGATGCAGCAGACTCCTTTAAGTAGGCAGCCTCCATCAGTTTGAGCCTGGCCACCAAAAAGGTTGCAGGCCTTTGGAGAGACGCAGATGCCATCCTCACCGGTGGCTGCCGATTGGCAGCTATCAAAATAGGGGAATTTGTAATTGGGAAAATTGGGGTTCAAAGTATAAGGCATGGGCCAATTGGTAAATATGGGCTTGTGGAAGAGACCGTTACTCGGGAATCGGTTGTTAAAAACGAGATTGTTTAACAAAGTGTTGCCTAACGGGTTGAAACCGAGGACTTTTAAACCGACATTTTTTAGATTCAGTGGAACTCCTGGCAACATCTTGCTTTCTTCAGATAAATCTTTGATGAAATAGTAATTAATATAAATTAATTTTTGCACATTAAGGTGATGTAATACCTTTGAAGTAATTACTATTGCTCCTCATTTCAGTAGAATCTTCATTTTCATAATAATCTATTCATAAATATTAAAATTTAGAAATTTCAATTCTTTTATATTATAATATTTACCTACTTGAAGGTTGATATTGGTTGATGTAATTATTCGGTTGAACCCATCTCGGTGGAGTTGGAGCGTAGGGGTAGAAGGGCGGCGGGAGGACGACCACTGGATCATCGTTACAAGCTGACGCAACAGAAATACCTATCAAAAGTAAGATGAAAAGCACGGAGGAGCGTTCGGCCGACATTCTTCCAGCGGTGTGAAATGAATCCCGATCCTCTTTCGGGTTTTATACGATGCGGAAGAGGTCATTGTCTCTCTTGAATGTGGCGCCCGCACGGTACCGAGCTGTCAGATTTTAATGACATAACTTTGTCACCTCTATAAGGAACCGCCTTAAATCTTAAAGCCTATTGGATCGTCATTTTAAAACCAGCATTGTCTCTTTGAGATAACATCTCATATTTCCCTTGTTTTGGACCACACAAATGCCAGGTATTTAATCAATTATTCAGCTATTTGATGGTTATATAATGGCGCAATGTATCATACGTAAAAAACCGTTATTTGAACTTTTTAAAAATTTCCGGATTTATTTCTGATATTTCACAAGAAAAGCAACAATGATTAGATTAAATTAAGCATTCAAAACGCATTTCAAAAAGGGGTTATCGTTTTGACGCACTTCTTCCTTCAATTTCTTCATTTCATCTCCACCATCGCCTCCATTTTTCTCAATCAGAGCTTTGGCTCGCTCTAAATAACTTCGTAACAGCTTGTGACCCTCCTGTAAAAATTATGAATAAATTAAAAAGTTGAATGAGATTTTATTATTATAAAAAACCTCTTCGTCAGCAATGCGGAGCCGCTTCGATTCCGGTTCTCCATCCGACGATTTAATTGGCAAAATGGCTTCCAGTTCAATCGCTTTAGCTCTGGCAGTCTAATTTTAAAATACGTAAATTATCATCTTTATCATGGAATTTTAATTGAATAAATAAATACCTCCAAGACTTGAGAAGGGAATTGGACGAGCTTGGCAACATGGAGACCGAAACTCTGATCGCAAGATCCAGGCTGAACTTTGTAGAGCAGCGTAAAAGTGTCTTCGCCCGTCAGGGCTGTAACGTGCAAATTAGATACTGATGGGACCTGCTCGGATAGAGCAGTCAGCTCGTGAAAATGGGTCGCAAAGAGAGCGCAAGGCTGGATCTTGGTCGATACATGCCTTTTAAAGTAAATAATATTATTTAATAATGTTTTTTAATTTAATTTATTAAAGTATTTACTCAGCGATGGCCCAAGCGAGACCGAATCCATCAAAAGTTGAAGTTCCACGGCCTAATTCGTCGATGATAACCAGAGAATCCTTAGTAGCTGTCTAATAAAATAATTTTAAATTAAAAAAGTTATTTTAATTAGTAATAATTAAGTTTACTTTGATAATGTGGGCCGTTTCAATCATTTCAGCCATAAAAGTGGATACGCCTTTGAGGTGACAATCGCCCGATCCAACACGGGCCAGAATGGCGTCAACGATGGACACAGTGGCGGACTCAGCGGCCACAAAGCAGCCCAATTGGGCCATCAAAACAGCTACCCCAACAGAGCGGAGGTAAGTACTCTTTCCGCCCATATTAGGGCCGGTAATTATGTAAAATCGGTGTCCATCTATATATAAAATTAAAGTTAAATTAATTATCTTTTTAAATAATTTAAGAATAACAATATTGGACCGTTGTGGAAGACGGCATCGTTGGCTATAAAGAGGACCCCTTCCTGGAGCTCCATGCAAGGATGCCGCACCTGGATGAGCTCAATAGAGCCACTTCCCCGATCTAGAATCACCGGGCGGACGTAAGGGATCGGAGCGCTGCTGGCGCAAACGGCAAAACTCGTCAGTACATCCAGGCGGGATAAAGTGTCGTTCAAGTATTGAAGTGGCTCCACATATCCAGCTAAATTTAATTTGAAAAAAGTTAATAATATTTTCATTTTAATTTGCCTCTTAACATAATATTCACAATTCTACTATAATGTATTTAAACTTAAATACCTGTGAATTTTTATTCATTTAAAATAAATGAATTGATTTTTTTATTCCTTTTTTTTCGTTAGAATTCAGTTAGTTTATTTTGATCAATTTAACAATTAGTAAAATAAATATTGTGGGATTTTAAATCATTTAGACTTAATTCATTATTGAATAATTTAGAATTAAAATTCCTTTAAAATTAGATAATATTACTAACCAGCAACGCCAAGTATCTCCTTGACGACAGACTCTTGTTGAGCTTCGTATTCTCTTCGAGTAGCCAAATAAGTTTCATTAATCTCTTCCAATCGATCATTGCGGAAGCGCACTCCGCTCTTGTTGGTATCCACCGTCCGGTACTCTTTCTGACGATTGCGCAAGGATTTCTCATCTTTAAGAGTCACTCGGAAGAAGTAGCCGATGCGGCCGTCACTCTCTAACTTGACAGAATCTAGACCCAGATCCGAAGCTGCTTTAGACTGGCACTTTTTAGCCTTAACATCACAGTCGTCCAGTTTTTCTTTCAATTCTAAATAATAAATAAAATTAAATTAAATAAAATTACTGTTTTGAAAATCATGAACTTTTAGTCGTATACTGATTAAATTAATTTGAATTTCGCAAAATATCACTTGAAATAAAAAATTTAATTTGATAAATTTAATTAAAAAATTAAAATTGTCGTAAAGTATTTTCAATCAAGATTTTGCATAACGTCACGTAAAAAAAATTAATTGAACTGAATCATTTACCGGTTAATTGCTCATCGAAATCAGCCCGAATGACATAATCTCCCTGTTCGGCTTGCTTTATATCCAACGTAGTTTCAATCATCTGTTTTAACTTATCGGTGCGCTCATTGGCCGTTTTTAAGGGCTGGATCATTGTAGTTAGAAGCACTTGGCTGTGAGGACCATCGTACTCAGCTAGACACTCTATAAGCACGGGGACACGACTCAGACCTAAATAGATTCTAAAATAAAAATTAATCAAAAATCGTTTTAGAATAAATTAAAAAATAATTTTTAAAAATACTTGTATAAATCCAGCAAAGAGCCTTTGCCTTTCAGTAATTTTTTTCCAAGTCGTTGATAATCAGGCATTCGTCTAAGGTGATCCTCCGTGACTGATTGGCGCAGATGAACGCTCCCGAAAAAAATTTCCACAAGATCCAATCGCCTTTCAATTCTCTCTAAAAATTAAAAATTTAAATTAGTTAGATTTTTTTTTAAATTCTTATTAAATATATTATTATGAAGATAATATTCTCGTTAGAGACATTTAAGAAAGAAAAATTTAAAATGCTAAAATTTTTAAATTTTTTTATTGAAATTGTTAAGAAAGATAAATTGAAACCTTTATTAGTTAGGGGCTGTTTGATCCACTGAGAGAGTAACCGCTGACCGCCAGATGTCCTGCATTTATTCAGTAGAGCTGAAATGGTTCGAGGAGCTCCTTTATTGGCCATTGCAGATGACGCAATCATCATAGATTCAGCTCCGTACGACGTCAAGTGAAGTGCCGCCGCGGCGGCCGAATCCAGCCGGACGTATTGACTAAAATCGAAGGTGCTCAAAGTGTACTGACCCATATTTGATCCATCTTCCATCAACTGTTGAAATTTAAATAATTATTATTGAAGTATCAATTAAATTTAGTAAAATATTTTATTATTACTTTGAGATATTTGACTAGGGCGGAAAGAGAGCCCATGGAACACTGAAGATCTGCTTCCGGTAATGCGGCTGAATTCGCCTGCTGACCTTTACTAAAGCGCAATAATTTGTTGAGTGTCCCGATAGCTTCTGTAGAATTGAAATCCGCCTTCTTGCAGTCCTTCAGTAGAGCTCCGTAGCGGTTCAACATCACTCGGATGGATTCGTAACCATCTCCAGAAGGAATCAAAATTTCCTGCAAGAATAAATTTAAAATAAAATATATCAATAATATTGATAACAGTTAAAATAAAGAAAAATAAGCAGAATTTAATAAATGATAAAAAATAGTAAATAATTAAATTATCTAGAAAATATTAAATTTAAAGAATAAAACATAGAAATTTAATAGAAATAAAAATAAAAATTGTAATTAATTATCAGTAATAATAATAGTTTCATTAACTACAAAAATAAGCAATATTGGAAAATAACTATTTAAATGATAGTTGAAAATTTACTTTGGGGCTCAATTGGACGACCATAGATTCGAGATTAGAATGCGAATCTGAATCAGCGAATTGGGCCACTAAGAACTGCCTCTTATCATTGGAATCCAAGTAGCAGCACCCAATAATTTGATTCCCAGACCCTTCAGCTGCATTCTGTTTGCTAAAAGCTAGAATTCCGGCTGAAGTTGTCATATCTTGGGAGCCAAAAATGAGCTCTTCCACTTGCAGCAGGTTTCCAGGGGATGCCTGGTGGGAGATAGCCCAATCACCCTTTCCAGAGCCTCTGGGTGAGTAGATCTCCACGCAGCAGTGGCGAACTATGAGCAGATCTCTGGAGAAGCTCTCAAAGTGGTTCCGGTTGAGGGCCACAGACTCGAGGCGCTTGGTGCCCGAGCCCAGCATCTTGATGATGCTGTGGGTCTTGAAATACTCTTTTGCAGTGAAGAGGGCATCCTGACCATGGAGTGTGTAGAAATCACCTCGGTCAAAGAAGCGAAAAGTTGTGGCAGGTTTCTAGGTGAATTTATAAATCAAAATTTTGAATAAAGTCTGATTAAGAATTAAAGTGAACACCAGATAATGCTTTTTAGAGTGATATAATTAAGAGAAAATGTGATTTCAGAGGAAGTAGAAGGAGAGAGAACATGTGAGATATGTCACTTTAAAGGAAGGTGATAGCTTAATTACCTCAGGTAAATTATTGTAGAAGCTTATAAAACCCTGATCCTGAGGGATTTCTGCACAAAATTATGTAGGTGAATAAGAGGGAATTGTAATAAATTAATTTTTATTGATATAAATACCAGGTGCATTTAGGATAGACGAATCGGCCATGATTGACGTTTTCCTCGTGTTTCGTTTCCGCGCGTTTTCTTCACTCAAGTGAAAGTGAATGCGGCGTTGCCAGTGTGATTTTATTTTACGCATTAATAAAAAATTAAATAAATAATTTTTTGAAATTACTTTGACCAAGGCGGGTGATGGTGTTTCATTAAATTTTAAAACCAACGTTTTAAACCAAGAAAATTCAAATGATGGAAGCTAAACTAATGAGGAAAAATATCTCGGAAACAAACAAACATTAGAAGATCGGCTAGTTTCGCAGGTTTCTCAAGAAGGAAGATCAATTTCGGTCAGCGGCAGGAAGGCTGCTCAAGAAGCAAAAGCAGAGACGAATAATTCAAAAGCAAAAAAATATATTTTTAAATTGAAATAAATCTCAATTAATTGTTCATTGAACGCTTAACTCTTAATCGTGTGTATTCCAGCCAGTTGTATTTCAAAATTCAATTCCATGTTCCACCTCAATAATTATTAATTATGGCGAATGACTACTGTTCTTTAACAATTAAAGGCTCATTTTTTAAATTAAATTATTTGCTGTTGAAACAAAAGGACGTTTTAACTTCTCGCCAAACTTCAACTTTAATCTTGGATCCTTGCATGCTGACCGTTGGCCGAGTCGTTTTTGTTTAGATGTCAATCTAAGTACATTTACACCATTCGGGACATTTTTCGTTGGGTGGATATCGTAGGCAATTGATATGACAGAAAACATCGGCACCTTCTTCTTCTGCAAACGGGCCAGTTGGGACACAATCGGTGCTTTGGTTATGAAATCAATAAAAGAAACAATATTAATAACGTGTAACATCTCATAATGACTATTCAGTTTTAACGTACAGACAAGTACAAATCTCGTCGGGGCAATCAGGTGGATATTTAAGGCACCTTCGCATGCACCAATTGTCAAATTCAGGGACGTTTTTGTATCTTCCGTGAGCCACACAAACTTGATTCCTACATAATTTTTAAAAATTGAATCAGCCCCCAATATATATTACAAAAAGATATCGATATAGACCTTAATACAGTTGGATCGGGTATCATCGGGTATCAAGCAAAATAGCAGAGGTGTACTTGTCCACCCTAGATCTTGGGAGCAACCGCCGCTACTACTTTATACCACATTTTACCCGATCAAACTGTAATGAGGTTTATAGTACAACAATTCATACGTGACAACCAGAGGTTTCTCCTGGATTTTTTGGCTACTAGCGTTGTAATTAAAAATCTTCAAAGCGTAGGGGTTATCCTCCCAAACTGTTGGGGCGGAGGGTACTAAACCGCTCGGACCAAAGCCCTGCGTGTTTGTAATGATGGCGATATCGGCGCAGTTACGAAACGATTCCTGTTTTCCACAACCTACAGATTCCGTTCCGTTTGGGCATTTATCCCAAGTGTTGCCTTTTTGATATAATCAAACCCAAACGAAAATCATGTCAATAAAATAAAAGGATTACATTTTAGAATCAATGATTTACCAGTATAGTAAATCCATTGCACAACGCACTGGCTACAAGTGACGCCATCGGGAAGCTTGACCTTATAGTTGAAGGTTTCTTGTTTGGCGGAATCCTCTGGAATGTAAAACCTGTAACTCGATTGACCCTCTAGGTACAACGGGTATCTGTTAAAATGTAAGATTTTTTTTTACACTTTGAAAGAAACGTTGTAGGTCAAAATAGATGTTTGACCAGTTCGCAGACTTAAAAAAAAAGTCTGAGTAAAATGCAAATTCTTACTTATTGAAGCATTCTTGTCGCTCGACAATAGTAGGATTTCCATCCAACGGACATAATCGCATTTCAAAATAGCCCTTGTGGTTGGCAGTGAGCTCTATTTCAACGTCGATGATCTGCCCAGGAGTGTATCGGCGACCGAGCAATCCATTCGCAAAGAATCCACCGCTTTCGTGGAATCGAGGAGCTGGATCGTCCCATCTGTCGCCGCAAACGCCACACTTGCCACCGTTCGTCGTCCATTGAACTGAGGCGGATACAAAAAAAAAATGAGATGATTTATTCTACTTTGAAACTGATTTAGTCTAACCGGAGAAGCCCCCACAATAGAGCTCATTGTCATTGTAGTTGACAGGGTTCGGGTAACCAAAGCGCCACATGGCATTTCTTGACGGAGGATTCATTAAACGACCGTGGCCTCTCGCATAGTCGACCTAATCATTAAAATATACATTTACTAGCCTAATTAAGATTTATTAATTAATCAAACGACTTTTTCGAAAAAAAATTTCACAACTTTGAGATCAGCTTAGAGCTGATATCAATTAAAACGATTAAATGATTATAAGAAAATTTACTTGAAGAAGGATGAACGGTAAAAGTGCTATAAGCCACATGTTGAGATAGCGTGCAGCCTTTCTGGTTACTGTTTGGAGACTACAGGGGCTGGGTTCGAGAAGGAGGAGTTCCCTCCGTTTTCGTTGTGCGCAAATTTAGTTCCTCAACTCGCGATCACCTACTTACATAAGATGATGTCATCAGGGCCCTTGCCCTTCCCAATAGATCGACATATTTTCACCATGATTTCCATCCAAGTCCTACTAAAAGCTAATCTGTACGTTGAATAAACATCTCACGAATCAACAGGCAGTTTTTCTATAAAAAAAGCATGATCATTTGGACACTTCTAACTGGCAAGTAATAGCAACAGTGCCTATAGCAAAAAAGCAAAGGCAATGACCGGTCAAACTGTTTGCGTGATCTGACCTTGAGTTTTCGTCCGATGAAACAACAAATCATCTATTGTCTCATTAACATTACTGCTTCTATTCCAAGTATTCTGCTCTTAAGTCTTTATAAGTTGTTCTATCATTATTTACTTTTCACTTTAGCTACTTCTCCATGCATCTATGAGAAACAAGACTTATACGCAATTACAAGTAAACTATTATTTGCGCTTTCAACCGTCCTCCGTATCGTTCTGTATCTGCGTATACCTGCGCACAGGTTACTCCTTCCTTCGTTCCTGCTCTCTTATATTTTTTTGTTGTTGTTTTTTCGCTGAAGTACGTTGATCTCGGTCGGTCTGAAAACGGCAAACTTGTTTTTCCTCTTTTTTTTTGGTTGCGACCAGTTGCTATTTACCCTCCCTTCCGCGATTGCTTCGTGTAAGTCGATAAGAATCTCTCTCCCCTCCCCCTTTTTTTTTAGAGCATAACCATTTAAGTTTTTCTCTGCTCAAAAAATCTTTTTAAATTCTGTCTACTTCATTGAACCGGATTTTCTGATAAGTGTATAGTCTACGGTGTTTTGGTAACATAAAAATCATTATTGGAGGACCTTCCAAAAAAGTTGCATATATACAAAATTTAGGAAATGAATTATGATTATACCCTGCATTAACAAAATAAACCAATTGTAACTTGTAACTCTGCAGATATAATATCAGAATTAATCGTTTTACTATTCGACCTTTCCTTGGCAGCTATTATTATGAGTCAAGACCTTGCTTTGAACTTTAAATTAAAATCTATAATGGATATGGGGTGCCAATCGGAAACTATTTTTTTAAATTATTTTTCTAGAATTTTAGAAACAACATCAAAGATATAAGATGTAACAATAGTAAATAAAAAAAGTGATTTTTAAGTATTCTAAGGTTGAATAAGTTCAGTACCGGTACGTAAAATAATAATAGCCCTTCCATTACAGCAGCAGATTTACCGGGCGTTCGCTTGCTATCATAGCGCAAGCGAGGGAAGGTATAATATCATAATATGCATAATAATACATACGAGGATGGTATAGGCGGCTCAATTATAGGTTCATATTCATTGAATATTATTTCATTTAATTTTATTCACGAACCAAGAAAAATGTGACATGCATCAACGACTAATCCATCTTATTTTAAATAATTCAACGATCCATGTTACAACGATTTAAAAAAAAATAAGAATTATAAATACGTTCAAATACTCTGTTGTCAAATTCTTTTTTTCTAACGAAAAATGTATAGTAAAGCGAATCTAATTTTCGTCTTAGTCGTCAAAGGGGTCGCACGCAGTCTATCAACCAATTTTTGTTTTCATCATGGGTTTTCAGTTTCAATTACTAACGGAACTCCGTCAAAATAATTTTGAAGAGTAACTCAATCATGACAAGAAGATCATTCATCATCATTCAATTGCCTACAAGTGAAAATAATCATGATGTCCAAGCATGAACCTTAATTTGCACAGAAACAAAAAAAAAATTAATTACTTTGAACACGGCCAAGGACCCTGCTTGGAAGTTTGAATTAGAATCTGTTATGGATGAAAGACGTGGGCGTTATGGATGAAAATATGCAATGATGTATTAAAGTGCGTCACACAATCACAATATGCTGACCTAGTTTTATATTTTCATTTTAAAAAATTTATGGAAATTGAAAGCACAAGACCAAAAATACAGTAAAATAAAATACAGCAATTCATTCATCTATACAAGCATGCGCACGTAACTAAATCTATTAGTATGTCCCAACGAAAATTTAATGCGTAGTTCAATGAAGCGAGCAACAATCGGTAATGCTTTCGTTTGTAAATTTACAGTTCGACGTCAGCTGCTGCTTTCGACGTTTCATCATCGCTAGATGATGGTTAAGAAATCAGACCAATCTTACGTTTCAATGAAACGGTCAGCTTTAATGTCTTTTTGCTTTCTTATTCTTGTTTTACTGATAAGTAAAGTGAGCGCATCAAATGAGTACTTTCAGACGGTAAAATCGGTTAGCTATATAGTACTCTGAGCATTCGTAATTGATGAACCAATCTTTTAAATTTTTTGAGCTACGTTTCATTCATCAAGAAATTGGATCTCTCAGGGAAGAAAACCAGAACCAAAACATTCAAATCGATCTCCTGAAAGAAATGCTTGGTCTTCAGGGGGACCAGATGCTGATGGCTAATCAGCAAACATATGATGACGATCAAGAAAAAGATCATCAACATAATAAACGACCTGCAAGACTTCTTCCCTTGAAAATTCTATTAGGCGAACGTAAAAACGACACGGAGCCTCGTAGATTCTACGGCCCACCGACCAATTGTTCCGAATTAGGCCTACTGGGTTACACATTGAACGGATACTACCTGGTCAGCAGCAAATCCGATAATAACGCCATGAAATCGAACGAGACAAAGATTGAGACCGTCTACTGTGCTTTTAAACAACCAGATGGGACTTTTAATAAATCGGGCGGTGCTGCAGAGAAACGATTGATCTCAGTTTTGGAGTTAGGAAGCAACAGTAGGTCTGCTGGTGGAGCATACTTCAACGTAATATTGCAGAACCCTCTCGAAGATAACAAAGATACCACAATCAAATTTAACGACGCCGGTGTCATTTTGAATATCGGAAATGCATTTAATCCAACTACGGGAGAATTTAACGTTCCGAAAACTGGCGTTTATCAATTTGCTTTGAGGGTGACGTGTTCCTCATCAACACTAACAGAAAGTTCTCGTTTATACATCCAACTTAAACTACGTTCACTTTACACGAGCGATACTAACCTTGGAAGTGTAGAAATCACCAAAAACAACCAACACGTCAGCCACTTTATTCAGACAAACGTTAAATTGAATCGAGGGGACTTGATCTATGCATTTGTTAAAGTTATTCCTGGTCGAATCCCTTTTATTGATTTCAGGTTGAGCAGTGGTTGGAGCACTTGGTTTATGGGCTCTCTCCTAGAAGCGATATAGATATTCATTAGGAAAACGGAAACGGAGCACATCTATCTCGTTTTATATTAGACTAGCTAGCCCTCGTTTCGGCTTCGCCCGAATAGCTATTAAATTTAATGTAATTGCATTGTTATTCTTAATTGTTAATCGACGATCAGTTTTATCAACATTTGTTTCTAATCTTCTCAGTTAATCCACACTACTTTAAACGTAACTTCTCTTACTTTAATCTGCACTACTTCTAGATATTTTACTTGAAAACTATTTTAGTTGGTGTTCCAATGAGATATTTCTCAGGCGCTCACCTTCGTTCCAGGGCTTTAAAAAGATTTCGTAACCTCATAAAACCAGTTGGAAATTCATTTTCTTTATTCTCTAAAACATTTATATGCAAGTAAATTAATAGGTTTTACTTATAGACCGGGTTCTTTCAAGCACTAAAACCACACTTGCAAGTTAATAGCTCGGGCACATTCTCTAAGCCCCTCCCCCACCAAAATTTCGACCAATCAGGGAATTTCTTGACACCAACAATTTTCTGCTTTACACATATAGATTACGATGAATATGATTAGATTTAATTTATAGGCTACATATTATTGTACTTTTTACTTTAAATCCCAATTAAAGATGGACGAAGAAAGATATATTGGAGGCATATGTTTGTCAAATTTTACAAATAAAAAATAAAAACAATGTGTATGCATAAATATGATGATGAATACATGAGGCGGGGATATGCTATCTGTTTAAAATTGAGACTATAAGAAAGAATACACTTCAGTACATGGTAAAGTATTATTTTATCAGTCTCATTTAAATTAAAAGTAACAACCTATATGGTATAGCTGTGAAAAACAACGGCATGGGTGAAACTGAAACTCTAATTACAAAATAGATTATATACGATGGCCCTAATAATTGCTCCGGCTGAGGCCTAAACTGGGTTACCCAAAGCAGGTTGAGGCCGTACTGTATATACATACTGTGGCCCCTTTAAAAACACGATGGGACCTTCGATAAATCAGTAGAGTTAACTAAAAGCGAACATCTAGTTTAAAAACTGATGAATGGTGAGTATATTATTTTAAAATTTATAACTTAAAACATCACCGCGGAAAAGGAGTCCAGAACACAACCCGAAGAATATTGATATTCACCCAATTAAAAAGGATCTTCTCAATTGCAGTGCAACGATTTCTTTCGATTCTTCCGGAGAAGCTTTGAAAGCAGAGGAGATACTCGATGGTCTCATTTTCCACAGGCGGTATATTCGCGTTCAGCAGTAGTCTTTCAATATTTGCAAATCTCAGATGATAAAATGTTTAAAAACTAATGAAATTCTATTAAAATCTTATGAACATGAATTAAATGAAAAAATTTTTAAAGGCATATGGCAGTTCCCGACGGCGCTCAACCATGAACAGAAACCTCTAAATCTTAATCGTTTCTTATGATTCGTGTAGTAGCGATCCTTTCATTTAAAAAAAAAATTATAGTACATTTCTGGGTTTTCTTATAAAACTAGCTTTTACTTTAAAGTTGTAGACACAAGACAAAATAGGTGGTTTATAATGTGTGGTGATAAATTTTTTTTGCGCCAAATACGAGGTACCGGTATAATCTAAAAGCTCTAACTTTTAAGACTTGACCATTTGAATGACGGAATTAGTAAGACTAAATTTATTGGATGAAAATAATTAAATAAAAAATTTTCGATTTCTAAGAAAGAGCCCTTCAGCCCGGATTTCCAAATGACTTTAGTTTTAGAAACCACGAACACAAACCATCTTTAAATTATTTTGCCATTTTTACGGATGTTTATTCAAAATATTTATTTGAATATTCTTAAGTTAACTTTGATTCATTGAACCAAAGATCATTAGCACGAGTATAAATTTCCCTGCATGCTGAGTGAGTGTATAGAAATATTTCCTAATTCTTCTAAGTTCCTCCTATCAAAATGTTTGATCAACGTTAACCCTTTTAACGGATAATTTTTTTCTAATAGATGCACAGTTTACTTCTATATTTTTCAATTTAGGTAGATGAAAGCAGCTTAGCAGCCTTCGACATAAATTTACTCTAATTGTAGTATAGCGGCAATAGCTGTTGTCATAATCTTACTCCGATGATGAAGTAATTTAAATCAATCGAGTGTTTCAATATGGAAATAGTTAGCAACGATACTTCAAAGCGATACTGTTGTCAAAATCTGTTTGCCAATAACCTACAAAAAATTGAGTACATCAATTGCAAAGCGAATCTCTAATCTCTGAATTTATATTTAAAAGAAATCATTAGGTTTCAGTTATTTTTTAAAATGGATTTCTGTCAAAACAATAGTGAGGAATTCAATCTTGATGAGAGGATAACAATTTCTTACTAATAGAAATCGCTATGATTAACCATAAATCTTTTTTTTTTACAATTGATTCATTTATTGTAAAATATTCATCATTTTATCCATGCCATTATTAAAATGGTTAACATTCGGTTTGGTACACAAAGTACAATTTTGGTTTCATTGAAAGACCATGTAAATCCGTGTTCATTGACTCGAGATCACAACAGTTTAAATTTCCTTCCCAGCAACCCAAAACAAGAGTATCTCATTGCTCAATGGTAGACATTACGAGATCAACAGTTAACACTTGGCTAATTAATACCAATTTTCATACAAGTATTTGGATTCACATGACTAAACTCTTCATAGTCACACTCATCACTTCCGCCAATGACGACATCAGTCAATTTCATTGTTAAACAATAAAGTAAGTTTCAACACACACATAACGTCACGATTGCATCATCACTCGATATGAAGATTTTCTTTTGCATGTATTTTAATAATTCAATTTTTTCCAAATTACGGAGTTTCATCCATTCATTCACAATAAGAAATGATGATATAAATTGCTGTATTGAAAAAAAAACAGAGATGAAATATAAAGAAATATATAATCCCTGAAGAAGAAAAAAATGCGCGGCGTTTCCTAAACGGTACAAATTTTCGTCAAAGATTATGAGGTGGGATGTACAGATGAGAATCTAAATTGCGGATGTGGAAAGAAAAGATAATTGACATGATCAGATTGATAGTTATAGGCCTTTGTTATTATCATCGCTCATTCATACAATCATACCCGTGAGTTTACATTAAGAAAAAAAAAATGATAGAAAAATTAGAAAATCCAAAATTTTACGAAGCAAAGGGGAAATAGGCCCTTACAGTTGCCTCGATGCGTTTACGGCACAGAGGGCAAGTAGTGAGCGCCGTTGCGCAAGACGGGCAACTCATCGAGTGACCGCACGGTAAAAACACCATACTGAGCTGCTGATCGCAACAGATCTGGCAGAGCAGCGCATCTCGCAATTTACTCGTCGCGGGAGATGTTGACAATTCTCCACTTTTCTCATCATTGCAAGCAGATTTGGGCTGTTCTAACGGAGTTTCGGGACTACTACTACTACTACTGCTTTTCGGTTTCTCTTTTATTTCAATGATGTCTTCTTGAGAGCTCGATGATGATAACGACGATGTATCAGGTGATGGACTCTGAAGAAAAAAATTTAAATTAAATTAATTTGAATTTTTAAGAATTAGAAATGATTTTACCTGCTGGAAACGTGCTTTAACTTCTTTGACGTAATCTTCGCCCTTCACTGAAATCAGGTAATTGCATCGGGAAAACCAGCGGGCGTGCTCTACCCACGGATCGTCCTTGGGTTCCCAATTGCGGAGAGCTCCATCGCAGCAAAAACACTTGACGTGATCTCCAGTTTCTATTGAATAAATAAATAATTATTAAATTATTCAAGTGATAGCCTTAAGGTAAACACTTACTCATATAATAGAATCCAGCGTCGGCCAGCTGTGCCGGACGTTGTTCCAAACCCGGAGGCCAATCGGCAAAAGTATTCATTCGAGCTTCCAAAGAATTTAATTCAGGTCTGCGTGCAGGTTGATGAGCTAGAACTCTCAAAGCTGACAAATCACCAGAAGAAGTACTCGAAGCTGATGAAGAAGAAGATCCTCCTTCAACATCCGGTAATGGAGGTCGAATAGATAACGTTGAGGCCATCGCTTTAAACATTCCAAAAAAGATGATGAATAAAATCCAAAATAAAAATTAAGAGATCTAAACTGGAAAGAAGCAATACCTCTTTCAGGTAGAGCTAGAGGTCTGTTTTCACTCTGGAATCGGGAGCAGATGTCACCACCAGTCATGCCGGGCATAAATATAGGCAGAGGCCTTGCAGATAATAGTGAAGGTCCTGATGGAACTGCCGGAGTTGGACGTGGAGTTGCCGGATTACTCCCCATCGAAATCGGTACGTTTCCAACAGGTAATCCGAGCACGAAAGGGCAATTTGGTGCGTGCCTTCGGTGCTCTGTGGCCGGGCTGTCTTGTGGCTCCCACTGGCTTATAGTGATGAAGCAGAAGGCGCATCTGGTCTGATCGGCTATGCCGCAATAGAAGAATCCAGCGGCCGCCAGCTCTCTAGGAGGAAGGAAATCCAATGGCCATCCTTGAAATGTGGCCAGGCGGAGTGCCTCGCTCCTCAGCTGTCTCTGAGAGGCGCTGGTGGACGACGACGGCGCGTAGGTCTGCTGGCTCGACGGCGTCGGGGCGTCGACGACGCTGTTGCCGAAAAATTGGACTTGAAATTTGTGGGGTGGTGATGATTCCTGGTGCTGCTGGATCATTGTGGGGTGGTCTACTTCTGTCGGGCCCATTTCCCCAACTTTTATGATTCCGGGTGAGGCGGGGAAGAAACGGGTAAAATCAGTGGCAGCAAAAACCTGGAGAAAAATTCAGTTTTACTTTAACATTTTTGAACAGAATGACTTGACTAGTCGACAACTTGATTAGGACTGATCGTTATCAGCAGCTGTGTAATGCTTTGTGTCCTTGACACACACTGTATCGACGTCATGTCGAAATCATAACAATATTGAGCAACAGAATTAATTTTTGAGTTTCATCAATAGATATATATTTACCTCGTGATGCTACACTTTAATCCGAGCCCATTTCAGCACAAATGTTCATAGAAAATGTTGTAAAAACTTTAAACTTTGAGAAGAAAAACACACTGCTGTATTGTATCCGTGGCCCTTCCTTTCATAAACTGTAGGCAAAGATGGCGACGAGTGTGGTGGTGGGGGGAGAGATTGGAATGTGGGCCGCCCCGGGCTTTAGAGAGCGTACGCACCCACAACACAAAGAGAGAGGGGGGGCACGTAGGCCAATGCGCACCAAAAGTAGGGTGGCGCTAAAAACTAAATTTTTATGCACGACTAAAGAAGAAATTGCGTTGTACAAATTGAATGACGCAACTAGCAAAAATAAAGATTGTTGGTGGGGAATTTGCCAAGTTTTCAGAATGGGTGAATTCTTTTTTTTCCTGGAAGCGATATATGTAATTGCAAGATATTCCACATCCGTGACGATACTGAGTCATGAGATTTGCCAGAAGCGATATCAAGTTTCCCCAGAAGGCGAGTTTAACGGCACCGTAAATTGCTGGCTGCATTCATTTCGGGGGAAAAAAATTCTCCGCAAGGACGACGTTGTAAAGATACGATGAATAAGGAGATGTTGAAATATACAAAGAACTCTTCTTTTTTCAGAGCGAGATATTTACTTTTTTTTAAAGCAGACGAAATTTTCTGGAAAATTTTCTTTTTTAAAGCAGACGAAAAAAAATTCGCATTTTCTTTGTTTACTTTTTTGAGGGGAGCTACGTGACTTTTAATGCCCAACATTTTTTATCGCTGTTTACTAGATTTCGAATAAAAGTCGTCAATAAAACCCAAAAAGCTGTTTATCACATTTCAAACTTTGGAACTGTCTGGAACGGTTCAGGGCAACGGCATTTTGGGCTTATCGTATAACAAGGAAATTTCAGAACTTTGGTCCCATTTTGTATTGCGTAAAAATAATTTCGTATTTGCTAACTAGAATTTTTTGTCACACCCCCCAAAAAATGTGGAAATTTAATTTGGTCCAGTTGGATCACGTCCTCTGCATAATCGGCTCCGGAATCGCCAAATATCCTTTTTTTAAATTTAATAATTAATTAATTAATTATTATTGCTTTAAAAAAATATAAATTAAAGTTACCTGAAATTCCAATTCCATTCCACGACGTTTGGCAATTTCTTCCACCTCTTTGGCAATGTTTTCTTGCGATGTTCCACGAACTTCAATGTACTCCATGTCAGCAGAACTATAATGGCAAGATATAGCCTTCCGGAATCCGTCAGTCTTATTAGCTCCCGATCCGTGAATCAAAATCGGATGGAAGAATACAGTATCTCCTAAAATATTAATTTTTATTTAATTTTTATTTATTGCTAATTTTTACAATTTCTTATTTGGTTCTAAATTAATTAAGCTAATTTTTTAAAAATATGTTTTAAAAGAATCAAAAATTTAAATGATTTTAATTTAAAAATTTCGAAAATACCTTTTTCCATGGGCAGTTCGACTATAGGATGGTCATCATAACCTTTCACTCCGTGATACATTTTATTGACGCCCTTCTCCCAATCGGGATAATCGTGCTGATGCAATACACCTTTATGAGTTCCAGGTAAAACAATTAGACATCCATTAGCAGGAGTGATGCGCTCCATAGCGGTCCAGGAGCAAACAATCCGGTCCGCAGGCCGAAATGGAAAGTAATGCAAGTCCTATTATTATTTAGATATTAGTTACGTAATTTAATATGAATTGATTTGAAATACAAAACCTGGTGGAGAGGATGACGAGATGTTTGAGTTCCAGGATCGGGTGGCTTGTTAATCAACATGGTATGCATAGCTCGAATATTTGGACCCACAAAACATTCGACGTAATCCAAGATCTAATTTTTTAAAATTAATTAATTTAAAAAAAAATAAAATGCAAAGGCAAAATTTTCATTCAAAATTTCAAAATAAAAATTGTCAATATTTTTTCAGAATTTAAAAATGAGAATTAAATTAAGATGAATAAATAAGAATAAATAATTATAAAAATTTCAATAAATAAATATAAATAAATGAGTCAAAAATAATTTTTTTAATGAGAATTAAATTAAGATGAATAAATAAAAATAAATAATTATAAAATTTAAAAAAAAATTAAATATAAAAAATTAGTCAATTTTTTTTCTAAACGAGAATTAAATTAAGATGAATTAAATTACGCGAGGATGAAGGCAGTATTGGAATAGAACGTCATCGTAGACGAAATCTTGAGCTTTGTTGTACAGCCTTTCTCCAGTGACACCTGTTTTGGCCAGTGAAATGTCTCTCATCATAGTGATGCCTCCCCAAGGCACTCGCTTGTCACACAGGGCCAGGAATCTCTCTTTGAAAGTGTCCAGTAGTTCATCCTCCACCAGGCGGGGGATCACCACATAGCCATTCTCCTCATAGAATCTCCTCTGGTCCAGCGTGAGGAGGGGGTTATCCAAAGAGTACCTGAATGACTGCACCTGTAGATTGAAATTATTAATTATTTTAGAATATAAGAATTGGAATTTAAATATACCTTGGATGGATGCCCATTTATGTGGCCCAACACAGTCCTCAATCTGGCATCAGCCATGATGAGGATTTTTTTCTTCTTTCAAATTTAGATTGAGTAAGAGAATGGGGTTTAATCAATCAGAAGGTCAAGATGGAAGTGGCTGTAAATATAGAAAAAATAAATTTACAAATCATCGTCTTATCATATGCTGCTTCGATAAGCAGTGCGAATACGTCATCTGATTAAAAAGCTTGTGATGCAAATAAAAGTAAAAAATGTTGAATCGTAACGAGATTAATTAAAATTTAGGCAGTGCAAAGATGACAAAAAATTCAGTGCTTATAAATTTAAGTAAAATACAAGAATTTACTTTTGTAAATAAAAAGAAAGATGACTAGCGGGAAAGTTACGATTTATGTAGGAGGTAGAGGAGAGAACACGTAGGCCCACTGGCCCAGCAGGAAATGGGTTTGTTTGTTTGTTGAGGATTTTAGATCTACTAACGGGTCTTTTGCAACCCTTTCGAGATCCGTATGTGTTCGGGTTGGAAATTTAGCCTTTAACTGGTTCATGTGAACCAGCGGGCAAGGATTGAACCTAGGCCTCCAAAGTGGCTTTGTCACTAAAGGAGCGACGTGCTAGACCACTCACCCACGGAGGGCCCAGCAGGAAATGGGTCTGTGGGGAGAAAGTTCCAAATTTCAAAAGATAAACAAAGAGATTACTGCTGCCATCTAGCGGTAGATTTAATAATCACGACTAAAATTTATTGCTTCCGGATGAGGAGCGAGCCGCGAGCGTGACCTAAAAGATTTTTTTTTTTTTTCAATATTCAATAATAAAAAATTTAAACAACGATCTAAACAATTTAGGATGTTGAATAGAATATTAGATGTAATTATGAAGTTTGATAAAGTCACCAAAAATGCAGTAAAACATGCATTCCTTCTTTGAAAAATAATAATTTGATTTTGAAATTATTACGTCCTCATTTTATCTTTGCATTATAATTACTACGCTGGTATTAGAAATTATCAATATTTTATTCGCGTAATTTCAAAATGATCTTGAAGCCTTGGTGCAAGTGAAGTAGCTTTTGATTCCGCCATCTTGCCTCTCATCATCTGACTACATCCTTTGGACTACATTCACATTTCATGACCGCCTATTATTCTCTATTTTTCTCCCCTAATTAACCACAACCCTTTTCCTACGAAATTCCCCTTTATTATCTTTTGTTCACACCTGCTACATTAGCAGGTAAAGTAAATATTTTATTTATTTATTAATATATTCCTACCGACCTTGACACGTCCTTGAATCACAAACTCACGTGGTGCACGCTCTGATTGTTGTTGTTCAGTCTTCTCATTCATTACGTAATTCTACAAATTTTTTATTAGAAGATGGATCGTCAACCTCCCAAGAACGTCTATTGCAATAATAGACTGAAAAAGATTCCAAGTAAACCCATCATCAGCAACTCAAATAAGCCAAACATTCCAACCACCAACACTGCTGAAGTATTTTCTTAATCAGTTGATTATTGAATTTCCAATATATTTAATTCAATAACAGGTGAAGGCCAGTCATGTGCCCAAAACCAAAGTTTCCTTTGTTGATGACAATGAGCAGAAGAAAAAGCATTTGAAAGTAAGCAACACTCAAACTCAGAGAAAATCATCCCACGATGTCATCAAGATGAGCAGTAACAATAACAAACCTGCACCTGTCCAGGTACTAAATTCATCTTTAATTTATTCTTTCAAAATTTTTATAAATATTTTATTTATTTGTTTTCAGAGTGAAAATAAGGATTACAACATGGCCATGTCATCATCTGAAGCTGCCAAACAGGTTTTATATTCAATAAATATTTTAAAACTAATTACATAATTTTAATCACATTTAAATTAAACAGGGAATTCTTAGAATCAAAGAGAAATACAGATATGTCAAGAGGGAAAATGACTCATCAGCCCAGAACAAGAGTAAACATCCTAAATTGATGATGACATCACCTGATGAATCTGTCAAAACAGCTGATCCCAGATATCAGCACATTATGAAATTCTTGGAGACAGCTTCACCTCCCCCTATCCCAGGTATTACATAATGTTGTGAACAATAATTAGCTCAATAATAATCAGCTTTTATATTTTTCACAGATTATCACAATCCATTGAAAAGTGTTTGGACTTATGGACCTCCAAAGATGGGATCAAATGCTGGGCAACCATCTCCCATTCCTGCTGCTCCATTAGAATTTTTACAAATGTGCAACATTGCCCGGAACGAGGCTTTTAATGATTTAATGGCTATTCAACCCAAAATCCGCTTGAACGCTCAACGTAATAATGATTTTAAATTAATTTAATTCTCATATTTTGAAATTGGTATTTATTAAATTAGGTGCGAAAAATGAGGCGTTGAAGAAGATCTCCTTCTATTTGAATAAACGTCGCGCACCTTCTCCCATTAACAGTCCAGATTTAGATGCGGATGAAGGTATTGATCTCCAGAGCAATAACACCTGCTCAGTGATGTCCCAGAAACCGGCCTCTACTCCTCGTTACATGAATCCTGGAGTCGTGCGGA
This sequence comes from Chydorus sphaericus, assembly GCA_030141595.1. Taxonomy (NCBI): domain Eukaryota; kingdom Metazoa; phylum Arthropoda; class Branchiopoda; order Diplostraca; family Chydoridae; genus Chydorus; species Chydorus sphaericus. Next base: position 8,905,005 of record CM057933.1, read on the forward strand.
ATCGATTCCGCCCTTCCTCGTCTTCTACTCTTGGTGAAAGATATGCCAATAATGAGTTCCTTCCGCGTTCCAATCCGGATCCTTCGCCTTTCGCTCTTGGTGTTCGTCCCAATCTGAGTTTCGGTTTGATGCATTCAAATCCACCTTCAACACAAGGTGAAATATCTCTTAAAATGTGATTAGATTTAAAAAATAATAATATTATGTTTCTTATAGAATCGTACCGAGGATTTGCACCGTCTCAAGACATGGAAATGAGGAGCTATCAACGTCAAGATCATCAGAAATCCGAAGAAACTTTGATTCCTCAATATTATTACTAAATAATACACTTAAGCTTATTTTAAATCGTTCGTACCTATACGAACCTTTGTACGGTAGCTGTGATGAAATTGAAATCAGCAAATATAACGTATGATGTAAACAGACTTGGCTAGAGCTCGTTCAACCTTCAGCCCATCTGCTGCCTTCTATTATCATAACTAAGTTACCGTGACTGAAAGCGAAAGCCTGAAGGCCGGTCAATAACCGAGTAAAATGACCAGCAGTGCTGCTACCCTCCAGCAAACGAGCGTTTTAGTACGTAAAACATACGCGTTTCAGAGATCTTTTCAAAGTTCTTTGTGTACTCTGGAAGCAGCTTTAGCTCTCTCCTGTGTTATTGCAATTTTTAGTCACATTATGGCACGTTTACCCAAAATATACGTCTTGATTCGTTCGACGACAGTATTAGTTTCGTCGTTCGCTATTCTTACTTTCTTGTCTCGCCGCAGTTACATCGATAAAGATGACAAGTTGGAGTCAGTTGACAATAATAAAAAGGTAATAATTAAGAGAATTATTACTAAGCATTTAAAAGAACTTATATTACTGTGAAACAGGAACATTTGCCAATGAAAAGGATTCTATTTTGGACTAAATATTCGGACACGAAACCAACAGCAGGTAATCGAATAAGTTATACTTCATTAGTATATATATAATTCAATAGCATATACAATTTCTTATAGATTTCGATTTTGGTTTTGGAAGAAAACCATTCGTCGAAGCTGGTTGTAAAGTTACCAATTGCTGGACAACCAGCGATCGATCCTGGTTGAATCAGAGCGATGCTCTCCTCTTCGATGCCATCGAATACATTTATAACGATCTACCAAGAATTAGATTGCCTCACCAGCGCTACGTTTACGTTCATCACGAAGCCTTACCTAGTACCAATCCCGATAAACTCAATTACGATGTTTTCCAGTTGAGTAAACCCCATTTTTTCAACTGGACAATGACTCATCGAAGAGATTCCGACATCTTATCACTTCAACCGAACGGGATGCTGATTAGAACTTCTCCATATCCTCCCCAATTAGATCAACTTCCAGTCAAACTTGACCCTGGAAAACTTCCATCATACGTCATTCCATCACTTCATCCATCAGTTGTTGAACATAAGACCAAGTTGATGATCTACTTCGCATCGAATTGCAATACATCCAGTCGGAGAGAGGAATACTTTAAAGAACTTAATAAGCACATTCCCATTGATACCTTCGGTAAATGTGGGAAATTCAAGTGCAAACCTTGGAACGGAGAAGATTGCTTCAAGAAGAAGATGCCTCAATACAAATTTATGCTTTCTTCTGAGAACTCTTTGTGTCCCGATTGGATAGCTCAACGGTTCTACAGAGCGCTCAAGTACGGAGCCGTTCCGGTCGTTTACGGAGTGGCTGATTATTCCGCTTACGCTCCACCGAATTCTTACATTCACGCAGCGGAGTTTGCTTCGCCGAAAGATCTGGCTGATTACCTTCTACTGCTGGACAGGAACGATGCTCTCTACGCAAAATACTTTGAATGGCGCAAAGATTGGGAAGTGGACCGTAAGCCGATGATCGGATGGTGCGAATTGTGCGAGAAGTTAAACGATCCTTCATTACCAGCCAAAAGCTACGCCGATTTGTCTAAATGGTGGTTTCAAGATGGGCCGTGTCATCCAACAGAAGATTTTCTTAATAGATTATTGCCCGATAGACGTGCAACTAAGGATTGAGTAACTAATAATCTTTTCATATAAGCGAATTGTGATATAATTAAAAACGATGTTGAATTTTGCGCTATAAAATACGCTGCATTGATCATAATATCAACACAAAGTTCTATCAACTGTATATTTCTAATTGTAATTCAGTGTATATCATGACTTATAAGTTCATTGTTGTTGTTATTAATGGCTAATAAACTATAATGTTAAGGCTTATTCATTCTTGAGTTTTTATAAATACAATAAGTTAAGTGCTCGATTAAAAAAAAAGTATAGCCCCATTGCTCATGTCAATTGTCAGCACCTTACATTAAGTTGAAATTTGCGACTGTTTTCATTTGAAATCAGTCAACCGCGTTCCATATACGTAGCTAGCCGGACTTCAGCTTTGCTTAATGCACATAGTTCTTGTGAAACACCATTCCCTGAAGGTTGAAAAGCTCGTTATTATATTTTAACACACGCCCAAGGCATAATGCGCCTTATTTATTTACACCTGTTGCGCATCTTATATATAGTTATACATCTCTCAAGTTATACTGTTATCCAGTGTCAAAAAACTGTCACGAGCAAATTTTTTCGATAAAAAAAAATGATTTCTACATATTAATATGCTATAACAGTGATAGACATCGCTCAGCAATGTCCAGGTTAAGAATAGATGACTTGGAACACATCATCCAGCAGGCAAAATAAGCAGAGATGTATACTGGAATGATATTGCGACGACGGCAGTGACCGAGCAATAAGTAAAATAAACAGAGCACACTCTATTTCTAAACAAATAAATTCTTAATAAATGCCTCGATGGAAAGTGAGCATTTTTAAAAAACGACATCCGCCGTTTTAAAAAAATAATAATAATAAAAAAAAATTAAATTAAAAAGGAGCACAATCTTTTCGCATCTCTAATTTATATTTATAAAACGGTAATAATGTTGAGAATAAAAAATATATAATTTTTTTATGATGGTAATAATAACTTCCTATTTCAACTTTATTTAAACGAAGTTATATGCTGAGTCAGAGATAAGTGCTAAACCCCTGTATATAAGTCCTCAACGTCATAAGAACAGTCCATCAGTTTTCCTGAGTGCTTCGTCTTTCGAATATCTTTGTTAAATGACATAAACTTAATTGGAAAAGTTCCTATTATCTTATTTTTAAAATTTCGTTTTCCCACTAAAGTTATAAATAAAGGACCCAGTTTTTGAAATAATAATGGGAAGGGTTATAAAAAAAATCCTTATGCCGCTGTAGAGAACTTCAAATCATATAATTGCGTTTAAAACATTAGTAATGTATAGGTTATGTAATAATGGGTATGGGGCGTTTTTGGTCATCTTAAGATACCGATTTGCAATATTAGTATCGTTGACGGCGATTCTAGGATTCTCTTCTCTTGTATTCCTAAATCTTCACTTTGACCGCAGAAAAGATAATAGTTATAATAGGCATTCCGATAATGATAATCAAACTAAGGACTTCATCAGCAAACGAATATGGGAGAACAATAACAAAAATGGAAATGGCAAAAGTCAGGAGCAACAGCTATCATCATTGGGTAAGTTATTTTGCAATTTTAAAAATAAACCTACTGTACATTGACAAAAAAGGAATATATTGAAGAAAAAGGTCATCAACCACACCAATAGTTATTCATAAATTGTAATCTATTTATTACTTATTATACTTTCAAAATTAATAGCTTTCAAAATGGGAATCATCAAAGGAATTGGATCTCTTCAGTTGGAATCGGCAGCAGCTCGTCTTGAATCCTCAACCTGGGATAAACCAGTGGTTTATTAATACCAATAAGCCAATCAGGTTAATAGAAGTTATGGATTCTAATTAATGTATTATATGGTTAGGTAACGAAGAGAATATTGATTGTTGCCACTTGGCGGTCCGGCTCAAGCTTCATCGGTCAATTAATTCAAAGTTCTCCTGGAGTTTTCTACTCTTACGAACCACTTCACTACTTTCAATTCGGTTTGGGACCTCTAATTTACAAGAAACCTTTCATCAATTCTGACGATGTACTGGCGATGAAACCCATGAAATACATGCGCTCCATTTTCGGTTGCCGTTTCAGTCCCAATTATTTGGATCATTCTAGCGGCTTCACGAGAGCTTACAACAAAAGAGTTTGGGATATTTGCCAATCAGTAGATTATTCCGATCTCTGTCTTCAATCGGACTTTATGGAGATCCTTTGCAATCAGTTCCCTGTTCATTTAATGAAAACTGTTCGACTTGGTTTGAATCACATCGAAGAAGACGGCATGCTGGATGATCCGAAACTGGCTGAAGAGTAATGATTATATTTTGATAAAATTCAGAATTATCGTAATTATATATACTAATTAGGTGGAAAGTGATTTACTTAGTGAGAGATCCTAAAGCAATCATGGCTTCTAGAGCTCTTCTACCTTGGTGCCAAAATGATCCCGGTTGCTATGATGTCCAGCATCTATGTTCAAACATGCGGCGAGATCTTAGCCTCTTTGAATCCATTCGCGCTCGGAATCCCGAGCGTTACTATCTTTTAAACTTTGGTGAATTCACTAAATATGTTCAAATGGGGACGGAGAAGTTGTTTGACTTCCTTGGATTGAACGTATCGGCCCCTGTCAGGCTGTTTCTAAACACTAACTCCAGGCAAACGAGCGAAAAGGTCGCCTGGCGGGAACGGCTTTCGCCCCAGAACATTACAGATATTTCTTCTAAATGTTTGGATGTCTTGAAATCTCTTGATTATCCACTGTTTTGACTTCAATATGTTTAAATACCATTTGTATTATTTATCAAGTTGCAATTTTATTTATGTATTTTAGCTCCAACTGCATGTCAACAACCTTTAAAGTGCGTTTCTAGCGGTTCTATACCTAACACCAGTCAACCATTTCAAAGCCACACTTTTGCTCCGTTTTAAAATAAAATGCTTGTAACAACTTTCCCTGAAGGACTTGTTGTGTTAGCACCCGTTCCTTGTATGCCCTTCACACCTGCTGCACATCATATGCTACTCCTGCCTAGTCTAAGAAAAATTACACGAGGAAGTTCTATTATATTCGTTTATTTCTATAGCGATTAAGTTATTTTAAGGTAATAAGTCTTGATACCAGGCCATTTCGTAGCACTTCAATTGAGCTTGATTAGCAGTTGTATCAAGTTTGGAACGCGAAGAGCAAGGCTTTTCTTTAGAATGAAATCGAACCATTCCAGAGTTCTCCAAAGTTTGGATCTTCCTTGCACAATCCAATACTTCATCATCTCTATTCATGTTCAGATGAAGTTCTACTCCAAGTTGACGTATTCTCGACAAAGATCCCGATGCAATCATTTCAGGTAAAACGTCCCATTCGTCACCTTCGATATCCAATTTTAGGTAATCGATGATCCGGTCATTGTTGTGTTGTAAAGGCTCCACAATTCGTTTGAATGTCAAAATCTCAATTCCAGTAATCGGATCAGTTCGATCCTCTTTTCCTAATAGAACTCCATAGAGGTCGTTATGACCTGTTCGATTCAGAAATGATTCAGAATTCGCGATTGAGTCGGGTTTGAAGTTGTAGACTTCGCAGCCTTCGCTCTCCATTCCATTTTCAAAAGCCCAGTTATCACGATGATGATTAAAACTGAAAGAGTAGATGATGCAATGAGCTCTGATTGGGTTGACGGCTTCATCCGAACATATCGCCTGTCTAGCTAACTTGTAATTGATTTCTTTGCAGGATTTTTTATTGTTCCAGTTGAAAAAATCGAACAATTGTTCAGTAGTTATTAGGAGATTGGGATTATTGAGAACCACTTTTTCCCGATAAGAACTTCGATCGTAGATGAGGACGCACAAAACGGAGAAAACTGTGAGGATCAAAACCAACTTCTCGCCCTTTTTACCCAGTTTCCTCATTTTGGTAATCTGTAAAACATATTACATATTTAAAAGTCCAATGAAATATAATTCTATAACTTTTTAAAAATATCCATACTTACTTTGCATACTTAAAGATGAGGGCCACTAAACTGATTAATCACGTTTGAACATAATTAAAATATGACAACACAAAGAGGATCTTTCACTCTCAACTGTTTGCATTGAACTGCGCATTTTCTATACTCGTAGTGCTTCGGTGCTCCCGTTGGCGCAGTGAATGAACGAATAACGTTTAATAACTTCCATACATGTTACATAGAGGAAAACATTTTTTTTCTCTCCTTTTCTCACCTACTGGAGACGCCTGGTGGAGTAATAAAGACTTAGCTGGACAGTTTACAATTTACAAACAGTGTTGGTTCACTTATCTTACCACCTGGCTGGTGTGATAGTCACGACTCACGCGTGATAATTTGATATTCTCAATATCTCTGAATTAAATAGCTAAAAATGGCTTCATTTGGAAAACAAATTTATGAATACTATAAATCGTAGTTGATGCATCATTGGAATATAGTGCTGCTCATAGCATCATTGCATAAATAGTTTAATATAAATTGGAAGGCTTGAGAATAGGCGACATAACCACCATGGAGAGTGTCACTGCAGTCCTTCCAGGTTCTCAAAAAGAATGGGGCTGAACGGTTAAGTACCAAACATCCACGAATATGATCTTCCATGATCGGAAGCAATGTATCCCAAACTTGAACGACACTACTATTCCTTTTGTAAGAATAATATGAAGCAATATTAATCATCAATTTTATTGACTTACATTGGTACCTGAAAATGCGACGTGCAATTGAATTGTAGTTGTCTAATTTCGCACTGGTAATTTTTACACTGTTATCATCCACAGGTCTCACAATGTTTCCATGGTCTATGAATGAGGGATATTGCATCATCCACACAATTTTCCCATTGCTTCTCTCCTTCATTCGAAGGCTCAAACGTTCTAAGACTGGATATAGATCCATCAAATGTCGCTCGTAATCCAAGTGAGTAAAATTGCTTGACGCAATCATGTACCAAGGAGATACACCTGGTAATAGTTGTTTAATATAATAACCAATCTCAATTCATCGACCGCGCGATTCTATTATAATACCCAAGAGAAGAAAATGGGGAATCATTCGATAAGTTTTATTTGACCAATTTGGTTCATCAGCCCAATCGGTAATAGTTTGCATCAGACCGTCATCAGTCAAATATCGCTTCCAATTAAAATCGAATATCAACTGTTTGTCGAATATGGGCACATAACTTCTGAAATCATTGTGGTAATGTCGATTTGGTTCATGAATTGCCTCATCCAGGAAAGGAATGACCTGGTAATCGCTCATAATAATAATAAATATATTTGAATGTGGTTCATTTTACCTTTAAACGTTCAGCATACAATTGCCGAATTCTTGAATCGCCAACGAAAGTAAAAACCATTTCTCCCGTATCACCATCATCAAGCAGCCCTGCTGACTCTTTTATCTTCATGTCATCGAGCATATTGTCAAAGCATTGGACTGTTTCGGCCTCTTGGTAATGAATTAGTCTGCATGGAGGATTTTGAACTGGTTTCATGGCCACATTGAATGAGTTAAACGAGTACTGATAGAATCGTTTATCGAGAATATGTTGAGTGCACAAGGGCGCAATTGATATTGCGCGATTATCTGTTCAATTTGAATTACTGTTATATAAGATATACATGTAACTGATATGGTAATTTGAAATCACCTTCAATATTTGTTGGTCTGGATCGGAGAAGCGAATACGAAAGCCATAATCCGATAGAAATAGTCAACGCAGATGTTTGTAGTCCACTATTATTACTGCCAGTTCAAATTTTAATGGCATTATAAAATCCATGTAAACATATTTAAGTTATTATAGTAGTTAGTATTTAAGTATATGCTTTTAGAAAAGAAAATTTTCCCACTTTGATAGTAGTGACAGCATTTCACGAGCTCCAAACAGTACCAGTCCATAAAATTGGTTTAAATCACGCAAACCATTTTAAATTATTAGGAGAACATCCAGAATATGTGTAATATTTTCATTTGTCAACAACGCCAATAAGGGGCTTGATGGGGGTATCCTACTTTTCTTGGTTTCCGTCATATCAGCTTATGTACAGTGTTATACTTTTTTTTAGATCTATATTTTATGAGAAAAGAATTCAATCCTTACCTCTAGTTTGAACCAGCAGTCATTGATGCTCACTCAGTGGTCTCTAGTCGACATATAATCCTGTTATAACCCTGTGATGGGAGCATCAGCTGATGTTACGCTCTCTTTCTAATAAGAAATATAAAAAGGAATTAGGCCTAGATGTTCGAATCTACAGCAGGGGCGAATGACCCCTTTGAAAACAAAAGAAAAAAGAAAAAAAGGATTTGGTTCTGAATAAGCGATTGAAAATCATGCACTGTGACGTCTGTACATTGTATAATGATAAAATGCAGCTGGTATAAATGATCTCACCGTCACACTTGGATTTAATTAGTTTTTAAAATGGCGTTAGGTTCAGTTTTTGCTCGATTTTTTTTTCTGTTTTCGTTGCTTAGGAACCCTTATAATTTTTTTAACTCGAAACGAAAAATAAAACGTAACTGACTGCGTATAATGGACGACTTTTGCGCTATATGAATCCAGTACCAAAAAACTAAGTAAAAAATTCTGATTTTTTCTTACTCACTACTATCATGTCCCTATATCTAACACTCGTATTTTTTTAGCTATTTCGGAAAAACCGAAGGAAGTAGGAGGAGAAAGCTCTGTGAGGGGGCGGTCCTACACTTTTGGGTCGCCCTGCGGATTTCTCCATAAGAAAAGAATTTGGGGAATCAGAAAATATTTTATCTAAAAATAATCGTGCGTCGTAGGCTAATTACCATTTACCATCTATAATAAAAGGTGTATCGAATGTTTTTCTCTATTTAATTGTGTATTTATTCGATTTTTATTTTACATTTTTGCACTTTTGAATTGCCCTGTAGGTTTCTCCATATAAGAAAAGCATAAGAGAATCAGAATAGAAAAATAACGATTCGATCATATTCTGGAATGAACTGAATCATGATTAGCAAGCATTTATTCTTTCAAACTTAATTTTGATATGTAATAATACTTTAAGGAAGTTGTAGAACTGCTGTCTTGCTCTTGAATCGCCTACAAAGACGAAATGTAGTAAGTTATCCGAAGAACCAATACGTAACTTTGAATGAGTTATATTGAATCGATGCAAGTGCCGACATTCCCAACGGTATAATGATATAGGGGACATATTGCACTTTGTTTTGTGGAGACTAATGTTGTCCAGTCCTAAGCAGAGTTATTGAAGTAGAAATTTCCTCGATTTAACCAGTCGTCACCTTTCATCCTACACCTAAAGCGTCATAGTAAAATTTAACTCGAGAGGGCAACATTACATTATTGTAATCAGATGATTAATCACTATTAATTGGATTTAGCCGGTTTAGGTATTTAGCCAAAACCATTTATATTTTATTAAGTTCATATTGTAGACAATAAATTTTTACCAAGATTTAATTTTAAAAAATTGCGCACAAAAAGTTTTTAGTGATTTACTTATATAAATTTGAAAGAAAAAATTTGAATTATCTTTAGAAGCCATTGGTGAATTGGAAGAAAGCAATTTAAAAGTAATTGCCACAAATGAAACTATCACAGCTACCACAAGTCCACAACAATAGGCCTGATGATGTGGAGATGGCACTAAAAATCATTTAATGGTTCGAATAATTTCTTTGTTTTGTCTAACTGGGGCCATACTCAGTAAGTAAATACTCTTAGACGTTTGGCTGCTTCAAAAAAGTGAGCTTTAAAAAAAAAAAAGATAAATAGAAATGACTATTACTTGAGAGAAAGAGTATACTGTGGTGCATGACGCAGTCAAGAGTCAAGAGCGAGGAGAAACACGAAGACTGGCATGGGTCCTTTGATAAAAGTTAGGCATCGCATATAAGCAATGAATACCCTTTCTGTAGAAAAAGATGAACTTGAGACCTCCTCTAAAATAAAAAGACGCATGTATAAGATAAATCAAACAATGATTTGTCAAGTTCTCAAGTTCCTTATTCAACAGAGGGTTGGCATTTGAAAAAGTTCATCCTGAAACGTAGCTCTATGGGATTTAAGGCTTTTCAATTAAAGCAATAATATAAATCCAAATGGCTTAAATTATAGAGATGAAATACCTGCTAATATAGCAGGGATGTTTTAAAGGAAGACGTAAGATGAGCTCCCATCAATGACAGAAAGAAAAATGCCATTAGTCCATCACAATGCGCAACAGTTCTTTTGAAAAGCGTGATAGAGCTTAATAGCATTGCTACATGGCTAAGCAAAAAGAATGGCGCCCTGCACAGTCAACAACCGACAAAATTATGATAAAAGCCCAACGTCAGCATCAAAGTTTCAGCACCAGTGATTGAACTAACGCTTATTTATAATATTACAATAAAAAGATTTACTAACGGCCTACTAACGGGCTACACCATCATCTTCTTATTTCTCGACCAAACTCTTTGTCATAACAATAGCGGGATTGTAAGACTTTTCTTGGAATTCCAACAAAAATAAAGCGATTCAAAATCATGCTGTGCCACTTCATGCATAACTGATTAACAGAAAAGAAATTTTACAAAAAAAGGAAATCCCTTAATTTAAAATAAATTATTCGTATATTAGAGTGCTATAAGAAGTGATTAATTAAGTGCATGTTTTGAAATTTATATTACGCTTTTCTTCTACTTCATATCGTATATTGAAATAATTACAATAAGTAAAATGGCTAAAGGAATAGCATGCTAATATCACCGTTCACGATTGCAATAGTTAAGTTGATGCTTTTTAAGGTAAGCTTAATATACGTCATCAATTTTAGAAAATACAGTAATTATTTCAAGGTTATTTCTTCCAGAAAATCATGAAATTCTCCTGAAACATGTAAATCTATTGTATTTTAGAATCTAGAAACAGAAAATATGCAAATTGAACAAAATTTATAGACATGTATAAATTCAGACAATGACTCGGGCGTCATATTGAGCGCGATAGTCTTCTGCCACCCATGTATCGTTTCCAAGAGACTCTGGGAAGGTGAGGCTCTTACACTTTGCATCATCGTTCCACCACTTCGTCAAATTCTTGTAAATGGATATGGGCTCTCCAGGATCGTGTAGTTTGGAGCAGATCCCGCACAGACCGCGAGCAGCACGCTCGTAGATATTAAGATCCCAGACGTGAAGGGAGTACTCGGACACATAGTGCGCTTTCCACCAAAAATATTCGTTGTAAAGGGTGTCGTTTCCATCCAAGACTTTCAGGTAGTCTGCCAACTCTTTCACTGTAGGGAAATCCAGCGCGTTTATGTATGATTTCGGTGGAGCGAATCGAGCGTAATTGCCATGGAGGTCGAGCACCACTGGGATAACGTCAAAGTGTAGGTTATAAAAAAACTTCTCAGTAACGTAGTCCCAAGATAAAGAATTCTCAAAAGCGATGTAAAACTTGTAATTGCGGCCCATCATTCGTCGGCATTCCCCCTGCTTCTGGCGCTCACATGTGAGATTGCCGCAGTAGCCGTAAATGTCTAATGGGATGTAGCGTTGGAGTCGATTGATGTAGTCCATGCGACCGCTCGGACCCCCACAGTGGTCCGCGAACCAGGCTGCCAGTTTAGACTTTCCCTTGGCATAATTTTCTAATTATTCAATAAACGTTATTAGCAAATGATTATTAATTTTCATTTTTATATGATGAATTTATATACTTTTCTTCTTTGCTTTGCCACTCTGAATCTCTTCGTCGGTGAATCGTCGTATGTAGCCATAAGTGTTGATGATATCCGAGTCCCATCTATACGTCATTGTCCAGTTGAAGAATCCTTCGATACTGGCTTCGTCCCACAGTTTGAGATAACTGGCGTGAGCTGGCGATTCCAAGTTCCAATAGACGTAGCGTTGGTGAGGGGATCGTTTGGCCGGTTTCTCCGTCATGTTATTAAAGTAATAATCATGGAAAATGACGGCGTCAAAGTTCTCTACGGGGATACCAGATTGATTTAGGTAGCGATGAGATGGACCCCAAGGAACGACTTTACACTGCCATATTGGGCAACCGTAATTTTTGAACCAATTCTCTCGATTTATACTAAAAGGGCTGAATAAAAATAAAATATAACGAGTGGTTAGAACTGACATCAATATTTATTATAGAAATACTTCGGCATTTCATTCCATAAGTCCCAATTCTCTGTCCAAACAAGGATGGTCTTTGTTTGGTTTGTAGAGTATTCGGAAAGTGGTCGCTTTTCTGTATGCCGGAGAAGCTTCTCGTAATACAACAATGACTGAGTGTCATCAACATATGAATAATTAACAAGTACTGCTTCGTGTTTAAAAACGATTGATAGACAAGATTTTGGTAAATAATTGCTAATATAATGGATTGAAGAATTTAAAGCCGATAAACTGAAGGTTTCGAACTTGGTTTCCACCATGTATCCACCGTGTAACCAGACAACGATGAGCGCAAGTGCGAGTAAGAAATAAAAGGCTTCATTTCTTCTTCTTCGGAGCATCATTATTCCTGGTTCCAGCACACCTAGTTTTTTACAACTAGGCATTTCACTTATATTCTGCAATAGTAGTCAGTAAATTGTTAGGGTTTTGCATTTTTAAAGAATATACAAAGGAATTACTTGTTACGGCGGACAGAGCAGTTCAAGTTGAGTTTATCGGAAATGGCGAAAAACTAGAAAACAATACAATCGAGATAAAAATGACTATGATACATTCCTTCTTGTTTGAAGAGAAGTTGTTTGAAGAAAGTTGTAAGTATTCTTTGTGCTTAGACCACAGAAAACGAACTATTGCGAAGAATATTGCTATAGGGCTAAGATGAGAATGGTCTTGTCGTCTGTTCAGGCATTCGTCAGTAGAAAAACAGGCCACTCCCAATCTACATTAAATCGCGTCGCTCTTATACAACAAGACAGTTTAAAACGTGAGCGCAAGATAAAATAGCACTGATAGTACGTCGCTCATTTATGATGAACCACCATACACCATAAGGCATATGCTGCGTGTTTATGTGTACACATTAGGCTTCATAAGTTTTTGGCGGTATTAAGATGGATTTTAAAAGGTTTCTTTTTATTTTCATTATCGGTGCTCCAGGCCTTGCCAAACAAATGACCAAGGGGACCTGTTCAATCTTGAATCATCACAATTTTTCGTCAAGATTAATTTACCGAACTTCTCTTCGGTTCGTTTCGCCCCCCCCCCGGCATTATTTTTAGTGTTTCATATAATATGCAATGTAAGCATATCTTGTCTGTAATTACAGTTCCACATAATTAAATAATTTTGAAGGAATTTGAATGAAATGTAAGGTTTATTTTTACAATTCAAAAGTAGTTTTTTATTCCATTTATTTCATGTGATTCAAGGGGCTCCAGTAGGGGAGGGGGGGGGGGGGGTGAAGTTTACAAAGGGGTAGGTGTGGAAATACCGGCAGTAGCCTACTTAAAAAAAACGGGAATGGATAGTTTTACCAACCCTAAATACTCAAGCCATCAAACACATTAATGATCCATTCCATGTATTTGATGTTTGAATGTTAAACAATATAAATATATTTTTAAAAATTCAAACCGGAGGAATGACAATTAAAAGATTTTGAAATTCATGTGATGATTGCAAACGTGGTTAAGGAGAATTTGCATGGTGTGGTATAGAGCCACATAACCGGGATGGATCATATCAAGACAGTTGTAATAAGAATTGTGGTACAACACGTCATTAAGGGGCTGACGGCCCGTCGCTTCTTGCATAAGATGATGACAGGATCGTCTGTACTCCTCGGCCGGTGGATTCCCCGAATCCCACACATTCACTTTACTTTTCCTGCAACCAAAAAAATGCTATGAAGATATAAAGATTATATCATATTTTAAATAATGTGATCATAATATCAATTTCTTTTTTGTGATATCAATTTAAAATGCAGCATTACTTGTATACAAAATTATTGATCACATTTATAAATATTTAAAAATTATACTTGAGAAGTTTTCGAATGATGTCGTTAACTTTCTGGATATTTTCTGACGATATTGCACCGTTCCTGTATTTCCAAACATAATTTTTTTTTACAAATTTACCAAGAAAATAAATATGTATCACGTGAAACATCACATAGATTATACATAATTAATACCATTCTCCAAAGAAGAACAATTTCTGATCGAGTAACATAGGGAACTGGTTTAGCCATATCAATTCCGTCCCAACGTTAGCTAAAGATTGTAGTGCTGGTACGAGGAATTCTTTTATCATCCTCTGAAGTGGTTCTAACCGTTTTTCATGATCTTTGATTGGCTTCAAGTGATGGATCCCAATGCCTTGGCAGGGAAAGAGGAATACATTTTTATTATATTTTAAAAACCAACGGACAATATTTTATTCTTTTGATATTAAACGAAGGTTATCTATACATATGACAATGAAGTAGGGTGGATTGTGGATCCAATTCTGAATATCAGTGATCCAACTTTCAGTTAACTCCGGTCTCCACAGAAAGGAAACACGGAGGCCTAGAAGAGGAATGGTCACATTCCTGTCAATATGGGAATCTGAACTCCGGCCTCGCAATGGTTCATGTCCACGATCATATTCTGGAATAAACTGGTAATGAGCGATATGAGCATTAATGATTTAAATACTATAATCACAAGTTACAATTAGATATATACTTTAAGGAAGTTGTAGAATTGCTGCCGAGCTCTTGAATCGCCTATAAACACGAAGTGCAATAAGTGATCCGAAGAATTGCGTGATGAATGGATGGAATCGATGCAATTTACGACATCCCTAGCAGTGTAAGGGTAGAGACGACATGTCTTTTTCTTCGTAGAGATCATTGTCCAGTCATATGCAGAGTTGTTGTAGTCGAAATTCAATCGATCTAACCATTCGTTACCCTTCATCGTGCACCTATATATGCATTATATTATTTAAAACAGTGATTTTATTTAATTGTTCAGTAATTATTTATACTGGTCGTAATACAACTGCTATTACGATCTGTTTAAAAGAAGTTATTTAAAAAAAATATTGATGAATGTTTCGTGAGTCTTGGTTCTTTGCTATTTTATTATAGATAATCCATTATATAAGGAATGAAAACTTAATCAGATATTAAATAGATCTACACTATAATATACTGATGATCTATAACCTTGAGAATTCAGCAGGATTGACATTATCTTCATGAGTCACTGGTGGTGCTGATGAACTCCATTTTACCGAGGCAGTATTCGAAGAAAACAATTTAAGAATGATTGGAACAAATAAAAAGATCACAACTACCACAATCATATACTTAATGTGATGGATTTGACGCTTAAAATGCTTAATTGGCTCGCATAATATCTTTGCTTGCATTACGGCCATCTTACGTTTGAATGCAGGAGTAATAGCGCATCGCTTTCGAGGTTTGTTTTTAAAAAACGAAACTGAAAACAAAACTATTGCTGAGGGATCGAATATGACTATTCCTATCTCGTTCGAGAAATGTATAAAGCAGTATTGAGCGGCTCACAATGCAGTCAAGAGTGACTGTATTGTAAAGGGGAGAAAGGAATAGGCCTACCCAAAAGGAAAGACGAGGAGTTTTTTTATTTGAAAAGTTAGGCGCTGCATAGTTTCCACCTCTTTTAAAAGAAGGGTGCGGTTTCTTCTTTAAAACAAATGATAAAGGATCAAACAATGAATTGCAAATTTATCTTCAATGCTTATTTCAATGACAGAGGAATACGATGACATGTGGGAAATTGCCAAATCGCGGGAATATAAAAAGTCCCAAGGTTAAGCAATGCAATATATGGGATCCTCATTGTTAAGCTACTAAGTTTAACATGGGGTAAGCGGTGTGTATACTCCGCATTGAGATAGTAAAGCGAGCTTTTATGCTCGTGGTTAATAGAATAATTCAAACTTCGCCTGAATTAATCTCAATTATAGACGTGATGTGGCGATTGATTTTGATAAAAAAAATAAAAGGAGGAATTTGGGGAGGGTTTGATTTGAGGTGGGAGGTATCGATAGAACGAAGGAAGAGTTGCGATGCAATTATTTAAGAACAAGACTAAGTATAATAATACAGAACGTTAGAACATCGTATACAGTACATACGCGTTGGGTAATTGAACTGTTTCATTGTCTTAAATTAAATTAAATAAGGATGAATGAAACCACGAATTGTGGTCTGTATAAATTCATATAGGTAAAACATTTCGTTAAAATCTGTAAGCGAGGATTTAACGCATATAGTGTATGCGAGTTTAATAGGTTAGATATAAAAGAGAACAGAGAGAATGTAGCGTCCGGAAATCCAGTAGGCGTCGTGAAATAGAGATGTCTGTTTGACATATTGCAAAATCGATTTTTGTCCAATGAGCTCATTACAGAGTCCATTATTCATCTTATTTAATATATTTTATCGCACAGATAAATTTAAATATAGAAAGTGAGAGATATATATAGATTGAAAATGTACTTGAAAGTCTAAATATACATGTAGATGTGCCATCATGGATGTACAGTAGGGCTACTGTATTATTGGTTTATTCATATCGTTTTAAGGGAGCAGTAATGTCTAATAGGTCGTTTGGCCCATTTACATCCCAATTCTTGAAAAAATTATAGATTAATCTAAAAATTAATCTATGTAAGCATAAAGAGGTTGACGATGTTGACATTGACCAGATTAAGTTTAACAAATCAACTCTGAGGAAACAAATGAATGCAGACAAATAAACCGAAGAAATGTGATTTGGTTTGTTTACGTGAATAACTTGAATATCACTTTATCCGATTCTCAAGAATACAGATGCAGACGAATTCAAGCAAAAAAATTATATACGGTTGCCAATAAGCAATGGAGTGATCCAAAGGTGCCGGAAACAGAAAAATACTAAAGTAAAAATAAATTCAAGATTTTGGTTCGAATGTGGTGGAAGCTTTTCTTTTTGGTCCGGAAATTCCCTATCCAATGAGCTATGTAAAAGTAAAATTAGATGTCACAGAGAAGCTGGAATATTCTCCAAATGACCGGTTGCCTGAGGGGTCCACAAAAGTTCAAAGAGACTATATACGATCCATATAGCCAGGAGGAAAAAGAAATAGAGAAGAAATTACTTGTTAGGCTCGCTTTGCTCGCAATTGAGTTATGCTAGGTTAAGTTATTTAGGTCTAGGTTTTCCTACATTCCTTAATGTTTCAAATAATATGACAAAATATAGTTTTAGAAAACTTGGGTTAAAAACGCGAGTCCTATTGAATATCTGTAATTTCCTCTGCAGTAATTATAGACGAAATTACATTCATTCAAATCATAACTAGAATAATACTTGGAAACACCATCATTAGCGCAAGAAGCAACGCAGCTGCCATACAAAGAATGACATAATGCCTGAGACATGTAGACGAGGAAAAAGTAAGCGTTCACAATACTGGTCGATTTTTAAAATAAAAATCACAAAACCGTCGTGACAACGTCATGTACCCATAGCCCATAGCATGAGTAGGTCAGTTCCATAAGATCGTGAGTCATGATTTATAGGTCATGATCCCGCGACTTTTTTGTAAGGGATACGTATATCGTCTTGTCTGAAATACAGTTCCTAATTTTAATGAATTTGATGGGCACATAGAATAACCCACACAGCACCGCGTTATACTAGGATTATTTTATTTTTGTTTTTTACTCCTAGGATAATCCTGCCAATTTCCGAATGATTTTTGGACAACTGTATTATTTTTCCCATCTTATATTTTTACTCCCATCACTTTGATCATTTTAGGATGACTTCTTTTTGTCCAATTTTCATTTAAATAGAACGAGTGTGATAAGATTGTTAAGCTTAAGGAAAATAACTTTTAGTTATTTCTACAAGATATTTTTTCTCCTCGTTTAGAAAGAGAACTTTAAAAGAAATAGCAAGCCCGTGGTATCGAACTGAGTATACCAAAATCTGAAGTTCGCCGCTCTAACCACTACACCATGGGATTCTTAGATATGGTGTGCTTTTTTAGCTACATAAACTTGAATAGTTGTCTAAAACGATTAAATGGATATTTGGACACAGCCGAAATTCTGGTTTCCTTTGATTTTTTTTTCTAAGTCCATCCGTTGATTATTTTCTAAGTCCCGCAATTCGGTTTGGCTTGAATTTCTTTCTAAGTCCATTCGGTTGAATATTTTCTAAGTCCATTGTTAACTTGTAATTTCCATTGAAGGAGTAGGACTCAGACAAATTTTGTGAATAAAAAGTTAGACGAAAGTAACGAGCTTCGACCCTCGGATCTCCAGGCAGGCAGTCCGATGCTGTACCAACTGAGCCATATGGTTGTATGGAACAGGCAGCAAGTTCAGCTATTTATACACGTCTCATTTAAAGCGCAATCATTTCGGCAAGATTGCCAGCATCCATTTAGTTGTAACAGAAGAATAATATTTTAAGACGTTACGTGTTATAATTTCATTAGTCAACACTTAACCGTGTTGTGTCTTCATCATAATACGATATTTTAAAACTCTTGACTGCCATCTACTGATCATATCGTCCACTTTTTCAAAGGCTGCCATGGCAACACATGCCGTTTATTGCTCTAGTCTGCTTACAAAATTTCAGTTGTCAAAATAAAACTCTGATTTGGTTTCTTCAAATTATTCAGCTTGATTTTCTCCACTATGGCGTCACAGAATTCTAAAAGAAGAAAAGCTCGTGATTACTCCAAGTTTCAGGAGTTTCTATTCGAGTCAGGAAGTGATACACGGAGTGATATGACCACTGACGACTCGTCAGACCCGGACGACGAGCAACTGGATGAGCCCATGGTATTTTGTTTCAATAATTAGTCTCTTTTAATTAAGCAGAAGTAATAAATATACTCTTTATTGGGCATAGAATGGAGATAATGAAGTTGAAATTCCTAACAACTGCTTGGAGGGAGAGAATATTGAGCCAAACAATATCCAGGTACTATTACGTATCACTTTTGAGACTTTTGAATCAAAACAGATAAATGGAATTGCTGACGGGGAAATATCAAATAACTTTCTCACTTCGCCTGAGTTTCTACTCTAAATAATTAGATTTATTATATGCAGGGAAAGAATAGGAAGTTGTTTCATAAAATCAGCAATCATCAATCCTAACCGATCCTAACATTTAAATAGAATATAATTGCCTGGCTGGAAATATAAGTATTATATAATTGTTTTTACTTTTCATTCAAGTTTTATTTAGGCGAGTAGCTGAGCTGGTGTTTAATGGTTTTGTCAAGGGCCTGTTTGTCGCTATTGACTTCGTCTCTACAAACTCCGATTTCTCGATCCGACCGAAATATAGAAATTACCGCATCCTACCCCTCATACCATTCAACCATCAACACATTTTATTGCAAATTATATTAAGCACTGATTGAGAAGATTTAAAATTCTATTGTGATAGAGATGTTATTGATATTCGCGCTTTGCGATTTTCGTCTAAAATATTGTTATCTTCTTGTGATTTAAAGATAATTTAATGATATTTTCCATGATTATGCTCTAATTGGAGAACTATGTAAAGACATGTAAGCCGGCTGTATATAATAATGCAAAGTTTGTTTACTTAAGACGATTGCGCTTCTTAAAACAAAAGAATGTGTTGATTTTACATTGCGCTTCTTAAAACAAAAAAATTGTGTTGATTTTACGTTGCGTACCCACTCAAGCACATCACATTACTTTAGCACCTTAAAAAAAAATCTTTATCATATTCACCGGGCGAGGTGGGTCGTGAAGCTGGAGCAGAGAACACGTATACGTCTACGATCATTGACAACACGATAATGATCCTTCCACTTGAAATATTGATTTTAAAGAATGCAATTTCCGTCCATATTATGAGGATATCTGGTAGCTCTTTGTAAGCTGAAATCTCGGACGTTGATGTAAGATCCGGCTGGATCAAACCTGATCAGAATGTCGAGCATATCCAGCACATTACTGATGACATACTTCCGGTTGAGGAAGAGCTTTTCTGTGTTGTAATCCTAGCGTAAATATTTCTCAGAAGCAATCATTTTTAAAAAAATCTCGCTCAACATTCATGATGAAGTTGTAGACTATGACGTGCCTCTAGAGCTGTGGAACGTCATCCTACTCTCCGCTCTTTGCGTTGAAACGATTGTCAATGAATTACATTTTTTCGAATCTCATTTGACGAAATTAATCAATTACTACCTTTTTAAAAACAATTTGATGGAATAAAGGCTGTATTGAAATTTGAGAAAAAAAATATGAACCAAACTTTTTTTTTGTAAATAATAGGAAGACCATGATTATTCATCCGACAGCGATTCTGATGATGCCTCAACAATTTCGGAAGCTACCACCATATCAGTCGATGGATATTTTGACTTGGATGATGGAAACAACGGTGAAATGGCAGCCCCAGCATTGTGTGATGAGGGAGAGCTACCTCCCTTGATCGAGAGACTACGACTTTGGCATCTCAGATGCCGTTCGGAATTGGCACACACGGACGATCTACTCAAAAATGTACTTCATCCAGATCATCCGGAACTTCCATTGTGCATCCGGACAATCATTCACACTCCACGTAGCATTCATCTTCAGGTCATGGAACCTCCACCAAACCCCTTGAATCCGAATGCTCCGTTGAACCCAAGTTTATATTATCATGCTGGTCTAGAAGTAGGAATTAAGCAAACCCTTGCACCGTACCAAGTGGATCAACTTGACAACCGACTAGAAATATTCCTTGCTGTAGATGGTGTTAGCTTAGTTAAGTCCTCTACGAGCCAGTTTTGGCCAATCGTGGCTTATATCCCGTCCCTTCCCAAGTCTGCCCCCTTTGAAGTAGGCATTTTTTGGGGTCTATCGAAACCCTACGATTCCAACGTTTTTTTGCAACGAGCGGTGGATGAAGCGGATCAGCTTTCAAGGGATGGAATGATGTTTCGTGGAAAGCATTTTAATGTTTTCATTAAAGCTTTTGTATGTGATGCACCTGCAAGAGCTTGGATTACCTGTACGAAGTCACATTCGTCGCGTCTACATGGATGCTCCAAGTGTAAAGGATCAGAAACAAAAGTTGGTGCACTTAGAACTGACCACTCCTTTAGAAATAGTCCCGACCCGTTTCATCATCACCGCCGTTCTATCATAGAGATTCTTACTTACCTCAATTGTATTGACGCAGTGGCATTGGATGCAATGCATTTGTGCGACCTTGGTATTATGAAACGAGTCCTAGAATTTCTATTCCGAATTGGTAAGAACGTTTCTATCCCTGGCGTCACTCTCAATCCTGCTACCGTAAGGGCATTAAATTCTTTTTTGCAGTTCCTTAGACCCTACATTTCTCGGTTTGATTTTGCCCGAAAACCTCCTAAGAGTATGAGCGATATTCCTCGTTTCAAAGCGACTGAATTCCGTCAAATTCTTCATTATACCGGTGTTGTCCTTTTCAAAAAGTTCTTAGAACCTAAAGTTTATGAGCATTTCCTCCTTTTTCATGTTGCTATCCGTCTCTTGTCATTCAAACCGTGGTGTGTTGACCAAAATGCAAAAGCCCACGAGCTCCTGGTCAAATTTGTAGAAAAGTCTCCTGAAGTTTTTGGTGAACATTTTGTTTGCTATAACCTCCACGCCCTTTTGCACTTGGCTCGAGAGGTTTTAATCCACGGTCCACTGTATTTCTTCTCAGCCTATAGATTTGAAAATTTTTATGGATATTTGAAGAAATTCTTGAAGAAAACGGACAAACCGTTACAGCAACTTGTCCGTAGGTTAAATGAACGTGGGCAAGTGAGGCATGAACTGAACAGAAATCTAACTGGCTCAAACGAAGAGATTCATTTTTCTGTGACTCACCGTGGAGGCCCCAGTATCGATGGCTGTGACGGACAGCAATTTAAAAAGGCAGAAAAGAGTGGATCCTGGATATTAAAATCTTCCGGTGGAGATGCAAATGGGGATGATTGTGTTTACCTCAAAGACCTTACTATAGTTCTGGTATCCAATTTTGTGAAACATAATGGAATGAATGTATTGATTGGTCGCAAATTCCTCTCTCGATGTGATTATTATAAAGATCCTGTTCCGTCGTCTTTCATTTACGAATACCTAGTTTCCAGCCCATCACCTCGACTTGAAGCTTGGAATATGAATGACATTCTGTTCAAAGCTGTTAAATTGCCTTCTGACTTCCCGAACGTAAATGAATCCTTTGTCGTATGCCCAAAAATGATGCAATAAACTCCAAATTACACACCTTGATCATAATTTTTTCTCTCTTGAAATAATAAAAGATAGTTTCAGATTAGAAAACTAATTAAAACAGTAATTAAAGAAATATTACATGGATGTTTCGATTTAAAATAAATATTTATTCAAATAAATTGTGATAAAAATGGATTCTAAATTGAAACTTGTATAAAAATCGTTTCAGTTTTGAATGTGAACATTCATTAATTAAATTTATATTTTTGTAAGAATTAGAAAAAGAAAATGCAATTAAATGTAAATCATTGTCCGTCAGGGCAAATTTTTTGTTGTTGAAATAATGGCAACACTGTTTGTTTATATATATCTTGTGAATTCGCGATAAACGTTTTGAGTATCCCGGCTGCTCCTAAACATAGACTCAAACGTTTATGGAGGATTGGAGCAGATCAGTAGACCACTACCAATTAAACCACTGAAAATAGGGGAAAGAGTGTTTTAGGTTGATGTGATTTGCATTTGTTGGACTTAAATTGTGGTCTTTACCGTCCTTGGTGTGTCGGATACAGCCGCCATTCACATATCCACTGTCAGTGTCGTCCTATGTTTCATGGAAAACAACTTAACACACTTGTAGGCCTCTTACTTGTGGTAACTTTCAATTTTAAACCGAGTTAAAACAGATTGTTATAATTTATTTTCAAATCTTCAGGTTGTTCACTCTTGATAAATGTCAAGGTGGACTTTCGGTCAAGAGAAACAAGAATTACGGAGAGGCCAGTTGTTCTCAACCCTACCCAGAGCTGTTCCTCAAGCCAAATCCAGACACCTTCTGTCAGCAGCAGCTACAACACCACCACTATTGTTGGTCACAAGAGTTGGAGCTCAAACGCTTCAAGCATCAGCCAGAGAAAATGGATCTTCAGGACGAAATACTAATGATGGATCAACATAGGCCCCCTCTCGAATTAAAAGTGATTCGTCTTATTCACTTGGTAATTTTTATTTATACTTTGGCATTTGTTGTAGATAATTATTAATTTATTTTTTCCATTTTCAGGTGACTGTTGATAGTATTATGAGAGTGAAAGGGTTGTATTCTCACGCCAAAGTTCGCTTTTACTTGAGATATTGCATGCAATTTGATCCTAAATCAGATGCCACTGCACTCGCTAAAGAATTCATCAAGTATAACTTAATCATTTTTTTTCATTTTAGAGCTCATTTATAATTTATATATTTTTTTAGAATCCGAGAGGAGAAGTTATCGATGGGCTCCTTAACGGTTTCTGAAATTCTCGTTTCCTCCGATGGAAAGCGCAGTGAACTGCATACCAGGTGGCTCTTCAAGCAGTGCGGTGGTTACTGTGCTTCCGACGATCCCGGTGTTCAACTGCGTCAAGATCTCCACATTCTACACCCACTGGCTCACAGCACTGTCTATGAGTTACCCATTGATGTTTCGATGAAGATCATCAAACTGTTTTGCCTCCAAATCATCGCTAATGTCTCTATCGCTAATGTCTCTATCCTAGATGTTTTGGAAGAGAAAGCGATCAAAGTAACTTGCTATTAAAAGTGTTTGTGGTTTTTTTTCTTTATATTCATTTTTTCCGTTGCAGCTCTCTAATTTACGTGAAGAATTAAGACCTCCCGACACCGGCACGGAAGGAGAGAACCCGGCCAACGTTGCTACCAAGAAGCGCGTTACGGACTTGGCCTGCGCATTCCTCCAGCTGGCCCAGAGTCTTGAGATGAAGTATCTTAAAAAACCACTAGGTATGTCTTGTGCTGAATTCTTCAATTCTTTGTATTTATCTGAATTTAATTGCGTTGCAGATGAAGATGGAAAGGAGACGAAGAGGCGGCTGAAAGCGAAATCTGTCATAAAATGGGAAGGCCATAAAGAAGTGGACAGCGTGAAAAGTAAGCGGAAGTTTATCTTATCAACAAAAACTTGTAACTAAATTCTTTTTTTAAAATTGGCTAAACCTAAAGCGGTTCGTACACCGTTGGAAAGGTGGGAGTTATCACTTCAATCTTGTACCAGTCTTTCTCAATTTTATGTCCATCTAGCTTTGTTCGGTAATTGTTACTCTTTTTTACATTTTACATTGACATTTAAACTTGATAAACTATTTTCCCCAATAGATAACAGTATTACTTGGAACCGCTCTGTGATGAACGCTCGCTGTCGCCTCAGTAGGCAGATAGGTGGCCCAGAGAAAATGATACTCTGTGACGGCTGTGACCGAGGGCATCACAGGTACTGCTTGAAACCGCTATTTAGCTTAATTCTGGATGGAAACTGGTTCTGCGACGAGTGCAAACCTCGGGAGGATCCAAGGAATCCAAGGAGAGCTCACAAAGTGTTCTTTGGGCAGTCGGAAGTCGAAGCGGAGGAGGAAGAAAATGAAGAAGGCGAAGAGGAAGCCGAAAGAGATGACAAGGAAGGTGAAAGTGAAGCCGAATCGGTTCACAACGAAGTCTGTCCTGTTTGCATGGAGGGAGGAGAGATCATATGTTGCGATGCCTGTCCGACTGTCTACCACTTGAAGTGCATTCCTTTGCGAACGGTTCCAGGGAGCAATCGGTCCTGTCCCTGGTGCAAGACTCCTCCTCAAGAGGAGCGAGGTAAACTCACTGAACATGGTAAAATTTCAAATTGAATTTGAAAAAGAAACCTGAAATTGTATACTTACTTTTTATAATTTTTTTAGCTGAAATATCGAAGTCGTTCCAAGTGCTGGATTTCGATGACGATGCTAGGGAGGATGTCAAACACAGCACTCGAGGAAGAATTCATACGGATCCGATTAATGTTCGATATCCGACCCTAGGGAAGCGCCGTTCCGCCGCCGAAGATGTTGCCAAGATTGCCAACACGTCCAAACGACTCATAGGCGACAGCAACGACGGAGAGCGAATTTTTTACCGCCATATCGAGATGATAAAGTGGGTGACAAGATCCAATTTGGTTCAAGGATTTCGGGGTCTCTTCTACCCGATACTGAGCCATTTCGCGGCAGGGGAGGGCAGCAAAGATATTGCCTCACTCCTTGAGCGTCAACCGTCGGATACACGAACTTCTAAAGAGTTTGTAACAGCCGCGCTGGTTTTCCTCCTTCTTCTGCGCAAGCATCTCCTTACGTATTGGTACGGTTTGAAAGTCGGCAATACTGCGCAGTCCGCAACCAAAGAAGTAAATAATCGAGGAGACGGAATCAAGGTTATCATAATCAAGTTTTTTTTAAAGGAAACTTGTTATCTAATGTTTCTTTATATCCTCTTTAACAGTTTCCTCTGTCACCATTTATATACTATCTAGTAATAATTTTCATGATTCACCAAGAGAAAATAATAAAGTCATCCGACTCTTCCGAGCCATCAGAATGTTCTTCACCCTCCTTCAATAATGATGAAGACACCTGTAAATATTTTAACGTCAACAACGTTGACGTTGCGTCGGACACCGTCCAATTTGGTGAACGGTGGGAAAAGTTCCGTAACTCTACGGAACTACGAGCACGGGAAAACGACAATCTCTGTCTTAAAAAAGGTAAAAAAAAGTCACCCTCAGATTGGCCGTCAATGGCCGACCACCTCTTTTACCGCAGCCCCCCCCCACCTTCTTTTTCTAAAAAATTTCAAGGTTTTTTTTTAAACAGCATTCATCGAGGTCAAGTACATCCTTGGGTGCCATTTTTACCAAGTATATAAGCGGGGAAGGGTCACGGGAACTGGCCAGTAGTAGATTTGCTTCGAACACGTCAGGTAGCTATCTGAGAGAAAATTTTGGAAATGAGTGCTGTTACTTTTTTGATTGTCAATTTAATTGAAAAAGATGAGTGTGTCATTGTACCCAGTAATTGGGTGCATGACGGAGTAGCTGTGTATCCAACGAAAGGAATCGAAAAGAAAGTAAGAGATAGAGAGATGTTTCAGTTCAGCTGGCCCAGACACGACGTTAAAGTGCTCTCTCATCACAGTAATTAAAAAATTATTTTTAGTTATCCCTTTCGCTTCACTTCTTGTAATTATTATGCATTAACCACGTCCAATTTTTCTCTATTTAAAAGGAACGTATGCTGAAGCCGAGGAGCGATTGAACACCGGGCCCATGGAGTCTTCTTCAGGAGCCACTTACGTAATAGAAATGTCGACTCGCAGCAATCGGAAGAGGCAGCAGCCCGAGAAAACCGTAACATTTCAAGAGGAGGAGGAGGAGGACGAGGTGGAGGTGGTAAGGCGGCCACCGTCTAAAAGGGTCATACTCGAGCCTACTGTGGTAGTCGCGCCGCCACGTAGTCGCGGAACTGCTCCACTCAAGCCATTGGCTTCCCGGAACCCCACACCATCGGTGGTTCCCCTTACTTTCGGTTCAACGCCAACCCCAAAATCATCTGGATCGGGATTTTTGTTTGATGCTCCCAACTATTGCGGTATGAAATCCAATCCATAACGTGCGAGTATGTATTTTACATTGCTTTATTTTATTTTCAGATGGTGAGTCGCAAGTGTTGTTCTTAGAGAGATGCCGGCGAATGGAAAAAGAAAAGGTTCCGTTGGAGGAAGTTGATGAGAGCGACGGCGATGGAAGTGGAAACGTCCTCGATGGAAGCGGAGACGTGCTCGATGGAAGTGGAGACGAGCTTGAATCAGGTGAAGTCGAGCTCGGCAGGGGTGGATACGAGTTCGGCGGAGGTGGAGACGAGTTCGGTGGAGGTGGAGACGAGCTCGGCGGAGGTGGAGACGAGCTCGGCGGAGGTGGAGACGATCTCGGCGGAGGTGGACACGCCCTCGACGGAAGCGGAGACGCTCTCGATGGAGGCGGAGACGCGCTCAATGGTGACGGAGACCAGCTTGATGTATGCAATGGACCGCCTGGCGGAGAGAACAGCGGCAGTCTATCCCGTAAGAGCTCTGCTGATCGCTCAACAAAGAAGAAAGAAGATCGACCAGACGTTATTGTGGCTCTCGCAGGCGCCACACCTATGGAAGCACTCATCTATAAGCACTTGACGAGTAATATTTTTTCGACGAATAATATGTTTTTTGATTACCATTCCGCTTTTTATTAATATTTTTTTTTTAGATCTGGGATCGTTCGTGCGTGAAAACAGCCGGCAAATCAAGAGACAGCGCAATGAGACTGGCGAGCTCCGTAAAATGCTGGAGCATACACCAGCCACCGCCGCTGGACCGAAACCATCTATCCACTCGATGTTTCAGTTCAAAAGGGAGAACCATATGCCCTTTTTAACGGAGAAGGCCTACAAGGACTTCAATGAAAAGCTGGATGACGATCCTTCCAAAGTTGACGAACTGGTAAGCGTGTTTAGTTTTCTTGTGCAATTCATGTCCTTAAACAATTTTATTTTATTTTATGTCCATCATTTTAGATAGTTGGTCTCCGCCTACTGGGTGGACACACCTTCAAGGAGGCTATCCGTCTAATGTGGAGGAATTGCCTATCTGACGAGCTTCTGGTTCTTGGGACCTACACCGGGTCCCTAAAATCATCCTCCTCTCCCGACAAAATCAAGGATCTGAAATTCAAGAACTCTCCTCTAGAAAAGGCGTTCATACGTAAGTTTACATTCCAGCAAAACTTGAAACAGTTGAAAGCAAATATTAATTAAATATTTTGCCTTCTAGAAGCTACTCTCATTGAAAAATATATCAAAGAGGGAGCTACCGTTGAACTCATCCAGGGGGAGGGCCATCAATACGTACTGAAGGCGGGTACCCGTCTCTATGGTCCCCAAACATCGGGCGCAATGCAGCCACCACAAAACAAAGAGGCCGTGAAGGTTACCAAGACTAATGGCAAGGAAAAGTCTGGCTAGATTGACTACTCCTTGTTTGATTTATCGGTTTTTATTTTATTCGTAACGTCGACTAATGATGACAATATTTTCGAATAAATAAACTGATTTTTCCTTCATCTCTGGTTTTTTTGTACCATTTTTTTTTTGCCAAAGAGTTGTTCGAAAATCCGCAATTTAATTGGATTTTCTTTAGAACAATAGAATTCGCAAAACACTTCACTGAAGTAGAACTAGGGCTCGGATTCAATTCAATTTATGCCAAAACCACTAATTCAAATGAATTAAAAAATAAAAATTCAAATGAATTTGAATTTGATTAGAATTATGGCTCGGAATCAATTTACCCTTAAACCCCAAATTCGAATGAATTACAAAATAAAGATTCCTAATTTGAAAGAATTTGAATTTGATCTAATTAATACTCTGAAGCAATTCGCGATAAATAAAAAATATCCGAATGAATTGAGAATAAAAATCTCAATTCCAATGAATACGAATTTGAATTTTGAATTTGATTCGTTTTTTTTAATTCGATCCTGCCGTTCCGACTTCCGAGCCCTAAGTAAAACGATAAAGAAAATGGTTTAGTAAGATGGGGCTTCTTTGTTGAGGCCTATATTCCCCGATTGACAGCTGAATTATCGTCTGCTAAAAGCTTCCTTCTTCCAGCATGTTTGCGTCGTAATCGCGTGGTTTCTCAATTAAGTGTCTTACATCAAGATCTGATTAATTTTTTTATTGAAAAAGTAAGTTTCTTACTTTTATGTATACCTAGGTGATTCTAAACTGAGGTTACAAGTATATTTTCAATTTGAGTCGGGTATACTTTAGAGAAAATGTTGACCTTGAAATGTAAAATTTGTCACGTTTATTCGCCATTATCTTAAAATATCCTTCAATATAATTATTCAATCACACACAAACTTTTCAATGCATTCCATTTTTATGTTTTACAGGATTTTTACTTGAAACATGAAAACTGAGGATGATGTACGGGAGGACAAGGCAGGCTGTAGCATCAGCAGCAGTGCTGCGATTTCAACCATAATGAAAGAAAAACCAGAAGAAGTACTCACACTTGATGCAGCTGTCAAGACAGTTGTTACAGAGTGCTGTGATGAAGCCAAACTGATAGCCTATGATGACAAGGAATTCGAGTTTCAATATATGGACTTGAAGGATGACAAGGGCAGCTCCTCGGGCAACCCAAAGAGGAAGAGAAGAAGGAAGAATGATACAAATCTCTGCCAGGTTTTTAAAATTTCCCCTTCAAAATAGTCATCTAAATTATGTCATAGTTTTTGTTAAGTGTAGTGTATGTTTAATATACTTTGCTGTAAATTTCTTAGTCAAAGTTATTTACATTTCAAAATACTTATTTAGATTTGCCGGGCTAGTCTAGATGACCTAAATTTACGGTGCTTTTCTGGTCCACCAGCTGAAGCCATTGAGGAACTCATCGCCCTCACAGACCCGTCTTTAATTGCTCAAGTAGTGCCCACAAAGGGACACGGCCCTGTCGGTAGCGAGTGGAATCACCGGCCAATCTTGCGTCTCGCCCAGTTCTGCATCTACGACGAGCCGGGCGGTCACTTTTGCTCTGTCGATGGCGTTACCATCGAAGCCAACAACTTCCTCTACGCATCAGACTACGTCAAGACGATTTTGAACGACTCGGTGTACATTGAAGGAGGTGTCGCTACTAAAGAAATCGATCCCATCAATGGATGGTTCATCAGCGGATTCGATGGCTGGCTGAAAGCCATGTTATGTAAGTTGTATTTTCTCAAATGCTAAAAACCTATTTATTATAATGCTCTTGTTTTCTAGGTATCACAAATTCTTATGCCGATTATTTCTTATTGGCTCCAACGGAAGATTGCGCTCTCCTCTACAAAGAGATGGAGGAGAAAATGGATATTAGCAAGACTGTAATCGAGCTGTTTATCGAAAGCGATACGGCCGAGTACGAGGACTGCGATCAGCTTCAAGCCCGCCCGATACCTGACGGTACTGCCGTCGCTGAAGGTCCTTTCTTCCGCTGGGCTCAATTTATTTGTGACCGAGTGTACCAGTACCACTTTGACCCAGGTGGTAACGAGGACGAGCCTACGCTAATTCTCAGTCCCTGCATGGGGACTCTGATCGAGCTTTCCGGCACCACTTTGGGCAAGAAGAGAGAACCAAGAAAGAAGGAAAGGTGTCCAGCTAAACCCAAGAAAGTCACTTGGACTAATGCCACGACCAATCCACTGGTGCGCAACGTTTTTGGTGTGTATACCTCTAATCAATCATTTGTATAATTTTGAATAGTATTCTTATCTCTTTATTTTATTTTTTACAATCGTTTTTTCAAGACAAACTGAAGGATGAATGCAACGCCTGCCGGGATATGGTTAAGTTCGGTGGTTTCGACCGGAGCAAGCAGTCTTGCGTCCATCGTAAATGCTCCAACATGGCTTTTCACATGGGCGAAGATGATGAAGATATTGATAACATCCTTGGTGAGCCGGACCCCATCGAAATCATCTCAATAGACCATGAAAACAAACCGGAAAAAAAGGTTAAAAAGGTGACGGATTTGATTGAACGGGACAGCCCAGTCTTGAAGGTAATATTCTTTTAAATTTACAATAATTTGTTCAAATTAACTGTTGGTTTCGTATTTTAGGTAGTGGATGGTTTAACTTCCTACTCATCCGCTGTCGTCAACGGAAAGCAAGTTGGAGGGCACGTCACCATCGATGCCAACGAGCCCAATAAGCCCACACTCATCGCCGAAGTAGTGGCACCCTTTCAAGACGGCAAGATCGGAGAGAAGCTCTTCCACGCCCGCTGGTTCTCGGAAACTTCCGAAAAAGTTCTTGGAGTTACTAGCGACGATCCCAAAGAGCTGATTGTAGGCGACGACTGTGAAGACGTCCTCCTCTCTGCCGTCATCCAAGTGATCCGAGTCCAGTTGCGCATCCCTGATCCCGTTAAATGGAAACAACAAGGCGGATCGGAAGAGGCTGTCGTTCATCCGGAAGGTGATGGAGATGCGCCTTATTTGTATCGTTACCTATACCGCGTAAGTTTCACTCTTGGTTTTCCATAAAATCTATACTAAAACTCATTTTTATAGAGAGGAACCGGCCGATCTGAGAATCCACCTGTAAATCCGGATGTGGTGAACAACATCCGCGGATGCGGCTGTTGTGACCGCTTGGAAGAGATCAGTCAGCGTGAGTACCCCCAGGTTGGGGAGAAAACAGATGACGGTAGCAATTGCAAGACCGTTACCTGGCACGGAATGACTATCCAGCAAGGTGATGCTCTCTACTTGAAGCCAATTTCATACGCCATCCGCGGGATCGTGAAGAAAGAGAAAACGGACTTGATTAAGGATTCCATCAAAGACACACCCGATCCTTTTTGTATCGGTTACTTCGTCAACATTTCTTATAAAGGAATCATTTGTAAGTTTAACTTAAAAATGTATTTCAAAATATTGAAATTAATCATTTATTGATTTTCATAGCTAAGAAACTCTCGCCTCAAGAAGTACAGCTCACTTTGGTCCGGATGTATCGTCCCAGTGATACTCATCTCGACAAAGAAGGAGCCTTCAGGAGTGACTGGAATAACGTCTACTGGTCTCAAGATGAGCGCATCTACCCTCTTGCCAAGGTGGTGGACAAGTGCGTCCTAGTCTGCAGCTCCGCACTTGACATGTCCGTCCGTGAGTTCGTGAAAACCGGACCCAACCGCTTCTACTTTGATAAGATGTACGTTCCATCATCTGAGAAGCCAGAAGTGCCCTTTGTTTCTCTCCTGGATTCTGCCAAACGTATTGGAGCCGCTCTATCTAGCTACTCCGGCAAAGGAAAAGGAAAAGGGGGAGCCAACAACAGCTCTAAAACTGCCCAGCAACTGGCCCTGGTAAGCAGAATCGATTTTGTTTGCTGATTATTTCTTATTAATTATGAATTTTGATAGTCGCATCCAGCTTTGCCTTTCGTGGAGCCGTTACTGACCCTGTACATTTTCGCCGGATGTGTTGGACTGTCACAAGGATTGCGCCAATCCAGTATCGCCAAGAATGAGTGGGCCATTGAGTGCGTAGAATCGTCTCTCAAACAGAAACATGGTGCTGATGTCAACAGTTTTCACCCAAAAACAAACCGGTTTGTAGATTTAAATACTAAAATACCAATTAACCGAATATTTATATTTTAAACCCACACTTTTTTTTTATTTACAGATTGTGTTGCAGTTATTCACATTCACCATTTTTTTTCCGAGATTTTGTCATTCTATTTTTGTATGCATCTTCTTATTTACCAGTGTACACTCCACACTGCCATTTCGAAATGTTGTCTCGCCCTATATTGTTCAATCTGTGCAGTGTTATTTCCCACCAAATTAGAGTATTCGTTTTTTTCCCTATATCCGGTGTACAAGTACCCAAAGAAACGTTGCATGATTTGATCCTTTAACTTGAAATCTGATTGTTTGCATTAACATTTTGAATTTTGACAGGGACTAATCCAACACTCAGGAAATGTACGTCTCGTCAAAATAGGGCAAGTTATTGATTCAGTTTTGTGGGAAATTTCTACGGTAATCGTTATTTCTGTGTTAACTTTGTGCAATTGTTTTTATATTTATAAAATAAACAAGTGAACGCCATCTATCAACTACGAATTCTACTTTATCGATTTGGGTGTGTAGCATACAGACTCTCCAGGTTAATCTTGACAATGCAGATCAAACAGATCAAAAAGATAAAATATATTAAAAAATAAAATATAATAAAAATCCCTTCGGGAAGAATATCGCATGTATAATATGGATTAAATAACCATGCTCACGCCGGACTGAGCAAGATTATTCTAATATAGTCAACGCGACGGGCAAACCTCATTAACATAGCCTAAAAAATAAGCAATGATAGGCTATTCTAAAAATATACCTAAGTATAAAAAAAAAATATCCCTAGCTTAACCTGGTGCTGTGTGGGAAGGAGAAGACGTGAAAACGATTATTATTTTTATTTTTTTTTGCTTACTATGATACTATTATTTTTATGAATCGGGCATAATGGTTTAAATCAATTAACGATTCGGAGTATTTAATATTGGATATTTGAATGTTAAAAACAATACAGTATATGTATATTTAAATACATTTTAAAATCTAAACCGGAGGAATGACAATTAAAAGATCTTGAAATTCATGTGATGATTGCAAACGTGATTTAGGAGAACTTGCATGGTGTGGTATAGAGCCACGTAACCGGGATGGATCATATCAAGACAGTTGAAATAAGAATTGTGGTACAACACGTCATTAAGGGGCTGACGGCCCGTCGCTTCTTGCATAAGATGATGACAGGATCGTCTGTACTCCTCGGCCGGTGGATTCCCCGAATCCCACACATTCACTTTACTTTTCCTGCACCCAAAATAAGATGCAATGAAGTTATCGAAACTATACCTTATTTAAAAAATTGATTATTGTATCAATTTCTTTTCTGTAATATCAATTTAATACAACATTACTTGTATATACAACATTATTGATCACATTTATGAATGTTTATAAATTATACTTGAGAAGTTTTCGAATGATGTCGTTAACTTTCTGGATATTTTCTGACGATATTGCACCGTTCCTGTATTTCCAAACATTAGTTTATAATTAACTTGTTTACTAATTCATCAAGAAAATAAATATGCATCACCATTCCCCAAATAAGAACAGTTTCTGATCGAGTAACATAGGGAACTGGTTTAGCCAAATCAATTCCGTCCCAACGTTAGCTAAAGATTGTAGTGCTGGTATGAGGAATTCTTTTATCATCCTCTGAAGTGGTTCTAACCGTTTTTCATGATCTTTGATTGGTTTCAAGTGATGGATCCCAATGCCTTGGCAAGAAAAGAGGAATGCATCTCTATATTAAAATTCAAAGTAAACTATTTCATTCTTTTGATATTAAATGAAGGTTATCTATACATATGACAATCAAGTAGGGTGGATTGTGGATCCAATTCTGAATGTCAGTGCTCCAACTTTCAGTTAACTCCGGTCTCCACAGAAAGGAAATGCGGAGGCCAAGAAGAGGAATGGTCACATTCCTGTCAGTATGAGCATCTGAACTCCGGCCTCGCAATGGCTCATGTCCTCGATCGTATTCTGGAATAAACTGGTAATGAGCGATATGAGCATTGACGATTTAAATAATATAACCATAAGTTACAATAAGATATATACTTTAAGGAAGTTGTAGAATTGTTGTCGAGCTCTTGAATCGCCTATAAACACGAAATGCAATAAGTGATCCGAAGAATTGCGTGATGAATGGATAGAATCAATGCAATTTACGACATCCCTAGCAGCGTAAGGGTAGAGGCGACATGTCTTTTTCTTCGTAGAGATCATTGTCCAGTCATATGCTGAGTTATTGTAGTCAAAATTCAATCGATCTAACCACCCATTACCTTTCATAACACACCTATTATACATATATAATATTATTTGAAAGTGATTTTATTTAACTGGCCAGTTATTAATGACAATACAACTGGTATTGCGATCGGTTTAAAAGAAGTTGTTTTTAAAATCTTGATGAATGTTTCACGAGTCTTGGTTTTTGTTATTTTTACTATAGATATTCCATTTTTAATGGAAATTCAACTAGAAATTGAATATATATGTATACTAATATAGGCCTACTGCTTATCCGAATTACCTTAAGAATTCAGCAGGAGTGACATTATCTTCATAAGTCATTGCTGGTGCTGATGAACTCCATTGAACCGAGGCAGTATTCGAAGATATAAACAATTTAAGAATGATTGGAACAAATGAAAAGAGCACAACTACCACAGTTATATATTTGATGTGATGGAGATGACACTGAAATTGCTTTATTGGCTCGCATAATTTCTTTGCTTGCATTAAGGTCATCTTACGTTTGGATTATGGAGTATCACTTTCCAAGTTTTTTTTTTACAAACAAAACCAGAAATAAAACTGTTGTTGGAGGGGGGGGGGGGGGGGGGGGATATGGCTATTGTTATCTCGTTCCAGAGATGTATACGCACAGTGGCGGATCCAGGAGGAGGGCGACGGAGGCTATCGCCCCTCCCAAGACGAGAAAATTAACATGGGAGAGATAGGGATTACGTAAAATCGCCCCTTCCGGAAGTCCCGTAAGACCAATGTTAATCGCCCCTCCCAAAACCGAGGTCTGAATCCGCCCCTGTATACGGATTAATACGGCAACTGAGAAGCTCACGGTTCAGCCAAGAGTGACGATATCTTAAAGAAGAGAAAGAAAAGACAAGGAGCGTTTATTTTCATCTTAAAAGTTAGGCACTGCAAAGTTATTTCTACCATTCATATCAAAACAATAAAAGAGAGGCATTTAAATTCAGACAATGATGAGGGCGTCATATTGAGGACGATAGTCAGTCAATGACCTAGCAGATAAAAGCTTAGTACCAACGATTCCGTACCAGTGCTGATGGAAAGAGTGCATACCGTAACTTATTCATAGTATTATAATAAAGAGACTGCAATGATGAGTTTGTAACGGGCTACGCCATCATTTCGTTTCTCTGCTGAATTCTTTATGCTGTATAACAATAAGAGATTGGATTCTACTAAATCCTTTTCTTAGAATAGGCCTACAGAAAACAAATAGAAATTCAAGATCATGATGTCCCATATAATAATACATTTCGATGTATATATATAGCGCCTTTTAAATTTTTTAGAAGGCTATAAAGAGCGCTCTCCTCATGTTTTAACGTCATGTCCTATTCAGGCATAAGCCGCCTATCAGGCGGTTGCTTTTACGCAAAGATCTAGCGAGATTCGAACGTCTGAATTTGAAAAAAAGTAAATGATAAAATTGAAAATTGAAAAAATAACTGATTTCCCCTGAAGCCTACATATAAATCATTTATTTTAAAATGTGCAATCTGATAGAACTAAACAATTTTGAAGCAAATAATAACAAAATAACAACGTTAATCTAGATTTCTAGGCAATGACTCGGGCATCATATTTAGGACGGTAATCCTTCGCCACCCACGCATCTTTTCCTGGAGGTTTTGGGAACGTGAGGGTTTTACATGTTGAGTCATAGCTCCACCATTTCGTCAGATTCTTGTAAATCGATATTGGTTCAGTAGGATCGTGAAGTTTTGAGCAGATCCCACACAAACCACGAGCGGCCCGCTCGTAGATGTTGAGGTCGTAGACGTGAAGTGAGTACTCGGACACGTAGTGCGCTTTCCACCAAAAGTATTCGTTGTAAAGGGTGTCGTTCCCATCCAAGACTTTCAGGTAGTTCGCCAGTTTTTTCACCGTTGAAAAATCCAGTGCATTTATATAAGATTTAGGGGGAGCATATCGGGCGTAATTGCCGTGCAAGTCGATCACCACTGGAATAACATCGAAGTGTAGGTTATAGAAGAATTTTTCGGTGACGTAATCCCAACACAGAGAGTTCTCAAAAGCGATGTAGAACTTGTAATTGTGACCCATCATTCGTCGGCATTCCCCCTGCTTTTCGCGCTCACATGTGAGATTACCGCAGTGGC
Source organism: Chydorus sphaericus (assembly GCA_030141595.1). Classification (NCBI taxonomy): domain Eukaryota; kingdom Metazoa; phylum Arthropoda; class Branchiopoda; order Diplostraca; family Chydoridae; genus Chydorus; species Chydorus sphaericus. The sequence continues at coordinate 8,941,731 of CM057933.1, forward strand.
CGTAGATGTCTAATGGGATGTAGCGCTGGAGTCGGTTGATGTAGTCCATCCGACCACTGGAACCACCACAATGACCCGAAAACCAAACTGCCAATTTTGATTTACCTTTGGCATAGTTTTCTAATTTATATAAATTTTAAAATAAACAGAATCCAATACATTTTTTACTTTGTTTTTATAATACCTTTCTTTTTCGCTTTGCCACTCTGAATCTCTTCGTCGGTGAATCTCCGCATGTAACCGTAAGTATTGACGATATCCGAGTCCCATCGGTACGTCATTGTCCAATTAAAGAATCCCTCGGTACTGGCTTCGTCCCACAGTTTGAGATAACTGGCTTGAGCTGGCGATTCCAAGTTCCAATAGACGTAGCGTTGGTGAGGGGATCGTTTGGACGGTATCTCAGTCATGTTATTGAAGTAATAATCATGGAAAATGACAGCGTCAAAGTCCTCTACTGGGATTCCAGATTGGTTAAGGTAGCGATGAGATGGACCCCAAGGAACGACTTTGCACTGCCATATTGGGCAACCGTAATTTTTGAACCAATTTTCCCGGTTTATACTGAAAGGACTGAGTACATTTAAAATATTTTAAAACAGAGCGGTTAAAAATCTAACTTATATTAATGGAAGTTTACATTGGCATTTCATTCCAAGCACCCCAAGTTTCGGTCCAAACAAGGATGGTCTTTGTTTTGCTTGTTGTATATTCCGATATTGGTCGTTTTTCTGTTTGCCGGAGAAGCTTCTCGTAATAAAGCAATGACTGAGTGCCATCAGAATATGAATGATTATCCAGCATTGAATCGCGCCTTAAAACGATTAAATCACTGTTGTCATTGTTTCCAGGCTCGATTGAAGCAACTAAATGAAGAGTTTCAAACTCTTTTTTGAACATGTATCCACCATACTCATGAATCATGACCGCGACGAGCGTTACTGCTGCGAAGAAAATGATGACTTCATTTCTTCGACGGTGACGCATTGCAAGAAAACGAGTCATTTTGCTCACTTGGTATTTAAACATGATTATCACTTTTAATTGCACCACGTTAGTATAGTGTAATTTTAATGATGATAAAATAGACCGATTCAATAAGTGGGAAAACGAAAAGGTGGGACTCTTCCGAACGGATAATAAAATCCAATCAAAGAAGATATGACTGAGATTGAAGTGGTCTTTTTTCCGAGATCACAGAAAATGGACTACGGTTACGAATAGAGTTGATGAATGTGGGGCTGATGATGATGCATAGTTCGTTACCGCTTGTGGTAACATTCTGTCTAATAGGCCACGCCCTCCAATCTTTATTAAATACGATTATGATGAGATTTTAAACTGTGTTATTTTCTTTTTAAGGTGTTTTAAAGGTTACTTCTGAGTTCTGACTATTGAGTAATATTATATGTATTAAAAAGCTCCGTTGGTATTACTTTGTAGATTTAGAAATTTAGAAAATAAAAATTTTACTCCTAAATTTTTTAAATTTGAGATAAGATTATGGTTTTGCTTTCACTATTGATCAATGAATTTTACAACATTTTGCGCTGGGTATTATAGTTTTTAAAAAGTCTGAATTTAAAAAGATATGTGTAAACACCAAAATATGATGACAATTAGTAATTGAGACATTAACAGTCTATGTATACAGTATATGTAGTATATACCGTAATTAAAATGCATAGAAATATTAGATATTTTGACCTATATGTTACATTATTTTTTAATGCTTATAACAAGCCAACTTGCTAGTAAATATTCTTTAAAATTTACCAGTATTTTTTTTGTACATTTATACTAAGAAGGGCAAAGTTCTCAGTTAATAAGTGACCGATTGTCTAATGACCGCTATGAGCACAAAGGGATGGTCTTAAGACCTGTTGGATTTAAATTTGACGCAATACCAAATAAGATGCAGCTACACCTAGATACTGCTCCAACAACAGTTATTCTACAAAATTGTAACTCTGATTTCATGGTATTGAATTAAGTAATTCTCAAAAAGAGTTCAAGCGTTAACTATGAAGTCATGCTGACTGAGTAAAATGAAAAGGCGAAATGACGTGGCAATCAGCGAGCCGAAAAAAAGCTGATGCCGTTCACCAGCAGCAGCTGATATAGTCACCGATATAATGATACCACTTGAAAAAAAGTTATAGCTATTTGACTACGAACTCAAAGATTTACTAACTTTGGAATGTTTCTATGTATTTAATGACTCAAACTAATGCAAAAGAGTGAAAGGTACTGTACAACATAATTATTATCAAATGACATTAAAGGAGCGTATGCTTAAACCGTGTTAACAGTGTAACATAACAAGTATTTAAAAAGATATATGAGACTGCTATTGATATGCGGATTATAATGACAAGTTGTAGAACGTTCGACCAGACAGTCGTTTCAAAATAGGCCTACACAAATTTACAATAGATGATTTATTATTCAGCCAAATGAGCCAACTGGCTGTCCACTGATAACCCTGGCGCAAGAGTTCATTCCAATCATCCCAATTTTGAGTCCAAACAAGAATGGTTTTTGTTTTTTCTTTAGAATATTCTGAAAGTGGTCGTTTTCCTGCTTGAAGTAACTTATCCTCGTGAAAGAACAATGATGACAACCCATGAGAATATGAATGGTTATCTAGCATCGGCACATCGCTTTGGTTTTCAAAACGATCGAACCAAAGTTTCGATCGATCCCAGTACTGATGAAAGAAGGGTGAAATATATCGAACTTGGTTTCTAACATGTTATTCCCACCGTGTTTCCAAACAGTGACGAATGCTATTATCAAAATGAAGAAATACAAGTTTTTTTTCGTTGTCGAACCTTTTATCGAACTAGCTCTATCGTGCCTAGTTTTCTGGAAGCAAAAATTACGCTAATATTCTATTATGTGTGTACGCGCAGTAGGGTTCTTCTCACTTTAAGAGTATTACCAAAATCCTTTTTGCCTAGGTAACTGGAAAAGTACTACAGATAAGGCGGAAAGCTTTTGTAAAGTGCTAGCGATGGGAACTGCGATGCCATCTGTTAAGGGAATTTGTAACATAATAAGCCACGCCCATTTTCAAAGAAAAAAAATTTATTCATCATAACAGCATTAAAATCATCTTTTAATAATAAATAAACAATATATGAATATACTACGTAACACACGCTATAAAAATCGGCTGTTGTACCAAGCGATTTCGTGGCAGAAAGGTATTTCGCAGTTGCCCATCAGCGTGAAATTGACCAACGACCACGGGTTGTGCTTGGCGTCGAAGCGCACCATCCCGAAATCCTGTTCTAGAGTGCGGAGGACTCCTGCCGCTTTTTGGATCGCCGTCGCATTGTTACAACACGGTAGGTGAATCTCTACGCCCATTTGTCGGACGTGAGCCAGCTCTCCAGTGTCCATCAGCTGGGGTAGAACTTCCCACTCGCTACCTTCGATGTCTATCTTCAAATAGTCAATAACACGGTCTTTGTGTCCAAGTAATTGACGGATACTTTGAAGAGTATGGACCACTGGACCATTTGCGGGTGTTTCATCCTTGGCACTTAAACCAATTTTGTAGAAATGAACGCCCGGACTGTGATCGAACCTCTCTCCCTCTTTGTCCATCGATGGATCGAAAGCGTAGACTTGGCAACCGTAGCTTTCCATAGCGTCATCGAAGCTCCATTCGTAATTGATTCCAAATGAGTAGACGATACAAGATTTATTGACCGGTGGAGCCACAGATTCGGGCTTGATACAGACGGCTTTCTGACCATCATAACCCCGTACACTGGTCATGGCGATCGGTCCCCACAATATTCCACCAAAATCGTGAGATAATTTACAGGAAGAGTGATTGGACCAGGCGAAATATTCCATTAGTTCGACCAATGACATATCTTGGGGACTCAGATCCATCCAAGTTGGTTGATGATCACCATAATAAGTATTTATGTTGCAGGCTTTCTTCCCCGTCTTTGGAGTAATCTCTCTCGTTTGGGTCACGAACTTGGTTTTAAACATGTATCCACCGTACACAATATGCATCATTGCGACGAAGAGCGTCACTGTGGTGAAGAAATAAAGGGCCTCATGTCTTCGTTTCCAGATCTTTATTACCAGAAAACTAGGCATTTCACTCAAAAGTAGTTTAAAACTGCGCATAGCTAGATATGATCTAGTTAGTCTCAAGAATAGTGAAAGCTATTCAGGAATTCACCTATCATAGAATAGTTCTTATTGAGTGGAGTGGTCTTTTAGCCTCAATCACAGAAAAATTACTGCAGCCACGAATAGTGTTTTAACGGACTGAATGGTGATGATGAGAGATGAGGCTCCGTTGCTTTTTTTTATTGTGGTATTACGTAGAATAGGCCACGCCCATTTGGAATCACGTTATAATCAGGCGGGGGAAAAAAGCCTTCCCTATCAGTGCTTCCTAAATGCTATTATATTAAACCTTTTTTTGTAAAAATGTGGGAAGTAATAATAATTAATCCTATAGCATATCACTCCAATTGTATCACACCAAAATGCTTTATAAGCATCCTTAATAATTCAATATTTAAGAATGGTTGATGGAAATTGCCATGCCCATATAATTCTAGAGGGAGATTATACAGTATACACAATTAAGAATTCTGAAATGAGCAACCTTTCATTGGCATTTTGAGATTATTAGTTTATATCAAAAGATAATTTAATCATCATCAAAAACTATTACTTTGAATATGTCATAATAAAACGGTACTCAATATAAAAGTCTTGATAAAAATCCGGATGAAGTGTAGTCGCATTCTATAGTTTAGCCATTATTTAAAAAGATATCAAAGATATATAGAGTACGTACATGAAGCAAAGAAAAAGGGAAAGAGAAAAACACGAAAATGAACAAGCATTCTTATCTATTATTATGTTGAATAATAATATAATATTTATAGCAAATAATAGAATGGTTACACACATTCTTGTCCCAAATTTACTGCCTATACACTTTCATTGTCTAGAGGATGTTGTCGTCCGGTTTTGAAGGATTTTAACGACCAGCACCGCATGAAAGTGTTCTTCTCATTAAGAAGTTGCGCATAGGAAGAGTTATCGAGAGTATGAAACATATATGCTTCATCATTAAATAACTCAAACAATGCTGCGACCATCTGCTGTTGTTTTTGCTGTCATCAGGATTTTATACCGTCATTATAAACTCGTGTTGTATGGATGGAAACGATGTTCGCACAGTATTTTTAAGTGGGCAAGCTTGTTTATTTACACTTAAAAGTTATATTCAATGTTATGATATATATTTCTCGGATGATTTCAAGAGACTTAATGTGATTTCCTCAAAGTTTCAATGAAAGAGGATCCTCGTAAACAAGGTATGTCGTCGTACCACCATTTAGAGATGCTCTGGTAGACTTTAGTCTCTTTGGAACTTTTAGGATCGTTCAATTTGGCGCAGAGGTCGCACCAGCCGTTGAGAGGCCTCTTGACTACCTGCCACTCTTTCTTCCAGTCGAAATATTTGTTGTACATGGCCTCATTGCTCGCTAGGAAGTGGAGGTAGTCGGCCAGCTCTTTGGGGGACCCGAAATCCGCCACGTGAATGTACGAATGTGGCGGGGCGTACATTGCGTAATCAGCGCCGCCGTAAACGATGGGCACGACGTCTGCCTCTAAAGCCCTGTAGAATTTCTCCGTCACATAATCAGGGCAGAGCGAGTTCTCCGCTGAAAAATAGAACTTGTAGTTGTCCAGTAACTGTGATTGTGCAATCAAAATTCAAAACAGTTTAATTTGTTTACACAATAATATAGTGATGGGTTATTAGGTTATACGGTATCGCATTGTGGACTGTTTCGGGGTTGACAAGTCATGTTGCCACATTTTCCGTAGATGTCAATTTGAACATGTTTATTTAGTCGTCTGACGTAATCCTCTCTCTTTCCGTGAGTGTTTGTATTCGAGCAGAACCAGGCAATCATCTTCCTCCTTTTGATGAATTTCTCGCTAGGAATAGTTTTGACTATCATCAATTCTGATGGTAATCGAGGCTTTTCATCTTTTATTATTAAATTCGAATTACTCATAAAAAGAATATAACAATTTCATTAATGAAATTGTAATATAATCATACTTTGAGTAGATGATACATCTGGAAGGAATTGCGCCGCTCCGCCTTTGCGTTTCAAAGCACCGTAAGGCTCCGCCATGTACACATCCGAATCTCTTCGATGAGTCATCGTCCAGTTAAAGTAAAAATCCGTCAAATTCGGTTGAAAAACGTTGAAAATCGGTCGACCGTTCGGGTGTGTCTCAAAAAGGTAAAAAATGTATCGCTGATTTGGCTTTCGATGATCAGGTAGGTCTTTCGGATCAAAATCTCCGGCGTGAAAGATGAGAGCATCGCTTCGGTTCAGTTGCGATCGATTAGCCGTCACCCAGCAGTTGTAGATTGAGCAGCCATCCTTTTTGAACTGATCTGGACTTCGACGGAATGCCAAGTCCATATCCTTAACATCAAAGTAACCCGTCCAAAAAAGGATCCATTTCGGCTCACCCATTGCCGTTAGTTCCACATTTTTCTGATGATTACCAGTTAAAAAAAAGTAGATGAAGTGAAAAGAGTGGGAAGTTCCCTTACGTTTACGGATCTCAAAGTCTTAAAATTGATAGCGACCGCATGGAATCCTTAATGTCTTTGGCAGAGATCGTACAGTGCACAGTATATGAAAAACAACAATGCTATAAACACGGATATATTTTAGTATAATATGCGCAATTGTCGCAATAATAAAAGAAGATGAGTAGGTTGTTTTGTTTACGGATGAAAAAAAATTGATACTTGTATATACCGAGTATATTTTTGGATGAAAATATAGTATTTAAATAAATTAGAATTTAAAACTATACCTGCTGATGTATCTCATTACTACTTTGATGACTATTATGCCTATTATAATGACCTCCGATCGATATGAGAACATGGTAGCCCAAACCGACGGTCATTAAAGTATATATCGCCACTTTAGCCCGATAGAAGCCGACAAAAATATGACTGCTGGGGTACGTCACTGGTAAAGGCATCTTCGTACACCAGCTCTTCGCGCCGCCACTTCCCTTTCATTACTGGATGACCGGAACAGAATAAGCCAACTCTCTCCTTTTTTTTACGCCAAAAGCGGGTACGAGCCCCAGGTTAAAAAATAATTCACAACGGCCCTGGTCTTCTACCGGGATACCGACTTATTTTTGTTTAAAAATTGATTAGTCTATAAACTACAGTACCCACCGGAAGTCCCGTACATAACTAGTTTCCCCATAAGCGCATGGGTTTTTATTGGGCAATTTTTGCGATGGATTTAAAAAGATTTTTCCTACTTTCCTAACACATGTATATCTACTAACTACCCTGAATTCGTTCAGATTTTTATCGTTAATTCCAACGGAATAATTTATTCATATAACAGTCCGTTAAAAAAATCATAACCATTGAACGGAGGCACGCTCCATCATCCGGCTGTCTATGTAAAAAATATATATAAATTTAGTTGTAAAATATAAAACCCGAATGATATTCACAGGTGAAGCAAGACCGAAAAATTAACCGCTATTATACCGCTTCAATAACAGTTATACTTTACAATTGTGTACCTCTGGTTTCATTGTAAGGAATTAAATACTTCTTGTTAAAAAAAAAAGATCAAGCGTTATGTTCAAGCGTTTATTTTGGTGTCATGCTGGTTGAGCAAAATGAAATGCGAAGTGACGTGGCAGTAAGCGAGCCGAAAAAACTAAAACCGTTAATCACCGACTATAACCGCGGATACAATGGTTATTGCTTGCTTAAACAGATATAACAACTATTCGATTATTTATTACTCCAAGGATTTTTAGGTAATAGTTACACATTTTTTATGACTATGATTAATGGCCAATTTAAACAAATATTAATATAATACTATAACATAACAATAATAAATCGTCGAACATCTGTCCAGTAGATGGCTGTTTTAGAATACTAATAAAGATATAATGATTGATTTTTTTATTTATTCAGTCAATAATTGGTCGCCCACTGATAACTCTGGCGTCATATTGAGGACGAAAGTTTTCCACTATCCATGTATCGTTTCCAGGATACTCTGGAAATCTGAGAACCTTACACGTTGCGTCATGACTCCACCATTTCGTTAGATTTGTGTATATAGATGTGGGTTCTGCAGGATCGTGAAGTTTAGAGCACAACCCACAAAGACCGCGAGCGGCGCGCTCATAGATGTTGAGGTCGTAGACGTGGAGTGAGTACTCGAACACGTAATGCACCTTCCACCAAAAGTATTCGTTGTACAAAGTGTCGTTACCATCCAAGACTTTCAGGTAGTCGGCCAACTCTTTGACCGTAGGGAAATCCAGCGCGTTTATATAAGATTTCGGTGGAGCAAATCGAGCGTAATTGCCGTGCAAGTCGATCACTATTGGGATGACGTTGAAGTTTACATTGTAGAAGAACTTCTCGGTCACGTAATCCCAGCACAAAGAGTTCTCGAATGCAATCACAAACTTGTAATCGTGACTCATCATTCGTCGACATTCACCTTGCTTCTCGCGTTCACACGTTAGATTGCCGCAGTGGCCGTAGATGTCGACTGGGATATAGCGCTGGAGCTGACTGATGTAGTCCGAGCGACCACTCACAGCTGTGCATTGGCTCACAAACCAACACATCATTTTTGATTTACCCTCTGCATAATTGGCTATTTAATAAATAAATTTCTTTTAAACGATTAGATTTATTCGAACTATTTAATAATAATAAGATACCTTTCTTCAACGCTTTGCCACTTCGGATTTCTTCGTCAGTGAATCGCCGCATGTAGCCGTAAGGATTGATAATATCCGAGTCCCATCTGTAAGTCATTGTCCAGTTGAAGAATCCTTCGGCACTGGCATCGTCCCACAGTTTAAGATAACTGGCATGAGCTGGCGATTCCAAGCTCCAAAATACGTACCGCTGATGAGCGGATCGTTTGGTCGGTCTATCAGTAATATTATTCCAGAAGAAATCGTTGAAAATCACGGCATCGAAATCTTCTACGGGTATGCCGGATTTGTTCAGTTCGCTACCAGACGGATCCCAGGGAACTACACGGCACTGCCAGATTGGGCAACCGAAGTTTCGGAACCAATTTTCTCGGTTTAAACCAAACGGGCTATAATAATAATATTATTCTTAATTTCAAGCATGCAATTATAATTTAGATGAATTACTTAGGCAGTTCATTCCAGTTATTCCAGTTCTGAGTCCAAACAAGAATGGTCTTTGTTTTGTCTTTTCCATGTACCGTAGGAGTAGGTGGTCGTTTCTCTGCTTGAAGTAATTCCTCGTGATAGAACAATGATGAAGATCCATCAGAATACGAATGATTATCTAGCATTGCTTTGTTTTTTAAAATGGGATTGGAACCAAAGTTTCGATCACTCCCAGTACTTATAAAAGCAGGATGAAATATATCGAACTTAGTTTCGAACATGTTATCTCCGCCATCTTTCCAAACAGCAAAAAAAACTATCATCACTACAATGAAAAAACACAATAAGACTTCTTTTTTCGTCGTCGAACTTTTGAGCGAATAACTAGCTCTAGCGTGCCTTGTTTTCTGGAACCAAGCATTACCCTAATATTATGTGTACGCGCAGTATAGGGTTCTGCTCACTTGAAGAACATAACAAAAAGCCTTTTTGCCTGGATCACTGGAAAAGTTCTACTGGTAGGGATAGCTTTTAATAGTGCTGACGATGGGAGCTATCATGCCATCTGTTAAGGGAATTTGTAACATAATAAGCCACGCCCCATTTATTTTTTTTTAGAAGAAAGAAAAATGTATTCTGTGATAACATAATAAAAATTTAATATTTAATAACAATAAATATCATAACACACGCTACAGAAAGCGGCTGTTGTACCAAGCGATTTCGTGACAGAAAGGTATTTCACAGTTGCCCATCAGTGTGAAATTGACCAACGACCACGGGTTGTGCTTGGCGTCGAAGCGCACCATCCCGAAATCCCGCTCTAAAGTGCGTAGAACTCCTGCCGCTTTTTGGATTGCAGAAGTCGAAGTGTTGCAGCACGGTAAGTGGATCTCTACGCCCATTTGTCGGACGTGAGTCAGCTCTCCCGTGTCCATCAGCTGGGGCAGCACGTCCCACTCGCCACCTTCGATGTCTATCTTCAAATAGTCAATAACACGGTCTTTGTGTCCAAGTAATTGACGGATACTTCCAAGAGTATGGACTACGGTACCATTGGCGGGTGTTTCATCCTTAGCACCTAAACCAATTTTGTAGAAATGAACGCCCGGACTGTGATCGAACCTCTCTCCCTCTTTGTCCATCGATGGATCGAAAGCGTAGACTTGGCAACCGTAGCTTTCCATAGCGTCATCGAAGCTCCATTCGTAATTGATTCCAAATGAGTAGACGATACAAGATTTATTGACCGGTGGAGCCACGGATTCGGGCTGGATGCAAACAGCTTTCTGACCATCGTAACCGCGAACACTGGTCATGGGGATCGATTCCCACAATATTCCACCAAAATCGTGAGATAGTTTACAGGAAGAGTGATTAGACCAGGCGAAATATTCCATTAGTTCGACCAATGACATATCTTGGGGATTCAGATCCATCCAAGTTGGCTGATGATCACCATAATAAGTATTTATGTTGCAGGTTTTCTTCCCCGTCTTTGGAATGTCTCTTGTTTGTATCACGAACTTGGTTTTAAAAATTAACCCCCCGTACACAATATGCATCACTGCAACGAAAAGAGTCACTGTGGTGAAGAAATAAAGGGCTTCATTTCTTCGTTTCCAGATCTTGATTGCCATGAAACTAAGCATCTCACTCAAAAATAGTTAAAAACTCCTAAGCTAAGTATGATTCAGGTCTTCTTGATTACAGTGGTCTTTGAGCCCCAATCACAGAAAATGTACTAGAGCCACGAATAGCGTTATATCGGACTGGTTGTTGATGATGATGATGCTGAGAAATGAGGTTCCGTTGCTATTTAGGTATGGAGTAAAATGAGCCACGCCCATTCCGCATTGAATCCTTCTTCCAAAATAGCTCTATGTAATCAGAAATAGAATCATTCCCTACAGTAGCTCTTCCTATAACTATAATATATATTTTTAAACACTTAATTGTTTCGTAAGCACACCAAGATACAATATAAATTGTAATTCCTTAAAAAAGGTTATATTGAACACCATCAGTACAATAATGATATAACAAAGCTGCCCTGCTGCCGTCACGCTTTTTCGTTATTTATTATTTGAAAATATGTATGCTTACAGTATGTACTGTATCATGCAGTTAGTTTGCCAGGGTCTATGGGGTTCATCCTTGCGTCACGCCTAGATCATATCATGTTTTCCTCTTCGAGCGATGCTGCTTTTGAAAATGAAAGTATGATAAAAGTCACTTTAAACGGTACATTGGCTGGAAGATGACCTCGCCATGGCCGACCTTTCAGTAACATTTAAACATTATAATCAGTTTATATCAAAAGATTATGAAAATTACCATTAAAATCACCACTGAATATGTAATAATAAAACGGTACCAAATATAAAACTCTGTTATGCATGGCTGATTAAAAATAAACGGCATTCACCTACCAAAAAGACAAAAGCCCAGCCCAAACGGTCTACATCATGCACCAGTGATGGACTACTATTATGTCTACCCTCATCACCTTGTTTCTCGACTAAAAATTCTTAGTTTTAAGCTTTTTTTTAAGTATCCGCTTGTAACTGTAAATATATTGTGGTTTTACTTTTCTTGCCACGTCGATTTCCCCTCCTTTCTTAGAAGGAATCGTTGCGGACTATATATTAAACGCTTCATATAGCAGCTTATTCGCGAATCGTGAAGTAACAAAAAGACGCCTAATATTACAAGATTATATCTTATAACACGATTTTTTTCCTTTAAAATAATGAAAGTAATCGAATTCAGAAAAGTAAAAAGTAATGTTGAATGTTACGTCGTCCAGTTTTTAAACGTTTTTTTACGATCAGTCCGCGTTCTCCCACAGCAGCAGATGTTCTCACCGCACTCATTTTAACGATCCACGTTGCAAAGCACAGGAACATTAACTCGTCTACCGGTAATCTATGACGTACCACCTTAAGTACATATTTTGAATTGGTTATAAAAGTGGTTCTTAACAAAATTGTCTCATATGAATGAATATGGTCCATCAGCCATCAGACAAAGCAGGCGTTGGTTTCTCCGAGAACGCAATAGAGGTAATTCGGGTCGAAAACGGACCCCCGGAGGACAGCGCTAAATTTACCATTTTTCGTTTGCCCAAAAAATAAGATTGAATCATTTTTTAAATGCGTAATAAAGAAATTGATCAGTATTTTGTAGTATAATCACACCATTGGGTAAGGAACGAAGGATACACAAGTGATGAAGCGGTCATCGCATTTTTCAGGTAGTCCTTAAAAACGAAGAGAAAACAGATTCAAAACCTGCAAAAATCTTAAGTTAAATTACCGGGAATGGGGAAGAAACCATCGCTTGTAGGGCATTTGAATTCTTGGGGCAAAAAAAAAGAAGCACAGTAGAGTTTATTTGTAACTTAATAAAAAAGTTATGTATTAAGAATACTGCAGAAGGCTTGCTCCTCTGATACGCACTCGGATACGGCTGGGTCAAAAACAGCTACTGGTGGACGCGTCTGAAAAGAAGTTTATGAGTGTCTTATTTAGCATAGATTATCAATCTTCGTAGTATTTTAAATATACCCCGATGCTAGGATTTCCTTTGATACACACAATGTCATTTTCGGCGCAATTGTCTTTTGAATTTCAAGTAAAGTCAATCAATTTATGAGTGATATTTGATTAAAAGCTAGTAATAGTTAAGTTATGAATGATAATATACTGTAATCGATGGGGAAAGGCCCATTAACTAGTCGACAATAGTACGGTAGTGGAACAGTGGGCCAAGGCCCTGACGTTACTGTTGTCGCATTCGGCGCCAAATTCAAAGTCTGCTGCAGATTATCAAGAATATTGTTAAGTATGATAGGTACCGTATGTAAAATGTGGCATCATTTATTTCCTAATTTATTGCATCGATTTTGAGCTTAATATTAGGGTTCTATGATAAATGTTGCGTAAGCCTTACGCAAAAAAAATAATTAGCATAATACCAATAAAGCAAGTAGCAATAAAGTAAGCAGTTACATATAGGTATTGTATCAATAGATATATATTTTTTTTAATCATTAGTAGAACCATTTATGACAGCTTAAAATCGAATTAGTACCTAGGATGCATGAAGCAATCATGACGAGTGCAAAGTTGGTCTTCATGATGATGATTGCCAGGCATTTTATAGCGTAGTTCACGGCAATCGGTAACTCAATAACTGATTACATTACATAGACTGCTTCCTTAATAAAGATTCCAACTGATAATATTAAAAAGCTTAATACAAGATAAAATTATTAGTACCATCATGTCGAACAATACAGATATCTATCTTAATCTCAAATAATGTCGCAACGGTATGACTTAGATGTACTTATGCATCTGTGTAAAATCTATAAAGGTGATGATAAATGATGAATAAAGAGACTGTCGTGTAGGGTAGACGATACCTGTTCTTAACCTATGCCAATGTGAAGCTTATTCTATTTGGATCACGATATAACAATATTATGGTAGGTATACATAGCCTAAATATAAATTTTTTAAAAAAATATCAGATTTGTAAAAAAAATAAAATAAAGTATAGTTAAGTTGATCTTATTTCATTTTTATGCCATATTTATTATTCATTGATGAAATTAGTATAAAACTTATTATGCAGCATCAATATAGTAGGGCATTTAGCCTATATTAAATAGACAACTCCATAACTATTCAAAAAATTAAGTAGTAAGCAAGCAATAAGTTTCGACGATGTAGACGTTCGGAGGGCTCCTTCTATCTTCCCACCATCGGTCTTGCAAAGTCGCTCATAACCGGCCGGAACGGCTTTCAGGGGACTATCAGGGCTGAGTTCAGGACCAAGCTTATTTCGAGTCGCTTCCTCTTCGTCTCCTTTATCCAATTTTTTGGTCTTGCAAGTCTTGATGTACGAATCTTCATTCTTGCTCTTGGCTATGTTGCAATCGTACTTAACGATGCTTTTGTCAGCATCAATTTGTTGCGTTTCTGCAACGGCCACTAAGAATCCTATAGCGAGCACCAAAACCTACAAATTATAATAGTAATATATTAAAATTCCCTATTTTATTATCTAAAATAAAATTTTATGATTTACCGAAATCTTCATCGTGATTCTCAAGAAGAAATCAAGGTCTTTCGGAAGAATAAACTAAACTTGACTGGTTACGATGTTGTTCTTTAGTTATATACTGCGAACTTGATGATGTGGGGCAGGTTTTCTGTTACCTTGGCGTTGCTTTATTTGGAGCATCCTATATTAGTCACTCAACCACGCCTAGTAACAGTCTTGATTAATATATTAAGTACGCTTCCGCGCTCTATTTTAAAACATTATACATTTTCAATTAACTGGTTTATTCCGAATTATTTAGACATGTTGCATCCAACACCACTTTTTTATATCGTGATACACTTTAAAGGTAGGTTGGGGATCGTGGGCCATTTGGCACAAATCACACCAACCATCCATCGGATTCAAATCGATTTCAAAGTGCTTTTTCCAATCGAAATATTTTTCGTAAAGATCATCCGATTGGTCCAATTTTAGCAGATACTCTGCCAGATGTTTGGGTGTCTTAAAATCTTTCACGTTGATGATCGAGTTCGGTGGAGCAAAAGAATCGTAATCAGCGCCACCCATGACGATCGGTACAGTGTCGTAATAAAGTGGTCGGTACAACTTTTCCGTAACGTAATCTGGACAAATCGAATTCTCAAACGATAAATAGAATTTGTAATCATCGAAACAAATCGCGCCAATGATCCGTGCTGCATGTGAGGTTTCCGCATTGACCGTAAACATCAATGGTGATGATACTGCCTCAGTTGATTGACGTAATCTTCGCGATGGCTACTCGTTTTACAATGAGATGCGAACCAGGCGATCAATTTCTTCTTCTTCTTCTTCGATAATTGAATTTCTCTGTTAACAGATGGCACTACTTTACCGTGAAGTTCGTAATTTACGATGTCGGAATCCCTTCGATAAGTCATGGTTCGATTAAAAAAACCCGTAGCGCGTTTTGTTGTTAAACAAGACAGTAGATGGCAACTCGTTTGCTGGAGCTTCCATTTGATAGAAAACGAACTGCTGGTGAGGATATCGATAGCTGGGAACGTCGTTCAGATACTGAACGAAAAAGAGGACCATATCGCTCTGATCGAAGAGCTCTACGTCGTCCGTAAAAGTGCACTGCGTCACTCTGCATCCTGAATTGATTAAGAGTTGTCGAGTAGGCTTTTTGGTGAAAAATCTTCCGACATCGAAGAAATTGTTCCAAAATAGAATCAATTTTGTTCTCCTAATTATTAAACTCCTTTTTCTTCAACCTATGTTATGCATTATTTTTTTTATGATCGTAATAAAAGCAACTGAAAATGAATAAATTACCTCTTGTAATATTAGTTGTTTTTCCAGTACTTTTCCACCAAATATTTGAGTGGCCACACTGATGATGAATATACTTATAAATAATACTAAACTGAATAAGAGAATAATGAGAATTCTACGCTGACGACGAATCAGCATATTAACTTATTTGCATATTAGGTTATTCAGGTATCAAGTTAAAGGGCAGAACAAACGTTGAACTCGCTGCATGACCGGCACGTATATAACACTACAAAGATCTCAAGTGTGGAACTCTTCACAGAATGGTATTTGAGCGTGACTAAGCATAAGGTTTTCCTATTCAAGCAAAGGGAGGGACTTGATGGTCATACACCTGGATTTTTACTGGTTTTATAATGCTGTACAAAGCTGTAGTAGATAAATAGTATAGATTATCGATTCCATTTAAGTAATTTTTAAGAAAAAAAAAACGAATGTGAATACAATCAATTTTTACTTTGTTAAAACTTGTATTTAATTAAACTTATAAATGCTGTATATGTTTTATGAAAAATAAAACAGCAATCAAATATACGTGGAACTGTTCAATATAATGAATAATTCCCGTAAGTTAAGTGTAGATAGTAGGCCTACTAGTAATGTTCCAACTTACAAGTAATTCAAAGATACATTTTAGATATTCTATAATGTGGGGACTTTTAAATTTAAAAAATTGAATGAAACATTTCGATCATATTGAAATATTGGCTAATATTACTATATATATTATGGTCAAAGATGATTATAAATTCTAATGTCTGATAAATGTGCTGACATCATTACGAAAACACGGAATAACGCTGTATAAATCAATACAATAGAATAAAACATTCCAGAGCATGTCGTGAAATTCCATTTCATTGTTATTAGTCACTTAATACATTTATATAGATTATAGAGATAGTCTACAATGGTGCTGATGGCTATATAAAAGCGGAAGAGCAAACAACATCTACCACTTCAGTCTGCGTGAAAGAGCATCTCTTTTTTCAAAGGTATAATCTTACAATTACCTATTTATGCTCTAAAAATATATTTTATATAACAATTAATTTAATAGATGAAATTGGCACTACTGTTTCTGCTGGCTTTCGTGGCCACGTCCCATCAGCAAAGATTCAAAAATAGAATGTTATGGACGATGCCACAGCACAGCAGGTCATGCCGTATCATCGTGGATTCTACGATGACCCTTACAATTACCTTAATAATATCCGTCGTCCTCTAGCTCGCCACCAGGATTTCATTGTACGATGATGATAATACTCTGAAATGATATTATTTCAAATCATGCTTCTTGATTACTGTCTATTATTAGCTAACTTTTGAATATGTTTAAGGATATTGTCCGAGAGGCGGCTGCCGATGACGAGGATGGTACTATTGAAATCATAAACCCCTCATCAACCATACCTTATTCATCCGATGATTATGAAAATGAGGAAGATCATCGACCTTTAATGAATGGTCGTTTAATGTTCCGCCAACAGTATTCCTCACCATACATGCAGTTTTACGATTACATCAACAGTTACAATAGCAGAAAACACAGTAATATTGAATTTGATCAACTTTATAACAATATGATCTTCCGGAACCATCCGTTTTACCAATATCAACAACCTTTGGTAAGTATAGGTTAATTTTAAATAAAATCAAGTAATAATCAATTTTACTATCAGGGACAGCAAACGATTGAACCTCGTCGTCGTTTTAACCCTTCGAGTTCGACCGTTGCAGCCGCAGACCCAAGATCATTCCTAGATTCTGTCAACGACATCGTTTTCCCCGGAAACTCCCAGAAAAGATTGTTTGGCAAGACTCAAGGTGTTATCAGCACCTCCACCGTTAATATCACTAAAGTTATCTCTTGCGTGTCTAGCACTGAGTTTGTGTCCGGCAGGTTAGCACCAGCCTGCCGGCGCCGTCGACACGGTATGGAGCACCTTTTAGCCTTCGATGATCTGATCGGATCATCACCTTCTCTCTATCCCACGGCAGTAGAAAAGTAGGAAAAGACCTTATTTTGAAAATTTGTAATATATTTTCATGAAAGTTCAAAAACGTGCAGAGTGGAAACGACTTTGGCTCCCGATTCTGAAGAGCAATATGAAAAGAAGAATGCGAGGTTGAATGAACTCCTGGCATCTTCCAAGGACGAGCTGATCATCGAAGATGTTGACGATGAAAATGGTCGAGTTAAGCGGTGGTTTGGTTATAAATATGTCGCGACGACGACGCTCACCACTTACACCTTCTTCTCGACAACTGTGACGAAAACAGTGGTACTTCTTACGGCCGCCACGACCAGCGCTCTCACTTGCCTTCCATATGGCTTTACAGTTTGCTGATAATTCCTGATGATGTATTACAATAAGGTTTATTTCTTTTTTGCACCGGTATAAGCCCATCCTATTTCATGCGTTTGCATTGCTTTGGGAAAACAGCCAATACATATTTATTGCAGCATATTTAATACATACAATGAAATCACTTTACCTTAAGTATAAATGTATTATTTTTAGTTTTATTCAATAAAGCTTTTAGTAGATCCGATTGTAAGTTTGAATGATTTACAATCAAATTCGCGGTAAAAAAATGCACATTTACGCACTACATATACACATACAGTTGAAATAAAAAGGGGGGGGGGGTAAATGGTTGTAAGCACTTGTTAGGTCAAAATATATACGATGTGAAATTGCAGATGTCTTTGTTTTTCATTAACCAGCGCAGAATTTTATTGCACATATACTTGAAAAGTCATGTAAATAATTACATAAACATATATAAAGTGGTTTTACCCTGATTTGTAAGCCAAAAGTGTCTTGGAGTATATAAAAAAGCCCGAGAATACAGCTGTCATCATTCATTTCAGTGATGTAAATGTCATCTCCATGATTTGTGAATAAGCTCGCCTTCTACATTAAACTAAAAAACGTAGAACCAGCGTAAGTAATAGGCTATTAAGTCTTAATTCCAACTATACAATGTCATGTATTATCATATCAGCAAAGGTGCCAAAATAACAGAATTGATATTCTGCTATGGATGTCACAGCAGCAGCAGGACATGCCATATCATGGTTGATTCTACAACGACCCTTATTATTACATAGCAATATAGAATCCTCTAGGTCGTCTACTGGAAAATGTAAATGAAGGTATATAATACCCATCTTTTTCCTCAATATTATTTCAAATCATGCTTCTTGATTACTGCCTATTATTAACTCTTGATAACTCTTGAATATGATTAAGAGTACTGTCCGGGAGGAGCTATATACGGCTATTCTAATGGTATTGTCAAGAGGATCAATGACCTGCAATACAAAGCTTTTCATAATATTCTAGGATCATCTCTATTTAAAAAATACGCGAGAAATTACCATTACTATTATTAATGTGTCGGTGTTTTACTATAGTGGTACTATGCCTATAGCAATGTAGACGGCGTGTGGAGCATCTCCAGGCCTTTGACGCTCTAGTTGGTTCGCCCACTTTTCAATTATACTGTGGGAGACGACGAGACACAGAATAAGATGTATTTACCAGATCATCGAAGGCCAGGAGGTGTTCCATACTTCACCATCATCTAATTAAGCAAATATTACACCCCAAATTTTACTGTTTTTAGCATATATAATGTAGATAGTTAAATACTTTATACAATATGTTCTATTATACATATCTTTCTTTTTTAAATACAGAAAAAATGTCTCAATAGAAAAATATACATATCTAATTTAAATAACAAAAGAACGCCTTTGTCATTGGTAATATTTTGCTGACCTCATACAAAATTTCAATAGACTATGTAGCATCGGCGGCATATCGCGCCTGCAGTCTAGGCTCTGATAAAAGGGACTCTTTCTGTGCATTTGGCCATATATAAAGCCCCTATCATCAAATATCAAGCTGGTAGAACTATTCGTAAATTCGGCTTAGGACATTGTAATATATAAGGGCTTATAAAGCTGAGCCATTTAATATTTCGGCAGCTGTATTCTGTGAAGGTAAAATTGTAAATATTGTAAAACTAATTTCAAATAAATAAATAATTTCTTTAAACATAAAACAGATGAAGCTGGCTTTAGTTTTTCTACTGGCCTTTGTAGCCACTTCCTATCAGCAGAGATTCCAGTATAGAATGCCTTGGAAGTCAAATAACTATGATGTGGATGATTCGTACTATCAACCTCGACGTTTTCCTGACGCCTATTACAATGACTATTACAGCAATCCACTAGCTCGTCAGCAGCCATTTGTGGTAATAAGATAATTCATTCGATGAAACCCTTTTATTAATTACCAATTTGGAAAATTTTATTATTTAAAGGACGAAGATATTGACATGATACATCCATCCTCGGTCGAAAATGACGAAGACGAGGATCGATCATACCCTATTAGCAATCGTTTCTGGGATTCCATGATGTACCGATCATCTCCTTCACCATCGAACTGGTTCTTCGATCAGTACATCAACAGTTATTACAAGAGGAAGAACAATAACAATAACTTATACTTCCGGAACCGTCCTACTGAAGAAGACGATCAGCAGCAGATCCAACCCCGGGGACGGTACCGTCCAGCTGCAGCTGCTGTCGCTTCGCCAGAGAATCGATTCTTTGGTTATTTTCAAAATAATAATGACGTCTTGTTCTCTGCCACCAGCGCCGCTAATAATTATGGCATTTTTGGCAAGACTCGAGGCGTGATCAGCACTTCAACCGTCAACCTGACCTCGGTCGTTTCCTGCGTGGTGAGCACCGAGTTTGTGGCTGGCCGAAACGCGCCTGCCTGCCGGCGCCGTCGACGAGGTATGGAGCACCTCTTGGCTTTCGATGACCTGATTGGATCACCTTCCGTCTCTCCTACAGCAGTGGAGAAGTATGATGCATGATTTATTTTATACATAGAGAGTTACATAATAGTTGAACAAAATTTTTAGATTGGAAACGACTTTGGCTCCCGATTCCCAGACGTCTTATGAGCAGAGGAACGCCAAGTTGAATGAACTTTTGGCTTCTTCGAAGGACGAACTGATCATCGAAGATGATGACGATGAAAACAATCGAGATAAGCGATCCTGGTTTAATTACGTCACGACGACGACACTTACTTCATACACCTTCTTTTCGACGTCGGTGACGAAGACGGTGAGGTTGCTGACGGCCGCCACCACCAGCGCTCTTACATGTCTTCCAGCAAGCTTCACATTTTGTTGAATTAAGCTTTCAGCATTATCGTTCAAAATAAGTTCAATCATGATTGATTATAGTAAGAATTTGTTTAGCAGGAACTATTTATTTAGTTATATTATTTAATTTTAGTTATAGATTAGTGAGATATGTTATCTGTTATTGTTTGAATTAAATACACGTATTTTCAGCAGTACATTGATAATGATTAATTAATTATAATAATAATAACTCGAATTAAAAGTGATGGTGTTCCTGCTTGCATTGAAAATTGATATGAGTGATGTAAGTTAGGTCATTGGCCTATTCATCAATTTAAATATGCGTAAAAGAGGCTGTTAAAAATGCATTAACTATACAAGACTACGGCTTCCTTAATGTAATATGATACAGCAAGCGCGGCCTTTATTTACCTAACGGTGTACAAAATTGTTTATTTGACTATACTGTACTTGAACTTTGAAGTATTGCTGTCAATAACTTGACAATATGCTAACATGGTAATGAATATCACCTATAATAATAGCTTCTATGCGGCGGTAATAACCTTAGCGACACTTTTATGCGTCGAAAGTCAACAGAAATGAACATTTCTAATAAATATGCTTATTCGGAGCTGCCTGCTAACTATATAAAAGAGCTAGCCGGAGCATCGTATCGTCAATCATTTCATTCGATTCCCTTTGATTTGTATTGCAGTTATCCATTTCGTTATCGTATAAATCTAAAAGGTAAAGCAACCACATACAAATTTATTTATCACGATGTTTTAATGAATAATGTATACAGATGAAATTGGCGCTGATATTTCTGCTGGCTTTTGTGACCGCGTCCTACCAGCAAAGATTTCAAAATAGGATGCAATGGATGCCAAAACAGATGATCAGCCCTTACCAACGTGGATTGTTTTACGATGATCTTTATAATAACATCAACTATAACTACTATCCTCTAGGTCGACGCCAAGAATTGGTAATATTGTACACACTAACTCGTATCGTTTTAGAACATATATATGGTAATTTTTAAGGATGATGACGACGAGGATCGCGATGCTGTTGAAATTATAAATCCCTCATCTGCCTTACCATCATTCGATCATGAAAATGATGGGGAAGATGATCGATCAGTACCAGCTTTTCAGAACCACCTTTTGTACCGATCATCTCCGATGCATTCATCGCCCTACCTGATGTTTTACGATTACATCAACAACTATAATAATAATCGGAGAAAATACAATAATAATAATAATCATCCGTTCTTTCGGAATAATCATCAACAATACCTGGTAATTATGGCTAATGACCAATAGATATTCGATAATGTAATATAACAATAATATACATTTAAATATATCAAGCAGAATAATAATGACTACGGGCTAGCCGATCAGATTGAAGCTCGTGGCCGTTTCCCTTCGAGGGAGGTCGCCACTGCGGTCGATCCAAGATCATTCTTTGGTTCAATCAATGAGATCTACTTTTCAACATCGACCAGCAACACAAGGAACAGGTTGTTCGGTAAAACTCGAGGGGTCATCGTTACTTCAACCGTCAACATCACTTCGGTCGTCTCTTGTGTGGTTAGCACCGAGTTTGTAGTCGGTGCGGCGGCGCCCGCCTGCCGACGCCGTCGACGGGGTATGGAGCACCTGCTGGCTTTCGACGATCTGGCCGGATCACCTTACTTGTCCCCATCACAAGTGGAAAAGTAAGAAAACTCATTTACATTTTTATACAAAGAGTTATACTTACATAATAGTTAAATAACGTTTAAGGGTGGAAACGACTTTGGCTCCCGATTCTGCAATGTCATTTAAACAGAGGAACGAAAAGTTGAGTGAACTTCTGGCCTCTTCGAAAGATGAGCTGATCATCGAAGATGATGACGACAACAATCGGGTTAAACGATCCTTCTTTTATGTGACGACGACGACGCTCACTGCCTATACATTCTTTACGACGTCCGTCATTAAGACGGTGAAGCTGTTGACGGCCGCTACGACCAGCGCACTCACCTGCCTTCCATCAGGCTTTACATTCTGCTAGATTATACTCTTATTCTTTCAATAGCACATACTTAGCTTGTAATGAGCCATTTCATATGTTTTTCTTACTATCAATAAGCAATTCCAAACAAAGATGGAGACCAAGAAAATGACGAAAAAAGAAAATATTTTATGAATTAACTAAATTATTTTTATGGTATGCTGTAACAATACTTATATTTAATTCACTCGTACAATTTCTTTATAGCCATGTATTTTTATTTAATGGAATATAAATAAACAGAAGCAAATAATATAAATCTATTTTATTATTATTATTTAATCGTAGGTCTCCCTCGTGATTTTAACCAACTATTTCACCCATAATTTGTATGCTGGTATACATTTTCTACTTACAATCGATTGACTATATTATAAGATTTATCTACATTTGATTCCTATAATAAGTATATATGTTGTATTAGTATTTTGAAATATTAAATGAAATCTAATATGAAGATTTCATAATTTCGCCGAAGAAAAATTCATTTTTATTAATAATTCCTATCAATGCTTTATTATAAAAGTAACGGTGACGATGACGTGAGTATGAATTATTCATAAACGATATTGCATAATAATAGTAGGCTAAATGAACCGTCGTCGCACAAGAAGCCAAACAATACAGTCAAAAATATGAAAAGATATTGAGGTAGGTATATTTTCCCGTTATCACGCCCCCCCCCCCCTTTTTCATCGGGTATAATTCTATGGATGTTATTGCAATAACCATTGGTCATTGGCTAAAAATGAATACGGGATGACTTTATACATGGTGTCAATCTGGGATATATGCTGTTTCATTGTATGATGGTATTACATAAGCAATATCAATAAAAGGGGTATGGCCTATATAGTCGTTTCTTCCTTATTATAGTTCTGGAAGAAAAATAGAAATTAACATACAACTTCCTACAATAGACACACCTTTTTTTGTTATTGTACTGATGACGTGACATTTGTAATTCAAAAGAAGCTTGCAGCAGCATCGAAGATCATCGGGCTTCTGAATAGCTGTACAAGGGTCAAGGGACACAGCTGTACACACATATATAAAGCCTCTTCAGTTTCACATATGGAATAGTATCGTAATAGTATTTTGGTAGGAATAACCAATTACTCGTGGATCCTATAAAACTTCACAATTAATACATAATTTCAGTGACTTTAAAGGTTTGTTACTAACTAATTTTTGAAAAAATAAGGAATTTGCTAATTGTTGTGTAAATTTTATTTTAACAGATGAAGCTGGCTTTGGTTTTTCTAATGGCATTTGTGGCCATGTCCTATCAGCAGAGATTCCAGAATAAGATGCCCTGGATGATGCCAAACTACAATCCTATAGGTGCATATTACGACGATTACTATTACATGAATAATCCTCTAGCTCGCCAAGATTTCATGGTAAATAGAATTTTATCAATTTTAAATATTCTTTGTTCATAGTAAACGACTATAATTGATTATAATTGAAGGACGATGATGAAAGTGTTATCGAAATCATCAATCCGACACCGAAAGTAAACGCCGATAGTGATGAAGATGATGATCCACCTTATTCCCCGAATCCTTATTTCTGGGATCGATCCTTGATGTATCGATCATCTCCACCATCACCTTATTCTCCTTACCTATTCCTCGACTACATCATGAGAGGGAGCTCAGGGAGCTCTTACAGGAACAGATTTAATCCTAACCCATACTTTCGCAGCCACCCATCAGTGAATGAAGTAGATCAACAACAGGAAATTCAACCACGTGGACGAACCCGTCCAGCAAAACCTTCCAAGATTGAAGTTCCAGAGAACCGATTCTTATTCGGTTTGTTCAGCAACAACGAAATATTATTTCCCGCAAATTCAACAGCGGTGAACAGATTCTTTGGCAAGACTCGTGGAGTAATCAGTACTTCGACCGTCAATATCACGACGGTCATCTCTTGCGTGGTGAGTACCGAGTTTGTACTCGGTGCGGTAGCGCCCGCCTGCCGGCGCCGTCGACGAGGTATGGAACACCTTTTGGCATTCGATGATCTGGCTGGATCACCACTATTATCTCCCACACAAGTGGGAAAGTATGATATAAAGATGTTAAACTATTTTATGTAATAAGTTATATAATATAAGTCAAATGACATTTATTAGAGTGGAAACGACTTTGGCTCCCGATTCCCAGACATCGTATGAGCAGAGGAACGCCAAGTTGAATGAACTTTTGACCTCTTCGAAGGACGAGCTGATCATCGAAGATGATGAGGAGGAAAAGGGTCGAAAGAAGCGATTCTTTTTTGGTTATGTCTCAACTACGACGCTCACTTCTTACACCTTCTACTCGACGTCCGTCATTAAAACGGTGAGGTTGTTGACGGCTGCCACAACCAGAGCTCTCACATGCCTTCCAGCAGGATTTTCAATTTGCTAAAGATGGCAGTTTTTTTTTAATTATACAGCATATAGACCTAAATTCTGACTTAAGTATAATCATACTTATTATTAAAAATGGAACTGATCCGTATTAACATTCTTATAGATATAGATAATTATAATAGCCTACATATTATTTATTTGTTTACATCTAGAATATATATAGAAATTATTTATCATCCAATATTCTTTCTACTGTATAATTTTTAGTTTGTGTTTAGTTATTATATCTATCAATCGAAATACAATAACGAACTTTTTCAGCAGCAAGATACCAAAGTCCTTAAGCTTATTACATATAATTACATACAAGTAAGTATAATATCTTGCATGATAAGCACTGAGCACACAAGGAAATACTACACGGGGCTTGCAACTATTTGATAAAAAGATGACAAATGAATTTTAAATTATAAATATATTTCCGAAGATTTTTTTAAGTATTTTTTTTTTGTTTATACGTTTGCTACTTGGAGTATATTGATTTGTCATTCTTCTGCTTGAATACCATATGCAGCATTCATCGTGTCAAGTTCATTTTACAGCTTCTAAAAAAAGACGTTGAGCCCGAGGTGTCTTTGTTTGCTTTATTTCGTATATGAATACGTACAGTAAACCTAATAAATATTATTCGTAAAAAGGACTATCATTATTTTGGTCATCGTATATGTATTCATCTTGCTACATACGTAATATATCTTGAATATGAAAACTTCACATATGCTGCACTTCCTGGACACTTATATTATTGCTGCTGACATAGCAATAATTTGACTCGAAAAACCCCAGTATCATCGCATTAAAGACCATCGAATTGCTGAACAAGGGGTCAAGGGACACTGTTGCACTTATATAAAGCCTCAGTCGTCCAAAAACATCACCCCGGTATAGGCAGCATCTTGAAGTTTGTCCTAGATGTCCACTCAATATTATTAACTATACCTCGATTTCAGCATTAATAATAAATAAGGTAAGCACCATTATTGTTTTAGGAAAGATTAAAGCTAAAATATTTGTATTGAAACAGATGAAGTTGGCGTTTTTGTTTCTGATGGTCTTCGTAACCACGTCCTATCAGCAGAGATTCCAGAAAAAGATGCCCTGGATGATGCCGAACTACGATGATTATTATTACAGGAATAATCCTCTAGCTCGCCAAGAATTCGGAGTAAGATCTATGGTTTCTGTTTTTTATATGCAGATAATGTATCAATTTGATGGTTTTTAAGGATGAAAATGATGGTGCTGGAGGTATCATCGAAATTATCAACCCATCACCGAAATCGACCATTGAAAATTACGATGATGAGGATGATGATCATCAATTACCTTATTCCCCTATTAATAGTAATAGTCGCTTCTGGGATCCTTTGATGTACCGATCATCTTCACCACCTTATTACCCTTACTTATTTCTCGACTACATCAATAATTACAAGAGGAAGAGCTCTATCAATAGAAACAGATTTAACCATAATCCATACTTCCGGAACCATCCATCTATGGAAGATAACGATCAACCACAACAGCAGCAGATTCAATCCAGAGGACGATATCGTCCAGCAGCTCATCGACCAGCTTATTCCCCTCTTCTACCAGAGAGTCGATTCTTCTTCGGTTTGTTGAACAACAATAACGATGTCGTCTTTTCAGCAAACTCGACTGCCAATAATAGATTTTTCGGCAAGACTCGTGGTGTGATCAGCACTTCTACCGTCAATTTAACGACAGTTATTTCGTGCGTGTCGAGCACCGAGTTTGTGGCCGGCAGAAATGCGCCTGCCTGCCGGCGCCGTCGACGGGGCATGGAGCACCTCTTAGCCTTCGATGATCTGGTTGGATCGCCTTCCGTCTCTCCATCAGAAGTGGAAAAGTAAAGAATAAGATATTTAAATTAATAAAAAATGATTTGAGTTTTGTTAAATAACAAATTTTGCAGAGTGGAAACGACTTTGGCTCCTGATTCCGCTGCTTCATACGAGCAGAGAAATGCAAGGTTGAATGAACTATTGGCTTCCTCGAAGGACGAACTGATCATCGATGATGATTATGAAAATGGTCATCGAGATAAACGATCATTTTTCAATAATTATGTGACAACGACGACCCTCACCTCTTACAGCTTCTTCTCGACGTCGGTGACGAAGACGGTGAGGTTGCTGACGGCTGCTACAACGAGCGCACTCACTTGTCTTCCAGCAGGCTTTACATTCTGCTAAGACATTTTACAACTATTGTCTTAAATCACCTAATTTTGCTTGGTTGAATTATATAAGCAAATGATAATTCAAAATAAAGGTGAAACCCAAGGAAAATGAACAAAATATAATATTTAGCGTTACTATATTTATAACGTAGCTTTTCCAAAATATATGCAAAAAACGCATTTCGATTGTTATTGTTGTGTAATTTATTGGTAAAATATACAAATTCGCAGCATATAATAGTATTATTTATTCTTCAAAAAGTCTTCTTAAGTGTTACATTTTTCTTGATTTATAATTTTTTGTATATTAATTATTTATACCTATTATCTATTTATTAATTAATAGTTTTTTAGGAACTATTTTCATAATACACATCTTTTATATTAAATATAAAAATATTTTATAGTTACATTAGTAAGTTATTATACTAATGTTACATTAAAGTTAGTTACATTAATAAATAATAACTAGTTACATTAATAAAGTATGTTACATTAAAAATAGTTACATTAAAACATTAGTATACTAATGTTTTAATTTCTCGATCATTATAATGACAAAGTTACTGATTAATTTAAAAAAATTGTATTATGGTTTTTAAAAAAATGTATTCATATACACATTAACAAAATAATTATTCTTTTGTTTGTAAGAAACGATCACACAGATGATTTAGAAGGATTTGAGTTGCATGGGAAAGGGCAACATAACCAGGATGGATCACATCTTTGCAGTTGAAATAGTCATTCCGATATGACTGTTGGCTGCTCGGTATTCGATCCGTCCACTGCATATAACCACAAGATCTGACATACTCCTCAACTGGTGGATTCCCAGAATCCCACACCTTTATTCCTCCATTCCTAACACAGAACAATTGTATGACAATATTTTAATTGATTTGATATTCTATCTTCACATAACTTTTAATTATTACTGGAGAATTCGACGAGCGAGATTGTTCAAAACATTAACATTTCTCGAGTTTGCGTCCCTCCTGTTATACATAGATTACAATAGATTATTTTAGAAAATAAATTACATTATTATTGAGTGAATTACCCAGTCGGAAGACGGTATCGTCGCATTGGTAATATTGGATACTGGTTCATCCAGATAAACTCTGTTCGATTAGCTAACCGACGCAGAGATGGAAGTAATTGGATCAAAACATCTTGGAATGGTTGAAGGCGATGGTAATTGCCGCCCACATTAGTCAAGTGATGAAGCCCCACACCTAATATACTAATATTTGTAAATAAACAATTTCATAGTTGTATAATAATTATTTAACTAATGAGTAACAAGCTGGGAGGATGTTCCAGCCATTCCTGGATAAGATTGGTCCAATCTTCGTTTAACTGAGGACGCCAAAAGTAGGACACTTTGATACCAAGAAGAGAACTCGTAACGTTTCTATCTATGTGAAGATCAACTTGGGATTCAAGTGACATGTCCAATTGTGGATCAAAATTCAGATCATAATCTGGAATAAACTAAAATATAAATGATCAAAAGTTCAAAGCAACAACAATAACTTATTTTATACCTTTAAGAAATTAAAAAACTGTTGTCGCGCTCTTGAATCGCCAACAAGATCCGCTCCTCGTATCGACCGGATGGGACGGATTTTTTTTTTTTTTTACGATGACGAGTTGGAAATTTGAAAAAAAATTAACTTAAATAATCAAGATAGAAAAAAATAGGATAGGAAATTAAGAGATCATAAGAAAAATGACAACAAATTACTGACTGTTTGTGTTGTATACCCGTAGCTTACAATTGCCTTTGTAGTGTATAGGTATGTGTCTACCATTGTAAAATATATTGCAATGTAAATAAGAACTATTATAATAAGAAGAGGATTAACAGTTTAACACTCTGGCAGTATTGTATTACATTATATACCTGATGTTAGCATATCATTATGAGAGTAATAGAGTATGTATACTGGTAGCGATGACCAGCAAACATGCCCAGCAAAGATGTAGTTCACATGATCAACTTAATCAACCAGCATGCATTGAGCTTCCAAAATAAAAGAAGGGCTTTATCTTGTAGGCCTATTAAAAAGAATTTAATGTATAATAATTTTTTTAATGACATGTGGTAATCAAGAGTAAATAAACTTACGAGTGAAAACAACTAGTACACACTGCACATATAAAAGATGTGCCAAGAGAAAAAGTGTTTGAACATGATGAGATTCTGATTCTTTCCCTAGAAAATGTGTATGTGACACTCAAAATAAACTAAAACGATTGCCACTGTAAAAACTACTGGTTTCTAAAACGAAATCACTAAAATAAAAAAAGTGACTTCGAGAAAAACAATAACAAAGATGCCATCTGTCAATAACACGAATTACATTTTTCCTATCTCAAATACCACAATACCGACGAGTTGGGATATTCCATCCCTAAAAACATCTTTTCATCGTCTGCTGTATTTGACGTATAATACGTATATTCCGTATAATACGTATGTTCCGTATAATACGTATGTTCCGTATAATACGTATGTTCCGTATAATACGTATGTTCCGTATAATACGTATGTTCCGTATAATACGTATTTTCCGTATAATACGACCAATCAGAAGCGAGGAAAGGGGAGCGAAATAAAGGTTTTGAGACCCGCTCCAGAAGGGGGGAAAAAGAGGGGGAATAAGACGATGAAGAACCTCCGGTATCGAATAAATTCGATCCCATCCGGGATAAATATGAATTTGTTCGAATGCTGATGACGAATATCTTTATTGATTGATTCAAGACAATTGACAGCATCCCTTCGAGTGTACGAGTTAAGGTAGCATTTGGTCTGCTTTGGAATGACCATTGTCCAATGTGTGGCTGAATTGTTATAGATGAAAGTATTGCGATCCAGCAACATGCTTTCAGCGCTTAAAATGGTGGTACACCTCGGCAAAGAGTTATTTCTAAGATTAGAATTAGTTGATAGTAATAATATTACATGATAAAACCATTAAAATATACCTTGATGATGTTGAATCTTCGCTATTTTGATCCAGCATTCGTTCTGGTCTTAGCCAAACCATCCAGACGATGAAGATAGCTAAAAGAAAAAATAATGCAAATACGATAGATTCGACATGTTTCTTATTCCAGAATATATTTATCCGATTCGATAGTAGGATACACTTCAACTGTTCCATAGCCTCCAATTTAACGACTAATGCCGTGCGATGTTCGTTTAGTTCGTTCAAGGTTTTGCTGAGTTCATCATTGCTGCGTCTGCATTAAGCAGCCGCTCTTTAGCTCTTCATTGAAAGAGTTAATATGCACTTTGAAAAAAAAACTTGGAGCAACGACCGTCTTTAGCTGAAGGCTTTTTTTAGTGCTCGTCATCGTACAAAGCACACAAGAATGGCATCACACCTTTGTGAGATAATAGTCATCAATAATAACTGAGGGTATTCTAAAAGGAACTTGAACTTAGAGCGCAACAATAGACATGAAATTCCTGAATTATTATTGTAGATGACGCCTTTTAACTATCATACATCATGGCACTTTACTGGAACTTTTGTTGATATGTATTGATAATGATAATGTAAGACTTTCAAGGATAATATGAACTCTTATCAAATGCATGGTCATCTTCTATTGAAAACTTTATTCATCAAATGAAAAAATCAGGAACAAAAAGTCTCATAGTACATTATAATGTAAAGTATAGTACATATGAGAGAATAACGAGACAGCATCGTCATCGTGAATAACGAGAATCTATCGTGGAAGCATACAATCAGCGTTTAAAAAAAATCTATCTAACATATGGGATTTTTTGCAAGCACTATTGTAGCCGATATTAATGCGAGGCCGACCTACAAATATATCAATATAATAGCAATTGAATTCGCTAAATAATCATCACATATACTATAGTTTATACCATAACGGTGGATTTCAGAACATAAGAGACCCGATAGCCCAGAGAGTAGTGCCTTAAATGAAGGGAAAATTTTAAAATAGTAGAATACAGAATTACTAATATAATAATAATCGTATGAATCGTTCTTAGCTCTATTCTTAAATCACAATGGTATTGACTATTCTGGATTGTTATCTTGATTTGAGAAGGTGATTGAAAAAAAAGAATAATAGTAGCGTTATAGCGCTGTAGCGATGAACATGCATTTAGCAATCAGTTTAGTACGTAAACTTACCTTTAAGATACGATAGTAGAACCCAAAGAAAATTCGATGACGCCCCGATGTCGATCCTGAAAGTGGATCGACCGGTCGAGGTTATTTGCCGATTATGGTCTGATTTCGGGACATGGTGGGCTGAGCTGGCCGCAATTCAGCAAACACCGAGCTGGAACACCTATTCTACCTGAGGCTTAACATGAAAATTAGTCTAAAAAAAGAACAAAATCCCACAAAATAAGTATTTTTAATTGGAAACCACTTAAGTATAATTAATATCTGAGCTAGTGAAGTTTATCAGGCAGGTTTATCTACACTAATTTTTTTTTTTTAATCTGAGTAAAACCAAGTAGCTATACTTTTGACACGGTAACCTAGTTTTATAGATATAAATTTTACATAGCTATAAGGACTCACCAAACTAATCATTTCAGCTGCTGTCTATTTAATCAGGTCAGTCAAAACCCTATTCGAAACTTAAATTTTGAATAAAGCCACTGTGGAACCTTCGGGATTCGGGAACTTGTGGCTTGTATAATAATTTTTGTCCTAAGTGACCTAAGATATCATATTGTGATTTACGCATGAAGAATAAATAAGGATATTTTTATCATTTATATTCCTTAATTTAATAAAATAAGACAAGTCTCAAAGGTTTTCAAAAAGAATCCTTAAATCACGAAGAAAGATGGCGCTTAAGTCGTTTCCTGATGGAAAGGAGGAATATAGGGAGACCCTTTTGTGTATGGGCTCTGAAACGAGGGTACGTCACCGAGAGTAATAGGGGGAAAATCTCGGAACCTTTGGCTTATGGGACTAAACCCGTTTTATTTTATTTTCGTTATCATGTTTTAGTTTCGAGCTGAGATTTTGTATTCAAACGAAAGGAAATTATTTTCTGCATTTTTTGGTTTGTTCAAATAATTTGTAAGCCCCATAGTAGATTTTTAAATGATTTTCGCACCATTTAACTAAGGCCACCCTAGGCGCCGTTGCCATGGTTACGCGGCAAGAGTAAATGTTTCAAAAATCAATTAAAATTATGTTGTGTGGATTAAAAATTATTTCAGAACACCAAAATATTCATAAAATTATGCCCTTTCATTTGAATAGAGAAACTTACTTTTAACTACAAAGCGAGAGGTGGAAAAAAATTAAAACACGTTTAGTCCCATAAGCCAAAGGTTCTGAGATTTTTGACGGTCCCCAGCTGTGACGTACCCTCGTTTCAGCCCCCTAACATGTGCATTTTCCTCCTTCCCACAGGAACGACTTAAGCGCCATCTTTCTTCGTGCTTAAATCAAAATCTTGGTTTGTTTACATTTTAACAGCGTTGTCAGTTCGATTTTATTCAATTTTACTTTGACTTTTTTTTACTTTAATTATATATTGTGTATAAAATACTCTAGTTTGATATATTCTACGTGTATTATGACACGTTGGTATTCTATAAAAAAAATTGGGCCGTTTGGACATTTGATTACGTTTTTAATCGTGTTTTGCTTATTTTTGGCTGTTTATTTGTGACAAATATTTCCCCTGCAAAACGTTGCTATTTTCCGAAATTAGGATTTGCGCCTAATAAACATTTTCGGAACCAGTAGTACCTGTTTTTGTGACGCGTTAAAGGCCCCTAGACCTTCGGTATATACGATATCCCTCAGGGATAAACACATTTTATTTTTAACTGAAATTCAACATAACTCCTAATAATTTTTTAAATAGGAAGATCCATAAAAACTAAGTAAAGAGGATTTAGTATGCTACCTAGTTATTATTTCTTTAACTATAACTCGGAAAATTATATTAAATAATAAAATTTAAAAGTAGGTTTGATGATATTATTTAAATAACTGTTAAAAGACATATGTTTGTAGATTTCCCTAAGAGCAATTTCCAATGCTATGGTGCAGCCTGTGCGCTTGTTTTGTAGCGAAATCAATCGCTATGGAACTACTTGGTGGCCCTTTTATTTGGCGAATTTAATTGCTATGGTACCTGTGTCAGGGCCTGTTGGTGGACGTGTCATTTTTCATCTAATTCAGTTGCTATATAGTACCAGCAATCTCAGAGCATATGTTATTTAGTGAATTCAAACACTATAGCACCAGTCTGAT